>OY720441.1:99329984-100007484 GCA_963082915.1 Dolichopus griseipennis | reverse complement strand
ATATTTTATCTCCTCTTGAAGCCGAATGAAGAAAATGAAGAAAAGGAATACTCCATTCCAGTTCCGTTAAAGGAGCTAGAAGTATTTCAAAACGAAATATTTTTAGGGGAAAATGAAATCAGGTGTGATCATTTAGACACATCTACAAAATCAGAGCTTTTGAATTTAATAAGAAAGTTCGAAAAAGCCTTTTACCACGAAGGTGATGATCTGTCATTTACTCATGCTATTAAACATCAAATTAAAACTGTGAATGAGCTTCCAATTTATACTAGAACATACCGTTATCCGGAAATACATCGCCAAGAAGTTAATGATCAAATAAAAGATATGTTAAAACAGGGAATTATTAGACATAGTGATTCACCATATTCGGCTCCAATATGGGTTGTCCCAAAAAAACAAGATGCGTCAGGTAAACAAAAGTGGCGCATTGTCATTGATTACAGAAAACTGAACAATGTCACGATTGACGATAAATATCCTATCCCTAATATGGATGATATCCTAGATAAGCTAGGCAGAGCTATGTATTTCACTACTCTGGACTTAGCGAAAGGTTATCACCAAATAGAAATAGCAGAAAATGACATTAAAAAGACCGCATTTAACACCAATAACGGTCACTTTGAATTCGTCAGGATGCCATTTGGACTTAAAAATGCTCCTGCAACGTTTCAAAGACTAATGAATTCTGTTTTAAGGGATTTTATAGGTAAAATATGCTATGTTTATTTAGACGACATAATAATTTTCAGTACTAGTAAAGAAGAGCACTTTGAAAATTTGAAAAGAATATTACAGAAATTGAAAGATGCTAACTTAAAGATTCAGTTAGATAAAAGTGAGTTCATGAAACAAGAAACCGAGTTCTTGGGCCATGTGGTTACAACCAAGGGAATCAAACCCAACCCAAACAAACTTGAAGCTATTAATAAGTTCCCAATCCCCAGAACTCAAAAACAAATAAAATCATTTTTGGGTTTAGTCGGTTATTATCGTAAATTTATTAGAGATTTTGCGAAAATAGCCAAACCTTTAACCACTTGCTTAAAAAAAAATAGACACATTAATATTTCTGACTTAGAATACAAAAATGCTTTTAACTCGTTAAAATTGTTAATTTCCACCGATCCTATTCTCGTTTATCCTGATTTTGAAAAAAAATTTATATTAACAACTGATGCAAGTAACTTCGCTCTTGGGGCTGTTCTCTCTCAAGACAATCATCCAATTTGCTACGCGTCAAGAACGCTTAATGAGCATGAATGCAGATATTCAACGATAGAAAAAGAATTATTGGGGATAGTATGGGCAGTGAAGTATTTTAGACCATACCTTTATGGTCGTAAATTCACAATTAGAACAGATCACAAACCCTTGCAATGGTTACATAACTTGAAAGAACCTAATTCAAAATTGCAAAGGTGGAAAATCAAGTTAGAAGAATTTAATTTTGACATAGAATATTTAAGTGGGCGCGAAAACAAAGTTGCAGATGCTCTTTCACGCGTTGAGATTCATTTAAACGAATCAAATTTAAATAGACTAAATTCGAATGATAATAATTCAAACAACATGGAAGTTGACGAAATACGATCAACTGATGCTACAATGCATTCAGCTGACGAAGACAATTCCGAATATATTCCTATATCAGAATCACCACTTAATTTCTACAAAACACAAATCATAATAGAAAAGGGTTCACAAGAACAATTGAAATTGTTTAAAATCCATCGTAGAACAAGAAAAATTTTCACACATCCTAATCCTAACGAAAAATTTTTTATTGAAGTTTTTAAAAATCATATTCCTAATAAAGGAATAATAGGAATTATGATTGAAGATATTAATATTTACAGTTCTTTTCAAAATACATACCTAAAATATTTTTCAAAAAATAAACTAATAAAATTAAACAAATGCTCATTTTTACTTACTGACATTTTATATCATCTTGAAATAAAGGAACTTATTCTTGACCAGCACATAAAAACAAACCATAGAGGTATCAATGATGTTTATCGAAATTTAAAGAAAAGCTACTATTTTCCTAAATTAAAAAATGAAATTCAGAATGTTATAAATAATTGTCATATTTGTAACATCGCAAAGTATGAAAGACGTCCTTTAAATCTACCGTTAAAAATTACAGAAACCCCTGAAAAACCATTACAAGTAGTCCATATGGACATATGGTTTCACACAAAAGGAAATCCATACTTGACAATTATTGACAAGTTTTCAAAGCACGCCCAAATCATTCCCTTAAAATCTAGGAATTGGGTGGATTTGAAAAATGGATTTATGCAATATATAGCATCTTTCGGTAAACCTGTTAAAGTTGTAACCGACCAAGAGAAGGGCTTTAACAGCCTGAATTTCAAAAATTATTTAGAGACAGAAGGAATTGACGTTCATTTTACTACTCCCAATAATCATAGTAGTAATGCGGATATCGAAAGATTCCATAATACCTTGAATGAACACCTACGAATTTTGAACACGATCCAAAAAGAAGAAGGTCAAATTACGGACGAAGATCCCATTATCAAAAGCTTAAAAGTCTACAACGAAACTATTCACACCTCAACTGGCAAAAGGCCTATTGACTTTTTAAATGGTGTTATTTCTTTCGACCAATATCCTTATATCAAAGAATTTATTACAAAAATCAAAGAAAAATCTATCAGAAAACGTAATAAAGGAAAAACCAATGGTAAGCCTTCCAATTACCTTAAGTTAAATAGGGTTACAAAATTACAACCCTACCACAAGAAGGTGAAAATGATAGAAACAGGTCAAGACCATCATAAAATTAACAATGAAATCCTCCCTCGCTATAATAATCAATTTAAAAGAAAGTATAAATTTCAAAATTAACAAATTTCTCTTCTTTCATTTTTTTTTCAGCAATTATCATTTTACTTCTCCTGCTATTTCCATATTCAGTCCTCTCAAAATCATCTATAGAAATTACAGAACTAAAATCCGGTAACGGATACATTTTGTTTCAAGAGCACGAGCTAAAAATAATTCATAATTATAGTAAAATTTTGCATATAATAGATTTGTCGAAGTATGAAGAAAGTATAAGTAAAATAGAACTTAACATAAACCAGTTGCAAGAAAAAACTAACATTCCAAATACACTTCTATACAATTTCAATCACTTGAAAGAAGAATTCAGTAGTATAATTCCTCACCATGTTACAAAACGAGGTTTAGTAAATTTGGTTGGTAACGGTCTTCGATTTCTCACTGGAGTCATGGACAATGATGAACGTGAAGAAATAGAAGAACATTTCAAAATAATAGAAAGCAATAATAAAAAAGCCATAGAAAATTTAAATGCTCAAATATCAATAAACAAAGAAATTTCAGATCAAGTCGAAGCAATTACTAAACATGTAAACTTAGTACAAAGAAATATAAGTGATACAATAAATAATTTTGATAAGCATATTAAAGAAATTGAAATTAAACTTAACCTTTTTATTATAAAAAATGAAATTAGTGAGAACATACAAATTTTAGTAAAACAAATTGAAAACATAAAAGAAATAATATTGTCAAGTAGATTAGAAATTTTAGCAAAAGATGTTCTTACAAAGGAAGAAATTGTAAATTATAATATATCCGTAGAAACTCTACCTTACATAAAAAATTCTGTATTGTTTAATGATTCTGTTATTGTATTTGTAATTTCAATACCAAATTTTGTCAAAGGAAATTGTTATTGGAACATAATTGTTAAAGTTCCAAATAAAGATAGTAATTTAGAATTAGATACTAATTTAAGTAAAGTTATAAATTGTAAACAAAATATTTTTGAAAATGTAGAAAAATATAACATATTAGAAAAAAACCTGATCCCAATTGAGGATCAATGTATTGCAAATTTAATGAAAACAAATCAAATGATTTGCCATTATAAGCAAAATCTTGCAATGGAGATCAATTTCAAGTAACATTGTGGTAACAAAAAATTTGAAAGAAACCTCTCTTTATAATAATTGTGGTCAAATTACCGACATAAAAATAAAAGAAAACAATTTAATAAAATTTTATAACTGTAAAATTTCTCTCGGAGCTTTTGATCAAAAAAATTCCGAAGAAGAATATCATCACCGAATTTCACCCTATGTAAATCGCAACATAACTGTAGCGAAAATTTCAAATCGATTTCATGTGGATGATTTGTATTACACACAAATCAATAACACAAAGCACATAGAGGAATTAAAATTCATTCACCACAAAAGTTGGTATACAAATCTAACATTGGACGTGATTACAGTTACAGCAATAATTATTATTTGCATTTTCCTTTTTATAAAGTTTAAATTTGCTCTACCCAAAATTCCAATACAATCAAGTGGGATTCGCCAGGAGTCGAATCTTAAGGGCGGAGGTGTTACGTTATCAATAGATCACCCCTCTGAACTAAACCACAATAATGTTATAAAAACACATGTTTCTCCATTCCAATAACCTCATACGAAATTTCGATGATAACGCATAATCATACTCGTGCCGTATAAATTTGCTTCATAAATTTTTTTTCTCTCTTTTTATAAATTTATTTTTTGTTGTTTCTTTTAAAGTGTCATTTTGCATACAAAAAACCAAATGCACTTGTTATACTGTATTATTTAGAATAAGTAAAGGTCAGCAAATAAATAATTTTAAGATTGTGTAATAATAACTAATTAAAATAAGTACTTAAGAAATCGTATTCGAATATTAATTTTTTTTATGTTTAACGTGTCATTTTTAGAAAATTAAAAATAAGTGAAAAAAAAGAAACTTATTGTAAAGTCAGTTCATTTTGACTATCAATAAAGAAAAGATAATTATTAAAATTTAGAAATTTTTAAATCAAGAAATATTTTTTTGTTTTATTTTTTTTGGTCCGAAAATATTATTATATATATATAAATATATAAAACTGGCGCAGTCGCTAGGATCGCCAGCTAGTGTAATTAATCGTGTTAAATATAACTATCTAATAAAATATTAAGTTATCATAAAAAAAAAATATATAAAAAAAAATTTTTTTTTTTTTTAAATTAAAAACTATAATAAAAAAAAAGGATACTGACGGTTAATACTAGTTTTTCTTTTAAGAAAATAATTGTCGAACTATAATAAAAATAAAATAAAATAAAAAAAAATTTTTATATGTTTATTGTGAATGAAGCCGTATAGAATTCCGGTTTCACTATTTAGACTCAGACCATTAAGAACTATCAGTGAAGTGAGTGAAAACGAAAATAGTTGTCATTCGAACTATTCTAATATACAACTAATAACGCAAAATAATAATATAAATATCATAACACCAAATATGGCACAAGGTGGTTTAAATTTACCAGCTCACGATTTAATTAAAGAAGCTCGAGCTGAACCAAAATAGAAGGCAGAGCGGCAATATCTATTAGGAGGTTAGAAACAGCAACTTGGGACCAGATAAAAGAACAACTGATAAAATCATTTGGAGTCCAAGAATCTGAATCAATATTTGAAATTGAAAGAGCAAGCAGATGCAATCAAATATTTTAATGTAAGTCAATACTATAATGAATTATTAAAAATATTAGATAAGCTAAACCTTAAATATAAGTTAGATCCTAATCCTTCATTTTAGTTTAGTACGGCAAATAATAAAAATTTTTAAATAAATTACCACGAACTGATAATATGTATTTAAGAATTAAAAATGTTTCTACTTTAGAAGAAGCATATTATGAGCTCGTACAAACTGGAATCTCGGGTAATAGTAGTTCAAATAATATTAGGGTTACAAATAGTTGGAATACTAACAACATTAATAATTATAATAATGGTAGAAACAATAATTCAAATAATCGTGGTTTTTATAATAGAAGTAATAACAATAATTTTAATAATAATAACAGTGTAAACAATCCCAGTTTTTTTTAATAATAACGGAAACAATGAATATAGATCTAACTCATACCAACACCGTTAATAATAATATGAATCCTAGAAATAATCTTAATCCTAGTCAACAGACTAGAAATACTAATAGATCACAACGTATTAATGGTTATGAACCCATGGATATTGACCTAAATAATATTAAAAATTACCATAACCGAAATAGAAATAAATATAGGAAGAAAAATAGTAATAGACAAAATGAAAGTGAAAATACAGAGGTGGAAAATTTTCAAGTAATGCCTCAAATATTTCATTACCCATAGTGCAACTTACAGTTGAAAATAAAAAAATCGATTGTTTAATCGATACTGGGGTTGCTACATCAATTATTGATGATAGCATTTTTCAAGCAAATAAATTTTCTAAACTAAAAATACCTCTCAAATTAATTACGTTATCAGGAAACAGTGAAATAAAATACGAAATAATAACTAAAACACCATCAGAATTTAATGAAAATTCCACTATGTCTTGGAAAATTTTTGACTTAAAACATAAAAATTTCGATGCCATTCTTGGACAAAATGTCCTTACTCGTCCTTACTAAGAACGGTTCTCCTCATAAAGAGATTTTTCATTTGGAAACCGTTCAAATGAACCATTCGGATATAATTAATAATTTAAAAACATAATATATGAATCCGGAAGGATTCAAATATTTAAAATTGATAGTATCTAAAAATAGCGATCTTTTCTATAAAGAGGGTGATAACCTCACACATATAACAGATGTGAAACATCAGATTAAAACAGAAAATTCACATGCAATTTATTCAAAAATTTACCGTTTTCCCAAAGTTCATGAGATTGAAGTAGAAAAACAAGTTAAGGAAATGTTAGAACAAGGGATAATTCAACCAAGTAATTCACCTTACAATTCTCCAATTTGGGTGGTTCCTAAGAAAACTGATAATTCTGGGAAACCCAAATGGAGAATCGTGGTAGATTATAGGAAATTGATCGAGATCACAATTAGTGATAAATTATCATACCAAATATGGATTACCTTTTTGACAAACTGGGTAGAACTCAATATTTTACCACTTTAGATTTGGCTAAAGGGTTCCATCAAATTTTAGTTGATGAGAAAGATAGATGCAAAACTGCTTTTTCAGCCCCCCAAGGACATTACGAATTTCTACGAATGCCATTTGGGTTGAAAAATGCACCTGCAACCTTTCAACGCGTAATGAATTATATATTGAGAGATTTAATAAATAAAATATGTGTGGTCTATCCTGACGACGTATTAATCTTTTCTACCTCACTTCAAGAACATTTAGAAGCAATTCAAATTATTTTTGAAAAATTACGAAATTATAATTTAAAAATTCAAATAGATAAATGCAATTTCTTTTGCAAACAAACGGATTACTTAGGGCATACCCTTACTCCGTAAGGTATTAAACCCAATGAGAACAAAGTCAAAATTATTAAAGATCTTAAACTCTACCGTAAGTTTAAAAAGGATATTACCGTAAGTTTATAATAGATTATGCTGCGGTAGCCAAACCCATGGCAATTTATTTAAAAAAAGATAAAAAATAAATATAAAAGATCAAAATTATATGTTATCCTTTGAAAAATTAAAGGAGCTTATAACCAATTATCCTACACTGAGGTATCCTGATTTAAAAAAAAAGTTCACATTAACAACTGATGCCTCAAATTTTGCAATTGGTGCCGTCTTATCTCAAGATGGTCATCCTATGTGTTTCTCAAGTAGAATCTAAATGAACATGAGACCTGGTATTCAACTATAGAGAAAGAACTTCTGGCTATAATATGGGCGACAAAATATTTCCGCCCGTACTCATATGGCACGAAGTTTACCATTAAAACCGATCACCAACCTTTAACTAGGTTACATTCCCTGAAGGAACCAAACTCTAAGTTACAGCGTTATAAAATAAGACTAAATGAATTTTAATTCGATATAGAGTATGTGAAAGGAAAAGAAAATCGAGTGGCAGATTTTCTTAGTAGGATAAATACTGACAAACAAGAAATAAATGAAAATGAAATTGAAGAAAATTCTGTTAATGAAAATAATTCTAATATGGCTACAATACATAGTGGTATCGAAAATTTGGACGACCATATTCCTATTGTAGATCATATCGTTAATAAATATTACACCCAAATCTACCTTGTCAAAAATAAAAATAGTGAAATAAAACGCCTATATAATAAATAAAATTGAGTTTAGCATAATGGTAAATTTCAATGCCGTATGGCAACCCTATACATATCAGCAATGTACATTTTTGAAGTCTATAAAAGCAGCTCTCTTTAACCGTTTTCCGATTGAACATAAACCTAACAGATCTCTTATTATATCAATTTAAATATAGGGCCTTTTTAGAATTTGCGTGGGCTGTAGCTTCGTCACCCTTCAAAATTAAGAAAAATTTTTGACATATGTTGATATATAATTATAGAGCTTTGAATTTTGTATATCACTAAAAAAAAATTTGAACAGGTATTCAAGTTACAGATGTTAAAAAATATCAAAATTTCTATTTTCGAGCCCTTATAGCACCTAAACAGGGGACAAGACAAAAAAAATTGTTAATCGGCTCCTACTAATTTCTGAGGATCTAACTCCTCCCAAAATTTCAAGACCCTGGCTTGAGCCGTTTAGTAGATAAGTGTGGCCAAAAATTTTGCAAATTTTAGTTTTGGATAACGGTAAAGTTTAGTACCGTACCCTAAACATTTAAAAATTTAAAAAGTTTATATAACCAACTATCTTTTGTCGTTTTCAGATTGCAAATGAACTTGTTATAAAAATTTAAATATAGGGCTTTTTCTAAAATTTGGGGGCTGTAGCTCCGTAGCGGGTGGGGCTACAGAAAAAAGTTCTTATATGAAATCATTTTTTTTGCAATATCTATCCATAGTTAAAATTTCTTCTTTTTATTTTTAAAGGTGTAAAAGTTTTTGTAAACATATACATACAGACGGACAAAGTGAACTATCCATTCATTCTTAATTTTGACGCTTAATCAAGTAGACGTGTTTTTAATTCTTTCATAATTTCTTTTTGTAAATAAAATATAATAAAAAAAAAAAAAAAAAAAATATAAAATATATAAACTTTTTTTTTCTTTGTTTAAAAAAAACTGCTTAATTTCAAAATAGTATCTGTTATAAATTTAAGTGTAATAAATGTTATTTTAAAATTTTTATTTTAAAATTTTTTTATAATAAATTGCCTATACTAACATTTTTATAAAATAACATTGATCTAAATTAAAAGTGGTATTACTTAATAAACAAAAAAAAAAACAAAAACAATAAACAAAAGAAGTTAACCAACTAATTTTATACTAAAATAACTTAAACCAAATACGTAAGAAAACAAAAAAAACAACAAAAAATGTCAAGCATCAAAATGGAGTCAATCAAATGCGATAGCGCTAACTGTTCAGTTTACGATTCTAAAACTGAATCTGTAAAATGTAACAGTTTCTGTAAGAGACGTTTCCATGGAGTTTGTTTAAATGCTCCCAGAGGAGGCTGGTACTCGGCATTTCTCGCTCAATATTTTGTATGTGAGTCATGCTAGGATTTTCATTCAAGTATCAAAATGGTTTTAGATGATGTGAAAACATCTTTTAAGAATATTAAAGATGAATATGCAGGACTCGCATCAAAATGTATTGACACAATCAAATGCAATTCGGCGTCATTTAATGAGATGGCAAAGGACTACGAGTCCCTTAATGCATCTTTGAGCAGAACGTCTGACAGACAAAAAGCTTCTTTATCACAGCAATCAGTTCCAAAAATAGATGAGCTTCTTACCATTTTAAATAATACTAGTGAGTCAATAAAAACTTTGACGAGTGAGCTTAAATCTTCAATTAATCTCCAGCTTCAAGAACTCTTCTCCTCAAAGTTTAGCCAGACAAATGATTTCTCAAAGAATTTAAATGGAGAAATTAGATCACTAAGAAAAGAAATTATCAATATGGGCGTCAGATGCTAGTTTGGATAGAGCTTTTGATACTTTTAGATACAATCAAATGTATCTATGTCAAAATTCAAAAGATGTATGGACACAAACGGATGAACCAGTTCAATACAGTAACTTTCAAAATGCTTTCATTTTCAACCCGATTAATTCTAAAACGGTTGAATATTCAAGTAATTTGACGCATGATGTTATAGATTCAAAATCTATTACATCCTTAGATAATTCAAAAGCAGTTAAAGAAAATAATTCCTTACATGATGAATTACTACAATGCGGTTCCTCCGTTATTTTGGACTCAATACCTGCTTCATCTGCATCACTTTCATCTCCACTAATTTTATCAACTAAACTAGTTAATCACAATTCAACGTCTACTTCAACATCAACGTCATCATTATCATCATCATCAACACCATCACCACCATCATCATCATCATCATCTTTATCTAATACTTCTGCTCCAAAGTTAGTAGCCAAAAAAGTTCGTTTTACACTACCTCTTGGCAAGGAAGTTAGTACAAAAAAAAAGCTCAAATCAACTAAGGTTACAAACGAATGCAAAATGGTTTTGCATGCATTGTTCTTTACAAAATTGGCTGCATCAACAACTCCTAGTTACCTCAGTAAGTTTCTAAAAAATACATTTAAGTTAAATAATAATGATATACAAATAACTAATATTACTCCTAAAAATCTCAGATTTAAACCTAAATATAGGTCTTTTAAAGTTATGGTACCCGAATCCAAAATTTGTGAAATAATGAATTACAAAAGATGGAAAAAAGGCACTATAATAAAAAAATTCATAGACAATAAAAACACTTCTAACACAATAACAAACTTTCTACTCAACAGAAAACACTTCTTTTAAATCCGTTTGCCGTTCCTTTCAACAATCATACAAAAAAAACACATCCTAGTCAAAACACAACAACTAATAGTTCTAAATACAAAAACTTTACTAGAGGAGAAACTTTAAAGCCAGCTTCTTTTAATATTATTAAGAATGCTAATAATAATAATAATAATAATAATGAAAATAATCATAATAATATTAATAATAATAATAATAATAATAATGACAATACTAATACTATTAATAATAATAATAATAATAATAATTTTATTTATTTATTTATTTATTTATTTCAATTTACAATGCCTTAAGAGAGAATAATAACCCTCATGTTAGGCTATATAGATTATTATACATTTCATTTTATCAAACATTATTTATAGAAAGTAATAAGATGTATTAATCAATTTGCAAGACAAGTGGAACAAAATAATCATAATAATTTTATCATTAAAAATTAAATATAAAAAAAATCAAAAATTAAAAATTAAAAAAAATTAAATAATTAAAAAAAAAAATAATTAGAATTAAATAGAAAAGCCAGAAAGAAAATAAAAAGAAAACAAAAAGATAATGAATTTATAACACAGAATATAATCCAACAAAAGCAATAAAAAAAAAAAAAATATATGAAAATGAATGTGCTAAAATTAATTATATATTATATAAGTCCGGAAGATTTCAGAACACAAAACAATTGTAGAAGAAGTTTAAATTCAATTTCGTTCTCTGCTATATTGAGTAATACATTTTTTTTTTAATTCAATTTTTAGTTGATTACTCCTTAAAAGTTTTTGATGGTTTGGTAAGGTATTATACAATTTAATTCCTTGATGTAACATTGTAGATGAACCATAATGTGAAGTTCTTTTCCTATTTATATGAATTAAATTTTGATTCCTTGTATTTACTTGGTGAAAATCACTACGTTTAGGCAATGAAGTTATAGTATGAATATTTGAACAATTTATGTCATGAATATGAAGTATAAGTTTTATATTGAATAAATCTTTTATCAGTAACAAATTTTTTTCACTATGTATATAATGTGTTTTTTCTTGCCAACTGTAATTATACAAGCTTTTTATTGATTTATTTTGAATTACTTGAAGTTTATCAATTATTTGTTGAGTTGCTATACCCCATAGTTTTATACCATAACTTAAATGGCAATGGAACAGCGCATTATATACTGATGATTTCACACTATTTGGTAACAAATCAGAAATATTATTGAATACACCAACTGTAGAAGAAAGCTTTTTACAAAGGTTAGAAGTGTGAGTATTCCATTTTAATTTGTTGTCAATCCAAATCCCTAAATATTTAAATTCATTTACTTGCTGTAATGAATTCGTAGAGATTTTTATGTCGAGTAGATGAGGTGAAGAATCAATTACCATATATTTTGTTTTTTTAATGTTGATTGTTAATTTTTGATTAGTCATCCAAGAGCATAGTTTGTTTATCTCAGCGTTCATTTTTAATTGCAGTTCATTATAGCTTTTAGCATGGAAAATAAGGCAAACATCGTCGGCAAATAATATTATTTCTGCATCAAGGCCAATATCAGTTATGTTATCTATAAAAATTTTGAATAATAATGGACCAAGTATGCTACCCTGTGGTACCCCGTAAGGTACTTTTTCCTTTGTGCTTATTTTTGATCCTATTTGAGTAAATTGTATTCGTTGACTTAAATAAGAAGCAAACCATTTGTATGCTAACCCTTTAATACCATAACATTGCAATTTCTTCAATAATATATTATGATCAACAGTATCAAATGCTTTCGTTAAGTCCAGGAAAAATACCGATACTGCGTTCTTATTATCTTTTAAATTTTGTATAGTATTTATCATGTCAACCACAGCAGTCTCTGAATTAGATTTTATTCTAAAACCATATTGATTTTTGGAAAGGAGATTATTTTTTTCCAGAAATGAGCAAAGTTGTTTGTTAATTACTTTTTCCATTATTTTAGACAAAACGGGAGCCAAACAAATAGGTCTGTAATTATAAGAATCATTTTTACAACCAGATTTAAAAATAGGTATTATTTTCCCGATTTTAAGTTGTTCTGGAACTAGGTTTTCACTTAAAGATTTGTTAACAATTACCGCAATCGGTTCATATAGATACTCATTACATATTTTTAACATATTTGTAGATATATTTAAAATATCAGCCGAATTTGAGTTTTTTAAGTTTTTTATAATATTATATATTTCATATTTATCCGTATTTTCAAATTTAAATGATTTGTTAGTTTTGACATTTGTGTGAAATAATTTATCTTTATATTCCAGGGCCAGCGATTCTCCAATCGTAGCAAAATAGTGATTTAACTCATTTATTTTATTTTGACCATCAACATCACACATTCCTTTTAATAATTCGACTTTATTTTTCTTACTATTCCCTCTATAAATTACCTCATTAATGCAATTCCAGATCTTAGAAGAATTATCCTTACTATTCTTAAATTTCTTTTCAAAATATTCTTTTTTTTTTTTTCTACGCATACTGGTAACTCTATTCCGATAATATTTGTATAGACGTTCTAAGTCCGTATTTGACATATCTTTGATCCATTTTGAGTACCAAAATTGTTTGCATTTTGTAGTTAAGATAAGATCTTTATCTATCCATTTTTTATTATTATTATTATTATTATTATTATTATTATTATAATTAATGATTTTATATTTAGAGGCTTTATCTATTTTTTTATTTAATTTCAATATAAATTCAGATAATGTTTCTTCACAATTTTTTTCATCATTTAGAATTATCAAATCACTTGCTAATAAATTTTTCAACACATTTATATTTGTGCAGCGTATTGACCCATCTCTATTTTCTGTATTGTCAAGCTCATTCCTAATTAGACATTTTGACACTTCAATTATAATGACATTATGATCTGAAATGTCAATAGCGACATGAGATAACATAATCTGATCATTAACATTATTTGTAAACAAGTGATCTATACAAGTTTTAGTTAAGTTTCTAGATATAATATTTTCATTACATATATAAAAAGAGTGCATTAACATTAAGTTTTTATAATTGTTAATTTTGTTTGAATTTTCTAATAAATTTAAATTAAAATCACCTGTAATATATGTTTCAATTGAGTGTTTAGATTCCATAATACATTTTTCCAATTCAGTTAAGAAATTATTAAATGTTTCATTTAGTTCAGACGGAGCTCTGTAAACATTTATTAAGATAAAAAATTTATTGTTTTTTTTAATTTTTACACTTAAAAAGCTATCATTGTTATTACTGAATGAATACAGTGTGTCAAAGTTTAATTTCTTGTTGATAAATATTCCACAACCACCACCAATTTTATCTGGGCGACATGAGTAAATGGATTGAAAATTTAAAAAATTATAATATTTTGTTTCATCATTTTTCAGCCATGTTTCAGTAATACAGATTACATCAATGGAATTTTTTAGATTTAAAAGAATAATTTCCAGCTCATCAATTTTGTTTTTCAAGCTACGCGCATTTAGATACAATATTTTTAATGTATTGTTATGTTGATTTAAACTTACTTCACTTATTGTATTTATGTTTTTATTAATTGGGTTAACTAGGAATGGGTTTGAATTATTATTTTGTAAAATCATTAATTATATCAATGTTTTGCACAAAAATAATTTTACTTTTGGAGTCTTTTCTAATAAAAACCTTTCCTTCCTTAACCCAAGCGTAAGCAATATGTTTTTCCCTTTTCAAATCTCTGGCCCTTTTAAATATATAACTATAATAGCTGGTTAAGCATTCATTTATAAACACAGGATGATTACTGTTATCTTTTAGCACCATTCCTGAATGTAAGTAGTTCTTATTAACTTTATGTTCTTTGTATGAATTCATTAGTTTAAGCTTAGAATCTTTATGCATTAAATTAATCACAATTGCTGGTGGCCCAGCTGATTCATTAACATTTTTTACTAATTTTTCATTATTTTTTCTATAAATTTCTTTAATGATATGCTCAGATGGATTTAAATTAAAATTATTTAGCACATTAGAACCAAGTGTAGACAAATTTTCATTTTCATGAAAAGGAACACCACTTAGTTGTATAGAATGACTTAATTTTTCCTGTTTTTGTTCATTCATTTTTATTGACATACGATTCAATTTTGTTTTTAAGATATCAACTTCATTATATAGATCAGTGTTTTCAGAAATAAGTTTTTCTGCAATATTTTTATAATCATTTATAGTTGTTTTTAGATTTTTGACTTCATTTTCAAGTGATTCATTTTTTCGTAGTAACTCATCTAGTTTTTTACTCAAATTTTCAATGCTTCTTGTTAAATCATTATTTTTATTATTATTTTTTAATATACTATTTTGGCCATTATTAACAACACTACTATTAGCCATAAAATCAAAGTTATTTATAGAAGTAGACATTGTACTACGACGATCACTAATTGTTTTACATTTTGAACACAACCATAATAGACTATCTTTTTTTATTTCATCAAACTTTTTTACAGATAATCCACTACATTTTTTATGAAATATTTTTCTGCAATCACCATTACAAATTATGAAATTATTTCCACTTTTTTTACAAATTGATTTACATTTATCACAAAACGATGTTGAATTGTCATCCGCCATATTGAAAACTCATAATGACAATACTAATACTATTAATAATAATAATAATAATAATAATAGTAATAGTAATAATAATATTAATAATATTAATAATAACAATAATAATAATGACAATAATAATGAAAATGTTAATAATGATATTACTACTGCTAATAATAATAATAATAATGTTAATAATGATATTACTACTACTACTAATAATAATAATAATAATAATAATAATAATAATAATAATAATAATAAAAACAATAATAATAATAATAATGTTAATAATGATATTTCTAATACTAAAAATAATATTAATAATAATAACCTTAAAGCTAATTTCTCGTTAAACCCTCTTTTACCTCCAATTGTAAGAATGACTCAGAAATCTCTAACGGAAGACTGTACCTACGCACTTTCCAGATTTAGAGAAAAAAAAATATTAAATTATACGAGGCTATTTCTTGCATTTTTACACGATGACAAAAATAATCGCGTAATTGAGGGTAAAACAAGACCAAATTTACTTGTGTTAATACATAATGAAGGGTTACCATCTAATTACAAGGAATTATATGACCTTTATTTTAAGTATCACATTAAAATTGGCTTCACTTCCAAACAGGTAGAAGAAGATCTTAATGCTTTTCGTAGTCATTGCAATAGCAATTACTACAATCACTTGTATCAATCTCGTGAAAATTATAATAATAGTTTTTTCGGCCGAGCAGCAAATAACAATTTAAATTCAAAATGCTATATCAATTCTTACACTAATTCCAATTTAGTCACAGTGTCTAACCATAGTATCAAAAATAAAAATAGCGTTAGTTCCTCTAATAAACTGAAATTATTCTACCACAATTGCAGTGGTATGAGGGGAAAGCTTAAGAAATTATATATTGATGATAAGTCATGTGAATATAATATTATTGCTATCACTGAAACATGGTTAAACGATTCTTTTGTAAATGAAGAAATTTTGGACAGTACTTGGTCGATTTATAGAAAAGATCGGGACTATCTTGCTACAAATTGTTCCCGTGGTGGTGGTGTACTATTTGCAGTAAACAATACCTTATCTAGCGTGGCATTAATCACTAGGACTTACCACTCTTTTGATCACCAATTTATTAAAGTTAACTTAGGTAATAATTTTTTATACCTTGGTATTGTTTACTTTCCTCCTAATTCTGACAATTCCTCATATTTGGAATTTTTCGAGATATACCAGCATGTTATATCAAATATGAATGAGGATGATTCAATTATAATTTTAGGGGGCTTTAACCGTCCTTCTTTATCTTTTATTGTTGAAATTAAATTATCAGCTTTCCGAATAATTATTACAAGTGGTTAGATCTTGCATTCACGAATGCATATGATAAAGTGGTGGTAAAGCTCGCTGATGATTCAGAAAACCTTTTTACAAACACTCCGCATCATAACGCAATTAGCTTCGAATTTTCCACTGCTATACCTCTTTTTACCAAATCTTGTAATAATATTTTTGTATATGACTTTCTTAATGCTGATTATCAAAGCATTAATAATGCTTTATCAGTCATCAGTTGGGACGACCTGTTAACCGAACAGGATATTGATTTGATTATCTCTCAATTCTATGCAAAGCTATTTGAGATAATTAACTCCTTTGTTCCTAAAATTCGCAAAAAGGACAAGACAACCGAACCTTGGCTGAACAGTGAACTTAGGACATTGCGTAACCAACGCAATAAACTATACAAAATAATTAAAAATTCAAAAGAACCTAATAATGACTTATTAAACAATTACAAGGATCTTGCTTTTGAATTTAAACAAAAATCTAATTTGGCTTATGATAGATATCTCACTAACGTAGGCAACAAATTAATTACAGATCCTAAAAAGTTTTTTGACTTCGTTAACACAAAACGTTTAACTTACGGTTATCCAAGCTTAATGTCAAAAGACATTACGTCTTCTAATTGTCCTAAAACGATCTGCAATTTCTTTGCTAAATCTTTTCAAAAAGTTTATCTTCCAAACGAGTCTCCAATTAATTTCGATTTCTCTAACTTAATTAATAATTCAAATCCTATTATTACGGATTTATACCTTTCCGAAGTTGAAATATTTGAAGCAATTACAAAACTTGATACCAAAAAAGGTATAGGACCTGACCTGATTCCACCTACTTTTTTATTCAACTGTGTCAGTTATCTCACTTATCCGCTTCATTTTATCTTTAATAAATCTCTTTCATCAGGTATTTTTCCTCTTTTCTGAAAATCCTCTTATCTAACCCCTATCTACAAAAAGGGTTATAAATCATACGTCGAAAATTACCGTGGTATAGCTATTCTATCAACTATTCCAAAGTTGTTTGAAAAAATTATTGTAGACAAAATTACACCCATAATAAATACAAAACTAAACGAACAACAACATGGATTCCGAGAAGGTCGTTCCACAACAACAAACCTTTTAGTTTACACTTCTGAAATCCTTAATGAAATGAAAAATGGGAACCAAGTTTATGCTATTTACACGGACTTCAGCAAAGCATTCGATCGTGTTGATCACAAAATTCTACTTAACAAACTTGCAGCCTTAGGAATTTCCGGCCCTTTTCTTTATTGGATATTCTCCTATATTACAAATAGGACGCAAAATATCAAATTTCAAGGATTTTTCTCGGACTCAATAAATGTTACATCAGGAGTACCGCAAGGTAGCCACTTGGGTCCACTCTTGTTTAATATATTCATTTCCGATCTTTCTAGTAAACTTTCCGGTGTGTCACATGTTGCATTTGCTGATGATCTCAAGATTTATCATGTAATTAAAAAGAGTTCCGATGTTGGACTACTTCAGACAAATCTCAATAGTCTGCAAGAATGGTGCTTCTCTAATAAGTTAGAACTAAACATTGAAAAATGCAAGGTTATAAGTTTTACACGTAAGAGATCTACCATTACTTTCGGTTATAAAATAAATAATGTTAACCTTGAAAGAGTTAAAAATATTACCGACTTAGGGATCCTTTTGGATGATAAACTGAACTTCCATCTTCATTATGAGTATACAATTTCTAGGGCAAACAAAATGCTCGGGTTCATAAAAAGAAGAGCTAAAGAATTCAGCAACATCGCTGTAACTAAAGCTCTTTATTGCTCCTTAGTACGATCTATTCTTGAATATGGTAAGTATTCAAGAATATGTAGAATATATTGAGTATGGTACTTTTGACGTCTTAAGAAAAAACATTGACGTTCAGTTTTTAGCAGATAATTTTAAAATAAATAATGGGGGCAGAAATACGAGAAGCGCTAAATATTTAGTTGAAAATACTCATAGAACTGAATATGGAAAATATGAACCAATAAACAGATGTTGCATTACATTCAATAAACACAGTCATCTTTTTTCAACACAAATTTCTAGATACACTTTTAAACGTAAATTAAAATTAAAATTTCTTAATGACCTACGACAATAATTTTAACCTTCAATATATTATATTCATATTACACTTCAAGTTCACATAATTTTATAATTCTATAATTTAGTTATTTTTGTTTTTTTTTTTTACTTTGTAAATTCATTTTAACTGTGTTTTCGCTATGTATGCATTTTTTACAATCTACAAAAAAAAATAAATAAATAAACTTTTGATTTTTATGTATGTAAATTTATGTTTTGTAATCAAATTTCATGTTAATTTTAAGTTTTAGCTATAAGAATTTTTTTTGTAAAAACCTTGTTTTGGTTCAAAATAAAATAAAATATATAGGCATATTTTTAAAAAATCTTTTGAAAATGTGCTAAAAAGCAAATAACAATCATTTGTGTATACACATATTTTTTATTAATTTGTGTGATTCATCTGTGTATACACAATAAATTGTGTGATTTAGATAAAACAAAATTGAAAAAGCTGATCAAAATTTTTGTTCTACGTGATTACTCTTTGTTATACTTTCTCTATGGTAATACTCATATAAAACAAGAAGTTGTATAACGAAAATAGAACTTGTATGCCTGGATTGCAATAGCACATCGTGGGATCGGGTTTAGAGGCGAACGGATATATATAGCTTGATCGATTTACTTTTCGATATTTTCAAAAATTGTTTTTAATGTTTGTAGATATTTATTTATATATAATGTTTTTTTACTTGAAAAAAAATAATTAAACAAAAAAAAATACACACTTTGAAATTTTGAATTTTATACGGTAGAGTTTTTCCCATAGTATAGCTCTTTAATTTTTAAAATAAGAATGATCATATCATAAAAAAATTTTTAACCTAAAAAATTTTGTATTGCTGTTATAGATGTATTGGTGACATGCAACTCGTAAAGCAGCTAAATTTTAGTTAACAAAAATGTGTACAATGTTTTCGGCTGTTAACCGCGTTCTCGTCGTTTTTAATAATTTTTAAGCTTTTTTTTAGGCGAAATGAGGAAGTGAGAAAGAAAAAGAAGAAATATCAACTGTCGACATCAACAACGTGTGAACGCATAGATTGAATATCAAAACCCAATAACTATTTACATATATTAAAATGCAAATTTTTTATTTACACTTGTCATACAAAATTAAAACACACATGTTGGGTGTTATTAATTTCTAACAATTTATTTTGAATTTATCGCAAGATATAAATTACCTTGAAATTATCGCATGCAAAAATTTGTTGCTTAAAAATAATCTATCACTATTCACTATGTGCAAAATTGAAAAAATGCACATTGTCATTCATAAATTTTTAAATTTACAACGAAAAATAAAAAACAAACTATATAAGGCTGGGCGATTTTGGTGCAGATTTAAAATTTTGCGAATTCAATCATATCCTAGATAACCACAATTAGTTTTATTGTTTATGATTCTTTTCCATGATATATTATTTTTTAAAAAGAACGAAATTGAGAAAGAGAGAGAATTGAAAAAGTATTTTAATTTCTGTTTGTAGTATTCATTTTCTTTGTTCAGTCTGAATCAGATTAGTGCGCGGGTTATATGTTGGTATGAATGTTGGGTTGTCATGTAATTGTGTAAGTTGTAAGTGCAGTATTTGTAGAATTAAAAAAATATTGTTTGAATTGAACTTAGAAAAACATCTCTCTAATCTAATGGAATAGAAAATAATATAAATGGAAAAGAGTTAGTCAAAGAATTTCAAAACGTAGCTTTTCTAAATTAAAAATTATAAAAAATTATTTGCGAAGTAGAATGTCTCAAGGCAGGTTGGTAGGTTTAGCGACTATTTCGATAGAAAAACATTTTTATTCGTTCAGCTCTGAATTCTTATTTAAATAAAATCATTAAGGTGTAAATTTGAAAATTTATAGTGCGTTAAATTCAAAAAATAAAACTTTAATTGATTTATTTGATTTGAACTGCTTTATTTGATTGGATATTGTTAATTAATTGATTTTTACAAATTTGGTTCTTTATATGTTATTTATTTGTTGAATCAGTACCGGTAATTTACACATATTATTATAAGTTAGCTTACTAACCATCAATACATTAT
This sequence comes from Dolichopus griseipennis, assembly GCA_963082915.1. Classification (NCBI taxonomy): domain Eukaryota; kingdom Metazoa; phylum Arthropoda; class Insecta; order Diptera; family Dolichopodidae; genus Dolichopus; species Dolichopus griseipennis. The sequence continues at coordinate 99,986,504 of OY720441.1, read as the reverse complement.
TTTGAACTTTCATTATTTTTGCTAACCTAATTATATTTGTAAATTATTAAAATCAATTAAAGTAAAGTATCAAATAATTTCTCACAATTATGGTAGACATAGAATTAGCACCTTTTAATTAAAATATAACGATATAAATATAAATAAATAAATAACATATAAAGAACCAAATTTGTAAAAATAAATTATTTAACAATATCCAATCAAATAAAATACATAGTTCAAATCAAATAATTCAATTAAAGTTGTATTTTTTGAATTTAAATTCTGAACCAGTTACTTATTTGAAGCAGTAGATAGGATAGACAAACGGTCTATCTTCGTGTAATTACAAAAGCACTAATAAAATAAAATATTTTTCTGCGAATTATATCGTCCATCTAACTCTTTTATAAGTCCTGATTCCCTACAAAATAAAAATTTGGCAAAATAAAACTTATTTCAATTTCTACTGCTTTTAATAATATTGATATAAATCATCAAGTTAAACTATCGAACTTTAATGAATTTAAGGATCCTGGAAAAACAAAATTTTTAATTTTTAAAATTAACGCATATTTTGACGGACTTCATGGATATCAAGCACTTGCAACTTTCCACGCCAAAGTTGTCACCGAAAACAAAATTTTAATTAGAAAATATTCTGCTTTACCTCTAAATTTCAACCCGAATTATATGTCTAAATATATAATCGAATTTAACTCTAAACAAATTTTTAAACTTCCAGTTGATATAGAATATGGTGATACCATGGTAACTAAATTACAAATAAAACCTGGATTGTATAAGTTATAATATGTAAAAGTGTCAATTCAATTCATCTAATTATAATATCAACATCAAATATTTGACATTATAAATTCGGTACAAATATTTTTTATTAAAATACGAGGAAGATTATAGTTGCCCTTGTCAACTTTTAGATACCCGTGCAAGTCATATATCCATCTAACGAAATCTTGAACAAGATCATTCAAGCAAATTCTCAGAACCAGAATTCAAAAATTTCGTTATCAAAACATAATTTCTATTTTTAAAATACTTAATACGAAATTTTCCTTAATATAAATTTCCAAACAAATATATTTTAATTATCTTCATTACGTAATAAATAACAATTATAGGACTCCTGACCTAACGCTACAAATATAATTTTATTATTCAAGTACTCAAATATTAAACTAAGTTGAACGATTTTATACTAGATCATATTTCATTAAAAAAGAAAACTGAAATGTTAATGAATGTTGTTATATGACTTAGTTTTTTTTTCATTCTAAATATGTTGTAATTTCGTTTTGGAACCAAACATTTGACATTTATTTAAGTGTCAAATTACAACAAAAATAAATTCTTTTTCTTCTTCTGTGTTGCAATATCGGAAACCGATTTTAAGTATATTATTGATTATTAATATATTTTTTTGTATTAGCAATTTGTATTTTTTTTTAGGATAAGTAATGAAAAAATAAAAAAAATAATATAATAATAATATTGTTTTGTAATTTTAAAAAGAAGTTAATTTTAAAATTTATATTGAAAGCTTTCTTTTATAATTTAGTCTAAGTTTAACCATTCTTTAAAACGGTCTTGAAAATAAAAATCAATAAATTGTTTAATATAAAAATTGTGTTTTTATTTAAATCATATTTTATTTTCAATTTTTGTTTTCACAATATGTATATATAAATATATAAAACTGGCGCAGTCGCTAGGATCGCCAGCTAGTGTAATTAATCGTGTTAAATATAACTATCTAATAAAATATTAAGTTATTAGAGAAAAAAAAATATAAAAAAAAATCACGCTGATCACGCTGATCACAAATATGTATACTTTTCCATATCTAGCTCGTTTTCTTTAGGTGGTTACAAATACCATACCAAAGTTAATATACACTTTTACCTATTCTATAGGTGTAGGGTATAAAAAAAGGATACTGACGTTTAATACTAGTTTTTCTTTTAAGAAAATAATTGTCGAACTATAATAAAAATAAAATAAAATAAAAAAAAAATTTTATATGTTTATTGTGAATGAAGCCGTATAGAATTCCGGTTTCACTATTTAGACTCAGACCATTAAGAACTATCAGTGAAGTGAGTGAAAACGAAAATAGTTGTCATTCGAACTATTCTAATATACAACTAATAACGCAAAATAATAATATAAATTTCATAACACCAAATATGGCACAAGGTGGTTTAAATTTACCAGCTCACGATTAAATTAAAGAAGCTCGAGCTGTACCAGTGTTTACAGGTGACAACACTTTCGAGTTGTCACACTTTTTAAACGAAGTAGATACCATAATAGGGTTAACACCAGACCCTGCAGCAAAAGCGTATCTATTAAACATCTTGACACCAAAAATACAAGGCAGAGCGGCAATATCTATTAGGAGGTTAGAAACAGCAACTTGGGACCAGATAAAAGAACAACTGATAAAATCATTTGGAGTCCAAGAATCCTATTTGAAATTGAAAGAGCAAGCAGATGCAATCAAATATTTTAATGTAAGTCAATACTATAATGAATTATTAAAAATATTAGATAAGCTAAACCTTAAATATAAGTTAGATCCTAATCCTTCATTGGAGCTTAGTACGGCAAATAAGAAAAATTTATTTACCACGAACTGATAATATGTATTTAAGAATTAAAAATGTTTCTACTTTAGAAGAAGCATATTATGAGCTCGTACAAACTGGAATCTCGGGTAACAGCAGTTCAAATAATATTAGGGTTAAAAATAGTAGGAATACTAACAACATTAATAATTATAATAATGGTAGAAACAATAATTCAAATAATCGTGGTTTTTATAATAGAAGTAATAACAATAATTTTAATAATAATAAAAGTGTAAACAATCGTAGTTTTTTTAATAATAACGGAAACAATGAATATAGATCTAACTCATACCAACACCGTTGGTATAACAATAATAATAATATGAATCCTAGAAATAATCTTAATCCTAGTCAACAGACTAGAAATACTAATAGATCACAACGTATTAATGGTTATGAACCCATGGATATTGACCTAAATAATATTAAAAATTACCGTAACCGAAATAGAAATAAATATAGGAAGAAAAATAGTAATAGACAAAATGAAAGTAGAAATATAGAGGTGGAAAATTTTCAAGTAATGCCTCAAATATTTCATTACCCATAGTGCAACTTACAGTTGAAAATAAAAAAATCAATTGTTTAATCGATACTGGGGCTGCTACATTAATTATAGATGATAGCATTTTTCAAGCAAATAAATTTTCTAAACTAAAAACACCTCTCAAATTAATTACGCTATCAGGAAACAGTGAAATAAAATACAAAATAATAACTAAAACACCATCAGAATTCAATGAAAATTCCACTATGTCTTGGAAAATTTTTGACTTAAAACATAAAAATTTCGATGCCATTCTTGGGCAAAATGTCCTTACTCCAATGGGTGCTAAAATCGATCTGTTAGAAAAAACTCTCCAAATTAATGAAGTTAAAATTTAATTTAAGAACGGTTGTCCTCATAAAGAGATTTTCCATTTGGAAACCGTTCAAATGAACCATTCGGATATAATTAATAATTTAAAAACATAATATACGAATCCGGAAGGATTCAAATATTTAAAATTGATAGTATCTAAAAATAGCGATCTTTTCTATAAAGAGGGTGATAACCTTACACATATAACAGATGTGAAACATCAGATTAAAACAGAAAATTCACATGCAATTTATTCAAAAATTTACCGTTTTCCCAAAGTTCATGAGATTGAAGTAGAAAAACAAGTTAAGGAAATGTTAGAACAAGGGATAATTCAACCAAGTAATTCACCTTACAATTCTCCAATTTGGGTGGTTCCTAAGAAAACTGATAATTCTGGGAAACCCAAATGGAGAATCGTGGTAGATTATAGGAAATTGATCGAGATCACAATTAGTGATAAATTATCATACCAAATATGGATTCCCTTTTTGACAAATTGGGTAGAGCTCAATACTTTACCACTTTAGATTTAGCTAAAGGGTTCCATCAAATTTTAGTTGATGAGAAAGATAGATGCAAAACTGCTTTTTCAACCCCCCAAGGACATTACGAATTTCTACGAATGCCATTTGGGTTGAAAAATGCACCTGCAACCTTTCAACGCGTAATGAATTATATATTGAGAGATTTAATAAATAAAATATGTGTGGTCTATCCTGATGACATATTAATCTATTCTACCTCACTTCAAGAACATTTAGAAGCAATTCAAATTATTTTTGAAAAATTACGAAATTATAATTTAAAAATTCAAATAGATAAATGCAATTTCTTTTGCAAACAAACGGATTACTTAGGGCATATCCTTACTCCGGAAGGTATTAAACCCAATGAGAACAAAGTCAAAATTATTAAAGATCTTAAACTCTACCGTAAGTTAAGAGAGGATATTACCGTAAGTTTATAATGGATTATGCTGCGGTAGCTAAACCCATGGCAATTTATTTAAAAAAAGATAAAAAAATAAATATAAAAGATCAAAATTATATGTTATCCTTTGAAAAATTAAAGGAGCTTATAACCAATTATCCTACACTGAGGTATCCTGATTTTAAAAAAAAGTTCACATTAACAACTGATGCCTCAAATTTTGCAATTGGTGCCGTCTTATTTCAAGATGGTCATCCTATCTGTTTCTCAGGTAGAACTCTAAATGAACATGAGACCTGGTATTCAACCATAGAGAAAGAACTTCTGGCTATAATATGGGCGACAAAATATTTCCGCCCGTACTTATATGGCACGAAGTTTACCATTAAAACCGATCACCAACCTTTAACTAGGTTACATTCCCTGAAGGAACCAAACTCTAAGTTACAGCGTTATAAAATAAGACTAAATGAATTTTAATTCGATATAGAGTATGTGAAAGGAAAAGAAAATCGAGTGGCAGATTTTCTTAGTAGGATAAATACTGACAAACAAGAAATAAATGAAAATGAAATTGAAGAAAATTCTGTTAATGAAAATAATTCTAATATGGCTACAATACATAGTGGTATCGAAAATTTGGACGAACATATTCCTATTGTAGATCATATCGTTAATAAATATTACACCCAAATCTACCTTGTCAAAAATAAAAATAGTGAAATAAAACGCCTATATAATAAATATACTCACATTTTTATTGAAGAAAATGACTTAAATAAGAATAATTATCTTAACGATTTCTTACGTAGTAAAATGAACAATTGAATAAAAAAAAGCACATTTTCAAAATTATATACAGTTTCATACTGAGTATTTTATCATTTATTTTTATAAAAATATATATTATGATAATATTATAATTTAGTTATTTCATTAATTTATTAATTATATGGCTAATAGTGAAATACTTAGAATATAACCCCAATGCAGTCAAGAAAACCTGTTAATAAGTGCGAAATATAATGTTGGATCTTCAATTTTAACGTTTAATTTTGGAAAAACTTACACTGGTGAATAAGTTACTGTTTTATAAAAACATAATAGTTTTAATTTTGAAGACCAAGTAGTCCTTCAATGAGGAAGGTTCCCAAATTTTTGCTTAGCAAACTTATGATGGATCTGCCCGACCCCCTACTGTCCGCACCCTTCCATTTTTTTCCGGTTTTAAGAAATCAATTTTGAACTCCAACAAAATTTGGAATTTTACCTAGAATATTATTATCTAACCAAAAATGGTTTAGACTAAGAAACAATTTTTCAATTTAAAGAAACCCTTTCAAATTTAAGAAAATCTTTTAACGTATGTTGAAATATAATGCAACAGCTGTAAATTTTGTATATTTGTAAAAAAAAATTTGAACAGGTGTTAAAATTACAGGTGGTTGAAAATTTCAATTTATATCTTATATCTCCCCATATATCTTCTAAACGGTTCAAACTAGGGTCTTGAAATTTTGGGAGAAGTTAGGTCCTCCGAAATTAGTAGGAGTCGATTAACAAAATTGTTTTTCCACGCCCCCTGTTTAGGAACTATAAGAGCTCGAAAATTAAATAAAAGAAATTTTTAATCATAATATGCTGCGTTATAAAATCAGATTTTAGGAACTTAATTTTATTGCAAATAATTTCAATAATTAATTATTCATTTTAAATTTGGTTGCATTTACTAAAACTTAAATTAAAAAAAAATAAATGAAATGGTGCGTTTTTCTGTAAGGGAATATGCGGACAGGATTTACATTTATGGTGAATGTCATGGAAATAGGTATGAAGCTCAAGAGTTGTATAGGCAAAGGTTTCCTCGACGCCAAGTGCCAGATTCTAGGACATTTCCTTGAACTTTTAGTAGATTACAAGAAACCGGAAGCATATCTCAAAACGAGTTTTGTTTTTAAATAAACAAAATATTATAAATGATTAATTGTAATTTTTATCATACAAAAAAAAAAAAAATTCAAATTATAACTTTCAAAGTTTTTGAGCTATAAAAGTGCTAGTATACTCAAAATGCAGAGAAAGAGAAGGGTAATATTTTGAAGCAAAAAAACTGTTATGTGTATGTTAATACCGTTATTTTCTTGATAAAAGGGATTTAATTGATATTTTGTTAAAAATATTGGACTTTAAGCCCTTATAACCTCAGACTGAGAAACTTTAGAATAATGTTTGATAGTACTTAAGAAATCTGCATTAATAAGCATTTAAATGCTATACTTACTTTTTTTTATCTTATTTGGTTCCAATTTTATCGAAATAAAACTAAATTATGGTTGAAAAATAGTTAAGACCCCATAACTTCTAAACTAATGAAAATAGACCCCCCCCTTTCATACAATTTTTTGTTCTGCTCGATATGCCCGATCACCCATTTTAAGGAAGACCATCGAGTCGGGAACACCCTGTATAGGCACATTTTTACAAAATTTTTTAAAAATGTGCTAAAAAAGCATGTATTGGAATCTTCTCGGAATTAGAAGAAAGTAAATACAATTTATTACAACAAAAACTAATTGAATTATTTAGTAATAATAACAAAATAAAATTTTTTAAATGTACAATTAAAGCTATGGATTTATTGAATGAAAATAAAGTATTAGAAATAATAGAAAAAAATCATTCTGAATCAAATCACAGAGGGATTATTGAAAATTTTAACGAAATTAGGAAATCATACTTTTATCCAAAAATTAAAGAAATATTACATAAGTATTTAAATAATTGCGACATATGCAATCTCGCTAAATATGATCGTAAACCCATAAAGTACAAGTTCGAGATAAGCGAAACCCCAAACTATCCAAATGACATTATCTGTGGTGACGTTTTCTATTGTTACAAGTTAACATTTCTAACCACGTTTGATAAATTTTCAAAACATCTTATGGTTCAACAACTACCCGATAGGAATACATTAACCATTATAGACCTTCAAAGAACTCGATTCGCAATACTAGGAAGACCAAATAAACTCGTGTTCGATAATGAATTTAATAATCTCAATATTAAAGATTTCTGTAGAGAAGAAAGTATAGAAGTACATTTTACTTCACCAAGATCTCATACAGGAAATTCTGATATTGAAAGAGCTCACGGTACTTTAAATGAACATCTACGAATTTTCGAAGCTCAAAAACTCAAATTAAATGTAGTACATAAAGTATTCTTAGCGGTTGAAAAATATAATTGTGCAATCCACTCGACCATTATGACTAGGCCAATAGATATACTTAATGGTAAAGTTACAAATATAGAAGAAATTAAAAATTTAATTCATAGGAAAAAAGTTACAAAAATAAATAAAATAAATACTACAAAATTAGAATTTAAGGCACAAGATAAAGATGAAATCGTAGTAAATAACCCCGATTCTCAACGTTATAAAACACAACCCAAATATACTAAAATTAAAAGCAAACTAGAGGGAAACAAAATGTTAGATAATAATAACCGAAATATACATCCAACTAGCATTAAAAGAAATTATAAATTTATTACAGGTAATCCAAGAATCAATAACAATGATGATCAAAATAATTTTACAACTCTTACTACTGAGCCTTTTTTTGATCAAAACTGAAGCAACGTTTACCTTAGAAAAGTTGGAGACGGAATCCGGTTATACCATAATTCAACAAGAAAATATCTCAATAGTAGAAAGCTATATCAAACTTCATCATATAGTCGATTTAGAAGAAATTGAATATACAATCAACTTGATTGATAAATATATAAACACTTCATATAAATTGACGGAAGATGAAATTATTTTAAAGTACTTGAATGCCCAAATGTCCAAAACTAAACATAATTTTAAAACATTAATACCTTATAGACATAAAGAGCATTAGCTAGTGTTGGAGGCTCAATTCTTAAATGGATATTTGGTACAATGGACGAGGAAGACAAGGCTGACATAGAAGAACATTTAAAAACTATAGAACAAAATAATCATAATGTAATATCAAGTAGTAATAAGCCAATAAAAATTAATAATGATATTGAAAACAATATTAAAATCTTACATAAATGTATAAATAAAAATCAATTTACAATAGACAAACTTTAAAATAACATTTCACTAAATAACAAAAACATTACTAAACCACAACAATACTTACAAATACTGACAAATATTAACCTTCTAAATCAAGAAATCGAAAAAATTCAAGAGAACGTAGTATTTGCTAAACGTAGTATTATGAGTAGATCTATCTTAACACCTGAAGAAATGGATTTTTATGATATAGATATTCTTAAAATACAAGAAATTAAAAGTTCTTTGGTAATAATGAGTAGTAAATTAGTGTTTATACTAGAGATTTCAGTAATAAGCGAAGAAAACGCAATTAAATATAAAATATTCGCTGCACCAAATTCTAATTCGGAAGAAATTGATATAGAAAATACCGATATATTATTTAGAAATAAAACATATTATCATAATCAAGAACGATACTTTAATAAACTATACAATTAACTTCAACTTGTATTTCAAATCTTTTTATAAAATCATTTAAAAACTTTAGTACAGCTATTGAAAGTAATGTTAAAACTTTAAAAATTGATCAAGGAATTGTATTAGTTAAAAATGAACAAAAACTCAACTTAACAAATAATTGTAATAACATCTTGTATTCATTGAATAAAAACTATATATGTAATATTTTTCTATAATTGTTCTATTGAAATTAATAACTTTAAATATTCAAATAAAAATAAAGAATTCAAACATAACATTGTAATACCGAATTACATTACAGTTGGAAATATAAATCATACTATTAAATTAGAAAGCTTACATATCAAACAAATTGAAAACAATAATGAAATAAAAGAAATAAATTTTGAAAGAAAAATTAATAATATTGTAATCCAAATTAATTCTATTTTTGTAATAATTATTATTTTAGTTGTAATCATCATAATATACTATCAAATAAAACCAAGAAAAAGAAATCAAATAAGTGATCTAAATATAAATAAAACTAAATATTTTGTTCAGGAGTACAAAAATCCTAAGGATGGGGGAGTCATGTATCCATCTAATGAAATCTTGAACAAGATCATTCAAGCAAATTCTCAGAACCAGAATTCAAAAATTTCGTTATCAAAACATAATTTCTATTTTAAAAATACTTAATACGAAATTTTCCTTAATATAAATTTCCAAACAAATATATTTTAATTATCTTCATTACGTAATAAATAACAATTATAGGACTCCTGACCTAACGCTACAAATATAATTTTATTATTCAAGTACTCAAATATTAAACTAAGTTGAACGATTTTATACTAGATCATATTTCATTAAAAAAACGAGGAAGAGTGTAGTAGAGTAGACTGTGTCAACTCTGGGATACCCTTATGACCGTAACATATACATTATATCATTAGGTTAATTACTTTTGGCAAAATTTCAAACATTCAGCGTTATTAAGTGTAGAGTAATGATCATATAAAAGAAGGAGTTGTATGGCAGCTACACGAACCCTCTGCAGTAGACCAACCAAATTTTACAGTAAACTTTGGCCGTTACACTAAACTATTTTTGACAAAATTTAAGACATTTAGGGTAATGCTCATATAAAAGAAGGAGTTGTATGGCAGCTACTCGAATCCTCTGCAGTAGACCAACCAAATTTCGCAGAAGCTTTGGCCATTACACTAAACTATTTTTAGCAAAATTTCAGACACCCAGCTATAATAGGTATAGAGTAATGCTCATATAAAAGAAGGAGTTGTATGGCAGCTACCCGAAACCATGGACCAAAATGACTCGATTTAAATAGCGATGACGGCTATTGCAAAAAAATGAATTTGCGAAAATTTCAAGATCCTAGCTCCTTTAGTTTTTGAGTTATCGTGCGGACGGACGGACATACATAGTTAAATCGATTTATTTTTCGTTTCTGATCCGATCCATACACTTGAGTCTATATCTACCCCCCCTCCTTCTCTGCGACACAAACGTAATGGCAAATTTATTATACCCTTTGACTATATAGTCATACGGGTATAAAAAAACTGAAATGTTAATCAACGTTGTTATATGACTTAGTTTTTTTTTCATTCTAAATATGTTGTAATTTCTTTTTGGAACCAAACATTTGAAAATAAAAATCAATAAATTGTTTATATATATATATATAAATATATAAAACTTGCATACCCACTATGATGTATGTATACAATAAAATAAACCTTTATTTTTAATCCCTTAAGCTATTATATATATTACAAAAAAAATTTAACACATCATCCCACAATTTTTGCTTAAAAAAAAAAAAAAAAAAGTAAAAAAAAAACAAAGAAAAAAAAAATCTTAAAAAAATTAACACAAAAAAAAAAAGGTATATGTACCCGGCGCCGTGAAATAAAGCCATAAAATGACATTATCGCCAATTTTTTCGCGTATGGCTTTAATTCGCATTCAATTGCGAAATAAAGCCATATGGCTTTATTTCGCATTTAAAAATGTAATTTTATTTGTGAAAATAGAAGCAATTTAATTTTCCAAACTTTTTTATTTAAATAGATAGGAAGGAGTTTTAGAGTTGGTTTCAAAAGCAGGGTTTTACGCTTTTTCCAGAATATTTATATATGAGTATATGTGGGATTCTCAATTAGGAGGGATTTTAGAGTTGGATTCAAAAGCAGGATTGCCGCTTTTTCCAGAATATTTATATATGTGTATATGTGGGATTGTTAGTTGGATTCAAAAGCAGGGCTTTACGCTTTTTCCAGAATATTTATATATATGTGTATATGTGGGATTCTCAATTAGGAGGGATTTTGGAGTTGGATTCAAAAGCAGGATTGCCCCCTTTTCCAGGATATTTATATTTATTAATTAGGGTTGATTATTTTTTGTATGAAATAGCTATGCCGAATTATCATACCATTCTTTTCATTATAGTGTTGGATTCAAAATCTAGTTTCAATAATTGAGTTAGCGGGGGTTCGGGGGCGGCAGCCCCCGTAATGAAAATATAATATTATTTAACATGTTTTATTACAGTGTATTAAAAGAATTAGAAACTTATTAATTTTTTTAATGAATTAGGTATCCGAATTCTTAACCATTCTTTTCATTTTAGTGTTGGATTCAAAATCTAGCTTCAATAATAGAGTTAGCGGGGGTTCGGGGACGGCAGCCCCCGTAATGAAAATATAATATTATTTAACATGTTTTATTACAGTGTATTAAAAAAATTAGAAACTTATTAATTTTTTTAATGAATTAGGTATGCGAATTCTTATACCATTCTTTTCCTTTTAGTGTTGGATCCAAAATCTAGCTTCAATAATTGAGTTAGCAAGGGTTCGGGGGCGGCAGCCCCCGTAATGAAAATATAATATTATTTAACATGTTTTATTACAGTGTATTAAAAAAATTAGAAACTTATTAATTTTTTTAATGAATTAGGTATCCGAATTCTTATACCATTCTTTTCATTTTAGTGTTGGATTCAAAATCTAGCTTCAATAATTGAGTTAGCGGGGGTTCGGGGGCGGCAGCCCCCGTAATGAAAATATAATATTATTTAACATGTTTTATTACAGTGTATTAAAAAAATTAGAAACTTATTAATTTTTTGAATGAATTAGGTATCCGAATTCTTATACCATTCTTTTCATTTTAGTGTTGGATTCAAAATCTAGCTTCAATAATTCAGTTAGCGGGGGTTCGGGGGCGGCAGCCCCCGTAATGAAAATATAATATTATTTAACATGTTATATTACAGTGTATTAAAAAAATTAGGAACTTATTAATTTTTATTTTTTTTTTACTTTGTTTACTATTAAACTAGAATTTGTATCAATTTTACTATATGGCTTTATTTCGTAAAATTTTAGAAAATGATATGGCTTTATTTCGCATTCAAATGCGAAATAAAGCCATAATGTCATTTTATGGCTTTATTTCGTATGGCTTTATTTCGTATGGCTTTATTTCGCGCCACCTATGTACCCTTGACGCAACCGATATGTACCCTTGACACTATATCTAGCTCGTCTAGATCGATGCGTTATCCGTATATATCCGTATGACTATATAGTCAAAGGGTATAAGTAAATATTCATTTTTGTACCTCTGAACCTGGTACAAAAATTAATTTCGTTGTAAAATTTGTAATCGAAATTTGCCTAATAAACATTTTCTTTATTATAGTAACCCAAATGAAAAAAATGTAAATAAATAAAAATCTAAAAGATTTCGGTTTATTATTAATAAATTGTTTTGTAATTTGAATACTTTTAAAAAAAAAATTTTAATAATAATATTGCAATTATTAATTTTAAAAATAAAATTTAACGTATGTTAAACAAAACCTACAAAGAAAATATTTAATAAGAATTACTTAAAGATATTGTAATTTATTATTTTTGATAATTTTGTAAACTGTTTTGTCCAATAAGCGAAAATTATTTTAGAATAACTTTTTATATCCATATGACTATATAGTCATTATATCCGTATGACTATATAGTCAAAGGGTATAATAAATTTGCCATTACGTTTGTTACGCAGAGAAGGAGGGGGGGGGGGGGTTAGATATGGACTCAAGTGTATGGATCAGAATCGAAAAATAAATCGATTTAGCTATGTATGTCTGTCCGTCCGTCCGTCAGTCAGTCCGTCTGTCCGTCCGCCCGTCCGTCCGTCTGTCCGTCCGCACGATAACTCTAAAACTAAAGGAGCTAGGATCTTGAAATTTTCGCAAATTCGTTTTTTTGCAATAGCTATCATCGCTATTTAAATCCAGCCATTTTGGTCCATGGGTTCGGGTAGCTGCCATACAACTTCTTTTTTATAAGAGCATTACTCTGTACCTATTACAGTTGCGTGTCTGAAATTTTGCCAAAAGTGGTTTAGTTTTATGGCCAAAGTTTCTGCAAAATTTGGTTGGTCTAGTGGAGTGGGTTCGAGTAGCTGCCATACAACTTCTTATTTTGTATGAGCATTACTCGCCACCTAATGAAGCTGGGTGTCTGAATTTTTGCCAACAATTGTTTAGTGTAATGGCCAAAGTTTCTGCAAAATTTGGTTGGTCTGCTGCAGAGGGTTCGAGTAGCTGCCATACAACTCCTTATTTTATATGAGCATTACTCTCCACCTAATGAAGCTGGGTGTCTGAATTTTTGCCAAAAATTGTTTAGTGTAATGGCCAAAGTTACTGCAAAATTTGGTTGGTCTACGAAAGAGGCTTCGAGTAGCTGCCATACAACTCTTTATTTTATATGAGTATTCCACTACACTTAATAAAGCCAAAAGTAATTAACTGGATGATATAATGTATATGTTACGGTCATACGGGTATCCCAGAGTTGACACAGTCTACTCTACTACACTCTTACTCGTTTTAACTAAATTTGTTGAACAGAAATCCACTTAGAAATTTCCGCTTATTGTGAAATATAAGTTTAGGTTAAAATGAAAATTCTTACAAAATGTAATAAAGAATCTAGTTTATTAGAACGATAAGGAAATAAAAATATTATAATTTTCACTATAAAAATTGTAACAAAGATTGTAAAAGATTAGAAGAAAAAATTCAGAAGAATTTTCGAAATGAAAAGTTCAGGGACCGCGTATCGTAAAAGTATTAACTCGTTCGGTGTTCAAAATTCAATAAAGTTTATTTTCTGTATTATGAAAAAAGCCTACCTCCTTTAACCTGGTTAATAAAGAAAATAATTGAAACTGAAAGTTTGTTAATAAAACAGTTCGTAGCGTGCTGAGATGTTAAATATTTAAACAAACAATAAGTAAAAAAAAAAATGATACAATAAAAGTTATTTTTAATAATGGAAAAACAGTTTAAAAATTAAGAAGAATATTTTAAATAAAAAATAAAAAATTTTTTTTGAAAAAATTATAATTAAAAATAAAGTTGAAAAAAAAACTATAATTGAAAATAAACTTAAGTGACTTGTTGAATGAACTTTGTTGAAAAACATTTAAAAAAAAAAATATGTTAATATTTGTGAGAGAAAAAAAAGAAGAAGAACACCAAGGGATTGTAACTGGCGAAGCCTCGGTACCATCATGAAAGCAGTAATTTTTATGCAAGTCATTTAATTTTTAAAATAAAAACAACTAAAAATTCGAATCAAAAAATAATAAAAATCAAGAATATTGAATATAAAAGGTTCTATATAAAAAATAAAACAAAAGTATCGATAAAATTTGAAAGAAAAAATATTTAAAATTTTGTAAATATAAAGTAGAGGTTTTACTTTCGTTCATAAAAAAGATCACTAAATCAACAAGAGTTCCACATATGTATGAAGACCAAATTAACTCACGGTAAAAAATTCTTCATCAAGAAAGGCTTCATTAGTTGGAAATGGCAATATCGACTCAGGAGGTCACACTGATCACAAATACATATACTTTTCAATATCCAGCTCGCTTTCTTTAGATGGTTACAAACACCACCCCAAAGTTAATATACCCTTTTCCTATTTCATAGATGTAGGGTATAAAATGGTAATAAGAACTATGGCTCCTACTCTACCCTTTGTCAGACAAGAAATAATCTCTTCCACTACCGAAAAGACTAGGCCAAATTTAAGTACTATCTTTGAAAATCCAGAAGATACAAGGGAAAACAGAAGAAATAGGATAAGAAAACACAAGTCTCAGATCGAAACAAATTACTAACCGACAGAGGATGACAATGAAAATCAAGATGAAGAAGAAATAGAAACCAACAATAATTAAAATTATTCATGGAGAAATAGTGCCGTTGAAATTTTCATAATTTACAATCCAATTAGAAATACTCCTAAATATTATGGAATTTTATTTATTATCAGGAACAATATTATCGGCAAATAAAAAATTAATGGCATGCAAGGTACAATTATGTTGGCCCAGAATTGTCGACTGTTTGAACCGACATTATGCAGATAATAGGGATATAAGGTAGAGACGCCTATCACCTATAATCTATTACCGCACAATTTTTTTAAATGTACAAAATAAGCAACCGACGGTTAAATTTGGCTTGAATTTTTTTATTTTCGTTTTTTAGCACATTTTCAAAAAAATTTGTAAAAATGTGCCTACATAGTTTCACTCTGTCCGTGCGTCCGTCTGTCCGTCTGTCCGTATGTTTACAAAAACTTTTACATCGTTTAAAATAGAGAAAAGAAATTTTAACCACGAGTAAGTATTACAAAAAAAATAATTTCGTAGAAGATAGCTGGTTTTATAAACTTTATAAATTTTTAAAAGACAAATGTTTAGGGTTACCATACGGTACTAAAATTTACCATTATGCAAAACTCAATTTTTGCAAAATTTTTGCCTAGACTTCTTCTAATCTTCTAAACGGGCCAAACTAGAGTCTTGAAATTTTGGGAGTAGTTAGATCCTCAGAAATAAGTAGAAGTCGGTTAACAAATTTTTTTTGTCACGTCCCCTGTTTTGCAGCTATAAGGACCCGAAAATTGAAATTTTGCAATTTTTAAGCACTTGTAACTTGAATACCTGTTCAAATTTTGTTTTTGTGATTTACAAAATTGAAAAGTCTTTAATTATATTTCAACATGTGCCAAAGGTTTTTCTTAATTTTGAAGGGTGACGAAGCTACAGCCCCCGCAAATTCCAAAAAAGCCCTATATTTAAATTGGTATAATAAGAGTTCTGTTAGTTATATTTTCAATCTAAAACGAGGAAGAGTGTAGTAGAGTAGACTGTGTCAACTCTGGGATACCCGTATGACCGTTATATAAACATTATATCATTATTATTATAAACATTAATTACTTTTGGCAAAATTTCAAACATACCAGCTTTATTAGGTGAAATATAATGCTCATATAAAAGAAGGAGTTGTATGGCAGCTACTCGAACCCTCTGTAGTAGACCAACCAAATTTTGCAGTAACTTTGGCCATTACACCAAACTACTTTTGCCAAAATTTCAGACACGTAGCTGTAATAGGTACAGAGAAATACTCATATAAAAAAAGAAGTTGTATGGCAGTCACCCGAACCCATGGACCAAAATGGCTGGATTTAAATAGCGATGACGGCTATTGCAAAAAAACGAATTTGCTAAAATTTCAAGATTCTATCTCCTTTAGTTTTTGAGTTATCGTGCGGACGGACGGACGGACATACATATCTAAATCGATTTTTTTTTCGATTCTGATCCGATCCATACACTTCAGTCTATATCTACCCCCCCCCCCCTCCTCCTCTGCGTCACAAACGTAATGGCAAATTTATTATACCCTTTGACTATATAGTCATACGGGTATAATGACTATATAGTCATACGGGTATAAAAAGCAAAAGAGAGCTGCTTTCTTAGGCTTTCCAAAAATACGTCACTAAAATGTACAGGGTTGCCATACGGTACTAAATTTTAGCATTATAAAAAACTCAATTTTTGTAAAATTTTTGGCTCCACATATCTTCTAAGCGGTTTAAGCTAGGGTCTTAAGTTAGATCCTTAGAAATTAGTAGGTGTCGGTTAACAAAATTTTTTTGTCACATCCCCTGTTTAGCAGCTATAAGGGCTCGAAAATTGAAATTTTGCTATTTTTAAACACCTGTAACTTGAATACCTGTTCAAATTTTTTTTCGTTAATATACAAAATTTGAAGGTCCAACATTATACTTTAACATATGTTAAAAGATTTTCCTTAATTTAAAAAATGTTCTTTAAATTGAAGATAGTGTCTCTCAGTTTTAACCATTTTTGCTTAAATAGTAAAATTCTAAATAAAGTTTCAAATTTTGGTATAATTCACAATATATTTCCTTAAACCTAGTAAGGATAAGATCCTTGAGAAATTGGGCAACCTTTCCCAAAGAGGGGCTATTAGGACTTAAAAATTAAAAAATTTACTGTTTCTATAAGTAAGTAGTAACTTAGTCATCAACGTATATATTTCTTAAATTAAACGTTAACATTGAAGCTTCAACATTATACTCCGATAAAATACTCAGTATGAAACACTCTATTATTTTGAAAATGTACTTTTTTAAAAACCCTTGGTTTTTTTCATCGCTTGTTTATTATTATACTTGTTACTCATAATGTTAAAAGCAATATTTTGTGGTACGAACTAATAAAACTTATCTAACAGTGAACAATTTTTTTCAAAAAAAGAAAATTTAAATTTTAAATAATTTTAACAAAATAACCGTTATAATACTTTTCCTATAATATCAATACAAACATTAATAAGCTGAATGTATAAATATTAAATATATATAGACAAAAGTAAACTAAAAATAAAAATTTAAATAAATTAAATAAAAATTCAACTATAATGTTAATACAAATAGTTTATGCCATAAATTTAACAAAAACAAAACAATAATAGACTAAACTTATACACCATCAGTGAAGAACCAGAAAATATTAGTGAAATCAGCGAAATAAAAAATAATAGCGAAACAATTATGTCAAATCCAAGTACATCATTCTTAATTTCTGCAAACGATATATTGAAGGATGCACAGCGGATTCATGAATTCCGTGATGATGGCCAATATGCATTAACATAATTTCTGAGGGAAGTTGACACAATCCTTCTTTTATCTACATTCCAACAAGCAAAAGCCTATATTTTCTATAGAATTATCGTAAATAAAATCCAGGGTCAAGCGTTGGACGTCGTTAGAACGTTAGGTGCAAATTGAAACCAAATAAAAAGAGCTTTAAACAGCAATTTTGGAATCAAGGAAAGTTACCAGCAACTATGCCAGCAAGCCTTTGGAGATAAAAATTATTAGGTTAGACAATATTTTAATATTTTAGTTATAGTTTTGGGTAAATTAAATGAAAAATATGAATACGATACAAATGAACCAACAGAATTTTTCGCTGAGAATAATGAAAAATTAATTTTTAATATATTTCTAAATAATAAAGATGCAAATTTGGCATCAATTATAATAAACAAAAATATTACAAAAATACGGGAAGCCTTTGATTTATTAGAAAGTTTAGGTATGATTAGAGATAGGCATAAATTTAGTAATAATTCGAATGACAATTTTAAAAATATGAATAAAAACACAATTTTAACCAAAATTATTATCAATATCAAAATAATGCCGGACGGACAGGACAATTCCGGCAGAATACTGATCCACAAAATATATCTAGAAATAACCAAAATACTTATTAAAATAATTATAGAAATATTAACCAAAATACTTATCAAAATAATTATAGAAATAATAACCAAAATTATTATCAAAATACTTCTACAAATAATTATCAAAATACTTATAGAAACAATTATTAAAATACTGACCGAAACCCTACAAAGTCTGGACAGTCAAGAATTAGTCGAAATAGTCGATTCAATAATAATTGAAATTTTGAAAGATCCGAACGCATGGATACATACGAATAAACTGAAGAGCAGGTAAATTTTTTTTCACTGCCTCCGAAATTAACTTATCAATAGTACTACTTACCGTAGTACTAGTAAAATTTCCTAATACACAAAAGCAAATAAAATCACTTTTGGGAATTACTGGATAGTATCGTAAATTTATTAGGGATTATGCCAATTTGGCAAAACCTTTGACAAAAAACCTTAAGAAAAATAGTAAAATAAATACAAAAGACTCAAATTATATAAATGCATTCGAGAAATTAAAAAGAGTAATAACTGAAGATCCCATATTGAAATACCAGATTTTAATAAAAAATTTCAATTAATAACAGATGCTAGGGCTTTCGCTATTGGTGCAACTTTACAATAAGATTCTCACCCAATATGTTATGCTAGCAGAACTTTAAATGACCATGAGAAAAATTACTCTACCATCGAAAAAGAATTGCTTGCCATTGTTTGGGCAACCAATAACCTTAGGCCGTATCTATATGGTAACAAGTTTAAAATTTTAACAGACCTTCAACCATTAAAATGATTGTATGCAAAATCTCAAGGAGAAAATATTAATCCGAGATTAAATAGATGGTTATTAAAATTAGGAGAGTATAACATGGATATTGAGTATATAAAGGGCAAGGAAAATAAATTGGCAGATTTTCTTAGTCGAATAGACACAAACAAACGTGTACATGTACATGACAAATAAATCTACTAGAAAATAGGGAAGAAAATCTTTACAATTCTGACAACCAATCTGAAACAACCGCAACGAATTTTTTGCTTGAAAATAACATAGATTCATCAGACTTGCGAAGTGTATCCGAAGATATAAATTATAACGATGATATTGAAACCGAATTTAGTAGCAATATCAATATCTCAATGGAAAATAATACAAATACCTCTGACTTCCAAAGTGTATCTGAAAATTAATATCATGACAATATCGAAAACCCTTCTAAACAAACCATTCATTCTCAAGAAGAAGAAGCAAACAACCACTTTCCAATTTTAGATATAGTGGTAAATAGATTTAAAGCCCAAATTATGCTTTCTGACAACAAAGTAAGTGATTTTAAAAAAAATTTCAATAATAAAAGGGTATTTATAAATTCCAAATTTAAAAAAGTGTATTCAAAAATATTTTAATAATTGTGACATGTGTAGTCGAGTATAATATGACAGGAAACCAATAAAAAAGAAATTCCAATTGACAAAAACACAAAAAAACATTAAAGAAATTATACATTTGGACATATTATATACTAATTCAAAGCAAAACTTTTTGACGTTCATAGTTCATATTTTTCTAAACATGCTACCGCTTTCCACCTAAGTTTTAAATATTGTTTGTAAGATATTTTATATCATGTGGCAATGTTGTAATATAATAGTTATACCAGTTTAATAATGTATTGAATGTATATAGAATGAATGAATAAATAGGAACAAAAATTAGAAAAAAGTGCAGTCTTGTTGGAGTCAATGTTAATAATAAAATCTATTGTTAATAAAATTGTAAATACCTAAAACTAAATAATGTTTTTGCGTTTTATTTAATATTAAAAAAAAATTAAGATTACAAAATCAGAAGTGGGATCAACCGGTGAATTAAGAACAAAATTTTTTTAAAATTTTATGTTTTATGTTAAAAAAAAAAAAACTTATGATAAAATATCGATATTAAAAAAAAAAAAAAAAAAAAAATTTTTTAGAAATTTTATGTTTTATGTTAAAAAAAAAAACTTATGATAAAATATCGATATTAAAAAAAAAAAATTTTAGAAATTTTATGTTTTATGTTAAAAAACAAAACTTATGACAAAATATCGACATAAAAAAAAAAATTTAGAAATTACGGAAAAAACGAATAAAGTGAATGTAAGATTCAGTAAAATTAGAAACAGTTAAGCACATGGTATGACACGTATTAAAGAATACATTAATATTAAAATATTTTGATAATCAACCGGTGGATTTAAAAGTTTAGTGAAAATAAAATAAAACATTATTAAAATAATGGATGTACGGGTGGAAGAATTTTTAAAAAAAGCAACAGTATTTATGTTAAAAGAAAAGCTAAAAGAAATTAAGGTAATGACATCGGGAAATAAAACAGCATTAATGTTACGAATACAAGATTGTGTAAGGAATATGGAAGAAGAAAATATTACAAAATTCTTCTCTAATGTAAATTATGAAACCTTGGGCAATGATACGTCATTAATCAATGATCCAGCAGAAGAAGAGGTGTTAAATAATATTAATGAAAATATTGATGGGGAAATAGAACATTTGCGGGAACAGTTAAGGAAAAAACAAGAAATAATCGAATTACGGCGCCAATTAGGAGAATTGGATAAACAGGTGAGAATATCGAATTCATCCAACATACAATTTAATTTTAAAGATGTGGAAGAGTCCATAAATTCATTTAATGGTGACGATAGCTTCAGTATCAAAAAATGGATTACGCAAGTAGAAGAAGCAGCAGAAATTTTAGGTTGGAGTGAAAAAGCATGTTTTATATACTCCAGAAGATTATTATCTGGTACAGCTAAGTTACTGTTACGTTCTGTTTCACCTAAATCATGAAGTGATTTGAAAACTGTACTTTTGCAAGAATTTGATGATAAAGTTACAAATGCACAAATACACAATCAATTACGTAATCGTAAAAGAAAAAATAATGAAACATGGCAGCAATATTTGTTCTCCATGCAGGAAATCGCATGGCAGCTGATGTAGAAGAAGAAGACTTAATACAGTATATTATTAATGGGATTAATGATACTTACACCAACAAGATTATTTTATACCATTCAAACACAATTACTGAACTGAAAATTACACTGCGCAAATACGACGAAATAAAAAATAGTTATAGAAGTAATTTTGGTGAACACCATAAAAATCAAAATCAACAAAGTGACTTCAGAAGTAAAAAAATAATACCCAAGGTCATTATAATGAAATGTTTCAACTGTAATCAGCCTGGGCATATCGCTACCAAATGTCCACACCCTGCACGAGCCAAGGGAACCTGCTACAATTGCGGAAAAACGGGACATAGGTTTCAAGAGTGTAAAGAAAAAAAAATTAATATAATTAAAAAGTCAGGCGATAGTTTAAATCATAATTTTGAGAGAACAGTAAAATTAATATTTGAAGCAAAAGATCATCAAGCGTCATCGGAAATAACATGTGTATCACTTTTGGATTCGGGCAGTCCGATCAACATTATTCAACGACAGTATGTTCCATCGTACGTGATATATCAAGAAAATACAGATAAGTTAAATTATTTTGGGATTAATAAATAGTAGATTAGAAATAATTGGTTTAACTAAAGCTAAAATTAAATTTAATAATTTATATATGGATACTAAAATAATAATAGTAAAAAATTATGCAATATCTTATCCGCTAATTTTAAGTAGATCATTTATAGAATCTTGTAATTTGGAATTAAGGCCCAAAGAAGATGACAGTGAAGCAAAAAATAAGGAGATTAATGAAATAGTATGCACGGATAATGAGGATGCGCATGCAGAAGTGGTAAAGAATGGGATAGATGAGGATAATTTATTTGTAAATCAGATTCTTTGTATTGATATATCTAACAATAGCTCAGATAACGAGGCATGTCTAAATATTAATAATAAAATGCCATATAAAATACAAAATAAGATAAAAAAAATGTTTACAACCGTTTGGTTACTTGTGTGTGAAAATAAAGATTTTGGGGTTAAGTAAGATAAATTTCGAAATGGAAATCAAGGTAAGAGACCATAAACCGTTTTATTGTACACCCAGAAAATTACCGATAATACATGAACGAGCATTAAAAAAAATATTAGACGATTTGTTAGCACGAAATATAATTCGAGAAAGTAATTCTCCATATGCATCAGCAATAGTGTTAATTAAAAAGAAAAATAATGAGTTGAGAAAATGTGTAGACTATCGTGAATTAAACAAAATAACTTTAAGAGATAATTTTCCATTGCAACTAATAGAAAGTCAATTCGGGCGTCTTAAAGGTAAAAAATATTTTTCAGTACTGGACCTTAAAAATGGTTTTCATCATGTTAAAGTAGCTGAAAATTCTATTAAATATACAGCTTTTATAACACCCCTAGGGCATTTTGAATATTTAAAAATGCCGTTTGGATTAAAAAACTCAGCAGCTACATTTGAAAGATTTATGAAAAAACTTTTTGATCCTTTAATCTCATCCGGTAAGCTTTTGACATTTATAGATGACTTACTGATAGCTACTGAAACTATTAGTGATCATTTACAAATTTTACAGGAAGTGTTATCAATTGTAGTTGATAATTCACTTCATTTACGATTTGATAAATGTTCAATAATGCAAGAAGAAATTGTGTATTTAGGACATAAAATAACAGGTGATGGAATTTTTCCAAACGAGGATAATTTCAAAGCTATTAAAGAATTCCCTATTCCAAATAGCGTTAAGAATGTTCAAAGTTTTTTAGGTCTTAGTTCATATTTTAGAAAATTTATAAAAGATTTTGCTATTATTGCTAAACCTTTGACAGATCTTACAAGAAAAGAAAACAATTTTAAATTTGGTTTAGAGGAACTAGCAGCTTTTGAAACATTAAAGAATAAATTGATAGATTAACCTGTTTTGGCAATATTTAATGTTGAGAATGAGACACAACTGCACTGTGACGCAAGTAGTATAGGTTTCGGGACTGTACTAATGCAAAAACAGCTAGATGGAAAGTTTCATCCGATATCTTATTTTTCGAAACGTGCTTCGGAATCTGAGAAAAAAAATCATAGTTATGAAATGGAAACTTTAGCAATCATATATGCTTTAAGAAGATTTTATGTTTATTTAATAGGTATAAAATTCAAAATTATAACTGACTGTCAGGCTCTGACACAGACACTTAATAAAAAATTTATAAATCCTAGAATTTCACGATGGGCGTTAGAATTACAAAACTATGATTATGTGATTGAACATCGTAAGGGTGATTTAATGTCTCATGTAGATGCTCTAAGCCGATCCATTAACATATTTTACGTTAGTGATGAATCCTTTGAGTACATTTTAGCGGCCGCTCAAAAACAAGATTCCATAATTTCTAAAATTTCAAATGAATTATCAAAGCAAGAAAGTTCTCAATTTGAATTAGTGGATGGTTTAGTATATAAAAAAATTAAGGGAAATGTATATTTCTATGTACCAAGTATAATGGAAAATCGTGTTATACAAACATATCACGAACAAATGTGTCATATAGGAATTGAAAAGTGTCAGGATATAATCTCAAAAATATACTGGTTTCCTAAAATGAGGGATAAAATTAAAATATATATTCAAGGATGCTTAAAATGTGCTTATTTTTCTCCGCAATATGGAAAACCTGAAGGAGAACTGCATAGCATTCCTAAAGGGTGTGTTCCTTTTGACACAATGCACATAGACCATTATGGTCCTTTCAGCATGTTCCGCGGTGAAAAACAAGCACATGTTAGTGACAATTGATGCGTTTACGAAATTCGTAAAACTTTATGCGGTAAAAAGTACAAGTACTAAAGAAGTTATAAATTGTTTAAAGAAATATTTTGAATATTATAGTAGGCCAAATCGAATAATAACTGACCGAGGATCAAGTTTTACATCTTCAGAGTTTAAAGAATTTGTGTCCGACTATAACGTACAACACATAAAAATTGCAACGTTGACACCCCAAGCGAATGGACAAGTAGAAAGGGTCAATAGGGTTTTAACTGCTATGCTCTCTAAAAATTGCGAGGCTGATTCTACAATTGATTGGGATAAATACTTAATTAAAATAGAATTCACCTTAAATAATGTAATAAATAGAAGCACAGGTTTCTCGCCTAGTATGTTATTATTTGGGGTTATGCAAAAGGGAGTAGTATATGATAAAGTTGCAGAATTTTTGAATAATCAATTAAATAAAAAAAACAATAGGGATCTATTGACATTAAGAGAACAGGCTGAAGAGAATATAGTAAAGTGCCAACAATATAACAAACACAGATACGATAATGCACATAAGAAACCGCACATATATAAATTACACGATTTAGTTATGCTAAAAAATAATGTTACAATGGCGGTAATAAATAAGAAATTGTTAGCAAAATTCCGCGGTCCTTATGAAATTGTTAAAATACTGCCAAATGATAGATATTTAGTAAGTGACATAGAAGGTTTGCAAGTACCCCGTCTATCATATAAAAGTGTATGCTCTCCGGTTAATATGAAACCATTCTTTATTACTTCTGAAAGCAAATTTTCATCGTAAGTGTAATGTACTATGCAAGCATTTTAATAATTTGGGTTGGGTCATTCCAGATTATATGATTAGTTTAAAAAAAAAAAAGAAAATAGTTAATGCAAATTTTTGATTTCAAACAAAATAACAATTAAAAATATAATATATAATTAAAAAATTACCAGCTGTTTAGTATATAATGTAAATTTTTGATTTTAAATAAATTAATACATAAATAAAAGTATTTGTGTACATAATAAAAAAAAAAATATTTGCCAGCTGAGTAGTATATAGGTAATGCTAAATTTTGTTCAAATGAATAAATAAAGAAAAATATGTGTAAAAAATTTACCAGCTAATTAGTATACATTATAATGTTAATTGTTGTTTCAAATAATTAAAAACATGTAGGTATATATAAATAAAAATTTATATAATATATAAGAAACTATCAATATATGAACTATTAAAATTAAAAAGAAAAAAATAATTTTTAAATATTATATGCGTATGATAAGTCTGATATACAAAAAAAAAATTAATTCTGTTTTTAAATGATTTAAATTTTGACGATTATTTCATTATTAAATAATAAGAAAGAAAAAGAAAAGTACAAATTTTGGTATTATATCAATGTAGTATAGATTATTCATATGCACATGTATGCATATCTAAAAAAAAATATATAATAAAAAAAAAAAATATTATTTATATTAAGTAAATTCAAATTAATTGCATTAAAAATGCATTCAAAACAAGATGAATAAAAATTTCAATGATGTATAATTTAAGATTAGTTTAAAATAACATATATGTACATGCATATATAAACAAAATATTTATGTAAGATAAAATATATTGTTAGAGTATGATGTTTACATCACATGAGATTAATTATAAAAGAATAAGACAAATGAGGTCATTGTCATAAGTCGAGATGACCGAATTGTAAGATATTTTATATCATGTGGCAATGTTGTAATATAATAGTGTAAGATATTTTATGTCATGTGGCAATGTTGTAATATAATAGTTAGACCAGTTTAATAATGTATAGAATGTACATAGAATGAATGAATAAATAGAAACAAAAATTAGAAGAAAGTCCAGTTTGTTGGAGTTAATGTTAATAATAACATCTATTGTTAATAAAATTGTAAATACTTAAAACTAAATAATGTTCTTGCGTTTTATTTAATATAAAAAAAAATGAAGATTACAAAATCAGAAGTGGGATCAACCGGTGAATTATTATAATTATGTTAAAATAAAAAAAAAAAAAACTTATGATAAAATATCGATATTAAAAAAAAAAAATTTTTTTAAAATTTTATGTTTTATGTTAAAAAAAAAAAACTTATGATAAAATATCGACATTAAAAAAAAAAAAATTTTTAAAATTTTATGTTTTATGTTAAAAAAAAAACTTATGATAAAATATCGATATTAAAAAAACATTTTAAAAATTTTATGTTTTATGTTAAAAAGAAAAAAAACTTATGCCAAAATATCGACATAAAAAAAAAAAATTTAGAAATTACGGAAAAAACGAATAAAGTGAATGTAAGATTCAATTTGATTCGTAAGGCTGTATATTATGCAGTAAAATTAGAAACAGTTAAGCACATGGTATGACACGTATTAAAGAATACATTAATATTAAAATATTTTGATAATTAACCGGTGGATTTAAAAGTTTAGTGAAAATAAAATAAAATATTATTAAAATAATGGATGTACGGGTGGAAGAATTTTTAAAAAAAGCAACAGTGTTTATGTTAAAAGAAAAACTAAAAGAAATGAAGGTGATGACATCGGGAAATAAAGCTGCATTAATGTTACGAATAGAAGATTGTGTAAGGAATATGGAAGAAGAAAATATTACAAAATTCTTCTCTAATGTAAATTATGAAACCTTGGGCAATGATACGTCATTAATCAATGATCCAGCAGAAGAAGAGGTGTTAAATAATATTAATGAAGATATTGATGGGGAAATAGAACATTTGCGGGAACAGTTAAGGAAAAAACAAGAAATAATCGAATTACGGCTCCAATTAGGAGAATTGGATAAACAGGTGAGAATATCGAATTCATCCAACATACAATTTAATTTTAAAGATGTGGAAGAGTCCATAAATTCATTTAATGGTGACGATAGCTTCAGTATCAAAAAATGGATTACGCAAGTAGAAGAAGCAGCAGAAATTTTAGGTTGGAGTGAAAAAGCATGTTTTATATACTCCAGAAGATTATTATCTGGTACAGTTAAAGTTACTGGTACAGCAAAGTTACGTTCTGTTTCACCTAAATCATGGAGTGATTTGAAAACTGTACTTTTGCAAGAATTTGATGATAAAGCTACAAGTGCACAAATACACATTCAATTACGTCATCGTAAAAGAAAAAATAATGAAACATGGCAGCAATATTTGTTCTCCATGCAGGAAATCGCATTGGCAGCTGATGTAGAAGAAGGAGACTTAATACAGTATATTATTAATGGGATTAATGATACTTACACCAACAAGATTATTTTATACCATTCAAACACAATTACTGAACTGAAAATTGCACTGCGCAAATACGACGAAATAAAAAATAGTTATAGAAGTAATTTTGGTGAACACCATAAAAATCAAAATCAACAAAGTGACTTCAGAAGTAAAAAAACAATACCCAAGGTCATTATAATGAAATGTTTCTACTGTAATCAGCCTGGGCATATCGCTACCAAGTGTCCACACCCTGTACGAGCCAAGGGAACCTGTTACAATTGTGGAAAAACGGGACATAGGTTTCAAGAGTGTAAAGAAAAAAAAATTAATATAATTAAAAAGTCAGGCGATAGTTTAAATCATAATTTTGAGAGAACAGTAAAATTAATATTTAAAGCAAAAGATCATCAAGCGTCATCGGAAATAACATGTGTATCACTTTTGGATTCGGGCAGTCCGATCAACATTATTCAACGACAGTTTGTTCCATCGTACGTGATATATCAAGAAAATACAGATAAGTTAAATTATTTTGGAATTAATAATAGTAGATTAGAAATAATTGGTTTAATTAAAGCTAAAATTAAATTTAATAATTTATATATTGATACTAAAATAATAATAGTAAAAAATTATGCAATATCTTATCCGCTAATTTTAGGTAGATCATTTATAGAATCCTGTTATTTGGAATTAAGGCCCAAAGAAGATGACAGTGAAACAAAAAATAAGGAGATTAATGAAATATTATGCACGGATAATGAGGATGCGCATGCAGAAGTGGTAAAGAATGGGATAGATGAGGATAATTTATTTGTAAATCAGATTCTTTGTATTGATATATCTAACAATAGCTCAGATAATGAGGTATGTCTAAATATTAATAATAAAATGCCATATAAAATACAAAATAAGATAAAAAAAATGTTTACAACTGCTTGGTTACTTGTGGGTGAAAATAAAGATTTTGGGGGAAGTAAGATAAATTTCGAAATGGAAATTAAGGTAAGAGACCATAAACCGTTTTATTGTACACCCAGAAAATTACCGATAATACATGAACGAGCATTAAAAAAAATATTAGACGATTTGTTAGCACGAAATATAATTCGAGAAAGTAATTCTCCATATGCATCAGCAATAGTGTTAGTTAAAAAGAAAAATAATGAGTTGAGAAAATGTGTAGACTATCGTGAATTAAACAAAATAACTTTAAGAGATAATTTTCCATTGCAACTAATAGAAAATCAATTCGGGCGTCTTAAAGGTAAAAAATATTTTTCAGTACTGGACCTTAAAAATGGTTTTCATCATGTTAAAGTAGCTGAAAATTCTATTAAATATACAGCTTTTATAACACCCCTAGGGCATTTTGAATATTTAAAAATGCCGTTTGGATTAAAAAACTCAGCAGCTACATTTGAAAGATTTATGAAAAAACTTTTTGATCCTTTAATCTCATCCGGTAAGCTTTTGACATTTATAGATGACTTACTGATAGCTACTGAAACTATTAGTGTCCTAAAAAAAATTTTAAAAATCCAACAATATAACAAACACAGATACGATAATGCAAATAAGAAACCGCACATATGTATATAAATTACACGATTTAGTTATGCTAAAAAATAATGTTACAACGGCGGGAATTAATAAGAAATTGTTAGCAAAATTTCTCGGGCCTTATGAAATTAATATTAAGTGACATAGAAGGGTTGCAAGTAACCCGTCTACCATATAAAAGTGTATGCTCTCCGGTTAATATGAAACCATTCTTTATTACTTCTGAAAGCAAATTTTCATCGTAAGTGTAATGTACTATGCAAGCATTTTAATAATTTGGGTTGGGTCATTCCAGATTATATGATTAGTTTAAAAAAAAAAAAGAAAATAGTTAATGTAAATTTTTGATTTCAAACAAAATAACAATTAAAAATATATATAATCAAAAATTACCAGCTGTTTAGTATATAATGTAAATTTTTGATTTCAAATAAATTAATACATAAATAAAAGTATTTGTATACATAATAAAAAAAAAAAAATATTTGCCAGGTGAGTAGTATATAGGTAATGCTAAATTTTGTTTTAAATGAATAAATAAAGAAAAATATGTGTAAAAAAAAATTTACCAGCTGATTAGTATACATTATAATATTAATTTTTGTTTCAAATAATTAAAAACATGTAGGTATATAAATAAAAATTTTGCCAGCTGATTAGGTATAATATAAGAAAAAGTTAATATATAAGAAACTATCAATATATGAACTATTAAAATAAAAAAAAAAATAAAAAAATATTTTATAAATATTATATGCATATGATAAGTATTATATAAAAAAAAAAAAATATAATTCTGTTTTTAAATGATTTAAATTTTGACGATTATTGCATTATTAAATAATAAGAAAGAAAAATACAAATTTTGGTATTATATCAATATAGTATAGATTATTCATATGCACATGTATGCATATCTAAAAAAAAAAAAACATAATAAAAAAAAAAAATATTATTTATATTAAGTAAATTCAAATTAATTGCATTAAAAATGCATTCAAAACAAGATGAATAAAAAACAAATTTCAATGACGTATAATTAAAGATTAGTTTAAAATCACATATATGTACATGCATATATAAACAAAATATTTATGTAAGATAAAATATATTGTTAGAGTATAATGTTTACATCACGTGAGATTAATTATAAAAGAATAAGACAAATGAGGTCATTGTCATAAGTCAGGATGACCGAATTGTAAGATATTTTATGTCATGTGGCAATGTTGTAATATAATAGTTAGACCAGTTTAATAATGTATAGAATGTACATAGAATGAATGAATAAATAGAAACAAAAATTAGAAAAAAGTCCAGTTTGTTGGAGTCAATGTTAATAATAACATCTATTGTTAATAAAATTGTAAATACTTAAAACTAAATAATGTTTTTGCGTTTTATTTAATATAAAAAAAAATTAAGATTACAATAGCTATACCAGTTTAATAATGTATTGAATGTATATAGAATGAATGAATAAATAGGAACAAAAATTAGAAAAAAGTGCAGTCTTGTTGGAGTCAATGTTAATAATAACATCTATTGTTAATAAAATTGTAAATACCTAAAACTAAATAATGTTTTTGCGTTTTATTTAATATTAAAAAAAAATTAAGATTACATGTTAATAAAGAACTTAATGTTATTGAAAAAATGTATAAGGCAATTGAGTGGTATAACAACAGTTTCCACTTAGTGACAAAAGAAAAACCTGTTAATATTTAAGAAGGTAATTGTAATAAAAACAAAATTTATGATTTATTGCTGACAGAAAAATCTAGATATATAAACAAACTTAATTTAAAACGAGGAAGATTATAGTTGCCCTTGTCAACTTTTAGATACCCGTGCATACCCACTATGGTGTATAAAATAAACCGTAATTTACTTCCCTTATACATTTAACTCATTACCCCATAATTTTGACGTAAAAAAAAAAAAAAAAAATTAACAAAAAAAAAAAAAAATCACAAAACAAAAAACAAAATTTTCATTCATTGTCTTAAAAAAAAAAAAAAAATAATTAACAAAAAAAAAATAATCACAAGAAAAATAAACAAAATTTTCATTCATTGTCCCATAACTTTAGCTTAAAAAAAAAAAAAAAAAAAATAAAAAAAAAAATAACAAAAAAAAAAAAAATTGGCCCACCCTAAAAGTCCGAAGGTCCGAGTGATGCCCAACTTTGCCAAGTAACTTGCCCTATTAATTTATCTGCCCAATTTTAATTTTAACCTTGTAGCTTCATTAGATTCAAAGTTATTGAATCGAAAACTTTGTATGGCAGCCCCCCGAAAATGGGGCCCTAAAATTTTGAAACTTCATATAAGTGCTCGATTCATTATATAACTAACCGTGTGTAATTTTCAGCCTCGTAGTATAATTAGTTTTGAAGAAATTCATATTGGTGCAAAGAAGTTGTATGGCAGCCCCCCGAAAATGGGGCCCTAACATTTTGAAACTTCATGTAAGTGCTCGAATCATTATATAACTAACCGTGTGTAATTTTCATCCGCGTAGTATAAATACTTTTGAAGAAATTCATATTGGTGCAAAAAAGTTGTATGGCAGCTCCCCGAAGACTTGGTCCGATTTTAACCAAAAACAATAGGGAACCTAGAAATTGTCTAAAAATCACTTTGTGTGAATTTCAAGACTCTAGCCCTTTTAGTTTTTGAGTTATCGTGCTGACACACGGACGGACGGACGGACAGACACACATAGCTAGATCGACTAATTTTTCGATTCTGAGCCGATACGTACCCTTGACACTATATCTAGCTCGTCTAGATCGATGCGTTACAAACGGAGGAGCAAATCTAATATACCCGATGTCATATATGTATGCACGGGTATAAAGAGAAAACTACACCGAAAACAGAACTGAAAATTATTACATAAAAAACTTATTACATAAGAATGTTAGACACATGGAACAACCTTAATTCATAAAATCAAAATATACATCCATCAAATGTTAAAAGAAATTGTAAATTGTCAGGTAAAATTAATATTGACAATCTTCCTAATCCTATCAACAATACCGATGCCAAAACAGGCCCATCTCACATTTGAAAAAATCGAGTCAGACTTGGGATATACAGAAATCAAACTGGAGGACGTAGAATTAGTAAAAAATTATAATACAATCCTACATATCATTAACCCCAAAGAAATTTCAGAAATATTAAACCAATTAGAAGATAATATAAACTTATCAGATATACAAATCAAACTCATTTTAACTCATCAAGTTAATGTCGCGAAAAATAAAATTAAAAATTCAATTCCACACAGACGAGGTCTAGTAAATTTTGTTGGTACTGTTTAAAAATGGCTGAATGGTACAATGGACGATTCTGATCGACAAGAAATTGAAGATCATCTAAAAATAGTTGACCAAAATAATCATAATGCCATAACAAATTTAAACAACCAAATAACAATTAATAATAATTTTAATAACACTTTTATTAAGCCTAAACAAATTATTGAAAACAACAGATTCTTAATTAATGAAAAATTTAACGACATATACACTCAATATACAACAGTATATAAATAACTACTTTACACAGATTTTGCACTAAATATTAAAATTATACAAGATAATATTGAATACATAAACGACAATATAGCATCAGCCAGATTAGGAATAATACATAGTAATATACTAACAAATGAAGAAATTTTAGAATATGATATTGATTATAATAAATTACAAAATATTAAATTGATACGTTAATTGATAGTAAAGAGAACATTGTTTTTGTAATTAAAAACCTAATGAAACAATCAGTGCAGTAACAACTTTGTTAATTCCAATAAGTGATAGGTTTAAAATGAACTAATGTTTCAACAACTAAAAATTGTAAAAAATGATAATAAATATTTTAATTATGAAAATAAACAAGTGATGAAAAAAAACCAAGGGTTTTTAAAAAAGCACATTTTCAAAATTATATTGTATTATATACTGAGTTTAACTTTGGAAATATTTACTTGGAAATAGTTACTACTGACTTATAAAATTTACTGCTAACAGTAAATTTTTTATTCAAAAGTTGTTATAGCCCTTCAATAGGGAAGGTTGCCAAATTTCTCAAGTCTCTAACTTCAACTCACCGCCCCCCCCCCCTCCACCCCATCATCTAGTTTTTTAGGTTCTAGGAATTAAATTGTGAATTACACAAAAATTTGGAATTTTACTTAGAATTTTATTATCTAAGCAAAAATGGATAAAACTAAGAGACACTTTCTTCAATTTAAGGAACCCCTTTTAAATTTAAGAAAAACCTTTAACATATGTTAAAATATAATGTTGGACCTTTAAATTTTGTATATTAATAAAAAAAAAATTGGACAGGTATTCAAGTTACAGGTGCTTAAAGATAGCATAATTTCAATTTTCGGGCCCTTATAGCTCCTAAACAGGGGGCTTGACAAAAAAATTTTGTTAACCGACTCCTACTATTTTTTTTGGATCTAACTTCTCCCAAAATCCCAAGATCCTAGCTTGAACCGTTTAGAAGATATGTGGGGCCAAAAATTTTGCAAAAATTGTGTTTTGTATAATGGTAAATTTTAGTACCGTATGGCAACCCTATACATTTAAGCGACATATTTTTGTAAAGCCTATAAAAACAGCTCTCTAATACCGTTTTTCGATTGAAAATAAACCTAACAGAACTTTTGTTATATCAATTTAAATATAGGGCTTTTTTGGAATTTTCAGGGGCTGTAACTTCGTCACCCTTCAAAATTAAGAAAAACCTTTGACACATGTTTAAATATAATTATAGAGCTTTGAATTTTGTATATCACTAAAAAAAAATTTGGACAGGTTTTCAAGTTACCGGTGTTTAAAAATAGCAAAATTTCAATTTTCGAGCCCTTATAGCCCCTACATAGGAGGCTTGAAAAAAAAATTTTGTTAACCAACTCCTACTAATTTCTGAGTATCAAACTCCTTCCAAAATTTCAAGACCCTAGCTTGAACCGTTCAGAAGATATGTGTGACCAAAAATTTTGCGAAAATTGAGTTTTGCGTAATGTAAAATTTTAGTACCGTATGGCAACCCTAAACATTTGCCTTATAAAAATTTATAAAGTTTATGAAACCAGCTATCATTTGCCGTTTTCAGATTGAAAATATATGTAACAGAACTCTTGTTATAACAATTTAAATATAGGGCTTTTTCCAACTTTGGGGGAATTCTTCTACGAAATTATTTTTTTTGCAAAAACTACCCATGGTTCAAATTACTTTTCTCTATTTCAAACGGTGTAAAAGTTTTTGTAAACATACGGACAGACGGACGGACAGAGTGAAGCTATATAGGCACATTTTTACAAAATTTTTTGAAAATGTGCTAAAAAGATGTAAGAGACTTAGTAAAATCGAAAAACTGCATTTTTAAAGGAAACTGTTTAAAAAATTTTAATAGTGTATCAGAAATAATTGTTTTAAAAATAGGATTAATTTTAGCAAAGAATCATAGAAATGAAAATTTTAATAGTACTTGTGATGAACAAAAGTTCGAAATAAATGGAAATTTTATCTTCAATTTTAATAATTGTTCAATAAATATAAATGGAACAGTTTTTAATAGTAATTTAAGAGAATTTAAACCAAGCTTTACTATATCAAATTATTTAAAAATAAATTGTGAGCTTAATGAAAACATCAGTTTCAATGAAATAATTTTGGAACAAGTAAAAAATATTTAGGAAATGCTTCAAAAAGGAAAAAGAAATAAAATATCATAAAAATAATTATTACATTTATTTAAGTCTCATAATTTTTATAATTTTAATAGTAATAAGCATAACTATATTATTACTAATATTTTTTTAAAAGTTTAATATATTTAAATTGCGACTCGGGAGAGTCTTAATCTTAAGGAGGGAGGAGTTACGTTACAATTGGTAACCCCAACCAAGATAGTACTTAATGAACCTCCAATAAAAGATAAAATCCAATTTCATATTTATGGAATTTAAAATTAAATATATAAAGCAATAACAAATATCATTATACATTTTGGACATTTTGTTTTTTTTCACATTTTTTTCATTTTCATACAAAAATGTAATTAACTACATTACATAATTACGATTATAACTATTGCATTTGAACCACTGTTATTTTTATTTAAACGATACAATAAAAAAAATAAGTATCAAATACAAAACTCAGCACAATGATGGTCAATTGCACTTGAACTAAATTTAAATGTGTAATTGCATTTGAAATAATTTAATAGTAATATGAAACCAAACATATTGTGAAATCATTTTGTACAAAATTCAGTACGAACATTTGTTAGCTAATATATTAATTTTGTAATA
Organism: Dolichopus griseipennis; assembly: GCA_963082915.1. Classification (NCBI taxonomy): domain Eukaryota; kingdom Metazoa; phylum Arthropoda; class Insecta; order Diptera; family Dolichopodidae; genus Dolichopus; species Dolichopus griseipennis. Next base: position 99,950,927 of record OY720441.1, on the reverse strand, counting down.
AGTCAATTAAGTAAATTTCTTTTGTAATTCGATACTGAATTTTGTTTCGAAAGATATTTTAAATTAATAAATTATAATTAGTGTTAAAATAAACAAATTATTTTTGTAAAAGAAAAAAAGAAACTGTAACATATAAAAAGTGAACAAAATGTAAAATTAGTCTTCAAAGAATAAAGTTGAGAAAATAAAATTTTAATTTAAATTTAAAATTTTCGGAGTTTTATTTTAACAACCCATAAACTCATAATTTAAGCATAAGGTTTAATAAAAACGTAATTAGTTCAATGAAGGTCTTCAAACTTGAAAGAAGTGTTGTTTTTCTTAGCATTTGAGTTAAAAATTCGATGTACTTTCTTAAGGCTTTATTTATTTATAGCAAAATTGTAATTTCCTATAAATTATATAATATGTCTTACATATTTTCTATACAAAAATATCCTTTTTTGAAATAAAAATATTTGAAAGTCATTAAGAAAACTAATTTATTTAGTGCTGGTAATAGGATTATCTTAAATTAGAACAAGGCCTATTAACGGTGTACTATGCCGGTAATAAAATTGCTTTAAAACTAACAATTCTTATTACCGGCATATAAAAGTTTCCATATTTGTTGCTATAAATTTAAGTAGAATCATGTTCGATTAGTACAGCATGCATTAAACTAATTTTAACTCTATTTAGTTTATCAACACAAAACTTGTTAGGCTAGTTATGTACAAAAGAAAATATAAGTTGAGAGGCAGATCTTCCAACCACTTCCACTACACCAACTTCATTTTATAAAGACGCTGGCTATTAAAGCTAAGTACTAATGATATAGAGTAATGTTCAAATAAATAAGTGATGAAAAAAACCGAGGGTTTTAAAAAAGCTAATTTTCAAAATTATATAGGTTTTCTAATTGACTATTTTATCATTTATTTTTATAAAAATATATTTAAAAATAAATGATATTATAATTTAGTTATTTCATCAATTTAATATCTTGTTGGTGCTACGGTTTTTGAGATATTGTAGTTTCAAGTGAAAATTAAAAAAAAAAAAATTTCAAACTTTAAAAAGAACCACTATAAGTATGAAATTTTCAAAAACAACCTGTATTTTTATTCTAATTCTAATTTCGTATTGAAATCTGTAGATACTTAGAATATAATCCCAATGCTCTCAAGAAAACCAGTTAACAAGTGTGAAATATAATGTTGGAGTTTCACGTTTAATTTTGGAAAAACATACACTGGTGAATAAGTTACTGTTTTATAAAACCATAAAAGTTTTAATTTTAAAGACCTAATAGCCCTTCAATTGGGAAGGTTCCCAAATTTTTGTTAAGCAAACTTATGATGATTCTCGAGAATCTGCCTATCCCCCTCCTGTTGCCACTCTTCCATTTTTTTTGTTTATAGGAAATCAATTGTGAACTCCACCAAAATTTGGAATTTTACATAGAATTTTATTATCTAAGCAAAAATGGTTAAAACTAAGAGACAATTTCTTCAATTTAAAGAACGCCTTTAAAAATTTAAGAATAACCTTTAACATATGTTGAAATATAATCCTGCAGCTTTAAATTTTGTATATTTGTAAAAAAAAAATTTGAACAGGTATTCAAGTTACAGGTGTTTAAAAATAATAAAATTTTAATTTTCGAGCCCTTATAGCTCCTAAATAGGGAACTTGATAAAAAATTTTTGTTAACCGACTCCTACTAATTTCTGACGATCTAACTAATCCCATAATTTAAAGACGCTAGCTTAAGCCGTTTAGTAGATAAGTGGGGCCAAAAATTTTGCAAAAATTGGTTTTGGATAACGGTAAAGTTTAGTACCGTATGGCAATCCTAAAAATTTGCCTCTTAAAAATTTATTAAGTTTATATAACTGGCTATCTTTTGCCGTTTTCAGAATGAAAATGCTTTTTCTAATATTGGGGGGCTGTAGCTCCGTAACGGGTTGGGCTACAGAAAAAGTTCTTGTATGAAATAATTTTTTTTTAAATATTTACCCATAGATAAAATTTCTTCTTTCTATTATTTCTGGCAAAATTTCAGACACCCTGCTTCATTACGTATAGTGCAATACCTATATAAAAGAAGAAGTTACATACAAATCCTTTTTTTACATAATCTTTATTCTATACCCAATGAAGGCTATGTGTCTGAAATTTTGTCAAAAATAGTTTGGTTATATGGCCGAAGTTTGTACAAAATTTGGTTGGTCTACTGCAGTGGGTTCGAGTGGTTGCCATACAACTTGATCTTTTATATGAACATTACTTCATACCTTATAAAGATGATGCTTGAAATTTTGTCAATAGTAGTAACTTACTTTAATGGCGAACGTCTGAATAAAATAAAGTTATTGTAGTAGAAAAGAGATAGGCGATTGAAATTTTGTCAATAGTAGTAACTTACTTTAGTTGCGAACGTCTGAATAAAATAAAGTTAGTGTAGTAGAAAAGAGATAGAACTTATATTTTCTTTTGGACGATTAATGAATTTCTAACCAAATGATATAATGTTGATATTACGGATATACGGGTATCACAGAGTTGACATCACAGTCTCCACTACTACACTTTTCCTCGTTTTTATATTTATTTAAAAAAACTAAAATTATTAATTAAAAAATTTAACTCTACAGTAAAAAACTATAATAAATCAAAAAATAAAAGACTACATAAAACTATAAACAATGTTCTTTAATTTTCAATAAATCATATATGACGGTAATAGGAATGGAAATGCCGGAAATAGGATTTTTCAAAATTTCATACGCTGGTAATAGGACATTTTGACTGATTTAAAAAAATTTAAAAATGAATTTTATTTCACAAATGTAATGCCAAACGTTCAATCTTTAATAAAATCCACTTTTTATTAGAATAATAATATTAAATAAAATTTTACACAGCAAAATTAAAAAAAAAAATCCTTAACGTGTTTGTAATAAGCGGTTCTACCTTAAGCATTATCGAAAATGAGCTGACTTCAAACAAGGGGAGGATGGAAATTTATGAGAATTTGGCTTTGATTCTTGTGAAACTCCTCTCGATTGGATTAAGACACAAAGTTTTGATTAATAGGACTGATCACTATCAAGAAAAAGATCTCAACACTTTTGTTACAGAGACTTTGCAAAGTTCATAAGTATGAGAGAACCGAAAGATCCTCCAAAAGCCCTATATTATAATTAATAAACAACAGGAGGGAACATCCGGAACCACGGTAATAAGTACCAGCAAATGCCCAAATTACACAACGGAGGAAGTTTTCATAGACAAAGTAGCAATTGGAAACCCAACTTTCAAACTAATAATTATAGATCCAATTTCCAAACTAGATTCAATAGAAATAATCACTACAATAATTCTAATAGACCAAAATTTAATAGGATATCTGAACCAAATTATCAAAATAATGTACAGGCAAACCATCAAAACAATCAACAATTTAAATCTGCACCATATCAGTAACATATGGACAGACAAAGTTATAATAATAATCCTAATAATTGTCAAAAGTGACGTTATCACTATAACAATAACAACAATCCTAATAATTTCCAAAATAATCGAGTTAACAACAATAATAGCAATAATATCGGTAAAAATATGACGGAACACAATTACTATACTAATAATTAGGGAAATTTCCAAAACAGAAGAAATTATTATAATAATAATCCAGGGAATTTCATGAAAAACTCTCCGCAAATCACACAAGAGCAGATAGGATATCAGGAGATTAATTAAACAGAAATTAATAAATGAGAAAAATAAAGAAACAAAAAAAGCAAGAACAATGTTGCTCATGCAAGGGTAATTTTTTAGATTAGACCATTCTTCTCTCCCGTATGTTGAACACCTATTAGAAAATGGAGAAATAATGAAATTATTAATAACTTTACGTGCATCCTAAAATATTTCCAAGCTAATTCTATAGGTGGTGAAGTGACAATAACACACCACGCAGAAGTTGATTTTTCCAAAAAGCACTTATATGAAGTTTTAAAATGTCACAGCCCCATTTTTGGGGGCCGCCATACAAAGTTGTTTTCAATTCAATAACAGTTAATGTAATGAAGCTACGAGGTTAAAATTAAAATTAAGGGCAACTATAATCTTCCTCGTTTAATTCAAAAATAAAACTTATAAAGTGGAATAGGCCTTCTGAGAAAACAAAAAAATATACGGTTTTTACCTCATGTAGAAATAGAAAAAAGAGTACAGTATATTTCATAAATAAATTTTTATTTTAAATATTTTTTATTGGGTACTTAGGTTTTACTTAATTAATGCAGTTTTTTTTTATTATATCTAATAACATTAATTTTATGTTATTTTCCTTTTCTTTCTTTTGTTCCAAATTAGTAACAGCGAGAGCGTTTTGTAAATTTTTTAAAAATTCCAACTTTCTATAAGACAATTTTCAAGGAATATATTATAAGTAATATGTGTTTGAAAGAAATAAAAAAACAGTAGTAGTACCTTTTAATTTCACTAAAATATTTTATTTTTACAAATACCAGTATTTCGTCTACGACAGGCAGACTTCTCCAATGTTAGTACTCTACTAACAAAATCTATGGCAAAATTATAAAATTTATAATTAATGAAAGAGATTATCCTTAGCCTTCGTATTGAACGTTCGTCTTACTAGCAAAAAATTCTAAAAAAATTAACACGAAATAAAAATAAAAAATATATATGCGTATATATATTATTTTAAACCCCAAAAAAATTGTGATTAATAATTAGCCTTAAATTAAGAGAAAATATTTATTGTTTTATATAAATCTTTTAACAGAAAAAAAAAAAAAAGTGCGAAAGTGATTGGGTTCCTTTAAATAAAGGGCTGCAATCATGCCGGCCAAACACATTGAACAAAATAAAAATAGACTAAAAAGCTCTATTAATAAAAAATTGTGCGATTTAGTGGATAAAGGTGAAATAATAGACTCAAAAAACGCTCGTGAAATAAGTGAATTAAAAAATTTAGTAGAAAAAATAACCAAAAATGAAAAAATTTTAAAAGAAAATGAAGAACTCAAAACTAAACTAAAAAAATATCAACCATCTTCCAGTGAAAAATTAAAAAAATAATAACTATTATGCAAGTCTAGATGATATAGACCTAATGGAAGATATTTCTGATGATGAATCAGCAATTACTACTGAAGTATATAATGCAAATATAAGTACAGAAGGAAATTTGATAGAGGACAAATATAACCTCAAAAAATCAAAAAAAACAAGAAAAAACAAATGAAAAATCTACTGGGAACAATATACTAAAAACCAACAAAATGCCGCCTATCAATTTTTTTTGATACAAAGTAAATAACTTTAAAACTCTAATGAGAACAAAATAAGGAGTTGACAATTTCCTAATTAAAGAATTGAATGATAATCATTCAATCTTATGCACAAAGGATATTGAAGATTATAAAAAATCTCGCGATTTTTTAAGTGAAGCTAGCATTAAGCATACACTCATACACTCCAAAAGAAGAAAAAAAAGTATCATTAGTTCGAAAGGGTCTTAACAATGCGTACTCACCAGATGAAGTGCTCCAATTATTGAAAGCGCATGAATCAACTGTAACCAAGTTTGAAAAGGTTATCAGACTAACTACAAAGCATTCAATTAAAATGAATATCGTTCATTCATATTTCATCGTTCAAGCTGCACCCGGAAGCTCGATTAACGATATAAGAATTATCTCCGCACTGGATTACCAAATTATATGGTGTGAAAACCACCAACCTGAAAACTGCATCATAAAACCTGAAGACCCCAAGGAAAAATTGTTCTGCACTTTATGCAAGAAGCAAGGACACCCAGCTTCTTTTAGTAAATGCCCAGAGCATAAAAAAAAATAGAAAAAATGGAACAACTGAAGGAAGCACTTAAACAAAAAATCTTAAGTAAGCACATTTCTAATAATAATTTTGTAAATTAAAACATTTCTTTTTCTGAAATTGTAAAAAATAATTCAAATACTAATAACAAAACACTAAATAACACTAATTTAATAAATAACACAAATGCTTCAGATTTAAATAATATTAGAAATAAAAAATTCAATAACAAATTTAGAAAAAAAATTACATTTAGAAATTACAGAAAATAGAAATAAAATTAATTTTATTTATGAATCACTTAATTCACTTAACAATCAAAATTGATGACTAACCACATTAATTTCTGTCAATGTCAATTCATTAATATCATACAGTAAAAAATTCTCTTTTATGCACTTTCTAGAAAACAACAAACCTGACATTATATGTATGAGCGAGACAAAACTAAAACCAAGTAACCACAAGGTGATGGACAATTATAAAATAATTAGAAAAGATAGAAATTTTGATTTAGAAGGCGGATTTGCCACAGGCATTAAAAATTGTTTTCAATTCGAAATTGTAAATAATAGCATTTTCGATAATTTTTTATGTATCGAAACATGCATTATATCAATACAATTAAAGAAAAGAAAAAAATTATTAATATTTTATATTTATGCATCGAATAAAAATTCACATAATTTTATAACAGAATTAGAAAAAATATTCAAAATTTTGAATTTAGCGAATATTAATAACTTTTGCATATTAACTTGCGACTTCAACGCCAAACATACAACATGGCTTAATACCATTAACAATACCAGAGGAGTACAACTAAACAAATGGTTGCAAGACATTATATTATTAATAAATGTCTTAATAAATTATATACAAATTTGCTCTTAACTGATGCACCAACACTTTCGCGTGCAAACTCTGATGATATAAACATTATATCATCAGGTTTATTACTTTTGGCAAAATTCCAAACATTCAACTTTATTAGGTGTAGTGTAATGCTCATGTAAAAGAAGGAGTTGTATGGCAGTTACTCGAACCCTCTGCAGTAGACCAACCAAATTTTGCAGTAACTTTGGCCATTACACTAAACTATTTTTGAAAAAATTTCAGACACCCAGCTTTAACAGGTATAGAGTAATGTTCATATAAAACAGAAAGTTGCATGGCATCTACTCGAACTCACTGCAACAGACCAACCAAATTTTGCAGAAACTTTGGCCATAAAACTAAACTACTTTTGCCAAAATTTCAGACACGTAATTTTAATAGGTACAGAGAAATACTCATATAAAAAAGAAGTTGTATGGCAGCCACTGGAACCCATGGACCAAAATGGCTGGATTTAAATAGCGATGACGGCTATTGCAAAAAAACGAATTTGCGAAAATTTCAAGATTCTAGCTCCTTTAGTTTTTGAGTTATCGTGCGGACGGACGGACATACATAGCTAAATCGATTTTTTTTCGATTCTGATCCGATCCATACACTTGTGTCTATATCTACCCCACCTCTTTCTCTGCGTCACAAACGTAATGGCAAATTTATTATACCCTTTGACTATATAGTCATACGGGTATAAACATAGCCTAGTGAAAGATATACATAAAATTAATAAACAAAGATTAAATATTTCAATTCAAACCAAACAACTTCTAAAAAGCCTTCTAATTAACGTAAATAACTTAATCAAACAACAAATAAAAATAGAAATTAATAAATATTGGCAATTCCGTCTCCAAAAAATTTCTCCAAAAAATAGCTAAAATATGTTTCCCGAGATTAATACTATATTTCGCAATAAATCATATAACCAAATTTTAAAATTACATGTTGAACAAAATGATATACACTTACTTTCCCAAAATAATATAAATAATAATACTTTGAAAAAAACAACAACAAACCAATTTTTAATACAAGATCAATCACAAATATATAATGTAATGGGCTTTTATTTAGAAAATACTCACAAAGCACCATTAACATCGGAGAGAAGAATACATAATAAAATAATAAACCGAGTAGAACGATTCAATAATTATATCAAACATGTGAGAGATGAAAATATTTCTCTTTCCAATTTCTCTAACTCAAATAAATCATCTGAACAGAGTGGTGAGTTTACAAACACGTAGAGCTTTCTGCAAAGTTCAAAGCTATTAAAAACAAAATTTCTTCTGGTATCGACAATATCCCAAATATAGTGTTAAAAATCTAAGCAGCTTTATTATATCTAAATATGTAATTCTTTTTAATAATGCAATAATCAATTCGTATTTTCCTAAAAATTGGAAAATAGCGAAAACCATATTGCTAAAGAAACCTGGTAAAGATCCAACCAACCCCAGCAACTATAGACCAATAAACTTAATGCCAAACATTAGTAAAATATTTGAAACTTTGTTAAATGATAAAATTTCGAGCAAGAACAAATTTTTAGTACATATCCAAAATAATATGTCTAACAAAACATTTTTAATTGAAAATGGTCTCCAACAAGGTATTGGTAACGCGCCAATTCTTTTCTCGATCTACATAGCAGATCATTTGCTTTGGTTAGACCGAGTTAAGGTAATAAATATTCCCTAGCGTTCGCAGACGACATAATAATATACTCTGCGATTGACACTGTAAACAGCATTCAGTATACTGTTCAAAAAACGTTTAACATTGTACAAGATTATTGCAAAATATGGAAATTAAAAGTGAACTTTAGTAAATGTGAAACCGTATTATTCCGTAACACGGTAGACAAAACAAGTTCAGACATTAGGAAAAATTGGAAAAATTTTACCATTAAATCGCCTATTTCACCTCTCGCAAATAAAAAAGTCGTTAAATATCTTGGAGTTCACCTTCTGAGAAATCTGAACTTCATAAATCATATAAAATATACAAAAGAAAAAGGTAATAAATCTTTTATGGCAGCAAAAAATCTCTTTTACAATAAAAATATTAGTAACAGAGTCAAAATAATATACTACCAAACATTAATAAGGCCTACGCTTGTATATGGTGCACCCATATGGTGCAACATCAGTGCAAGCCTAATGGAAAAAATCCGCATGTTAGAAAGAAAGTGCATAAGAGTTTGCATCAATAAATATAGAAAACTACAAACATTTTTACTCCAATAAATATTTGTACAAGGAATCAAAAATCATAAGAATTGATAATTTTGTTATAAAATTAATTCGAAATCACTATGATAGAGCATTAAATACTCCAGAAAACGGTTTAATATCGCATATATTTTACCACAATGAGGAGTACATCAAGAGGCTTCATAGCCCCTGAGCACTTCATCTTCTTAGATAAGTATGGTTATATACAAAATCAAAATCATGTCCCTATACTATTTCATTATAGTAGGCGGGCTACTTGTAAAAAAATTGAATATGATCCAGGTAACATCAATCCAGATAATATGAAATATGACATGTCCATACCAGATAAAGACAAATCAATAAGAAATAATTATTGGTGGTTAAGCACGGCATAAAATAAAAATTAGTATAAAAGAATTATTAGATTAGTTTTTTATTAGAATTATTGGATTTTAATATAAAAGTAATACATGCTAGTTTATAAGTTTCTTTTAATTAGTTGTAAGAATAGAGTAAGCTAGGTTAGGGTTTTATTAAAAAAAAAAAAATGTAAAAATTGCCTTTTCAAATTTTTTGCAATTAATTAAAATTTTGAAATTAATACATACTTAAAAGTATGATTAAAATACTAGTACACTACACATTCATAATAATTATTAAAAAAACTATTTAACATAAAAAAAACACTTTATTTTTACATGTTAATTTTTAAAATAAGAAAAACTTTTTTAGTTAATTATTTTTGTAGGTTAAGTTATAATAAGAATGTAAGCAAATAACAAAATAAAAGTTTAGTTTAAAAAAAAAAAAAAAAAAATTAATGAAAAACGAGGAACAGTGTAGTAAAGTAGACTATGTCAACTCTGGGAGACCCGTATGACCGTAATATCAACATTTAAATGCATAACTTATTAGGCTTTCAGTTATGTGCAAACAAAAAAAAAATAAATTGAAAGCTCTTAGAACCTCTTCCACTACTTTATTTTATTCAAACGTTGGCCATTAAAGTTAACTGCTATAGAGTAATACCATAAAGTAAATATAATATAGAGTATTCACGTAGAACAAAAATGCTAGGCAATTTTATTCAATTCTGGAATACCCAAACAGTATGCTTGGGTACTATAAAGAGTGTATTAGTTTTTTTTTTATTATAATAACAGCTGGAAACTTCGTCATTGGTGTGACTGTATAAGCATATTTTTAATAGCAAAGCATACACATCAAAATATGTATACTTTTATTTGTACATATGTATATATACACTTTTTATAGTAAAAAAAATTGATTTTAAAAATAATTTAGAATATAAACAAATTGTTTGCTTCAATATTTTAATATTTTTGAATAAAAAAACAATATTTTGCTTTATGTAGATCATGTAGATATGCATATGTTGACTCAGTGATGCCATTTTGACAGTATTCCGGTCAAATTTGACTGTAAAAAATATTCTTTGACCGGGAAAAAACTCGAAATATTTTGACTAGATTTTTGACTGATTTATTTTTTTATTTGACAGCTTTTGACATAATTTCGTTTCGGAAAAATTTAAAATATTTATAAAAATATTAGTTTTTCGCACGAATAATACAAGAAAAAAACTAAAAATTCAGTTATTATTCCAAGATACCACCAGAAGTGATTCAGAAAATTAATAAAAAGGATATAATATGAAAAAGATAGTGAAGAAGACATTGATATTTCCTTTATGGTTGAAATGTTTTAATTCGTTTGTTTTGAAAATATATATTTTTTTGTTATATACATATTAAACACAAGTGCAATTTATTTATGTATACCGTCCAGTTACATAGATTTTTTTTTGTTTAATATATGAAATAAGTTTTGTTTATTTTTGTTGTTTGTAATAATCTTTATTTGATATTTTGAAATAAATATTTTACTACTTTACAGATGCAGAAACAAAATGTTCATTAGTTAAATTTGGTATTGCGAATTTATAAAAGCAACGCTCCATAAATCAATCTAAACAAAGGAATTAATTATGTACATGTTTATTAAATTTTTATTTTGACCGATTTTTTGACAGCATTTTACACTAAAAACTTTTGACTGGATTTTTTAACTGAATTTTTTAAAATGTTTTCCAGTCAAACTGTCAAATTTAACCGTATTGAAAATTTTGAAGTGGCAACTTAATATATTTTGTATGAAACGTCACCTATTTTTATACCCGTATGAAAATAGAAGGACATAATAAATTTGCATTACTTTTTTGGCGCAGAGAAAGAGGGGTATAATATATTTATACTTAAAATGTTAAAATATAAATCTTGAACAAACATTGTATATTTCCAATCCAAATTTAGTAAAATTTTATTATAGTTCCCAGGTATACTTTTCATATGAATATATGAATACGAATCCATACATATGAATGAAATGAAAGAGTTTGAATTTTTTTTTGGCAGGTAATTTAATCATATAACTAATTTATAATGTGTAAATTAGAAAATTACAATTTTTTTACTTTTTTGGCTAAAATTTTGCAGTCCAAAATATCTGACTTCCAATTAACATGATAAATAACTTTAAAAACGATATTAAATCCATTTCTACCAATTTTGACGATTTCTGTAATAATGTAAATGCCGATTTAATCGGCAAGACTCAAATATTTCAAGTAAAGAATTTTTTGCTGATTTATTAAAGACCATAAATAATCAAATACTTCAACTAGGCAATAGATTTAGTTCTTTATCTAATTTTGAATTTGTTAAACTTTCAGATACTAACAAATATGCAGAATTTGAAAAAGATTTCCAACAAATCTTATATCTAATTTGTAAAGTTCTTATCCATGTTTTTTTGATGTTACAAGATTAAAATGTGAACTAAAAGTATTTTTAAAGACAATAATTTAAAAAATAAAAAAAATATTCAAGAAATTGTTCAGGTTTTAATTAAAACAGAGGTAAGGACGTCATTTTCAGAATTTTTCGAATTATTAAAGTTAATGTTAATCTTTCCTGTTTCAACAGCATTAGTAGAAAGATCATTTTCGTGTTTAAAACGGATTAAAACATTTCGAAGAAACAGGCGCTCGCAATCTCGTCTTTCAAATTTAGAAATAACGAAATAGAAGAAATAACTTTTATTATAGGGTAATAGATCATTTTGATTTAAAAGAACGTCGCAAAGAACTAAAATTTAAAAATTAGAATATTTCCTTTTTCCTTTTAATTTATAATTTGGTTTTTTTTTTTTATTGTTTAATCTAAAGGATGGGTGTGGTTTAGTCAATAAAAATCCTTCATGCAATGTCGAATCTAGCTACGGGGCTCATTTAATCTATTGAAGATTCTCTTCTTAAAAAAAAAAGCCCGCTTTATTTTCTCTCATAAAGTATATTTATTAGTATCTCACAAAAATTATCTTACAGTTTATATAATATGTACATACATCTATTCTAATTTTTATACACATGTTTAAAAATGTCAGCTATTCTAAGGTTTAACTAGTATCCGCGTAGGACCAAATGACTAAATATAAAAGATAGATGGTGTTGCCAGCTTTCAAAAAATATATAGCTTTAATGGCGCATATTATCCTTTAAGGACGAAAAGGACATTTAAAAGTATCCTTGTTATTTTAGTCTATTTTACAAAATACGGTATATCTAGCGATCTGTTCAATATATATATATATTCAATCAAAGCTATTAATTAAGATGACGGTCTGGAGAATATTTAAACGTTTATTTGATGACGATAGGTGTTGCCGTTTTGGAGATATTGCAATTTCAAGTGGAAATTTAAAACAAAAAAAAAAAAAATTTTGAACTTTCAAAAAAACCACTATAACTATGAAATTTCCAAAAACACGCTGTATTTTTTATTATACTGTTAGAAAGGTCTTTTGACACTCTTTCAAACGGTATATAATAAGTATGGTATATGTTGACAAATAGCCCCACCAGAGAACATGAATGAAAAACTGACACAACAATTTTATTAAAAAATACATACTTTAGCGAGCAAGAATTTTAGAGTTTGTTACAAAATCAGGATTATACGCTTTTTCCAGAATATTTATATATTTGTATACGTGAGATTCTGAATTAGGAGAGATTTTAGAGTTGGATTTAAAATCAGGGTTTCAATAATTTGTTTAGCGGGGCTTTGGGGGCGACAGCCCCCACTATTTTTAAATTTTTATTTGTTGAAATATGCATGTAAAAAATAATTAGGAGAAATTTTATAGTTGGCTACAATTACAGGATTATACGCTTTTTCCAGAATATGTATATATTTGTATACGTGAGATTCTGAATTAGGAGGGATTTTAGAGTTGGATTTAAAATCAGGGTTTCAATAATTTGTTTAGCGGGAGTTTGGGGGCGGCAGCCCCCACTATTTTTAAATTTTTATTTGTTGAAATATGCTTGTAAAAAATTACTGTTTTTAAAAAATAGTTTGTCATTAAATTTTGATTTTTGGAATTTTTTTTTTGGAATTATTTTTTTTGGAATTGTTTTTTTTTTTGGAATTTTTTTATACCTGGAAACATATTTATAACATATTAAAATTTTTTTTTTCAAAAATAAAATTATTTAATTCATTTAAAAAGTACGGCTGAAAAAATTGTAAAACATATCAACATTTTTTTATACAGAAACAAAACAAAAAATTTTTTATTTCATAAATGCTTATATCTTCTAAACGCTTTAATATAGGCATACCTTTATGCCCAAATTATAGCAAAAAATAAGAGCTTTCCAACGATGTAAAAATATTTAGAGGGTTTCTTTGCAAAATTTTGAAAAATATGAGTTTTAGAGAAAGGATGTTAAAAATTTTTTTTTTGCACAAATTTTCAACTTTGAACTACAATATCTCCAAAACGGCAGCACCTATCGTCATCAAATAAACGGTAAAATATTCTCCAGACCGTCATCTTAATTATTAGGTTGAACTGAATACATATATATTCAACAGATCGCTAGTTATAACGGTTTTTGTAAAATAGACTAAAATAACAAGGATACTTTTAAATGTCCTTTTCGTCCTTAAAGGATAATATGCGCCATTAAAGCTATATATTTTTTTAAAGCTGGCAACACCAGCTATCTTTTATATATAGTCATTTGGTCCTACGCGGATACTAGTTAAACCTTAGAATCCCCAAAATGTCAAAAATATCATGTTTTAAATCTCTAAATCTACATAGTTATTTGTTGCAAATTTTTTTCAGAAGTATTTTAAAATATTGCTGCACCCAGGCATAATTATCAACATCCCGAAACATGCGTTCCTGCACCAAGCGGTATGCTAGATAAACAAAAATGTGACATAATTTTTATATGAAATGCTGCATCTATGTATTATTTAGTCTATGACTAAATGCTATTCTAACAAAAATGTAAGAAATTTTAATGTACTTTATGAAAATTTTAGGTATTGTTTAAAATTTCAGAGGAATGCAGATTTTTATTTAAAAAAGAATTCGACAGTTCATAAAAGATTAGCTTTCTTTAAGAAACAAAATTTAATTAAAAAAAAAAACGATTAGGAAGAATATAGTTGCCCTTGGCAACTTTTAGATACCCGTGCATACCCACTATCATGTATAAAATAAAATAAACCGTTATTTATTGCCCTTAAGCTATCATATATATTACAAAAAAAAATATATATAAAAAAGTAAAATACATAAAAAAAATTTAATCACAATTTTTGCTTAAAAGAATAAAAAAATAAAAAAACCATAAAAAATAAATGAAAAAAAAAATAAAATAATTCCATAATTTTTGCTTGTAAAAAATAAAAAACAAAACAATATACCAGAAAAAAAAAAAATTGGCCCACCCAAAAAATTGGTCCGAGTGATGTTCAACTTTGCCAAGTAACTTGCCCTATTACTTTACCTGCCCAGTTTTAATTTAACCTCGTAGCTTCATTAGATTCGCAGTTATCGAATTAACAACTTTGTATGGCAGCTCCCCGAAAATGAGGCCGTAACATTTTGCAACTTAATATCAGTGCTTGATTCACTATATAACTAACCAAACACGTGTAATTTTCATCCTCGTAGTATAGTTAATTTTGAAGAAATTCTAATAGTTTATATAATTTTTGTTATTATGGAATAGAATTTTGATTTGTAGGTTTGTAGAGTATTAAGTAATATAACTAAAAAACATAATAAAAACAAAACATAGCAAAAATTACTACAAAACAAAACGAAACAACAAAAACAATAAAAAAACAAAAACAAACAAGTTTACATATACCATAGCTATGACTATGCAAATTAATCGTTATAATTGAAGAATGATTGATGACATCATCCGTCTTTTATATTTTCATAGTTATAGTTTTTTTATTGTATGGTTTTATTTTCTGGCTTAATTTTTTGTCTGCGCTAAATAATGAAAAATTGAAATTATAAACAACAAAACAGAATAAAACAAGTAAAGAAACAGTCAGTCTGTGCAACCGACATAGAAATACCCTACACCTATTTGGTTCAAATTTAATGGGAAGTTAATAAGTCATTTTAAAACCGTAAAAGATTTTATTAGTTTGATCTTAAGACATGGCTAACCAAACTAACTTTATAGTACTAAAAAACATTTTCGATTTACTTTATCTATTCAAAAATATTACAAATTCTTACTAATTTATCTATTTAAAAATATTAAAAAACAAAAAAATTTGAAATAAATGAAAAAATATTTATCTCGATTCAATTACAAAAGTTAAAAAATTTGAATTATTAAATTTTGTGATAAAAAGCTAATCAAAGCATAATATATTTAATAATTCAAATTTTTCAAATCGATCAAAAGCTTCTATAATCCGAACTCATTGACCAAACTCGACCAGAACCAATTCTCATGATACTTTCATTACTAGTAACCTACAGTTTAAATTTCTTCAAAATAGCGGTATCATTTTTTGAGTTATGCTATTTTTAAGATATATGTTTGTTAGCCTTTGAACTTTTCAAAGGTTCCAGAACCCGAAACCATGGCACGATTTCGCCCATAGGCAGTCCGCGCTGTATTTTAAATACTAGTGAACCCTTGTACACAATTGGAACGTTCTATCTTAATTTTAAGTTACTGTTTTTAATAATTTCGATTATAAGCTTTTAAACCTTGGTAGTTCTAAGAGGGGTACTGAACCACCACTCCAATTGATCCCAATTATGCAGTCCGCGCTGTACTTTAAATACCACTTAACCCTTGTACACAAGTGGAACGTTATATATTAATTTTAAGTTACTATTTTTAGTAATTTCATTTATAAGCTTTTAAACCTTGGGAGGCCTAAGAGGAGTACTGAATCACCACTCCAATCGATACCAAATTAGGGGGACCCACAAGACATAGTAAAGAACACCCTTGTGCCAAATTTAAAGCTTCTAAATATTTTTTCAAGCTGCTATCTTTATTAATTTTAAAGATATGCTTTAAGGTTTTCAGAAATGTGTGGCTGGTCCCCGACCCACTACTACAATGGGGCCCAAATTTCAAGTTCACTAAGGAAAAAGAAAGAGACACCCTGATACCAAATTTGGAGGTTCTATCTTCATTGGTTTCGAAATTATGCTCGTTTGGCCTAAATTCGATCAAAAAGTTCTAAGTTCCGAACCCATTGTACATTATCCACCGTACGCAATCACCGCCGTAGTTTCATTACCAGTACCCTACAAAAGAAATTGTATGAAGACAGCGTCATTAGTTGATGAGTTATCGAGATTTTTTATATATGTTCATTAGCCCTTAGACCGATTAAAAGGTCCAGAATCCGAACCCATGGGCCGACTTCGCCCATTTGCAATCCCCGCAGTACTTTCAGCCCTAGTAACCTACAGTTAAAATTTCATCAAGATAGCTCCATTATTTTTTGAGTTATCGTGTCTACGGACGGACGGACGGACGGACGGACATGGCTATATCGACTCAGGAGGTCACGCTGATCACAAATATGTATACTTTTCCATATCTAGCTCGCTTCCTTTAGCTGGTTACAAACACCATACCAAAGTTAATATACCCCTTTACCTATTCTATAGGTGTAGGGTATGAAAATTATGTTATCAACAATTAATGATTGCAAGTATGAAATTGAAATTGATCGGATTATGATATTGAAAAAACGTTTTCATAAAATTTGACTCTATAATTATAGCTCACCGATCTTATTTGTTTTTCTACTTATAAAGCCATGATTCCCAGTGCATTTATTTAACTAGAGAATTATTTTAAAACGGTGCATACATAAAATTTTATAGCAAATATTTTTCGGTTCATTGACACTTTATCATCTCATCTAACCTCTTTTCCTTTATTAAAATCACAGTTTAAAAATTTATCTGAAAATAAATATGATTTACTTACTAGAAAAGGTATTTTTGCATATGATTATTTTGATTGTTAATCTAATTTATCTGAAAATGTCTTACCACGAATTTCCATGTTTTATAATAAAGTGAATAATGAAAGTGGAATGCAATTAATATAACAAATCTTTGGCAATATTCAGATCTTTATTTTATATGACAGATATGTTGTTATTAGCTGATATATTTGAAAAGTTCAGAATAAGTTTTCATGGTTCTTATGGTTTAGATCCTGCTCACTATTTTACACTTCCAAGGTATATTTGGGATGCGATGCTTCAATATACAACTGTTTCACTTGAACTCTTAACAGATATAGATATTTTTATGTATATTGGAAGAGGAATTCGAGGTGAGCTTAACTTTAAAAATGTACAAAACGCTATTATAGGGCTAATAATAAATAAATGAATGAATATAATTTGAAAATTCTATCTAATTATATAATGATATTAATAATCAATACGGTTGGGCAATGTTTCAAAATTTTACCTTATGATAGATTTAAATGGGTCACAAATATTGAAAAATTTGTTCTAACTGAAATAGATGATGAATCATTGGTAGGATTTATTTTGGAAGTTGATTAAGAATATACGAAAACTACCAATTATGAGAATAAAGATCTACCATTTTGCCCAGAGCATCGTTGTTCTGAAAACTCCAAACAAAAAAAGTTGGTGGGTACACTATACAACAAAACTAAACATATTATTCATTATAGAAATTTAAAGCAACCTCTTAAACATGGGCTGAGTGTTACAAAAATCCACAGAATTCTCGATCACCATGGTTAAAATCATACATTGATTTAAAGACCAATCGTAGAAAAAATGCAAAAAAGAACGATTTTGAAAAAAATTTATTTAAACTAGCTAATAATGCGGTGTTCGGAAAAAACAATGGAAAATGACCGAAAACAAAGTATCGTTAAGTTAGTAACAAAATGATATAGCCTGATTCTATAATTTACGAGATAGCTGATATATGAATTTATAAAGAGTGATTGTTATACGCTATTTGATACAAGTGGCTATCTTCAAGAGAATATTTGTGTAATACTTCTAGTAAACAAAAAAGTTTTGGGTATGATGAAAGATGAAAGAGTTTGTTGGTTTGAAATCAAAGATGTATGCGATTAAAATAGATGATAAGGATTAAACCAAAAGATCTAAAGGTGTTAAACGAGTAGTAGTGAAAAATATAATAAAGTTTGAGGATTATACAGATTATCTTAACAATAACATCGAAAATACGCAAAATTTAATACAATCTCAAAAACACCAAATAAATTCAGTAGCTCAAACTAAAATTGCTCCAAGTCTACATGATGATAAGAGATTTTTAATTAAAAATAGTTATAAAACGTTACCCTGGGGTCGTTATAACATTATGGAAATCATTTAGAATTGAATAACCATAATTTTTAATATAACTATAATTATGTAAAACATAAACTTATTATTGTGTAAGTAACTCATCATATGCAAATTGTTAATTGTAAAATAAACTATTAAATGTAACTAAATGTAATTAATAAAACAAAGTAAATTATAATAAAATTATTATTATAATTTACTATTATTATTATTAAATTTAATAATAATAATAATAATAGTATGCATTAATAAGCATTAAGTTGTATATAAATATTAAATATATTTAGTATGTGTATAGTAAATATATAAATATCATAATAAATGACAAATAAATAATATCTTATGTTTTTTTTGTAAATTGTTCTTTTTGAGAAACATATAAATTTTGTGGTTGAAAAAAATAATCATCATCATAAAAGTGTTGAGCTATTCAAAAGTGATATGAGTATTCTATAGTTTGAGAGTGAATTTTAAAACATTTTGAGATAAGAGAATTATCTACGGCTATATTTTTCAAATTATAATATACAAAAGAAATAAATAATATAATTAATAAATTCTTTGTTTTTGATAAATTATTTGAGTGATATAAGCTTTTATATAAAAATACCAAGTATGTCTATGACTGAATGAAAATGAAAGGTGTTGTAATGAATTTCCCAAAGATTTATATATTATAATGTTTGTATAAATTTAAAAACAGCGTTAAGAAGTTTAAATTAAAAACATATGTTAGCGAATTAAAGATTCACTAAATTGTATAGAGAAATTGTATGTATGTTTTAAATTTATCTTTACAATTTAACTTTTAATGTTAAGGAAATTAAACTGTATGTTTTCCTGATTCAGCTCGATGCTTGTTCCTACTATGTCTTATTAGGCTAAGATTTTGCCACACTCTGTACATTGAAACATGTTAATTGTAACTAACATATTCATAACTTGAAGGGTGGTACTTATACAAATATGGGATGAGGCTGATTCTAGTGGAGTTGCCGGAGTTGGATGTACTAACGATAACGGAGGTTGAAGGTGGAGGTGAAACCCGCCAATACATAACTTCACCTACAGTTACTTTAATTATTTAGGGCAGATCCTGTTAGGTTCAGCTAGTTCTGTTCGGACTTGTTCATCTTTAGAGTAGCTATAAAAACAAAACCCCGGTTTTCGAAAATATACTACAAAGCTACTCAAAAAAAGCTAATTTCACCTAACCTTTTCATAACAGAAGGTCTTTATAAAGAAATTTTATTTTTAGAACAACCTCTAAAAGTGGAAAAAAATAATAAATTTTCTGAATTAAATTTAATTTTCTTAAATATTAATGGTATATTCTGAAATGTGCAGTTAATAATAATAACAACGACGAAGATTATAGTTGCTTTTGTCAACTTTTAGATACCCGTGCATACCCACTAACCGTTATTTATTTCCCTTATGCTATTATAAATATTACAAAAAAAAATATAACAAAGTATATAACTCATTATTATAAGTTTTGCTTAAAAAAAAAATAACAACAAAAAAAAAATTAAATTTTTAATTCATTATAGGTACCATAATTTTAGCTTAAAACAAAAAAAAAACCGTAAAAGTTGGTCCGGGTGATGTTAAACTTTGCCAACTAACTTGGTCTATTACTTTGTTTTAATTTTAACTTCGTAGCCTATTAGATTCACAGTTATCGAATTGACAACTTGGCATGGCAGCTGCCCGAAATTTTCGTAGTATAATTAGTTTTAAAGAAATTCATATTGGTGCAAAGAAGTAGTATGGCAGCCCCCCGAAAATGGGCCGTAACATTTTGAAAATTCATATAAGTGCTCGATTCATTATATAACTAACAGTGTGTAATTTTCATCCTCGTAGTATAATCAGTTTCCAAGAAATTCATATTGATGCAAAGAAGTTGTATGGCAGCCCCCCGAAAATGGAGCTTTAACATTTTGAAACTTCATATAAGTGCTTGATTCATTATAAAACTAACCGTGTGTAATTTTCGTCTTCTTGGTAAAATTACTTTTTAGAAATTCATATTGGGTTAAATAAGTTGTGTGGCAGCTCCTCGAAACCTTGGTCTGGTCTTAACCAAAAAGAATAGGTAACCTCAAAAATGTTCAACAAATGTTTTGTGTGAATTTCAAGACTCTAGCTCTAATTTTTCAATTCTAGCTCTTTTAATTAATTTTTAATTCACAAATATATTAAAATTAAGCAAAATAAGCTTCATATGATCATATTCATATAATGATCATCATGATAGATAATAATCATCATATTCATAATGATTATTTCTATCAATACAAATAAGCCATTTACTTAAAAAAAATCTTTGTGTTCGTTTTTGCTTATCTTAAATAAACTACGCATCATTTAAATCATATGAAATCGTAACTCGAAATCGTTATCTACAAAAAAAAAAAAAACAAAAAAACAAAAAAAAAACAAAATTCATATAATTTCATGTTAAATACAAGATGCATAGCAAAATTTAAAATTTTTATATGAAAATATTGGAGTTAAAAAAGTTAGTTGTTCGAGAGCTACCCGAAATTTTGGTCCGATCTAAACCAAAAAAAATAGGGAACCTAGAAATTGATTGAAAAATATTTTGTGAAAATTTCAAAACTGTAGCTCTTTTAGTTTTTGAGTTATCGTGCCGACACACAGACGGACGGACGGACGGACGGACGGACAGACACACATAGCTTGATCGACTCATTTTTCGATTTTGAGCCGATACGTACCCTTGACACTATATCTAGCTCGTCTAGATCGATGCGTTACAAACGGAAGAGCAATTTTAATATACCCGATGTCATATATGTATGCACGGGTATAAAAATAATATGACATCATAAAATTTAATCGGCTTATTTTTTCCCATAAAAATATAAACATCCCTTTTCCGGGGAAAATATAAGACCAATTTTAATGAAACAACAATCAAAAGAAAGGTATTAAATGTTTTCATATTACAATGATATTTTTATACCCGTATAACTATATAGTCAAAATAAATTTGCCAATACGTTTGTGACGCAGAGAAGGAGGGGGCTAGATATAGACTCAGACGAAAAATAAATCGATATAGCTATGTATGTACGTCCGTCCGTCCGCACGATAACTCAAAAACTAAAGAAGCTAGGATCTTGAAATTTTCGCAAATTCTTTTTTTTGCAATAGCCGTCATCGCTATTTAAATCCAGCCATTTTGGTCAATGGGTTCGGGTACCTGCCATACTACTTCTTTTTTTATATGAGTATTACTCTATACCTATTGAGGCTGGGTGTCTGAAATTTTGCCAAAAATAGTTTTGTGTAATGGCCAAAGTTACAACAACATTTAGTTGGTCTACTGCAGAGGGTTCGAGTAGCTGGCATATAACTCCTTCTTTTATAAAAGCATTACACTATACTTAATAAAGCTGTATGTTTGAAATTTTTCCAAAAGCAATTAACCGAATGATATAATGTATATGTTACGGTCATACGGGTATCCTAGAGGTGACACAGTCTACTCCACTACACTCTTCCTCATTTTTTTAGAATATTACTTTTTTTCAAGTGAAACCCGTGCTAAATTTAATGGTCACGCAGGTAAAAGTTGAGGCTTATGACTCTAATATTATGCGCCAACTTTCTGTGAAAATGTAAGTAGTATACATGCCACTTGAGCGTGGGAAAATATTTATGCAAATGAGGTATTATACCAAGTTCAATGACTTAAACCGGCATACCGACATCGTGATACCGGCATAATTAATTTCCGGAAAACACTTTTGTAAATAATAGACAAGGTCAACTCGATAATGTACAACAAGTAAGTGCAATGATCTTTTGTGATAGTATAGTAACATAGATTATTGTAAAAAAAAAAGTTTTATTTAGTTTTCACGATCAACCAGTTATTGTAACAAATAAAATGCAGATATTCAACTTGTTATGTGTATTTTAGTTTAAAGTAATTTTAAATGAAAAATAATTGGAGGTGTGTTATTAGGTGTGTTATACTCTGCAAAAAATTAATAAATATTTTGTAAAAATAAAACAAATAAGTTAAGTTTCATATAATATCATTTTTATACCCTACACTTATAGAATAGGTAAAGGGGTATATTAACTTTGGTATGGTGTTTGTAAACACCTAAAGGAAGCGAGCTAGATATGGAAAAGTATATATATTTGTGATCAGCGTGACCGCCTGAGTCGATATAGCCATGTCCGTTCGTCCGTCCGTCCAAACTCAAAAAATAATGGAGCTATCTTGATGAACAAGGACTGAAAGTACGGCGGGGATTGCATATGGGCGAAATCGGCCCATGGGTTCGGATTCTGGACCTTTTAATCGATCGAAGGGCTAACGAACTTTTATAAAAAATCTCGATAACTCAACAACTAATGACGCTATCTTCATCAAATTTGTGCTGTAGGTTACTAGTAATGAAACTACTTCGGGGATTGCGTAAGGTCGGGATTGGACCATGCGTTCAGAACCTAGAACTTTTTGATCGAATTTAGGCCAAACTAGCATAATTCCGAAACCAATGAAGATAGAACCTCCAAATTTGGTATCAGGGTGTCCCTTCCTATTTCCTACGTGTCTTGTGAATTTGGGTCCCATTGGAGTACTGGGTCGGGGACCAGCTACACATTTCCGAAGACCTTAAAGCATATCTTTAAAATTAATAAAGATAACAAATTGAAAAAATGTAGAAGCTTCCAATTTGCCACAGGGGTGTTCTTTACTATCTCTTGCGTGTTCCCCTAATTTAGGATCAATTGAAGAGGTGGTTCAGTACCCCTCTCAGACCTCCCAAGTTTTAAAAGCTTATAATCGAAATTAATAAAAATAGTTACTTAAAATTAAGATAGACCGTTCAAATTGTATACAAGGGTTAACTAGTACTATAAGTACAGCGCAGGCTGTATAAGGGCGAAATTAGCCCATGGGTTCGGATTCTGGACATTTTAGTCGGTGTCAGGGATAACGAACATATATTAAAAATCACGATAACTCAACAACTAATCAGTCTATATTCATGAAATTTGTGCTGTAGGTTATTGGTAATGAAACTACGGCGGTGATTACGTACGGTGAGGATTGGACAATGGGTTCGGAACTGAGAACTTTTTGATCGAATTTAGGCCAAACTAGCGTAATTCCGAAACCAATGAAGATATAACCTCCAAATTTGGTATCAGGCTGTCCCTTCCTATTTCGTAAGTGTCTTTGAAATTTGGGCCCCATTGGACTAGTGGGTCGGGGACCAGCCACTCAGTTCCGAGGACCTTAAAGCATATTTTCGAAATTAATAAAAATAGTAACTTGAAACAAATGTAGAAGCTTCAAATTTGGTCCAGGGTGTTCTTTACTATTTCTTCCGTGCCCCCCTAATTTGGGATCAATTGGGGTGGTGGTTCAGGACCTCTCTTAGACCCCCCAATGTGTAAAAGCTTATCATCGAAATTAATAAAACTAGTAACTTAAAATTAAGATAGAACGTTCCAATTGTATACAAGGGTTAACTAGTATTGAAAGTATGACGGGACTGCTAATGGGCGAAATCGTAAAAAAAATAAAAACACCATAACTCAAAAAATAATGCCGGTATTTTGATGAAATTTAAACTCTAGGTTACTAGTAATGAAAGTACCATGGGAATTGGTTGTGGTCGAGTTTAATTTCAAAGCCAAAGAATATATTTCCTATGTCCTATGTGTCTCCGAAATCTAGACTTAATTGTAGTGGTTCAGCTGTGTTCAAAGGTATTTGCTGCATTTATATAAAATTTATTTTAATATTTAAATGAATTATATGAAAAGGTCTAAATTTGTAATTGTATTTTAGAAATACATTTATTGCATATTTTGCGTTTATAAGCTTTTCTATTAGGTATATAAACTAACCATTTAAAATAATTGCAATTTTTAAAAATCTGAAAATCTATGCTTTGATTATCTTTTTATCACAAAATTTAATAATTAGAATTTTTTCATTTTGTAATTGAATTGGAATAAATATATTTTCATTTATTTCAAGTTTGTTTGTTTTTTAATATTTTTAAATAGATAAATTGGTAAGAATTTGTAATATTTTTTAATAGATAGTGTAATTAGAAAATGTTTTTAGTATTATAAAGTTAATTTGGTTAGCTATGTCTTACGATCAAATTAATAACAGCTTTTATGGTGTTAAAATGACTTATGGATATGTCCTTAAATTTGAACAAAATAGGTGTAGGGTATTTTTAAGTCGGTTGCACCGACTGACTGTTTCTTTACTTGTTATTATTTGGGGGAGGTACAATAGTAAGGAAAAAAAGTGATTTATGTTTAACTGAAATATATTTTGAAAAAATTTGTTCGTGTAAATTACTTTGTATAATATGCGGTAGAAAATGAAAGTAGTTTAAAATAGACTTATTCTATTTAGGTGTAGCCAGTCACGAGTTTTATGTTTTAGTATTAATATATGCGTTAGATGGAATTTCAAACAAACTTTTTTAAACAACTATGTAAATTAAAATTTTTATGCTATTGTAAATTACTTTGTATGATGCAAAAAAAAAATAAAAACTTGTAAAAATAAAAACAAATAAATTAAGTTTCATATAATATCATTTTTATTTATCCAAGAATTGTGATCTTTATCAAAACCTAACCACTTAACAAAAACCTGATTTACTTTTCTTTGCAATATTTTTTCAACAAGAAAAGTGTCAGGATTTTTGACTCGAGTAAGTTCAGGCTCATAAAAAGAACCTGAAATCGGAGTTTTTGTATAATCAAATAAATTGTAAGTAATTGGGTCTATACGTTTTACTTCTTTAATTGTAAATATTTCTGTTGACCAGTTTGGTTGATAACCTTTTGCAAAGGTTCCCTTATATTTACTTATGCGTACATAATCTCCAACTTCATATTTTGCCTTCTGATAAAACTTCGGTTGCATGTAAATGTTTTTCAGTATATATTTCTCGTTTGCTTTTGTAACTTTTTTTGGCTGAATTTTAATTGTACGGTGATATGTTGAATTGTATTTCTCAATAAGCGAGGATAAAATACATATCCATTTATAATTACCCTGAAAACTGAACTGCCTCCACATTGAATTTTTTAAAGTACGGTTAAAACGTTCTACTATGGATGCTTTCATTTCAGAATATGTATGATAATGATTAATTTTTTTTCTTTCCATAAGTTTTCTAAATTCCTTATTAAAGAACTCTTTCCCTTGATCGGATTGAATATTTTTTGGAAGTGTTCCAGCACGTTTAAAAACATTTTTCATACCAAGTAAAACATTATTAGCATTTTTAGTTTTAATTGGCTCAGCATAAGCATATTTCGAAAAGGTGTCTATTACAGTCAATAAATATTTATTTCTATTGTTAAATTTTGCATATGGAATCATTTCTACTAAGTCGATTTGCCATGTATCATTTAAACCTTTCTGAATGAATTTTCTTCGACGAAAGTTTCGTCTGGCGCCTCTATGTATTTCAGATACAATTTGTTCCCTTGACATTATGCTTGTACCAATTAATAAGATTTTTCAACTCAATTTTATAATTTTTTTATAAAAGAACAGATACATGTATCCGGTCCAGATGTTGAGTTATCGTAAGCCCAAGGACAAAGACTAGAATGAGTTCCGTATATTGAAGTAAATTTTTCTGTCGCTGAATATTTTTTAATGTATTTATAAATATAATAAATACGCTGCTTATGTTCATTCAATAACACAGAGGAATAAGATTTTAAAAACTCTTTCACTTCCTCAAATTGTTAAATTTAATTCTGGGTTATATTACTTTGTATAATGCAAATTAATAAAAAAATATTAAATTGACCTATTTCTAGAAAATTTATAGAGATGGAACAAATATTAATTTTGTATATAAAGTATGAGTATATTGTATTTTTTAACAAAGTAAATTTGTACATTATAAGACTATAATATCAAAATGAAAGATTGTGGTAGAATTCAACATAACACAGAAATATGCTTGTCAGAGCATATTTTTGGGTTCATTAAAATGTTTTTGTGGGGTGTTCCCTTCTTAATCGCTGGTAAGTAAAAAAAAAAAAAAAACGAGGAAGAGTGTAGTAGAGTAGACTGTGTCAACTCTGGGATACCCGTATGACCGTAACATTTACATTATATCATCCGGTGAATTACTTTTGGCAAAATTTCAAACATTCAGCTTTATTAGGTGTAGAGTAATGCTCATATAAAAGAAGATGTTGTATGGCAGCTACTCGAACCCTTTGCAGTAGACCAACCAAATTTTGCAGTAACCTTGGCCATTACACTAAACTATTTTTGGCAAAATTTCAGACACCCAGCTTCATTTGGTGTAGTGTAATCCTCATATAAAGAAGGAGTTGTATGGCAGCTACTCGAACCCTTTGCAGTAGACCAACCATATTTTGCAGTAACTTTGGCCATTATACTAAACTACTTTTGGCAAAATTTCAGACACGCAGCTTCCTTAGGTTTAGAGTAATGCTCATATAAAATTAGAAGTTGTATGGCAGGTTCTCGAACCCGTCGACCAAAATGGCTGAATTTAAAACTCGATTCCGTTTTTTGCATAAAAACGAATTTGTGAAAATTTCATAATCCTAGCTCCTTTACTTTTTGAGTTATCGTGATGACGGACGGACTGACGGACGGACGGACATACATAGCTCAATCGATTTATTTTTCGATTCTGATCCGATCCATACACTTGAGTCTATATCGACCCCCTCTCCTTCTCTGCATCACAAACGTAATGGCAAATTTATTATACCCTTGGACTATATAGTCATACGGGTATAAAAAAACCAAAATTTTCTTTCATTTTTATTCGTGTAATTATAAATACATTTTTTTTATTTTTTTCTAGGTGGCTTTGCTGCATACGTTACCGAGTTTTACGTCAAAATTATAGAAATAAAAAAAATGTATATAATATATAATATATTTTTATATATATTATATATTATTTTATTTAATATTATAATATATTTTTTTTATCTTTTTATATGTATATATATTTTTTTTATCTTTTTATATGTATATATATTTTTTTTCTTAAATTTTGTACTTAAATTTTAAACTTTATATTCTTTATAGTATTTTCCTTCTTTTTACATTTTTCTTATTATAGTTTTTCTTTTTTATATAATTCTTAATATTCTAAACTTTGAAATTTTGTTTTATTTTTCCTTTGTTATAACATTATTTTTCTTTTTAATATTAAATTTTGTTGTTACTTTTTTATACACATCACCCCTCTGTATAACTTATATTAATTAACGTTTGGAATTTTAATTTATTGAAGTGGGTTTAAAACTATTTTCCTGTAAAATAAAAAATCCACTAAACTCACAATAACTTTTTTCATTTATTAAATATATATTTAAATTATGAAATTTTTGTATTAAAAATCTTTGTATAGTATTTAATTTACACTAAGTAATTTTTGAACTTTAAATATTTTTTAGATTGTAAGAATAGAGTTTTAAGATAATGTGAAAAGTATTTGAGAATGAAATAATAAATAAATAAAAAAATAAAATAAATGTTTTAGAAACAATAAAAAAAAAAAAAAAATCTGTAAAGTAAAAAAAATCCCTGTAAAAACCTCTTAAATTATAAAATTAAAAATTTTAAATTACATTCCCACATTTCAATTACCTCATATCCAGATGATTTTAGTCGCTCTGATTTTGCTACAGTAGATTCAAATCTAGCATCCATTGTATCAAATTCAGTTTTACTTATCGGCTCGTTACGCCTATAACGAAAAAATTTTGGGTGACCATAATAGTAGCATCCATGAAATTCAAAAATTTGTTTTGTTTCCAAACACAACCCATCTACTTTTAATATATTTACAATTCCTTCTCGTTGTTTACCAGCGTGACAAATATTGATGCATCTCTGATCTTCTTCCCAAATTAACCATTGAAGAGCTATTTTTGATTGTATATCTGTAAGTCTATAGCCATTTTTTGGTATTAAGCCAATTATCTCTGGTTTTAAAAAATTTCTACGGAAAACAAAATTGCATGCCTTCGATAAAAGGACACACATTGCTTTCTTCTAACATAAGATTCCTAAATTTTATACAAGCTTCCGCTAAAATATATACATCGTTTTTACAGTAATCTTCCAGCTCGGTTTGCATATTAAATTCAGTATGTTCATTTTTTTCATACCAAGCGATAAATTCTCTACGATCATTTTCTGTCATTGGATCGATACCATAATATTGTTTAATGGCAATGGTCCAATGCAATTAGCATTTTCTCTAGTATTGAATAAATGTGGAAAATTACCTTTTTTTATATTAACAGATAATTCAAAAGCTTTCGGAAGTTTAGCCAGTGCCATTGGCAAATAATTTAACGAATCTAAAAACTTTATGTTATTTATTTCCATTTGAATAATTTTTGTTCCTCTCATGATTAATTTGGGTTGTAAATTACTTTTAATCAATAGTTCATTTAAAATTAATTGATGATCAAAACTTTGTCCATTATGAGCCAAAACCGTAACTTTCTTAAAGTTTTTTGCTAATCCAAAAATATAATCAACAAAACCTGAAATTACATTTGTTTTTAAAACTTTTGTCCTATAACCACATTTTAGCAAAAATAGAACTTAGATTCATTTATACAACGATTGCATCTTGTAGAGAGAACACACAGATTTGGTTCGTGTAATTTAACATCTTGTTTTTGCTTTTTGTATATTGTTGTTTCTTGCATTGTTTCTAAATCATAAAATATAAAAAGAAAATCGTCAAGAACTGGTTTTCTTGTATCAATACTAATGTAACAATAATGATTTCTTTCTACAAATTTTTTACACTGTTTGCAAAACACAGTATAACATTTGTGTAAGCCACGCTTAACTGAATATAATTTGAAGCATTTCAGACATTTATGAACTTCTGAGCATATATTTTTAGAATGTTTTCTAAAGCAGTTTTCTCCTCTGAAAGATCATTTACATGTTATACACGAAGATAGGCTATGTCACTCCGAGCACAAAAATCCCATGTATTTTAAAGGGGGCAAAATTCAGATATTTTCCAGTGTTGCCGTTGTAGCTAAACTTTACGGTACATGCTAATGTACTAAACTGCAAAGCTTTTTTCATTATAAATTATACTACCATGAAATGAAAAAGCTTTTTCTAGAAAGATTCGTATCCATACATACACTTTATCATAAGGGAGAAAAAAATGCTAAAGAAAAACGCCCATATAAACTAAATAACAACAAAAACAAAAAAAATTTAAAAAATAAATTAAACCTATGCAGATTTTTTTTTTACAGCTTTTTCTTGAACGATTTAATGTAAACTAGATTTATTACTTTTCACATGTAGAGTAGATTTACTACATTAAAAACATTATTTGTAGATTAAAAATGAATTAAAAGTTTTACCAGAAATTATATATAAATCCCAGTTTTACTAATAAGGAACATTTATGAATTATGAAAAGAAAAGTTATTGATGTGTAACAATTGTATAGATATACACACATAGTTATATTAACTCAATATAGTGCTATTATAAGTTTTTGATTTATGCTAATAAAGTTTTTGTGATAAGAAAATGTAATTAATTAGTAAAAAAAAAAAATAAATAAATAAATAAATGTACTAAATCTACTCTACATTTTTCTACGTATCATAAATAATATTATTGCGCTTTCAATTTGCCGTCGGCAAAACATAAATTTTATATTTGTTAAAAGAAAAAAACTATTGATTATAATGAATCATGTGGCTTTTTCAATCTCAAATTTTTTGATTATTTTTGTTTATATTTTTGTTTTTGCTTTAAACTTTTATCACGGTAGATGTAATACAAAATGCAGGAAATGTAATAAAAATTAAATAGATATTGATGCATAAGTGATTGTTACCTAAAATGTGAAACGCATATTAATTAGAAACGTAAATATAATCGTATTTGTGAGCCTCTTATAAAATTTTTCATACAATATACTTTAAGCGCAATAGTTTAAGCACTTAAAAAATACTGAAATAATCATAATATAAAACAGAAAAAAATATGTATAAAAGGTTTAACAAATTAATGCCTGTTCTTATGCATGCGCATTATATTCATTCTTAATACAGGCAACTAATTATTTCAAAACCACTTCCCCTTTAACAAAATCTAATATTTTTTGAAATATCAATAAACACAGCTTTTAAAAAACTTTATTCATTTATAATTTTATAATATTATTTAAAAAAACTTTAAGTCCTATATTCTCTCAAAATTTGTGGAAATAAACGCATCTAACAGAACAATTTTTAATTTTAGTACCCCAAAGGCACCTTAATGATGGGAGTAGATTTAAAAATAGTAGTAGAATGGAGTAGAATTTCAATAATTTTATAAAGATATTTTCTAGAGCTTTGAAAAAACATATTTAAATATATATATTTGTATATAATATATATGTACATCTGTATAAAAAAAAAAAATTTCCCCGGTCATCTTTATATTTGAAGAATAAAATCAAAAGAGATTATAAAAATTGGTTTTGACTATAACGAGGAAGATTATAGTTGCCCTTGTCAACTTTTAGATACCCGTGCATACCCACTATGGTGTATAAAATAAACCGTAATTTACTTCCCTTATACATTTAACTCATTACCCCATAATTTTGACGTAAAAAAAAAAAAAAAAAATTAACAAAAAAAAAAAAAAATCACAAAACAAAAAACAAAATTTTCATTCATTGTCCCATAACTTTAGCTTAAAAAAAAAAAAAAATAATAATTAACAAAAAAAAAATAATCACAAGAAAAATAAACAAAATTTTCATTCATTGTCCCATAACTTTAGCTTAAAAAAAAAAAAAAAAAAAATAAAAAAAAAAATAACAAAAAAAAAAAAAATTGGCCCACCCTAAAAGTCCGAAGGTCCGAGTGATGCCCAACTTTGCCAAGTAACTTGCCCTATTAATTTATCTGCCCAATTTTAATTTTAACCTTGTAGCTTCATTAGATTCAAAGTTATTGAATCGAAAACTTTGTATGGCAGCCCCCCGAAAATGGGGCCCTAAAATTTTGAAACTTCATATAAGTGCTCGATTCATTATATAACTAACCGTGTGTAATTTTCAGCCTCGTAGTATAATTAGTTTTGAAGAAATTCATATTGGTGCAAAGAAGTTGTATGGCAGCCCCCCGAAAATGGGGCCCTAACATTTTGAAACTTCATATAAGTGCTCGAATCATTATATAACTAACCGTGTGTAATTTTCATCCGCGTAGTATAAATAGTTTTGAAAAAATTCATATTGGTGCAAGGAAGTTGTATGGCAGTCCCCCGAAAATGGGGCCCTAACATTTTGAAACTTCATATAAGTGCCGGAGTCATTATAAAACTAACCGTGTGTAATTTTCATCCCCGTAGTATAAATAGTTTTGAAGAAATTCATATTGGTGCAAAAAAGTTGTATGGCAGCTCCCCGAAAATGGGGCCCTAACATTTTGAAACTTCATATAAGTGCTCGATTCAATATATAACTAACCGTGTGTAATTTTCAGCCTCGTAGTATAATTACTTTTGAAGAAATTCATATTGGTGCAAAGAAGTTGTATGGCAGCCCCCCGAAAATGGGGCCCTAACATTTTGAAACTTCATATAAGTGCCGGAGTCATTATAAAACTAACCGTGTGTAATTTTCATTCTCGTAGTATAATTACTTTTGAAGAAATTCATATTGGTGCAAAAAAGTTGTATGGCAGCTCCCCGAAGACTTGGTCCGATTTTAACCAAAAACAATAGGGAACCTAGAAATTGTCTAAAAATCACTTTGTGTGAATTTCAAGACTCTAGCCCTTTTAGTTTTTGAGTTATCGTGCTGACACACGGACGGACGGACGGACGGACAGACACACATAGCTAGATCGACTAATTTATCGATTCTGAGCCGATACGTACCCTTGACACTATATCTAGCTCGTCTAGATCGATGCGTTACAAACGGAGGAGCAAATCTAATATACCCGATGTCATATATGTATGCACGGGCATAAAAATAAAAAAAATTGCAGAGATATTTCAGGGTAAAAAGCTGTTTTTTTTTTTTATGGTAAGAAAATTTTGATCAGTTTGCTGAAAATTTATTTTAAAAATCTAAACTTTACAAAAAAAATAAACAATTGCAATTGTTTTATGCTGATACTATTTTGATAAAAAATTTACAGGAATAATATTAATTTACGTGCTTACGAGTACTTATTAAGAATTAAATTTTTAAAGTCAGGTTTTGAACTCTTTAAAGTTTTTCGTTTATGCTTTAGTTATTTTACCTGTATAAAAATTTTATGTAACCATTTAGTGGAATGAAGAGGCACCAAAAATACATATTTTCATGTAATAATATAGCATGAATAAATTAGTTACATATGATGTAAAAGATAAAAAGTAAGATTAAGTTTTAAAGTGTAAGATGCAAGCATCTTTCTTATTTTTTGGCTAATTCTACTTTTTAATAGAAAAAAAAAATCATAGGTTTCTTTTCTTCATTCTAAAATAAAAATGTAACAGTAGGTTTTGTTTAGAATAAATTTGTAGAGATAAAGGTGAAATAAAAATAGCATGAAATTAAAAATTCTTTTAAATGAAAACAAAGTAATTCAAATTTAAAACTTTCAGTGTTGAACTTGACGCATGAAGATATAGTTATTAATCAATATTTCTTATATTTCGTTAATATAATATTATGTCCCTGTATAACACCTATAGAAAAATATAAGAAAAGCTTTGATCGTTGCATCAAACATAATCGCATTGATATATATGTAATTTCACAATTCTTGTTCTTCTTTATGCTTCTATATTGATACTCTCATTTCTGATTTTTTTTTAATGGTGTAATTTAAGGTAGTTGATTTTAGTGGTTCGGATTTTCCCGGGCGACGCCCGCCCCTTGTACGTGCGCGCGGCCGCCCTTTGTACGTGCGCGCGTGCGCCCTTTTTAGGAGCGCACGTGCGCACTAGAGCCCGCGCGGCCCTGCTGGAACTCAAAAAGCCAAAAATCCGAAAATTTCTCCCCGTTCTGTATAATGTGCTGGTAGCCTACCTTGAGTGGGGGGAAACAGGTATAAATAAAAGGCCTTAGAACGGGGAGAAAATTTTCGGATTTTTGGCTTTTTGAGTTCCAGCAGGGCCGCGCGGGCGCTGGTGCGCACGTGCGCTCCTAAAAATATTAGATTTTGTTAAAGGGGAAGTGGTTTTGAAATAATTAGTTGCCTGTATTAAGAATAAATATAATGCGCATGCATAAGAGCAGGCATTAATTTGTTAAACCTTTTATACATATTTTTTTCTTTTTTATATTATGATTATTTCAGTATTTTTTAAGTGCTTAAACTATTGCGCTTAAAGTATATTGTATGAAAAATTTTATAAAAAGAGGCTCACAAATACGATTATATTTACGTTTCTAATTAATATGCGTTTCACATTTTAGGTAACAATCACTTATGCATCAATATCTATTTAATTTTTATTACATTTCCTGCATTTTGTATTACATCTACCGTGACAAAAGTTTAAAGCAAAAACAAAAATATAAACAAAAATAATCAAAAAATTTGAGATTGAAAAAGCCACATGATTCATTATAATCAATAGTTTTTTTCTTTTAACAAATATAAAATTTATGTTTTGCCGACGGCAAATTGAAAGCGCAATAATATTATTTATGATACGTAGAAAAATGTAGAGTAGATTTAGTACATTTATTTATTTATTTTTTTTTTTTTTTTACTAATTAATTACATTTTCGTATCACAAAAACTTTATTAGCATAAATCAAAAACTTATAATAGCACTATATTGAGTTAATATACTATGTGTGTATATCTATACAATTGTTACACATCAATAAATTTTCTTTTCATAATTCATAAATGTTCCTTATTAGTAAAACTAGGATTTATATATAATTTCTGGTAAAACTTTTAATTCATTTTTAATCTACAAATAATGTTTTTAATGTAGTAAATCTACTCTACATGTGAAATGTAATAAATCTAGTTTACATTAAATCGTTCAAGAAAAAGCTGTAAAAAAAAAATCTGCATAGGTTTAATTTATTTTTTAAATTTTTTTTCTTTTTGTTGATATTTAGTTTATATGGGCGTTTTTCTTTAGCATTTTTTTTCTCCCTTATGATAAAGTGTATGTATGGATATGTAATCTTTCTAGAAAAAGCTTTTTCATTTCATGGTAGTATAATTTATAATGAAAAAAACTTTGCAGTTTAGTACATTAGCATGTACCGCAAAGTTTAGCTACAACTGCAACACTGGAAAATATCTGAATTTTGCCCCCTTTAAAATACATGGGATTTTTGTGCTCGGAGTGACATAGCCTATCTTCGTGTATTACATGTAAACGATCTTTCAGAGGAGAAAACTGCTTTAGAAAACATTCTAAAAATATATGCTCAGAAGTTCATAAATGTCTGAAATGCTTCAAATTATATTCAGTTAAGCGTGGCTTACACAAATGTTATACTGTGTTTTGCAAACAGTGTAAAAAATTTGTAGAAAGAAATCATTATTGTTACATTAGTATTGATACAAGAAAACCAGTTCTTGACGATTTTCTTTTTATATTTTATGATTTAGAAACAATGCAAGAAACAACAATATA
Source organism: Dolichopus griseipennis (assembly GCA_963082915.1). Classification (NCBI taxonomy): domain Eukaryota; kingdom Metazoa; phylum Arthropoda; class Insecta; order Diptera; family Dolichopodidae; genus Dolichopus; species Dolichopus griseipennis. The sequence continues at coordinate 99,915,498 of OY720441.1, read as the reverse complement.
CCAAAAGCAAAAACAAGATGTTAAATTACACGAACCAAATCTGTGTGTTCTCTCTACAAGATGCAATCGTTGCATAAATGAATCTAAGTTCTATTTTTGCTAAAATGTGGTTATAGGACAAAAGTTTTAAAAACAAATGTAATTTCAGGTTTTGTTGATTATATTTTTGATCAATTCATTTTAAATGAACTATTGATTAAAAGTAATTTACAACCCAAATTAATCATGAGAGGAACAAAAATTATTCAAATGGAAATAAATAACATAAAGTTTTTAGATTCGTTAAATTATTTGCCAATGGCACTGGCTAAACTTCCGAAAGCTTTTGAATTATCTGTTAATATAAAAAAAGGTAATTTTCCACATTTATTCAATACTAGAGAAAATGCTAATTACATTGGACCATTGCCATTAAACAATATTATGGTATCGATCCAATGACAGAAAATGATCGTAGAGAATTTATCGCTTGGTATGAAGAAAATGAACATACTGAATTTAATATGCAAACCGAGCTGGAAGATTACTGTAAAAACGAAGTATATATTTAAGCGGAAGCTTGTATAAAATTTAGGAATCTTATGTTAGAAGAAAGCAATGTGTGTCCTTTTATCGAAGGCATGCAATTTAGTTTTCCGTAGAAATTTTTTAAAACCAGAGATAATTGGCTTAATACCAAAAAATGGCTATAGACTTACAGATATACAATCAAAAATAGCTCTTCAATGGTTAATTTGGGAAGAAGATCAGAGTTGCATCAATATTTGACACGCTGGTAAACAACGAGAAGGAATTGTAAATATATTAAAAGTAGATGGGTTGTGTTTGGAAACAAAACAAATTTTTGAATTTCATGGATGCTACTATTATGGTCACCCAAAATTTTTTCGTTATAGGCGTAACGAGCCGATAAGTAAAACTGAATTTGATACAATGGATGCTAGATTTGAATCTACTGTAGCAAAATCAGAGCGACTAAAATCATCTGGATATGAGGTAATTGAAATGTGGGAATGTGATTATAATTTTTTTATTTTATAATTTAAGAGGTTTTTACAGGGATTTTTTTTAATTTACAGATTTTTTTTTTTTTTTATTGTTTCTAGAACATTTCTATAATTTTGACGAAAAACTCTATAATCAATTTTTTGGTTTCTCTTTTCCACACAGGTGATACGACAATTTGACCTGTGGCTTGTCATTGCTGACAACTTCCATTTCCGCAATACTCTATATTATATTTATTTTCTTCTAATTTCTCTAACTGATATATAAACAAGTAAAGAAACAGGCAGTCGGTGCAACCGACTTAGAAATACCCTACACCTATTTGGTTCAAATTAAAAGGGAAGTTACTAAGTCATTTTAAAACCATAAAAGCTTTTATTAGTTTGATCTTAAGACATGGCTAACCAAATTAACTTTATAGTAATAAACAACATTTTCTAACTACTTTATCTATTTAAAAATATTACAAATTCTTACTAATATATCAATTTAAAAATATTAAAAAACAAAAAAACTTGAAATAAATGAAAATATATTTATTTCAATCAATTACAAAAGTTTAAAAATTTGAATTATTAAATTTTGTGATAGAAAGCTAATCAAAGCATAATATATTTAATAATTCAAATTTTTCAAATCCATCAAAAGCTTCTGTAATCCGAACTCATTGACTAAACTCGAGCAGAACCTATTCTCATGATACTTTCATTACTAGTAACCTACAGTTTAAATTTCTTCAAAATAGCGGCATCATTTTTTGAGTTATGCTATTTTTAAGATATATGTTTGTTAGCCCTTGAACTTTTCAAAGGTTCCAGAATCCGAGCCCTTGGGCTGATTTCGCCTTTATACAGTCCGCGCTGTACTTTAAGCACTAGTTAACCCTTGTACACAATTTTAACGTTCTATCTTAATTTTATGTTACTATTTTTAATAATTTCGATTATAAACTTTTAAAACTTAAGAGGTCTAAGAGGGATACTGAACCACCACTCCAATTGATCCCAAATTAGGGGGACACGCAAGGGATAGTAAAGAACACCCTTGTGGCATATTGGAAGCTTCTACATTATTTCAAGTTGCTATCTTTATTAATTTTAAAAATATGCTTTAAGGTCTTCAGAAATGTGTGGCTGGTCCTCGACCCACTACTCCAATGGGGCCCAAAGTTCCAAGACACTTAGGAAATAGGAAGGGACACCCTGATACCAAATTTGGAGGTTCTAGCTTCATTGGTTTCGGAATTATGCTCGTTTGGCCTGAATTCGATCAAAAAGTTCTAGGTTCCGAACCCATGGTCCAATCCCGCCCTTACGCAATCTCCGAAGTAGTTTCATTACCAGTAACCTACAGCACAAATTTGATGAAGATAGCGTCATTAGTTGTTAAGTTATCGTGATTTTTTATATATGCCCGTTAGCCCTTCGATCGATTAAAAGGTCCAGAATCCGAACCCATGGGCCGATTTCGCCCATATGCAATCCCCGCCGTACTTTCAGTCCTAGTAACCTACAGTTAAAATTTCATCAAGATAGCTCCATTATGTTTTGAGTTATCGTGCCTACGGACGGACGGACGGACGGACGGACGGACGGACATGGCTATATCGACTGGTCACGCTGATCACAAATATATATACTTTTCCATATCTAGCTCGCTTCCTTTAGGTGGTTACAAACACCATACCAAAGTTAATATACCCCTTTACCTATTCTATAGGTGTAGGGTATAAAAATTTTAGTACATCAAATTCGAAGGACATCAGAAGATTTGGAAGATCAAACGTAAAGTTGAGCTTAAATTTATGCTCCGTTGAATAAAAAGGTATTGCCATTTGGAAATTGATGTCACAATTTTTTAACCTCTCTATAAATTTTTTGAATCATACGATATCATTATTTTGTTCGTCAACAAAAAAATCGATTTCGTAATATTCGGTGGTTGTCTCTCTAACGTATGCAGCAAAGCCACCTAGAAGATAATAAAAAAAATGTATTTATAATTACACGAATAAAAATGAAAGAAAATTTTGGTGTTTTTTTTTTTTTTTTTTTTACTTACCAGCGATTAAGAAGGGAATACCCCACAAAAAACGTTTTGATGAACCCAAAAATATGCTCTAACAAGCATATTTCTGTGTTATGTTGAATTCTACCACAATCTTTCATTTTGATATTGTAGTCTTATAATGTACAAATTTACTTTGTTAAAAAATACAATATACTCATACTTTACATACAAAATTAATATTTGTATATTTATTCTATAAATTTTCTAGAAATGTTTCAATTTAATATTTTTTTATTAATTTGCATTATACAAAGTAATATAACCCAGAATTAAATTTAACAATTTGAGGAAAGAAAGAGTTTTTAAAATCTTATTCCTCTGTGTTATTGAATGAACATAAGCAGCGTATTTATTATATTTATAAATACATTAAAAAATATTCAGCGACAGAAAAATTTACTTCAATATACGGAACTCATTTTAGTCTTAGTCCTTGGGCTTACGATAACTCAACATCTGGACCGGATACATGTATCTGTTCTTTTATAAAAAATTATAAAATTGAGTTGAAAAATCTTATTAATTGGTACAAGCATAATGTCAAGGGAACAAATTGTATCTGAAATACATAGAGGCGCCAGACGAAACTTTCATCGAAGAAAATTCATTCAGAAAGGTTTAAATGATACATGGCAAATCGACTTAGTAGAAATGATTTCATATGCAAAATTTAACAATGGAAATAAATATTTATTGACTGTAATAGACACCTTTTCGAAATATTCTTATGCTGAGCCAATTAAAACTAAAAATGTTAATAATGTTTTACTTGGTATGAAAAATGTTTTTAAACGTGCTGGAACACTTCCAAAAAATATTCAATCCGATCAAGGGAAAGAGTTCTTTAATAAGGAATTTAGAAAACTTATGGAAAGAAAAAAAATTAATCATTATCATACATATTCTGAAATGAAAGCATCCATAGTAGAACGTTTTAACCGTACTTTAAAAAATTCAATGTCGAGGCAGTTCAGTTTTCAAGGTAATTATAAATGGATATGTATTTTTTCCTCGCTTATTGAGAAATACAATTCAACATATCACCGTACAATTAAACTTCAGCCAAAAAAAGTTACAAAAGCAAACGAGAAATATATACTGAAAAACATTTACATGCAACCGAAGTTTTATCAGAAGGCAAAATATGAAGTTGGAGATTATGTACGCATAAGTAAATATAAGGGAACCTTTGCAAAAGGTTATCAACCAAACTGGTCAACAGAAATATTTACAATTAAAGAAGTAAAACGTACAGACCCAATTACTTACAATTTATTTGATTATACAAAAACTCCGATTTCAGGTTCTTTTTATGAGCCTGAACTTACTCGAGTCAAAAATCCTGACACTTTTCTTGTTGAAAAAATATAGCAAAGAAAAGTAAATCAGGTTTTTGTTAAGTGGTTAGGTTTTGATAAAGATCACAATTCTTGGATAAATAAAAATGATATTATATGAAACTTAATTTATTTGTTTTTATTTTTACAAGTTTTTATTTTTTTTTTGCATCATACAAAGTAATTTACAATAGCATAAAAATTTTAATTTACATAGTTGTTTAAAAAAGTTTGTTTGAAATTCCATCTAACGCATATATTAATACTAAAAAATAAAACTCGTGACTGGCTACACCTAAATAGAATAAGTCTATTTTAAACTACTTTCATTTTCTACCGCATATTATACAAAGTAATTTACACGAACAAATTTTTTCAAAATATATTTCAGTTAAACATAAATCACTTTTTTTCCTTACTATTGTACCTCCCCCGAATAATAAAAATGATATTATATGGAACTTAACTTATTTGTTTTATTTTTACAAAATATTTATTAATTTTTTGCAGAGTATAACACACCTCCAATTATTTTTCATTTAAAATTACTTTAAACTAAAATACACATAACAAGTTGAATATCTGCATTTTATTTGTTACAATAACTGGTTGATCGTGAAAACTAAATAAAACTTTTATTTTTTACAATAATCTATGTTACTATACTATCACAACAAGATCATTGCATTTACTTATTGTACATTATCTAGTTGACCTTGTCTATTATTTACAAAAGTATTTTCCGGAAATTAATTATGCCGGTATGCCGGTTTAAGTCATTGAACTTGGGATAATACCTCATTTGCATAAATATTTTCCCACGCTCAAGTGGCATGTATACTACTAATGTAATTAATTTTCAGTTGCAACTCGAAACTCAATCAAACTATTACATGCGCCGACTTATGTTTTTCTTTTTTTTGTTTAGTTCAAATGTTCAATGAAAAAGAAGATTGAAATTTTTTTAAAATTTTTGTTTTGTTTGTTTTTTTTTTTATCTTAAAAAGTGAACAAGAAATGTGAAAAAAAACTTAGTTCTGTTGGAAATTAAAGCAACACATTTGGTTTATACAGTAGTTTTCAATTTTAATTATAATAAACTTTACAATTTTTGCCAATGAATTAAATTTTACCTAAAAATATAAGTTCTTTTAATTCAGTGTTTTTATATTTATTTTTGAATATAAAAAAAAATCATAATAACGCATCAAAAATACAAAAAAAATTTCTTTTGACGAAAAAGCACTATACATAAACTTGAAGCTGCAACATCATATAAAATTCTAGCAAATGAGTTCGAAGCGTCCGCTCGAAAATTAGCATATTCTACAATGTTCAAGTCTTATACTGATTTTTCAAAATTCACAGCATTCTTTTAAAACGACATTCGTTTATTACGACGAATATTTTCTGGATCGTTATAAGCGAACTCTACTGTATGTAATTTGTTTTGCTAAAAAATATTATTTTGCTACTTCGTATATTGTTGTTCCTTTTTGTTAAGTTTCTTATAATAATAAAATAACCGACTTTTGAAATATATTCTGTAGTTGCCATTACGTTTGAGTGAGGTATAACAAAAGTTGTTATAAAATATGTTTGCAAAAAATTAAAAACGAAAAATCTTTCTTAAAAAAATAATCTGTAATTTAAATGATTGGTTCCTTAGGGATTAACCAAAATCAACGCTTATGGTGTAAAGTACATGATATTATATGAGAATAACTTACTGTACCTACCTCGAATTTTTAAAATTTAACAATGACAAAGAATATAAAATGTTATTGTTTTTTCTTATGTTGTTATTGTCCTATATTAAACCTATATTGTTTTTAAAAATACATTAAATATATTCAAAATAATTGAAATACCTGTAATATGTTTGCAGAAACAAAAAGAAAATAACATTTCTTAAGAAAAATTATGTGTTCCTTAGGGATCAACCAGAATAAACGCGTACGGCGTGCAGTTTCTGTCAAAAAATTTACAAATAAATAGGTACATGAATTTACATGAGAGCAACCAAATTACGCGTAACGCAATGTAGTGTAACTCGGATTTTTAAAATTTACAAATTGACAAAATGTATAAGGATATTGTTTTTGGTTTTTCTTATATTTCTAATATTATGTTTTTAAAAAATATCTTATATTGAAAAAAATTCAAAATATACCTATTATATGAAATTAGAAAATATTTTTGTACTAAATTAAAACATTCAAATAAATATTTTTGTAAGTACGCGCGAGTTATGTCACCCTTCTCTAACAACAAAAGTTGCCCAACTAATTCAAGTTCATCAACTTTATTTCATCTTTCAACATAACAGAATATTTTCCCATATAATAACATAACATAACTTAACGTTATTTTAAATTAAATTTGACACTCCATTTTTAGCACATTTTCAAAAAATTTTGTAAAAATGTGCCTATATAGCTTCACTCTGTCCGTCCGTCTGTCCGTCCGTCCGTCCGTCCGTCCGTCCGTCCGTATGTTTACAAAAACTTTTACACCGTTTGAAATAGAGTAAAGAAATTTTAACCATGGGTAGTTTTTGCAAAAAAAATAATTTCGTAGAAGAATTTTTTTCTGTAGCCCCACCTGTTACGGGGCTACAGCCCCCCAAAGTTTGAAAAAGCCCTATATTTTAATGGTTATAACAAGCGTTCTGTTAAATATATTTTCAATCTGAAAACGGCAAACGATAGCTGGTTTCATAAACTTTATAAATTTTTTACAGACAAATGTTTAGGATTACCAGACGGTACTAAAATTTAACATTACACAAAACTCCATTTTTGCAAAATTTTTGACCACACATATCTTCTGAACGGTTCAAGCTAGGGTCTTGAAATTTTGGGAGAAGTTAGATAATCAGAAATTAGTAGGAGTCGGTTAATAAAATTTTTTTGTCAAGCCCCCTATTTAAGAGCTATAAGGGCTCGAAAATTGAAATTTTGCTATTTTTAAACACCTGTAACTTGAATACCTGTCCAAATTTTTTTTTAGTGATATACAAAATTTAAAGCTCTATAATTATATTTCAACATGTGTCAAAGGTTTTTCTTAATTTTGAAGGGTTACGAAGCTACAGCCCCTGCAAATTCCAAAAAAGCCCTATATTTAAAATGATATAACATGAGTTCTGTTAGGTTTATTTTCAATCAAAAAACGGTATAAGAGAGCTGCTTTTATAGACTTAACAAAAATTGGTCGATTAAATATATAGGGTTGCCATACAGTACTAAAATTTAGCATTATATAAAACCCAATTTTTGCAAAATTTTTGGTTCCTCATATCTCTTAAACGGTTTTAGATAGGGTCTTGAAAATTTGGGAGAAGTTAGATCCTTAAAAGTTAGTAGGAGTCGGTTAACAAAATTTTTTTGTCAAGCCCCCTGTATAGAAGCTATAAGGGCTCGAAAATTTAAATTTTGCTATTTTTAAGCACCTGTAACTTGAATACCTGTCTAATTTTTTTTTTATTAATATACAAAATTTGAAGGTCCAACATTATATTTTAACATATGTTAAAGGTTTTTCTTAAATTTAAAAGCGGTTCCTTAAATTGAAGAAAGTGTCTCTCAGTTTTACCCATTAAATGATATGAAATGATAGGGTAGATGAAGTTAGGTCCTTGAGAAATTTGGCAACCTTCCCCATTGAAGGGCTATTAGAACTTTCAAATAAAATATTTACTTTTTTTATAAGTAAGCTGTAACTTAGTCACCAACGTATATATTTCCTTAAACGTTAATATTGAAGCTTGAACATTATATTCCGATAAAATACTTAGTATGAAACACTATATTATTTTGAAAATGTGCTTTTTTAAAAACCCTTGGTTTTTTATCATTACTTGTTACTTTTGCTTTCAATTAAAATTCTAACTTTAATAAATTATATATTATTATTACTTTTGCAATATCTATACAAGTAATTATTCATGAACTAATTCTCATAATCAATCAGTGAACTTAAATGAACCTAGATTGTAACAATAAATTAAAGGAATGTATTGTTAGAATAATATTTGCATTTTCATAGTTTTATGTTTAAGCTAAAACTTATAAATATTGTAAATTGTAAATTTAAGTAGTTTTTAGTAAGATCGCAATCTGGTATTGTTTAAATAAATATTTCTATCTAAAGATAAAATTGTTTTTTTTTATTGCCAGAATATATAAAACTCTTAAGTGGCGCATTCGGTAGGATCACTCTCTAAAGCAAAGTGATCTTGTGAAACGTACCGTAAAACGGAAATAGTTTTAAATTGAAAATTTAGAAATTAAATTGAACTTAACAATAAAAACATATAAATAAAATAGTAGTTTCTAAAAATTACATTATTTAAAAAATATAATTAAAATTTTGTTAAATTATAAAAAAATTCTAAATCAAAATAAATAATAAATAAACTAAACAAAAACAATGTTAAGTGCTAATATTATAAATATAATTATATAAACAATAAGAAAACTCTATGTCAAAATAAAAATATTGTGCAAAAGACAATAGAATAAAAGTGTACGAAATTCCTGTTAGAGTAAACAATTCTAACAATATGGCTAATGAAGATGCTAGTAATTCAAATGGTTTCACACGTAGTGTGAATGATATTATAAAGGATGCTTAGCGCATCCATGAATTTCGGGGAGACAAAGAATACTCTCTTAGTTCATTCCTAAATGAAGTGGATACAATGGAAAACATGGACAAACATCAAAACAGCTCTAATATCAGTATTTGGAATCAAAGAAACATATGACCAACTTTTACAAGAAGCATTTTCAATAAAAAATACTTCGGTAAGTGATTACTTTTATAAATTAAGATTAATACTATCTAAACTGAACGAAAAATATGAATATGATGTAAGCAAACCTTACGAATTTAATCCAAAAATAAATGAAAAAATTATTTTAAGTACTTTTGTAAATAACATCGTTATAAATTTAGCGTCTGTAATTTTAATTAAAAATATAGAAAATCTTAGAGAAGCTTATAGTTTATTAGCAAATTCTGGATTAATTCGAGAAAATAAATACAAACCAAATAAAATAAATAATAAATTTGGAAGTCCAAATAATAAATTTAAAAATAATCAACAACAGTTTTTTACTAAATATAATCATGCAAATCGTTTCAATCATAACAGTTCCAATTTTAGCAATTCGAAATATTAAAATAATAATAATTTTAAACAAAATGACTTTCGAAATAGACAGATTAATTCCGGACAAGCAAGGTTAACTAATAACAATCGTCATAATAATTTTTCTAACAGACCGAATAACTATATGAATCCAGAACCCATGGATGTTGATTATGTACAAGAAGAGGTAAATTTCCATTTAACTCCTCAAAAATATACTTACCAATAGTTGAATTAACAATAGGAAAAGATGAGATCAAATGTCTAATAGATATAGGATCTTCTACAACTTTATCGGACGAAAATAAACTCCCTCACTATAAGAGACAAACTTTAAATAAACCTATAGCTTTTAGTACTTTAAATAGAAAAACTTTTGTTAGCAAAGAAATAAGGACACATTTACCAAGCGAATTTAACTAAAACGCTTATATGTTATGGAAATTAACTAATTTTGGAAATAAAAATTTTGACGGGATAATAGGTCAAAATTTATTAAAACCCTTAAATGCTATCTATCTATATATATAAAAGCGAAAGTTTGTTTATTTGTTTGTTTGTATGTAGCGAATAGACTCCTAAACTGCCCAGCTGATTTTCATGAAAATTTGTATGTAGAGGTTTTTGGGTACGGAAAGAAATCGTGGGCCAAAAATTTTGCTCTAACGGACCGCCATGTTGGGGCTGTGGTGCAAGTATTTAAACTTCTTTGTTCTAAAATGAAAACGGTTTGACCGATTAACTGTTCAAATTTTGTATACGTGATGCTCTTTGAGAATTGCGTAGACACTATTAACAGTTTTGGAATTTGTTAACCCATGTCGGGCCGACGGGTGGTCAAAAAAAATTTTGGGTCAAAATTTTTTTCGATTTTACGAAATTCTGCTTTGGCTAAAAAGAAAGCCCCATAAAAAAATTTTGTTGAATTCCGTGCGGCCCAACAGCTTTTTATAGATTTTTCCAATACTTTACTCTAAATTCGAAACGGTTTGACCAATTGACTTCCAATTTTGTATACTTGATGCTCCTTGAGAATTGAGTTGACACTATTAACAGTTTTAGGTCCAAATTTTGTCCGATTTTATGAAATTCTGCTTTGGCTAAAAAGAAAGCCCACAAAAAAATTTTATTGAGTTTCATTAACCCATTGAGGCCCCACAGCTTTTTATAGGTTTTTTCAATACTTAACTCTAAATTAAAAACGGTTTGACCGATTTTCTTCAAATTTTGTATACGTGCTCCCCTGTGAGAATTGAGTTGACGTTATTAAGGGATTTAAAAATTGTTAACCCATGTCGGCCCGACGGTTGGTCTAAATAATTTTGGAAGCTAATATTGTGAAAATTTGCGAAGTACTGCTTTGGCTAAAAAGTAAGCCTCAAAAAATTTTTGTTGAGTTCCATTAACCCATTGCGACCCAACAGCCTTTTATAAAATTTTTGGTTACTTTACTCTAAATTAGAAACGGTTTAACCGATTTTCTTCAAATTTTGTATATCTGTTCTGTTTTGAGAATGAAATTAACTCAAAGAGAAAATGTAGTTCGGTTAACCCAATGGGCACAGTGGCTTTTAATAGATTTTTGCGTTACTTAACTCTAAATTAGAAACGATTTGACCGGTTGACCTCAAATTTTATATGTCTGAAGCAACTTGAAAATGGGGTTGAGTCTGTTAACGGTCGGTCCTACGGTTTGGAAAGTCGGTTTGGAAAGTAGTTTGTACTGCTTTGAATTACAGATAGTTTCAAAATTACTAGAATAATCCTAGAAAAATCGTTTTAAAAAGATTGCTTTGATACATTTTAAAATTTACATGTGTAAACCGTGTGTAATTTTTGTTTTAACTTTTTGCAGTAACATCAACTTCAATTAAACCACCATTGAGAGGCGCAGCAACGCGCACCGGGTATTAGCTAGTAATAAATATGTGTGACGAAACTTTAGAAATCAATAATAATAAAATTAAATTTTTAAATTGGAGTTGTCCATTTAATTTTAATGAAATCCACCAATTAGAAAGTTCTAATTCCGGATCCTTCGATTTCCAAACTTTATTTAAAAATCTAAATTTTGAAGAAGAAAGAGCCTTAAGTAAAGTATTAAAAAACTATAAAGAAATCTTCTTTCAAGAAGGAGACAAATTAAGTAGCACAACCAAAGTTGAGCACCAAATAATCACCTACCTATATATTCTAAAATATATAGATATCCCCAAATTCATGAACGTGAAATAACAAGCCAAATTACGGACATGTTAAAACTGGGAATAATAAAAGAAAATAACTCTCCCTACAATAGCCCTCTGTGGATTGTTCCAAAGAAAATGGACAATTCGGGCAAGAAAAATTGGAGAATTGTCATTGATTATCGTCGTTTAAACGATGTGACTATAGATGAGAAATTTCCAATCCCTAATATTGACAATATATTGGACAAATTGGGTAGGGCACAATACTTCACAACCCGTGACCTTGCAAAAGGTTTTCACCAAATATTGGTAAAAAAGAAAGATCAAGAAAAAACCGCTTTCTCGACACCGCTAGGGGATTATGAATATGTTCGAATGCCGTTTGGACTTAAGAATGCCCCGGCAACCTTCCATGTGTTGAATACCATTCTTAAGGATTTTATAAATAAAATATGTGTTGTCTACTTAGACGACATCTTAATATTTAGCTGTTCTCTTGAAGAACATATAGAAAGTATATAGAATTTAATGTTCTGAGAGAAAATAATCTTAAAATTCAATTTGATAAATGTAATTTCCTAGCAAAAGAAACTGAGTTCTTAGGACATGTTTTAACTCCTGAAGGGGTAAAACCAAATCCTAATAAAGTAAAAAATATAACAGAATTGCAGTTACCAAGGACTTAAAAGCAAATAAAATCTTTTTTGGGCATTACTGGGTACCGATACTAATGAAATAAATATAGTAGAAACAATTGACTTGAAAAAAAATACAGAAATAGATACGAATTCAATATTAAATAATGTAGACGAAGACGAATGTCTTAGCATAAATACTATCCATTCTCAAGAAGAAAATTTAAATAATCATATTCTTATATTAGATACGGTCGTAAATCGCTTCAAAACGCAAATTACACTTAAAAAGAATAAAATTAAAGATTTTGAAATAAAATATAAAAATAAAAAAATTTATATTGATTCTAATAACTTAAGAAATAATGTAAAACACATACTACGTAGGTATATTAAGCCTGGTAAAGTAGGTGTTTTCACAGAATTGGAAGATAGTGAATATATTATTTTTCAACAAACAGCAATAGAACTTTTTGACAATATTTCCAGTATAAAGTTTGTTAGGTGTTCATATTACGCCAAAGAAATGAATAATGAAGAAGAAGTCTATCAAAATATAAAAAAATATCATAAATACGAAACAGGACATAAAGGTATAAATGAGAACTATGAAGGTTTAAAAAGACGTATATACTTTCCAATTCTTGAAACTTTAATACATAAATTTATCAACAACTGTGACCTTTGTAATCGAGTAAAATATGACCGAAATCCCATAACAGAAAAATTTAAAATGACAGAGACTCCCAAAGATACAAAGGAAATAATACATATGGACATTTATACAAATTCAAAAGCAAACTTCTTAACTTTTATTAATAGGTTTTCAAAGTTTGCAACTGCATATTATCTTACTGACAGAACAAACCAAACTATAATAGAAAAATTAAGAGAGTATAAATCACAGAACGGTGATTTTAACAAATTAATAACTGATAATGAGTTCGAAAGTATAAATATTAAAAAATATTTAAGAAATGAAAATATAGAACTTCATTTGGTAAAACCTAATAACCATACCGGAAACTGTGATGTTTCAGAGTATACATTGGGCGAAAAAATTCGAACCTTGGGAATCGAAAATAGAAGGTTAAGAATAATAAAAAAAAATGCATAAAGCTATGGTATAACAATAGTTACCATTCCACGACCAAAGAAAAACTAGTAAATATACAACAGGGTAAATGTGACAAAGCAAAAATCTATGAAAACTTGAAAAATCGAAAAGAACAATATTTCACCAAATTAAATACAAAAAGAGAATCCTTCTCAGACAGTAGAATAGAAGGCTTTATAAAAAACTACAAAAGTGTTAGGCACAAAGAACAACCTAAATATATAAAAAACAAATTAGAAAATATCCATTCTAGTAACATTAAACGAAAAAATTAATTTTCAGGTCAACTGGATACCTGATAATATCAATAACGAGATCAACCCAATCCCATCTAGTAGTAGAGAAAATTGAATCCAATTTTGGCTATTCACATATAACGTTGATATAATAGAAAAATATGACACTATACTACACATTATCGACCCTAAAGAAATTCTAAATATGTTGAACATTTTAGGACAAAATATAAAACATTCGGGTTTACAAAATGAAATTTCAACTTTAGAACATCAAGTAGAAACTATTAGATATAAAGTAAAAACATTAATACCAGTAGTATACCTAAGCGGATTCTAGACCAGGAAATGATGTCACAAGTATATCTAAGCGGATTCTAGACCAGGAAATGACATCACAAATGTTAAAGATAAGGATTGATGTTAACGATAAGGAAATTTTGGAATTTAGAATACCAGGCGCGCAGATTTGAAATATTTTTTAAAGAATTAAATTAAAAGCTTTTATAAATTTTTTTCTACTTTGAATATTATGTTTTGGTGATAAGAACTTTTTGTGGTTCTTACAATTTTAAGTTGTGAAAAAGAGAAAAAAAATATAATACAATAATTTGTTGTTGATATGAAATATTATATTTTAAAAATTTTTTAAGAAATATGACGTCAGGGAATCTCCTGTATAATTAAATTTTTTTTTCATGACTATAAAGTAATTATAGAGTAATGTTGTTGTTGTTATTTGTTTTCGAAGAATTTATATTTAAAACAAAAAAAAAAAAAATCTTAAATCCCAATTTCTTATCAGCTAAAAACCTTAATTTTAATTTTTCAATTTTGTTCTCATTCGTTTGTAGGAAATAAAAATAAGTATATAAGTACAAAGGACTTTGTATAAAAGAAAAGAAAAAGCGGATTCTAGACCAGAAAATGACGTCACAAATGTTAAAGATAATGTTAACGATAAGGAAATTTTGGAATTTAGAATACCAGACGTCATTTCCCGATCTATTTCCTGGTCTATTTCCTGGTCTATTTCCTGGTCTATTTCCTGGTCAATATCAGACGTCATTTCCTGAAAAATTTTTTTCCACTTTGAATATTATGTTTTGGTGATAAGAACTTTTTGTGGTTCTTACAATTTTAAGTTGTGAAAAAGAGAAAAAAAAATATAATACAATAATTTGTTGTTGATATGAAATATTATATTTTAAAAATTTTTAAGAAATATGACGTCAAATCTCCTGTATAATTAAAGTTTTTTTTTTCATGACTATACAGTAATTATAGAGTAATGTTGTTGTTGTTATTTGTTTTCGAAGAATTTATATGTTTTGTTATTTAAAACAAAAAAAAAAAGTCTTAAATCACAATTTCTTATCAGCTAAAAAACTTAATTTTAATTTTTCAATTTTGTTATCATTCGTTTGTAGAAATAAAAATAAGTACATTTTGTATAAAATAAACGAAAATTTTAATTATTTCATAACTTACAAAACACATTGCAATGGAGACAATTGAAATTTTAGATGACATCATGATTGTACTACCACAAAAACCAAGTGGTATCAATCATCTATATCAACAGCCATCTACATCAAGTGCAGCTCCAATAAACAGGAAAAGAAAGGCAGATGTTGTGGAAGACATACTGAACCAGTTTAACGAGGAAGTTGACAAAAAGTCATCATTAAAAAAAACATTAACAGCCAGGGAGGTAATACGTAACAAATATTACCATATTTTAATGATGAAGAAAGATCATACACAGTACGGTCAAAGGATCTTGCTGGAGTTTGAAAATACAGTATTCTTTTTACCTGCATATATGATGAACATTTTAACGGAACAACAAATGAAAATATTGAATGATGAACCTACTATTTATATGGTTTCACCTTCATTATATAAATATAAGTTAGTAGTAGAGGATTTATTTTCCCAAGATCACTTGGCAATAAATCAATAAATATGTACTACTTGTAATTTTTTATACTCTACACCTATAGAATAGGTAAAAGGGTATATTAACTTTGGTATGGTGTTTGTAACCACCTAAAGGAAGCGAGCTAGATATGGAAAAGTATATATATTTGTGATCACCGTGACCTCCTGAGTCGATATAGCCATGTCCGTCCGTCCGTCCGTCCGTCCGTAGGCACGATAACTCAAAAAATAATGGAGCTATATTGATGAAATTTTAACTGGAAGTTACTAGGTCTGAAAGTACGGCGGGGATTGCATATGGGCGAAATCGGACCATTGGTTCGGATTCTGGACCTTTTAATCGATCGAAGGGCTAACGATCATATATAAAAAATCACAATAACTCAACAACTAATGACGCTTTATTCATCAAAATTGTGCTGTAGGTTACTAGTAATGAAACTACTTCGGGGATTGCGTAAGTTCGGGAATAGACCATGGGTTCGGAACCTAGAACTTTTTGATCGAATTTAGGCCAAACGTGCATAATTCCGAAACCAAAGAAGATAGAACCTCCAAATTTTGTATCAGGGTGTCCCTTCCTATTTCCTAAGTGTCTTGGAAATTTGGGCCCCATTGGAGTAGTGGGTCGATGACCAGCCATACATTTCCGAAGACTTTAAAGCATATCTTTAAAATTAATAAAGATAACAACTTTAAAAAATGTGCAAGCTTCAAATTTGGCACAAGGGTGTTCTTTACTATCCCGTGCGTGTCCCCCTAATTTGGGATCAATTGGAGTGGTGGTTCAGTATCCCTCTTAGACCCTCTTAAGTTTTAAAAGCTTATAATCGAAATTATTAAAAATAGTAACTTAAAATTAAGATAGAACTTTCAAATTGTGTACAAGGGTTAACTAGTGCTTAAAGTTAAGCGTGTACTGCATAAGGGCGAAATCAGCCCAAGGGTTCGGATGCTGGACCTTTAAATCGGTTTCAGGGCTAACGAACATATATAAATAATCATGATAACTCAACAACTAATGAGGCTATCTTCATGAAATTTGTGCTGTAGGTTATTGGTAATGAAACTACGGTGAGGATTGGACAATGGGTTCGGAACTTAGAACTTTTTGATCGAGTTTAGGCCAAACTAGCATAATTCCGAAACAAATGAAGATAGAACCTCCAAATTTGGTTTCAGGGTGTCGCTTTCGATTTCCTTAGTGTCCTTGAAATTTGAGCCCAATTGGAGTGTGGGTGTGGACCAGCCACTCAGTTCCAAGGACCTTAAAGCATATTTTCGAAATTAATAAAGATAGTAACTTGAAACAAATGTAGAAGCTTCAAATTTGGCACATGGGTGTTCTTTACTATTTCCTGCGTGTCCCTCTAATTTTGTACCTTTCTTAGACTCCTCAATGTGTAAAAGTTTATCAACGAAATTAATAAAACTAGTAACTTAAAATTAAGGTAGAACGGTTCAATTGTGTACAAGGGTTAACTAGTATTGAAAGTATGACGGGAACTGCATATGGGCGATATCGTACCATAATTTCGGGTTCTGGAACCCTTGAAAAGTTCAAGGGCTAACAAACATATATCTTAAAAACACCATAACTCAAAAAATAATGCCGCTATTTTGATGAAATTTAAACTCTAGGTTACTAGTAATGAAAGTACAATTGGGATTGGTTCTGGTCGAGTTTGGTCAATGAGTTCGGATTCTAGAAGCTTTTGATCGATTTGAGGCCGAACGAGTATAATTTCGAAGCCAAAGAATATATTTCCTATTTCCTATGTGTCCCCGAAATTTAGGCTTAATTGTAGTGGTTCAGCTACGTTCAAAGGTACTTGCTGCATTTATGTAAAATTTATTTTTATATTTAAATGAATTATATGAAAAGGTATAAATTTGTAATTGTATTTCAGAAATACATTTATTGCATATTTTGCGTATAAGCTTTTCTATTAGGTATATTAACTAGCCATTTAAAATAATTGCAATTTTGAAAAATTTGGATTATTAAATATATTATGCTTTGATTAGCTTTTTATCACAAAATATAATAATTAGAATTTTGTCATTTTGTAATTGAATTGGAATAAATATATTTTCATTTATAACAAGTTTTTTTGTTTTTTAATATTTTTAAATAAATAAATTAGTAAGAATTTGTAATATTTTTTAAGAGATAGTGTAATTAGAAAATGTTTTTTGTATTATAAAGTTAATTTGGTTAGCCATGTCTTACAATCAAATTAATAACAGCTTTTATGGCGTTAAAATGATTTATGGATATGTCATTAAATTTGAACCAAATAGGTGTAGGGTATTTCTAAGTCGGTTGCACCGACTGACTGTTTCTTTACTTGTTTTTACTTTTAAATAAAAACTAAGAAAGGAAAAATAAACCTTTTTTTTTAATTTATTCTATTTATTTCAGAGCTCTTTTGATTTCAGAGATAAACTTTTTTGTTTTATTTATTTTATTTATTTCAGAGATCAACTTTTTTTTATTTTTCTATTTATTTCAGAGTTCTTTTGATTTCAGAGATAAACTTTTTTTTTTTATTTATTCTATTTATTTCAGAGATCAATAGTGAACATAAATTTTACAGACATTTTCAATTGGAAGATGGTGATAATAAAGATATTAACGTAAGATGTGAATAAGATAGCAATTTTATAGAAAGGTTTCTCAAAATACAATGTTTTGAATATCGAGAAATGCAAGCTGAAAGAATTTTAAGTAATGGAGAAGTGGTAACTATTCTTGTAATAGACACAAATTATAAATCTGATTACACTATACTTGATTTGCGTTCAATAAAACAAAAGTCATCATATCAAATTGAAATTATATAAAACTAATATAAAAACAAAGATTGTAATAATTGTAAAATATTACTATAATAAGCAATTGTTTTTATAATAAATCGTTTTTATTTATCCATGAGTTATGATCAGAAGTAAACCCTAACCATTTAACAAAAATTTTATTATCACTAGTTTTAAGAATTTTTTCAATCAAAAAAACTTGTTTTTTATTAGTTTTTAACAATTCATATTCATAGAAACTGCCTTGGATTGGTTGTCCTTGATAATCTTCTAATAAGTACGTTACTGGGTTGGTAATTTGAACTTTTGTGATTTTAAATATTTCAGTTGTCCAGTTAGGTGTACACCCCTTTTCAAAAATATGTTTGAATTTGCTTATTCGAACTGAATCATTAACTTTATATTTTGCAGGTGAAGCAATTTTTATATGATTATATACAGTTTTAAGCAAATTTTCAGCATTATCTTTATTGACATCTGACGGTCGTTTTTGAATTGTTCGGTGTTAAGTGTTGTTATATTGTTTGGTTAATTCTAGAATTAGGTTAATCCATTTATAATTTCCGTTAAAACTAAATTCTTTCCAAATCTTTTCTTTTAAAGTTCTATTAAAACGCTCTACAATAAAGGCTTTTAATATGCTAAATGTTAAGGAATGATTTACTTGATATTTATTCATTAAAGTTTTGAATATTTTATTGAAGAATTCTTTTCCATCATCAGTTTGCAAATTTAGAGGATGTCTTTTAGAAGTTAGAAAAATATTTTGCATTGCTTTTGTGACGTTCTCTGAAGTTTTTGCTTTTATAGGGATTGCCCATGCAAACTTGGAAAAGGTATCAATTACAGTTAATAAAAACTTAAAACC
This sequence comes from Dolichopus griseipennis, assembly GCA_963082915.1. Taxonomy (NCBI): domain Eukaryota; kingdom Metazoa; phylum Arthropoda; class Insecta; order Diptera; family Dolichopodidae; genus Dolichopus; species Dolichopus griseipennis. The sequence continues at coordinate 99,896,116 of OY720441.1, read as the reverse complement.
TTTGTTCTCTTTAGCATATGAACCCATTTCTACTAAATCAGCTTGCCAAAGATCATCAAATCCTTTAATTATAACTCTACGTCGTTTAAAATTTCTTCGTGCAGGCTTATGCAGCTCTTCAACCATCTCTCTTTTACTCATTTTTAAATAAAATGCACCTATATAAAATTGTTATATATATATAATAAAAAGAAAAACAATAAATAATATGTATTTAAAATTTATATTCTTTATTTATATAAAATTATATTATAATTATTTATTTTTTATTCCTTTATATAAATCCATTAGTTTGGAACATTTTAGCATATGATGATCTGCTGAATGACAAGGACAAGTATCTGGAACAGTTGTCATGTTGTCTGATGTATAGGGACATATATCCCAATGATATCCCTTCTCTTTCGTTTCAATTAGGATAGAATTTTTAAATAATTTTAAAAAATGGAAGTGAATTTTTAATTGTTCATAATGTTCCTCCAATAAAATATCATCATATTTATCTAAAAAATTATTTATAGAATATCCGATTTGATGTATATCCATTTCGAAAAGTAAATGAAAACTGATCCCCAATTATGTTTTTATAAGTTCTAAACTACTAAATAAACCCAATGCTGACCGAGCTTGGCCTTCAGCTTTTTGCAATCTCTCATTAATAAATTTAATTGGTTTTTTAATTTGAAATTCAATGACATCACTCATATTTGAAAATTTTTCATTTAACAATTCCGAGAATTTGATTTGGATTTCCTCTAAACTAACTTGCATTTTTTTTTCTAATATTTTTAATTTTTCTTCTGCTAATTTAAGTTATATAGATACTGTTGTCTCTAAATTATTAGACATTTCTCTTATTTCGTTGTGTAATAGTTCTGTAATAAAAATATGTTTATTTACATAATTTTGTGTTGCTGCATCACTGCCATTAATAGGTTCTTGAACAATTGATAAAATTTTGTTATCTAAATCATAATTTTCTTCAGAAATCAATTTGAAACCAATACCTGGAGGACCTTGAGTATGTAGAGATTGTTAATGTAAATAGTTATTGTATTATATTTGCTTCTCTCAACTCTTCAATTATAGAAACAATTTCATTATTATGATTGTTGTTACCAGCTGTTTCTGATGCAATTAAAAGTCTTAATCTGTCAACTAATTCATAAGGATCATCCCAATAAACATACTGAGATGATTGATTTGTATATTTTAAACGGGTTTCTGGTGAAGAAGATTTATTAATATAATTAGTAAAATTTTTTTTCGAACAACCTGAACCAGTTTTTAGCACATTTTCAAAAAATTTTGTAAAAATGTGCCTATATAGCTTCACTCTGTCCGTCCGTCTGTCCGTCCGTCCGTCCGTCCCTTTTTACCTACGATTGATTAAAAAATATCGGAAATGGGTAGGTATTGCAATAAATATAATTTAATGTTAAAACTTTTTTTTGTAGCCCCCCCCGTTACGGAGCTCCAGCCCCACAAAGTCGAAAAAAGCCCCATATTTAAACAGTTATAATTAGAGTTCTATAAGGTATATTTCCAACCTGAAAACGGTAGCAGACAGCTATTCTTATAAGCTTTACAAATTTTTAAAAACCAATTGTATAGGGTTACCATACGGTACTAAAATTTACCGTTATTCAAAACTAAGTTTTACAAAATTTTTGGTCCCACATAACTTCGGAACGGCTAAATCTAGAAACTTGAAATTTTGGGAGAAGTTAGATCCTTAGAAATAAGTAAGAGTCAGTTAACAAAATTTTTTTGTCACGCCCCCTCTTTAGGAGCTGTAAGGGGTCGAAAATTGAAATTTTGCTAAAAATTTAGCTTTTAAACACCTATAACTTGAATACCAGTTAAAATTTTTTTTTATTTGTATACAAAATTGAAAGCTCCAAAACGAAAGTTTCAATAAGTGCCAAAGGTTTTCTTAATTTTGACTTTGTCCGTCCGTCCGTCCGTCCGTATGTTTACAAAAACTTTTACACCGTTTGAAATAGATTAAAGAAATTTTAATCACGGGTAGATATTACAAAAAAATTAATTTCGTAGAAGAATTTTTTTCTGTAGCCCCACCCGTTACGGAGCTACAGCCCCCCAAAATTGGAAAAAGCCCTATATTTAAATTGTTATAACAAGAGTTTCTTTAAGTGTATTTTTAATCTGAAAACGGCAAAAGATAGCTGGTTTTATAGGCTTTACAAAAATATAAGACCTAAATGTATAGGGTTACCATACGGTACTAAAATTTACCATTAAGCTAAACTCAACTTTTGCAAAATTTTTGGCCCCATATATCTTCTAAACGGTTCAACCTAGGGTCTTCAAATTTTGGGAGAAGTTAGGTCCTCCAAAATTAGTAGGAATCGGTTAACCAAATTTTTTTGTCACGCCCCCTGTTTAGGAGCTATAAGGGCTCGAAAATTGAAATCTAGCTATTTTCAACCACCTGTAACTTTAACACCTGTTCAAATTTTTTTTTACAAATATGCAAAATTTATAGCTGCAGCATTATATTTCAACATACATTAAAGGTTTTTCTTAAATTTGAAAGGGTCTCTTTAAATTGAAGAAATTGTTTCTTAGTTTTAACCATTTTTGGTTTGATAATAATATTCTAGGTAAAATTCGAAATTTTGTTGGAGTTCAAAATTGATTTCCTAGAACCGGAAAAAAATGGAAGAGTGAAGACAGGAGGGGGGTGAGCAGATCCATCATAAGTTTGCTAAGCAAAAATTTGGGAACCTTCCCCATTGAAGGGCTACTAGGTCTTCAAAATTAAAACTTTTATGTTCTTATAAAACAGTAACTTATTTACCAGTGTAAGTTTTTCCAAAATTAAACGTTAACATTGAAGGTCCAACATTATATTTTGCACTTATTAATAGGTTTTCTTGAGTGCATTGGGGTTATATTCTAAGTAATTCACTATTAGTCATATAATTAATTATTAATGAAATAACAAAATTATAATATTATCATAATATATATTTTTATAAAAATAAATGATAAAATACTCAGTAAGAAACTGTATATAATTTTAAAAATGTGCTTTTTAAAAACCCTTGGTTTTTTCCCTCACTTGTTTTATGTCTAGTGTTATAATCATGTATATATAATTTTCTTAATATATTTTTGTATTTAAAACCTTTGTTTCCTTTTATTTGCTCTAAACGATCATAATTTCTTCTATGTGCATTCGTTTTGTTAAATATCTGATGATATGTTTTTAAATCACTTTCAGTATAGTTTATTGGTTTTTTTTTAAATATCAATTCATATAGACCATTAGTTCCTTTAAAAACTTCATTATCAATCAAAATAACTTTAGTAGTTTCTTCTTATTTTTAGTAGTTTCTTCTTATAATTACCATTCCCAAGTTTTCGAACATTTAATGACTCATCAAAATAGGGTCCATATGACTTATCAAGTTGTGACTTGTTTAGAACAGGAAATTGTGAAATTGATATTTCATCAATAATATTATCAGTTATAGATGGTGTTTCAAGTTTTATAGTACTTGGTGTTGAAGTTATAAATTTACTGTAAGTATTACTTTTGTTGCTAGGGGTTTTAACTTCCGGCTTAAATGATCTCATTAATTTTAAGGTGTTATCATCATCAGCAGAACAATTTAATTTCCGGTTTGATGACATTATTTGAAAATTATTGTTGCTGTTGTTTGACAACATTTGTTAATTCTTTCAATGGTTTTATAATTGGAGTGAAAGCTTCTTCCCGATTACGGTCTTCCGATAGCTTCTGAACTTTTAAAAGATTGAAATTTCCTTTTTAAATTTTTACGAGTTTTAATTAAATCTTTCATAAGTTGTTCATCCATTTTTTTATGGATTAGTTCAATTATTAAATGTGAATTATCCACTGAACTGTTCTCTTGCTAACTGTTAACTGATAATCGCTAACTGCTGACTGGTAACTGCTACCTATTATCTGCTAACTACTACCCGATATCTATTAAATGACCTGTTCAGTTAGTAAGTGCGAACTGCTAATAAATTTTTAGTTAACTAAAATTTAGCAAATGCATCAAAATTTTTTCTATAACGTCCATTATTTAAACCGCTATCTTTGTCAATTATTGTTAGAAACCCATAATTATCATTCCAGCAGCATGAACTCAATTTTTTAAATTCATTAAAAGTCATATCAGAATTTACATGATCATCATATAAATGTTTTAAATTTAAATCATCTTGCTTAAAAATAATTAAAAAGTTAGCATTATCCCTAACTAAGTGCTTTGGAATTCTTGTATATGACTGACATAAATAAAAGCTATCTACTTCATAATGACGTCCCATACAAAAATAGGCTCTTATATTATCTTGCTTGTCACAAGCTACATCATCGAAAATAAATATTGAATTTGGTTGTGAGGCTGATGGTTCAATTACATCAACATTATTTGAAAATTCGTTATATCCCATTCCTTTGATTGGTTTATTAAATTATTTAAATATTCATATTTAGGTTGATGTAATGATTTTGAGTAAATATATATATTTTTAAATTTCAACCCTTTGTAAATGTAAAAGCATACTCAACATAACATTAGTTTTACCACAATTTGAAGGTCCAACTATTAGTCCTCTTATACTATCTGGAAAGCATTCACCCAGGTTTTTTTTATTTTGTTTTTTGAGTTTCGATCAAAATTTTTTACTTTAACTACGTTATCTACTTTTATAAATTTCATTTCTTAAAAGTTACTTAATGTTTCAGTAATTGTCTTAAACTAATCGGTGTAACATGCCTCTTCCTAATAAATATTCAATCAGTAACCAAAAAACTGCTAATGGAAAAGGTTTAGTTAATTCTCTAATTAATAAACTACCATTTGAAGTACATTTACCTGGCTATAACTATTGCGGTCCTGGAACAAAACTAACAAAACGATTAGCTCGAGGTGACAAAGGAATTAATGGTTTAGATGAGGCTTGTCGAGAGCATGATATAGCATATTCTCAAAATACTGATCAAAATCAACGTCATATAGCTGATAAAATATTAGCAGGCAAAGCTTGGCAAAGAGCTAAAGCTAAAGACTCAAGTTTTGGCGAACGGTTAAATTCATATCTAGTTACAAACTCAATGAAAGCTAAAATTAGGCTGGGTATGGGTTTAAAAAAGAAAAAAAAGAAACAAGTAATGATAAAAAACCAAGGGTTTTTAAAAAAGCACATTTTCAAAATAATATAGTGTTTCATACTAAGTATTTTATCGGAATATAATGTTCAAGCTTCAATATTAACGTTTAAGGAAATATATACGTTGGTGACTAAGTTACAGCTTACTTATAAAAAAAGTAAATATTTTATTTGAAAGTTCTAATAGCCCTTCAATGGGGAAGGTTGCCAAATTTCTCAAGGACCTAACTTCATCTACCCTATCATTTCATATCATTTAATGGGTAAAACTGAGAGACACTTTCTTCAATTTAAGGAACCGCTTTTAAATTTAAGAAAAACCTTTAACATATGTTAAAATATAATGTTGGACCTTCAAATTTTGTATATTAATAAAAAAAAAATTAGACAGGTATTCAAGTTACAGGTGCTTAAAAATAGCAAAATTTAAATTTTCGAGCCCTTATAGCTTCTATACAGGGGGCTTGACAAAAAAATTTTGTTAACCGACTCCTACTAACTTTTAAGGATCTAACTTCTCCCAAATTTTCAAGACCCTATCTAAAACCGTTTAAGAGATATGAGGAACCAAAAATTTTGCAAAAATTGGGTTTTATATAATGCTAAATTTTAGTACTGTATGGCAACCCTATATATTTAATCGACCAATTTTTGTTAAGTCTATAAAAGCAGCTCTCTTATACCGTTTTTTGATTGAAAATAAACCTAACAGAACTCATGTTATATCATTTTAAATATAGGGCTTTTTTGGAATTTGCAGGGGCTGTAGCTTCGTAACCCTTCAAAATTAAGAAAAACCTTTGACACATGTTGAAATATAATTATAGAGCTTTAAATTTTGTATATCACTAAAAAAAAATTTGGACAGGTATTCAAGTTACAGGTGTTTAAAAATAGCAAAATTTCAATTTTCGAGCCCTTATAGCTCTTAAATAGGGGGCTTGACAAAAAAATTTTATTAACCGACTCCTACTAATTTCTGATTATCTAACTTCTCCCAAAATTTCAAGACCCTAGCTTGAACCGTTCAGAAGATATGTGTGGTCAAAAATTTTGCAAAAATGGAGTTTTGTGTAATGTTAAATTTTAGTACCGTCTGGTAATCCTAAACATTTGTCTGTAAAAAATTTATAAAGTTTATGAAACCAGCTATCGTTTGCCGTTTTCAGATTGAAAATATATTTAACAGAACGCTTGTTATAACCATTAAAATATAGGGCTTTTTCAAACTTTGGGGGGCTGTAGCCCCGTAACAGGTGGGGCTACAGAAAAAAATTCTTCTACGAAATTATTTTTTTTGCAAAAACTACCCATGGTTAAAATTTCTTTACTCTATTTCAAACGGTGTAAAAGTTTTTGTAAACATACGGACGGACGGACGGACGGACGGACGGACGGACAGACGGACGGACAGAGTGAAGCTATATAGGCACATTTTTACAAAATTTTTTGAAAATGTGCTAAAAAGAAAACTTCGAGAAAAAAGCTCTTGAAAAATGTTATAAAGAAGCTAAAAAAGCCGTTAAAACTATAAAAAAATCGACGAAGGATAAGAATGTTATAAAAACTGCCTTGCATGCTGCTAGAAATTTATCTAAAGGACAGAAAAAAAACATTAAAATTTCTCGAATAATTTCTGTACCAAAAATTGGAGGAGTTTTACCTTTAATACCTATATTTGCGGGTCTATCAGCTATTGGAGCACTTTCAGGTGGCGCTGCAGGAATAACTAAAGCTGTTAACGATGCTAAAAATGCCCATAAAGAGTTAAATGAAAGTCAACGTCATAATAAAGTGATGGAAGCGATAGCATTAAAAGGAGGTAATGGATTGCATTTAAAACCCTATAAAAAAGGGGTAGGTCTTTATTTGAATCCAAAACCATTAACAAAGCGTAGTAGAGCTCTTACAAATATTGATTTAGAAAACTTTGGTAAAAAATACTTCAAATATTTTCGAGGAGTTTTTATGAGAGATAATTTGCCAATACGTAGACCTTGGAAATATGAATGTGGGATAATAAATTTGGATAATTCTATTGGAGAAGGAACGCATTGTGCAGCTTATTTTAAAAATGATGAATAGCTCATTATTTTGATAGTTTTGGAAATTTAAGACCACCATTAGAAGTAATAAAATATTTAGGAGATAAGCTTACATATAATTATAATAAATATCAAAATTTTAATTCTTACAATTGTCGACATTTATGTTTAGAATTTTTATTTCATATTGTTAAGAAGAAAAAAATATTATCAGTAAATAAAACATAATAAAAAAAATTAAAATTTTTTTTTTGTTTTATTCTTAGTCTAGAAATTTTTGTTTTATTCTTAGTCTTTATTTAAACTGAACTACATTAATAATTTTGTTCAAGTTCAAGGTTATTTCTCTATATTTGAACATAAATGAATAAAAACTAACTGATAAAGAATAATTAGAATTTAGTTATAACGAAAGAAATTTAAACGAAAGATTTTTGTATGTATGTTTATTATATTATTAATTTCAGATCTTTTTGTTGATATTAATAAAATAAATATAATAAGAGTAGAATGCAATATTGTTTCTGGAGCTTATATTAATGAAAAAGAGGCTAACACTTTACATGAATTCTCTATTCACGTCAGTCCTGGCTATAAAATAATTAAAGTTCCTAAGAATGTAATTTATTTACCGGTAACTATTAATCAGATAAGTTCTATTACTGTAAAACTCCTTGATCAGAACGGTAATTTAATTAATTTTTGTGGAGAAACAATAACAACAAGATTACACTTAAAGCTTCAGAATGATCGTATTTAATCAAAATTATCAATCCAATATACATTCACAGAAAGATAAACATCACCTTAATTCATTAAAGGTAGTCGAAAGAGGTGGAACTCAACATTTAAAAAATATAAGAAAAAGATTATTATTTGAAAATAAAGAATATTTAAAATCTCTTAGTAAATTAAAATGGAACTCTTTGATGATCTTCATTCTTAAACCAAATTGGATTAAGTGATATTAAACGAATACAAATACAAAAGCAGAACTTAAATATATTACCTTCAACAAGTCTAATTTGCATTGAAGGTTATGTATCAAAACATTATGAAACAGCTGTTACTCACACTAAACTAGTTAATAATGCTATACCATTTCTATTTGATGAAATTGGCTTGGAACTGATCATACTTGGCTTGGAACTGATTGGTAAGGAAATTGATCATAATCGTAATGTTGGAATAACATCAACATTAAAAAACTATATCTCACTCAACCGGAATGAAAGTATAGCTTCATACAATGGGAGTTGGTCACCTGATGAATCAATTAAAATAAATAAATTGTATTTTAACTTTTGTATTCCCCTAAAAAGATTAATAGGGTTGATTGCTGAAGATTATAAAAACATTATTCCAAAACATGAATTAATATTAACTCGCTCTCGATCTAATGGTAATTCATTATTATGTAGCAGTACTAATGCAAGTGAAAAACCAAAACTTACTATTACAAAAATATATTGGAAAGTAAAACATATTACCTTAGCTGATAATCCTAAATTAAATTTATATAAAAGTATTGAAAATGGTTCAGTTATGAAAATTCCTTTTAGAAATTGAGAATTACATGAATATCCTTCATTACCATCAGGAACTACACATCATATTTGGAATGTTAAAACAGCCTCACAACTTGAAAAACCTCGTTTTATAATTTTTGCTCTACAAACTGGTAAACAAAATAAACTGGATGAAGATCCATCAACTTTTGATTATTGTGATATTGAAAATATAAAAGTATATTTAAATTCAGAATCATACCCATATGAAGATATGAATTTAGATTTTACAAAAAATCGTTATGCTTCAGCATATGAAGCATATTCAAATTTTAGAAGCTTTTATTATAACAACTCAATATCAGAACCTTTAGTTTCTTGGGAACACTTTAAAACTGATTCTCCAATCTTCATAATTGATACTCGTTATCAAAATGATAATCTTAAAATGGGTCCAGTTGATGTTAAGATTGAATTAAAGACTTTAAAAAAAATTCCAGACAATACTACAGCTTATTGTTTTATTTTCCGTTTAGTTGAATTTAAACCGTTAACAGGATAAATTAACAAAATAATCTAAATTTCTAAATAAATGTACTGATCTGTAAAAAATTACGCTGCGAGAAACTTAAAAATGAATTATATAATCATTGATGTTCAAGGATTTCGAGATAATGACAATAAATTCATCTTAAAGGAAATAGCAGTTCTTTCAGCAGAAAATGAGATTCAACATTTTATAATTAAGCCACCATTCAGTTATCATTACCTAAACGCAAAAACAAAGCAAATAAATAATTGGTTAACAAAAAATCATGATGGATTTCAATGGTTCGAAGGTAAAGCAAATTTTTCTAAAATCATCAATTTTTTAAAAATATTTGTAAACAATTATAACAAAATTTATGTAAAAGGTAGTGAAAAAAAAAATTGGGTGGAAAAAAACTTAAAAATTTGCAATATAATTTATATGGATGAACATGATTTAACAAGTTTATAAATTTTGCAGAATCAACAAATTCATTGTTCCAAAAGATGTTCTTTTAACCATATTGGTGTTTGTGCTTTGGAAAATGTTTTTTTTATTAAAATCACTATTGAAAGGCTTTTACACTCCTACAGGAAAATGAAAGCTGAAAGAAAAACAAATTTTTCACATGAAAAAAAAATAAAACACACTATGTATATGTATTTATTTTTTATTTTAAAATATTTTAAATATTTTTTATTATAATTAAATTTGTTACATAATTCTTTATTATAATTAAATTTGTTACATAATTCAATAAATAAAGTATTAAAATTACTAATTTGTATTATTACTTTCATTTAATAAATAATTATCCCAAGGTAAAGTTTCATATGAGTTACTTAATAAAAATCTTTTATCATAATTTGAATTTAAAGCTACTTTTTTCTGTCTAATACTATTTACATTATGACATATTAATTTTTTTTTTATTTTAAAAAAAATTTTTTTTTGTAAGTTTAATCACACTAACTAGGAAATAAAAATATAAAAATTGTTTTTTTTTATGAATTAAATATTTTTTTGTTTATTTTCATTACATTTTATTTTATTTTAATTATATTGAATAATGACCCCAAGGTAGGGTATTATATGAGTGATTTAATACAATTCTTTTATTATCATTTGAATCTAAAGCTACTTTTTGTTGCTTAATACTATTTACATTGTGATTTTCTGATTTAATTAAATTTTGAACAATTGTTTTATTTATATTTTGATCTAAACTTTTTTTATAATCCTCAAATTCTATTTCTTTTTCTACAACATTTTTTTTAATACCTTTTATTTTTTTTATACATTTTGTATTATTTACTTTTATTGAATACATTTTTGATCTTAAACCTATAAATTCTGTAGTAATATTACCATTCATTTCATCCTTCATTAATCCTACTACTTTTTTATTAACTAAAGGAATTCCCCACATATTACCTAAAGGATAATCACTAGTGTCAAACCGTTCATTACAATCTTTTCTAATACTTTCATATATATTTTTATTAGTTATTTCTAAAATAAGACTGTCTGTATCCGTATACAAAAGATTACAATCCTGTTGAAAATTCTCTTTCATATAATTATAATAAAATTCATAAATTAATGTTTTCGAAATATCTAATATTGACATGCCTACGTAGATGGGTTTATTAAAAATTAATTCTGTTTTATATAGTTCTATTGCAACTAAATTTTCGTTAAAAATGGAAGAACTTTTAAAATATGGTGATGCAATCAATGAATTAGCTCCGTGCGACCGTGCCAATATGTTTTGAGTTTTACATCACAACGTTTTTTAACATTTTCTATTGTAAAGGGTTTGTGTACGAAGCTTAGTATTTAATAATATATAGGGCTTTAGATATGCCGATTGATTAAATTGTAATATTTTATGAATTTTTTTTATTTTTAATCCATGTTTTAAAGATATTTTTAAATTTCTGTAGTGAATAGTATAGTTATTTTTATCAAACAAAGTAGCTAATAATTTTTTATCATTGGAATTTATTGACAAATGCTCAGAACAAAAAGGTAAATCTTTATGTAAATCATGAAGCTTTTGAGGATACTCTATGTCTACTTCAAATATAAATCCTACAGAAGATTCATCAGAAATATTACTTAAGCAATTTTCAGTGAATTTTTCAATATCATTTACCCATTGAAAATTATTTAATGGTAAATATTGAGTCATAGACCAACCGTACTGGTTGCTAATGTCAAAGTAAATTATATATTTTGTTGGTTTACTAGAATCAAAATTTGGTATATATATGTTATTTGATTCGGAATAGCATTTCGTAACTTGAGTTAGACCTCCTCTTATCCCATTTTCAATAAATAGTACCATATCAATTATCAATATCAGTTAATAACTCAAAATTAGTTTTTGTGTATTTTAGCATGGCATCCCAAGAATATCCAGGCAAAGTAAAATAATGTGCCGGATCTAAATCATAAGTTCTCATACAACTCTTTCTAAACTTTCCAAATATATCCGTTAGTAGCAAAACATCAGTTTTTAAATATAAATCAGAGTATTCTCCTAAATTTTTAATTTTAAATTCACTCCATATTTCTTTTGCATGATTGTAATCGTCATCAGTTATATTTGTTTTATTTAATTCATTATAAAAAAAATTTTTTTCTGGTAATTCTGATTCTAAAAATTTTTTCGGACAATCAATATAATCATAGGGATATATTCCCTTCTTAAGTAAACTATATTCACAAAATTAAATTAACAAATTGAAATTTTAAATTGGGGAACTCCTTTACATTTTCAGCTAATATTTCTAAACTACTACCTAAAAATTTAAATGAATCTATAAACCTAAATTTAATGTTACTATTTTCTATATATTTTGTAAAACTAATATATTTTTCCTTATTTAATGGAAGTAAATCTATCTTACCCAAGATTACTGAATCTAGTTGTTTAATAATAAAATGTGAATCATAGCCAGTTAGATTATGAAAAATTACAGGAACATATTTATTTATTTATTAGTTTAACTTAAACTTTACAAAATTTTAACAATTAGTATTATACAACATATAAAAAAAAAATAGCTTATGAATTAAGTTACAATTTCATATTTCTTAAATTAAAATTTAAGTGAACAATAAAAACAACTAAATATATATAAAAAAAAAAAATTTATATTTCTATTTATACAATTTAAGTTTTTGTGTTTGTTTTGAAAGTGTGAAATCGATGTTGTTCTTTTGTTTATTACCCATTATCAACATTTTGGTTCAACGAATTGGTTCATAATTGCCATAATTTGTTCTATGAAAACTTAACGTAAATAAATTAGTATTATGTAAACGACTATTTGAATTAATTTTAATGTTATTAAGGATTTTATTGTATAACTTCAGTAATAAAAATAACATCAGCAACTTCTCGTCTTAATTTTAAAGTTCTCAAGTGAATTAAATTCAATCTATTTTCATAAGGAGGTAGGATCAGCGGGTTTGATTATTGAAGATTTCTCAGAGTAAATCTTAAAAAATTTCTTTGCACCGCCTCTATCCTATTAATATGTACCTCGTAAAATGGTGACCAAACTTGGTTAGCATATTCTAAATTAGGTCTAACAAGACAAAAATATAAAGATTTAAGAACATAAGGATCATTAAATTCTTTAGACCAACGTTTTATAAAACCAGCATAGAATTAGCTTTATTTATAATATAACAGAAATGAAGTTTAAAGTTAAGCTTATCATCGAAGTAAACGTCTAGGTCTTTAATAGAATTCGTTTTAGGAATACTAATTCCGTTCAAGCAGTAATTAAAACAAATCGGATTAAGACGACGTGTGAAACACATAAGTGCACATTTATTTACATTTAGAAATTTACATTTTTTTTTTTTTTTTTATTTTTTTATTTTTTAAAACAAATTTATACTTTAATTCTTTAATTACAATATTTCTTTTTCTAAAATTAATTTACAATAATACACTTTTATTAATATTCTTTATAATAATTCCAATCAATATGAATAGAATTAAAAATATTCTTCGATTAAATTCAATATTAATTTTATCTATATTATACAATTTCATAGTGATTGACATACTGATTTTAATCATTGATAAATTACATATTAAATTTTTTCTCACTTTATACATTTCACTTTGTTTCACATTATTTAATTATTTTAATAATTTAATTTCCTTATTATTTTTATTTAAAAAATTTTTAATAACAATAATAATTTATAAAAACAGGTTTCAAACAAATTTTGACAAATCAAGAACAAATGTCAAATATTATTTAAAAATAATATTAATTTTTACATACAATCTTGATCATATTGAACAGCTGACAATGTTTATCCAAATTATCCAAATTATCCAAATTGTTTTTTTTTATTACAAATGCACCTAGATGAAACAGAGAACGTAGAAAACCATTTTAGAGTGGAACATTACTTACATTATGATTCAAATTCAATGAGCTTAAAATATCAAAATAACTTTAATATATTGTACTTAAACATACAAAGTTTAAGAAAAAAATTGTTTGAAGTAGAAACATTAATTGAAAGTTTTAAATGTGATGTAGATATAATTGTTTTAACTGAGATATGGCTTCTTTCTTCTGAAAATATTTTTTTTAATCTACCAGGGTATGATTCGTATTTCATTAATCGAGACAAACCTTACGGTGGAATTGCCATCTACATAAGAAATCACTTTGCTAGTAATATTATTATTAGTGAGGAATTTGAAGTTAGCCAAATATTGGGAATTAAGCTAACGAAGGAAAATTTTAATATTATTGGCATATATAGATCACACGAGACAAACCCGATGAACTTTATTAATAGATTTGATGAGCTAACTTCAAACCTTAAAAGAACTATAATAGTAGGTGATTGTAATCTAGACTTATTAAATGTTAACAATTCTGAAATAATATCGTATAAAAATATGTTGCTAAGTAATGGTTTTTTGATTTGCAATAAGATATCCAAAAAATTTGCAACTAGATTTGGATCACAATCAAAAACAATAATTGATCATTTTGTAACTGACATGGTAGAGAGGGAATATCATATACATGTTCTAGACTGTTCTTTGTCTGATCATCAAATGCTTTTTATCAGTACTGATCGGAAGTGCAAAAAAAGTAATAACGTAAAATATAAAACAATTTTAAACTACGCCAACATTGCTATTGATGATTTCTGGCTAAATATTGAATCTTATAGTGAAGCTGATGAAATCATTGATAATCTTACTTCTTTAATAAATAATAATACTGAACGTATTGAAATAAAAAATACTAAAATAAAAAAGGCATGGATGACTGAAGAGATTCTCAGAGTAATGAAAATCAGAGACTCATTTAATAAATACAGGAAAAAATATGTGGGTAATGAACGCATTATTAACTTATATTTTAAATATAGAGATAGGGTTCAAAAATTAATCACTGAGGAAAAAAAAAATACTGCTCTGACAGAATATCTTTGCACCCCAGTGATACGAAAAGACTGTGGAATTTATATAAAGAGATCATGTTTAACACTGATTCCATCGAGCAGAAAAATTCAATTAAAATAATATGTCAGAATGATAAAGCAATAGAAAATGAAAAAGAAATCTCGGAATGTTTTAATAACTTCTTTGTAAATGTAACAAAAGAAATTAACGTACCTAATACTACCCTTGATCATGTTTATATGAATCAATTCAGACGTAGTATCTTCTCTAATTTTCAATTAACTGAAACAAATTCTGAAGAGGTCTGCACAGCTATCAGCACATTAAATGCGGCAGCAGCTACTGGAATTGATAATATTTCTACGAAATTTATCAAACGCTTTGCAGATCGATTGGTTCCAACTTTCGTTAAATTAATTAATAAATCATTTCGTGACGGTATCTTTCCGAATAAACTTAAAGCGGCTATTATAATTCCAATTTATAAAAGTGGAAGTAATACAGATTGCTCAAACTATAGGCCCATTTCTATATTATCTGCAATTTCTAAGATTTTTGAAATAGTAATAAAAAATAGATTGAATAATTTTTTTTCTAATAATAATATTTTAAGTGAGCAACAATTTGGTTTCCAAATGAAATCTAATACTACAGCTGCATGTCTGAATCTAACCGACTTTATATCGAAAAGTGTTGACAGCAAAAAATATACGAGTTGCGTATTTCTTGATTTAAAAAAAGCATTTGATTGTGTTGACCACCAAATATTATTGCTTAAACTTGCTAACTTTAATTTTACCAGTATACAACTACAATTTTTTAAATCATATTTACAAAACAGAATGCAAAGAGTTCGCATTAATAACACATATAGTTCGGAAAAGGTTATTTATAAAGGTGTACCGCAAGGCTCGATTTTAGGACCGGATCTTTTTAAGATATATATTGACGATCTAGCTCGTCTCAACTTAAAGGGAGATCTGCAATTATACGCAGATGATGCGGTCCTAAAATACGCTGAAACTAGTGAAGAAAGTGTAAAGCTTTCAATTCAAAATGATCTTGGAATAATTCAAGAATGGCTAAATAAGCATAGGATCAGTTTAAATGTAAAAAAAACAAAAATAATTATTTTTCAAAACAAATCGTGGAACTTAGGAACAAATATACCTTTCGAAAATGAGAATATTGAAATTGTCAAAAACTTTAATTATTTAGGATTAAATATAGACCATAATTTAAACTGGTGCAATCACATTGATAATGTAATAAAAAGAATAGGGCCATACATATTCATCCTACATAGATTAAAGAATTTTCTTTCTAAGGAAGCTTTATATACGATCTATACATCTTATATAAAATCACACATCTGTTATCTCAACCCAATTTGGGGTAGAGCCGCGAATATCTATCTAAACAAACTAGATATCGTACATAAAAAAAGTATAAAGGTAATTAATCGATACCCCATTCGACATCCGACAAGCTTGTTATACTGTAGACAATATATTAGTTTAGCAAACATAAGTAAATTTGAACTATATGTCTTATCGTTTAAGATTATTAATAATGAAATTAAGCATAATTTTATTCTAAACAGAATGATCGATATTCACAACCGCAATACTCGTAATAAAGCAAATTACTACCTTACATTATTCCGTACTAATAACCAAACAAACAATGTCGTATATAATTGTCTAAAAGCGTATAATGAGCTGCCAGAAAATTTTAAACGGATTGAAAATCTACCTAAGTTTAAATCAATGATTGGAACATTTGTGTTGCAAAGTTAGCATCTTGGATTGAATGTGTTTTGTTGTTAGGGAGAATTAAATGAATTTAATTCAATAACTTGATGAATTGTTTATTATATTAATTACTTATGTTAAATACTTAAAACTACTTTAATTTTATAACTTTTGTTAAAGCGATTGTTATTGGTTATTTTTTTTCTTTTTTGTTGTCTTTTTGTTTCTTTTTGTTTTATTTTTATTAAATATAAAAAAAAAAAAAAAAAAAAAAAAAAAAAAAAAACTCTTTATACTTTTGATTTTAATTTTGTGCAGGAACTCGTTAAAGAGATTCCTAAATTTTGAATTTAAGGACCATATAGCCCAGGCCACGGTCCAAGTAGCTAATTTAATGTTTATATTATTTATTTAAATTTTAATTGATTTAATGTAATTTATGAATATTTATAATAAAGAAAAAAAAAAAAAAAAAAAAGATTATTGTTTTTACACCAAATAAAAAAATTATCTAAATCATTTTGTAAGAGTAAAGCATCATTTAGTGATTCAATTTTCTTAAAAATTTTCATGTCATTCGCATATATTTGAAACTCACTATTAACACTAACTGAAGAAACATCATTTACCGAGATTATAAAAAAAATAGGACCAAGTGACTGCTTTGTGGAACTCCGGAATTGGCGTTAAAAGGTTTAGAAGTAATGTTTCTAAATAAAACACTGTAGGTTCTATCAGATAAATATGAGTCAACCCATTTCACAAAAATATCTGGGAAACCAAGTTTTCTTAGCTTTATCAGTATTATAGAATGTGGTAAAACATCAAATGCTTTACTATAATCTGTAAAGATAACATCGGTTTGAAAACCTTCTTCCATATTTTTTGTAAAAGTTGAAACTGACTCAACAAGATTAGTAACTGTTAATTTTTTATCCATATATCCATGTTGATTATGAACTAAAAAAGATTTACAGTGACTATGAATAGAATCATACATTATTAATTCGAACAGTTTTGGAAGTGAAGAAAGTTTCGCAATTGGTCGATAATTAATAATTTAATTTTTGGCATTTTTCTTATGAATAGGTCTAACATATGAGTGTTTCCAGATAGAAGGGAAAACTCCTGAATTTAAAGAAGAGTTAAATAGTATTGAAAGGGGAATAGCCAAAGCACTTGAACAATTTTTGAGTATAACTTCCGGAATACCATCAGGTCCAGGAAGAGTATTATTCCCAAGTTTATCTAAATACATTTTAATTACACCTTCATTAATATTTATATTAGACCAAGTAGTTTTCGGAAAAGTATCCAAATGAGAGAAATCATTATAATTTGGTGTAAAAATAGAATTACTATAAGAAGAACAAAAATTTTCACGAAAGAAATTAGATATTATTTTAGAATCATTACTTGAAACACCATTATACTTCATATGGGAGGTTCATATGGGAGGGACTTCAACTCGTTACTTTTCCTCTTGGAATTAACAAATTTCCAGAAGTATTTTGGATTTGATATTAATTTTGAAGATGTACTAGAAATAAAATCATTATAGAGTAATTCAGACAATAATTTAAATTCATCAAAAAGAATTTAAAATCTATTATAGTCATGCGAATTCTTCGATTTAAGATAACAACGCCAAGCTTTATTCTTTTTATTTCTGAGTTTTCTCAAATCCGAATTGAACCATGGCGGACTAAATAAAGGGTTTCGGTTCTTAGATTTTGGTACAAATTGCCGAAAGCCTTCAAAAATAACTTCATAAAACCTTTTTGTCATTATATTAACATCTGTATTATTAAATACAGAATAAAAATCAAAGGAACTAATGAATTCATTTAAAGCAGCAAAATTAGCTTTGTTAAAATTAAAACTATAAGAATTAGAATAATCAGAATTGATTGGTGAATTAACACAAAGAGTAAAACTTAATGGTGGATGAAACTTATCAATACCTATTAAAGGGAAGGTATTTTCGCAGAAAATTAAATTGTTCCATTCAGAAGTAAACACTAAATCAAGTTGTTTACCCTGAAAGTTTCAAATTTCTGAGACTTGTTGCAAATAATTAGTATTTAATTTATCAATAAATACATATTCACATTCGGTCATAATATGTTTCGGAATCATAAAATGTTCCTCGTCATGCTTTACTCATTTAAGATTGGGTAGATTAAAATCACCACATAAAATCAATTCATCTTTAGGAATAAAGTCATTGCAAATAAAATCTATCGTTTTACCTACAGAAGTATAAATATCAGAATCGGACGAAGGAGGAATATAGCAGTTAACAAGCTATAAATTTTTAGAAGGAAGTTCAATTTTCACAATAATAACTTCAAGGTTTTCTAATCCAGGGACATTGACTTGATTTGCATTAAAATTATTTTTTACCGAAATTAAAACTCCACCCCCTTTAGGAATTACACCATTAGGGTAATCGGATAGATTAGAATATCTATCCTTCCTAAAAACTGTATAACAGTTATCAAAAAGCTCTAAGCCCAATATGGTTGGATTTAACCACGTTTCAGTTAATGCAAATACGTCAAAATTTAAAATAGATGAATTTAGAAAACCATCCCTAGTCTTTGTTCTCAAGCCTTCTACATTTTTATAATAAAAAGACATATTATCTTTATTTAAGTTACGGTTGATAGATACCTTGAGAAGATTATTTCGAGGCACTGGGGAGAAAAAACTTATTATAACTTTCACGAGCTGAGTTTAAATGTTTATAATAATTACTCTCACAGTGACTTCGATAAGATTTAAGATCATCTTTTACATCTTTTTCCGAAACATCTATAGAATTGTGAAATTTAATATATAAGTACGAGTTTTACCTTCTAGAACACGATTATACGAATCATTGTGAAGGTAAGCTAAAAATAACCTAACGTTATTATAAACTCGTTCCTCCCTAAATCTTGAAAGAGCATACGCACCCTCTCTGAGTAGTGATTCATGAGTCATTCTAGTAATAGGTGGCATAAGAAGTTTAACAAACGACTTTTTTATTGTACCACCATTTACAGTATTAGAATGACTTTTTTCAAGTACATCTGTAGGTGAAACCGAATTAATGGCTACATTTGCATAGCTGGTAATATTATTACCATTGTCAATTTTACTATTGTGGATACCACCATGTACAAAATTAGAAAACTTATTTTTATCAATAGAAGAAGTTGAATAAGTTACTGAAGTTAAAGAACTATTATTATTCGAAGTCGAATAAGTTAAAGTATTTAAAGAGCTAGTACTATTATTACTATTGTCTGTATTGCTATTATCAGTACTTAAAATAATATTATCATTATTTATACTAATAGTATCAACACTATCATTAACAACATTATTAATATTATTGTTAATCGGTAACATTAAATTAGTACTAAAAAATGTGGATTTGTTGAAAGAAGGTAGTAAACGGTGTTTTTCATAGTGTGGTGAAGTGCGGAAAGTAAAATTGTTATCAGATAGAATAGAAGTATTCAAATTAGTGTTGTTTTGTTGTGAAGTTGTAAATAATTCTGTATGAGTGTTTGTTTCATTGTGGCTATTAAAACTAACCTGTTTCTTATTAGGACTAGTTTTAGTATTTTTATTTTTATTTAATTTATTATTTCTATTTACTAATTTTTTTTTATTTTTATTTTGGTTTGTTATTACATTTTTAGAATTTAAATTTTTGTTTTTATTTTTTTCATTTTTTTTATTTTTATTTTTTAGATTTGAATTACTTTGTTCTACTTGTATATTTTTACTTACAATTTTCTTTCTTGAATCCTTAATATCGGTCACTATCGTACCTGGTTTCCATGCCTTAGATTTTTTGATAGCCTTCACCGTTGATGATGGAACGCTGATTATAAGTTACATTACGCTCCATTATTTAAATATTATCTTTTTATCTTTTTACCACCTTCTAAGAAAAGTAAATAAATAATCTTAAAATATAATTTCACCTCCTCAGTAGCTGAAATTATCAAATTAATAAATATATTTTCCCACACTTTTATCGACCTCCTACAATCATTCATAATAACACATGTCTAAATATTAAAACATGTAAAATTCATTTAATACCTATTAACCCAAATATTTTACAAACCACTTATGAAATAAACCAAAACATTAATTTTTGGTTGTTAAAAATAAAAACTCAATTACATAATAAAAATACATTTCTTTTTATTATTGGAGTAAATTCCAATACAAATTATTAATACATTTCTTTTTATGTAAAAATGCATAATATGCATTTATAATAATACAAATATTCAATATAAATACTAAAATGTAAAAATGCACAATATGCATTTTCTTTCTCGTAAACATTAATGTAAACATTAATGTAAACAATTAATACAAATACTAAAATTAGAATAAGAATACATTGTACTAAAATTAGAATAAGAACGTTTGTAATATGTTGTAATACCAGAAGTAAAATGGTAAAGTAAGACCAACGTAAAGAAATCAAATAGTATATAAATGTAAGAATTATCAAGTATAATTCAATTCAGTTTTGGTCTTAAGACATTTAAGAACATAAAATATATTTTTATAAAAACTTAAGAATTCCTAGTAAATCATTACTAGTAAATAATTATATAAAATAAATAAAATACAAGTAAAACAAAGTGTCCTTGTTTTATTTTCAAAATATTTAAATTTTACATAATAAAATTGGCGACGAGGATGGGATCCGTTTAGTGAAAAACAATTGATATTGCAAAAGAAACCAAACGCTTAAAGTTCAATTGAGTCTGATTGAACGATATCAATATCACTTGTGTATTAACACTTAAAAACGGATTTACAAACAATTCCGATAAGGAAAAATCAATAAATATATACATACATTTGTATATATAAAACGCACCGAGCGTATAATTAAACAATATAAAAAATCTAAATTTTTAAAAAAAAACGCGCTAAGCGTATAATACAAATTAATAATTAATAAATAATAATTTTAAAAACACTTTCTAAATGACAGTGATAATAAAAGCAAAAAACCAAAATTTAATAACAAGAACTGTATACGAAAAAACAGTTAGAAGTAAACTTTTTAAAAAATTAATAATAATTCAAAAACATAATCGGAATATATTTTATAAAAAATATTTCACAAAAAATAGTGTTATTAACGTAGTACAAGCCAGTGAAACATTTAAAACCTGGTCGGTAAAACAAAACATCAAACCTAAAATTAAAGTTAAATCTATACAAACAATTTTTAACTTTTATAAAAAAAATAATAACAAAAAACGTATTAAATATCAACAAGCTGTAAAGGAGGCGAAGAAAATAGGCCGGAACGAGATAATAAAGTGCAAGAAACTAGCAGCAATAACCAAGCAACCAAAGCAAGTAGACAAAACATCAGTAGCAGTAGACGAACTCCTATATCAATATATTGTAAGTTATTTAAGTTTTCTATAAGTTTTGTAAATTAAGTTGTATTTAATATTCAGTTAAGTAAAATTTTTTTTATGCAAATCCATTTATTTCAATTTCATTAACCAATTAAAATTATAAAAAAAAAAAATGGCCAATGCACAACAAGTAAATACCCTAACAATAGAACCTTTAAAATATCTCGAACGCTTACCAGAATTTAACGGGGATAGTAGAGATTTACAAAATTTCACTAATTTAATAGACAGAGTACATCCTATTTTGGGTACATACGACGTCTTATCTCAAACAATTTTCTCAGACATTATTAAAAGTAAACTAGGAGGTAGAGCTAGGGAAATAATAGAAATAAACTGCCAAGCAACTTCTTGGGCAGATATTAAAACCATTTTGCAAAATAACTTTGGTGAAAAGAAAACTCCAGATGAATTATATGACGAACTTAGGGCTATAACCTACAAGAATGGAAGTATAGAATTTTTTAACGAAATAAAAAATAAATTAAGGGCATTGAATAACAAAACAGTAATAGTGTTAGGTCCGGGAGTCGCTGCAAACGAGTGTGCTCGCAATAATATAAGAACTGCACTGAATCTATTTAAAAGTAAAATACCAGAACCAATGAAAACAATTCTGGCATGTAGGAACCCAACTACATTAGAGACCGCTATGGAAATTTTATTCCAATCTGGACATGCATTTACGACAAATACATTTCCAAATACAAGACCAAACCGCGCTCAGAATGGTGGTAATAGACCACAAACATACAATAATTACAATAATTATAAAAATAATAACGCTAGTAATAATAGATTCCAAAATAACAATAACCGTCAAACTTACGGACAAAATAACAATAACCGTCAAAATTACGGACAAAATAACAATAATCGTCAAACGAATTATCAAAACAATGCTAACCAAAATTATAAGAGATCAAGTAATTTTAGGCCTCAGAACAATAATAACAACTATAATAATAATTATAATAGTCATTATAATAACAACGATAACTATAACCAAAATACCTTTAGAAATTATAATAACACAAATTATAATAATGCTAACAATACCAATAATAATAATAATAATAATAATAATCACATGGGCCAAGAGCCAATGGATATTAACAAAACGCAAGTCAATGAAAATTTTCAATTGACAGCCTCAGGGGAAACCTACCCTATATAGTGGTACAGTCAAAAACGACACCCCTTAAATTCATAATAGATACAGGTGCAACCAATTCTATTATAAATCCAGGACTTTGTCATCCTAAATGGCAAATATCAATTAAACCAATTATGGTTAAAACTTTAAAGCACCAAATCCCCATAGATACTAAAGTTCGCGTTCCATTATTTTTCAAATTAGGAAATACCGATGAAAGAATCGAATTCTTAATATGTAATTTCCATGACAAATATGACGGTCTGATAGGAAATGATGTATTAAGAAAATATAATGCAGAAATTGATTTTTCAAATAATAAATTAAAAATTAATGGTAAAGAAATACCTATATTATTCAACTTATCAAATTCAAATGAACCAATCAAAAATGAAACAAAAATAGCCAACGTTTCATTAAATCTTGGAAATAAATTACAACAAAAACGCGAAAATATAATAAATCTCAGTAGTAAACCAAAATTTATCAAGGAAAATAAAAAGGGAAAAGTTAAAATTAATACAAATAACAAGTATGAAAAACAAATTCCAGAGGATATAATCCACTCGAATTTTAACATCGAGAAAATGGAATTACCATTATCTCAACAAATTAGAGTTACCCATTTAAACCCGGAAGAGGAAGAAAAACTATTGACTATAGTTAAAAGATTTTCTCGTATCTTTTATCAAAAAAATACGAACCTCACTTTTACCAATGCTATAAAGCACGAAATTCGAACTACCGAACATGCGCCAATAGCGGTAAAAACCTATAGATATCCGTACATTCATAAGAATGAAGTACAAAGTCAAATCCAAGAAATGTTGGAAGACAATATCATTAGGCCAAGTGCATCACCTTATTCTGCACCAGTATGGGTGGTACCGAAAAAATCGGATGCAAGTGGTAAAGCTAAATGGAGACTTGTCATAGATTACCGCAAATTGAATGAGGTAACAATAGATGATAGGTATCCTATACCAAATATTGATGAAATATTGGCAAAACTCGGAAGATGTCAATATTTCACAACTTTAGACCTTGCTAAGGGGTTTCATCAAATCGAGATAGCAGAAAAGGACACTCATAAAACTGCTTTCAGTGTTGAAGGAGGACATTACGAATTTCTTCGTATGCCGTTTGGCTTAAAAACAGCCCCGGCTACCTTTCAACGATTGATGAACAATGTCTTGTCAGATTATATCAATAAAATTTGCTTGGTATATCTCGACGACATAATAATATTCTCAACCTCATTGCAAGAACATCTGGAATCCATAACCAAGATTTTCCAAAGACTTAAGGATACGAATCTTAAAGTACAATTGGATAAATCGGAATTCCTGAAACGTGAAACCGAATTTCTCGGTCATATAATTACAAGTGAAGGCATAAAAGCCAATCCACAAAAAATAATATGTGTTCAAAATTTTCCTTTACCAAAATCGGCAAAGGAAATAAAACAATTTTTAGGGCTCACAGGGTATTACCGGAAATTTATTAGAGATTATTCAAAAATCGCCAAGCCCATGACAAAATATTTAAAAAAGGACATTAAATTGAATATAAATGATCCTGAATATAGAGAAAGTTTTGAAACATTAAAAACATTATTAATTAACGACCCGATACTAATTTATCCTGATTTCAACAAGCAATTTACTCTGCAAACTGACGCAAGTAATTATGCTCTAGGTGCTGTTCTTTCACAGGACAATCATCCTATTTGTTATGGAAGCCGTACTCTTAACGGTCATGAACAAAATTACAGCACTATTGAAAAAGAGTTACTCGCTATAGTATGGGCAACTCAATACTTTCGTCCTTATTTATTTGGAAGGAAATTTTTAATTGAAACTGATCATAGACCTTTGACTTGGTTGTTCTCAGTCAAAGAACCAAATTCTAAACTAACAAGGTGGAGACTTAAACTTTCGGAATATGACTATGTCATAAAATATAAAAAAGGTGTACAAAATGGAAATGCAGATGCATTATCCAGAGTCATTATAAACCACGTTGAGGAACCTGAGGTAGAAGATTCTATAATTAAGGATACAAAATGTCCAATAAATTTTTATAAAAACCAAATCATTATTAAAAGAGTTAATTCCGGTTCCCTTAAAATCAAAACAGAAAAATTATTCAATAAGATTAGAAAAACTATCCTTACCAAGTTTCTGGACACCGAAACAATTAAAACTATAATATATAATCATTTTAGTGCTGAAAGAACTAATGCAATCTTAATAGAAGACGAATTATTCTTCACTAAACTTTATGAAACTATTAAAAATAATGCTGATCTCAACAATAAAAAACTAAAAATTATAAGATGCAAAAAGTTACTTGAAGATATCACGGACGAAAATATTTTAGCTGACATGATTGAAAAAGAACATATAAAAAATAACCATAGGGGTATAAATGAGAATTTCGCACAACTAAAAGACAAAATTTACAATCCAGAATTAAAAGATAGAATCACAAAGTACATAAATAACTGCGAAATCTGTAATATGGAAAAATACGAACGTAAACCTATTAGGGAAAAATTTAAAATTACCGAAACACCAAGTGGACCTAGAGAAATCATTCACGGTGATGTTTTCTATAGCTTAGATAAGACCTTATTCTTAACTTTAATCGACAAATTCTCGAAACATGCTCAAGCAATTAGAATTAAGGGAAGAACTTGGACAGAGTTCAGACGGGCAATCTTACAATACTTAGGTTCAGTAGGAAGTTTTAAACAATTAACAGTTGACAATGAATTAGGACTGAAAGCTATACCTTTACAACAATTCTTAAAGGATAACAACATCCAAATTCATTTTACATCTAATAATAATCATACTTCTAACTCTGACGTCGAACGACTTCACAACACAATAAACGAACATTTAAGATTACTACGCCACGATCCTAATAAGAACTTTGAAACTGTAGAAGAGAAAATATTAAAAATTATAAATTTTTACAACAACACTATTCATTCCACCACAAATAGAAAACCCATTGACTTTTGTAATGGTACAATCGGACAATCAGAATATAAAGACATTAAAGACAGAATAATTAAAATAAAAGAAAACATTATAGGTAAACTTAACAAAAATAGAGAAGAAGTCGAAATTAAAACAGGTCCCCAATACCTAAAAGAAATTAGAGGAGGCAAAAATCATTCTAAGTTTAGAAAAATAATCGCTAACAGACTGGACAATGACCATATAATCACTAATACCGGATATAAATATTATAGATCACATTTAAAAAGATCTAAAAAATTCCAAAATAATACTTCAAATACAATCCAAAACTAAGATTATTAAATAATCAATACTTACAGAAAATGCTCCTCATATTAATAACGCTACTATTACCAACAATGGTTTTATCACGGGAAATCGAGGTTCAAAATCTAAATGATAACAACGGATTCATTATAATCAAAGATGGACCAATTAAAATAATAAGGGACTATGAGAGAGCCCTACACATCATTAACATATCACAATTTGAAAAAAATAGAGACCACATAGAAGAAAACATCATAATAATAAAAAATCACATCAACTTGAACGATCCTGCCTACTTAACTATGATACATAATTTTCACTTATTAGAAATTAAAATTGACGGGTTAAAACCACATACCCACAAAAGACCAAAAAGAGGTTTAGTAAACTTTGTAGGCTCAACAATAAAATTTTTAACTGGCAATATGGACAACGACGATAAAGAACTGATTCAGGAAAAACTAGATCAACTTTCTAAATCAAATTCTGACCTTATCTCAGAATCTAACAAACAGATATCGATAAATAACCAACTCTCAGAACAAATTAAAAATGTTCTAACTATGTAGTACAACAACAAAAAACAATCGCAGAAATATTATCTAAGTATAAAAATTATTCACCAGGAACGACTAACGCAAAAGACGAACTGGACATACTAAAACACATTTTTCAAATTAATTACGATATTACTCTCCTAAGAAATCATATAGACGACATTGAACAAATTATTTTATCTAGCAAACTTAATATTTTGACTAGAAACATCTTGACACCTGACGAAATAGATATTCTATCTGACATCGAATCCTTCAAAGATATAAAAATTTCAGTCGCGTTTTTCCAAAACCAAATATTAATTATCATTTACCTTCCAATCTACACCTCTATGACTTATTTCGAAATAACCATTGAGCCAATTCCTAATAAGGATAATAAAGAATTAACATTACCAAATAATAAATATATAATGGATTTGTATAAACAGATTTTTTATAATAATGTAAAAGATAATCAAAAAAAGAATTTAATTGAAGTAGTAGATGAATGTGTAAATAAAATCACAAGTTCCACTCATGCAACTTGTGAAATGAAATTAAATACAAAAGAAATAATAAAAGAAATAAAACCAGGTCTAATTATTGTAAAGAACCTGAATGATACTAGTATTAGCCGTGACTGTAATGATGAAAATTTAATGTTATATAAAAATAGTTTAATTAAATTTCAAGATTGCTCTATAACTATTAAAAGATTTACTTTTACAAATGATAATTTTAAAATTAAACATCATTATATTTATCCATTCTCAAACATAAATATAACAAATAGTGAGAATGATATTGAATTAGATTCTAAAGAATTAATTTTAAGCGACATAAATAATAATAGGAAAATAATAGAAGAAATTCATACCAAACATAGATATACAAACTATTTTAACTATTGTATTTTTATAATCATAGCATTATCGCTTATACTAATTATTATTTATCTTCTTAGAAAAAAATATAATAATGGAAATATTATAATAACTTCGTCGGAGCCTCAGTCTAAGGGGGATGGAGTTACATTACGCTCCATTATTTAAATATTATCTTTTTATCTTTTTACCACCTTCTAAGAAAAGTAAATAAATAATCTTAAAATATAATTTCACCTCCTCAGTAGCTGAAATTATCAAATTAATAAATATATTTTCCCACACTTTTATCGACCTCCTACAATCATTCATAATAACACATGTCTAAATATTAAAACATGTAAAATTCATTTAATACCTATTAACCCAAATATTTTACAAACCACTTATGAAATAAACCAAAACATTAATTTTTGGTTGTTAAAAATAAAAACTCAATTACATAATAAAAATACATTTCTTTTTATTATTGGAGTAAATTCCAATACAAATTATTAATACATTTCTTTTTATGTAAAAATGCATAATATGCATTTATAATAATACAAATATTCAATATAAATACTAAAATGTAAAAATGCACAATATGCATTTTCTTTCTCGTAAACATTAATGTAAACATTAATGTAAACAATTAATACAAATACTAAAATTAGAATAAGAATACATTGTACTAAAATTAGAATAAGAACGTTTGTAATATGTTGTAATACCAGAAGTAAAATGGTAAAGTAAGACCAACGTAAAGAAATCAAATAGTATATAAATGTAAGAATTATCAAGTATAATTCAATTCAGTTTTGGTCTTAAGACATTTAAGAACATAAAATATATTTTTATAAAAACTTAAGAATTCCTAGTAAATCATTACTAGTAAATAATTATATAAAATAAATAAAATACAAGTAAAACAAAGTGTCCTTGTTTTATTTTCAAAATATTTAAATTTTACATAATAAAATTATTATACCCGTGCATACATATATGAACATCGGGTATATTAAAATTACTCCTCCGTTTGTAACGCATCGAAATATAAGAGCTAGATATAGTGTCAAGGGTACGTATCGAATCAGCATCGAAGAGTGAATCGATCTCGCTATGTGTGTCCGTCCGTCCGTCCGTCAGCACGATAACTCAAAAACTATAAGAGCTAGAGTTCTGAAACTTTCACAAAGTAATTTTTAGACAATTTGTAGGTTCCCTTTTGTTTTTGGTTAAAATCGGAGAAAGGCTTCGGGTAGCTGCCATACAAATTTTTCGATATTTTATGAGTATTTTCTAAATTATTAACGAAATAGAAACCAAATATAAAAACAAACAAATTGTTGTTTAATTGTTAATCGATTGATGGTGTAGTGATTAGGACATGTTACTTGTAGCGAAAACGTCTCGGTTCGAATTCAGGCTAAGGAAAATTTTTTTTTTTTTTTAAATTCATTTTTTTTTATCTATTTTTTTTTTAATAAAATATATGTATTTATTTTATGTTTGAAAAAATTTTATTTTATAGAAAATTTGACATAAGACTCTCATTTATATTAAAAATTATTAATTGTTTTTAATATTTCTATAAAAAAATTCAAAACTGTTATTTAAAACAAACAATTGATACCATAGAAACTACGATTATTTAAAACTGTTATTTAAAACAAACAATAGATACCTTAGCAACTACAATTATTAAAAAAAAATAATGAGATAAATAAAAACTCGTTTTGTAGACAAATTATTAATTGTTCTATGGCATAGTGGATAGGACATGGGACTACTAGTCAAAACGTTTCGGTTCGATTCCTGGCTGGGGCAAAATTTTTTTTTTTTTTTAATTCATCTTAAAATTCTCATTTATAAATTATTTATTTTTTTTAATACATTTTTAAAAAAATTCAAAACAGTTATTCAAAAAACAAACAATTGATACCATCGCAACTATAATAATTTAAAAAAAAAATTGAGATGAATATAAAGTCGATGGCTTAGTGGTTAAGACGTCGACATTTTAATTGAAAAGTGTGGGTTCGAATCTCGTTGAGAGCATATTTTTTTTTTAAATTCATCTTTTTTTAAATTCATTTTTTTTTTTATTAATTTTTTTTTGTAATTAAATATAAAAAAACAAATATTTGAATTTTCTGTCAAACAGTTCAATTGCAATATAAGAATTTCTTATTTATTTAATACACGCACGGGTATCTAAAAGTTGACAAGGGCAACTATAATCTTCCTCGTTTTATAAGTAAAATATTTCGGCTGAAATTTTAACCCTCGTGGAGTAATTGATTTACAGCTAATATCTTCACAATTGAATGTTGTTTTTATAAAATCAACCAAACGCTGTTCTGTAGTATTAGTGCTCAAATTTGAAATTCTCAAATTAAAATTCCGCTGAAGAACTAAATCTGGTGCTTGATCATCTTTTTCAAAGGGTATTAACGATGGAACCATAATGGGCTCTGATATCTGAGTATTGTTTTTTGCAAGTGTTTCATCTAAGCAGTCAGCTATCCTTAATAATTCCAATAAAGATACACTATTAGCCGGTTCAGGAACCACTGTTAAATTGTCAGTTCTAAAGTTGTCCTGAATTATTTCAAGTTTAGTTTTCACTAAATCTAAATCGGCTAAGACGACATCCCTAAAACTCATTGATATATCATAAACTGCAATACTTTGTTTTAGAGATGAGTACTGCTCATTCAAACTATCTACCAAATTCTTAAACTCTTCTTGATTGAAATTTTTTTGTGCAGATAGCGGCTCAACAATACCCTTAAGTGATAATATTTCACTTTTTAACTCCATTAATTGTACGTTTAAATATTTTTTTATATCACCGGGGAAAATGCTAAAATTATTGTTTAATGACTCAAAATTTTTTTCCATTTCTGGAAATTAGCAGCATTGTTCTTAATAACGGTAGTTAGTTTTGCTACCGTTCCTTGATGATCATTTTTAATTTCGTTGATTACATCAAAGATTTTACTATAAAATTGTTGAAAACTGTTATTTTGTATCAAACAATTCTCGCAAACAAAATATTTAGCAAGAAATGTGCTATACCAATTTCTGGGTGCATTTATACATGTGCCATGAAATTTTAAATGACAAGCACCTTTACAGGTAACAGTTTCAGTTTTTGCGTCCTTGATTAAACAAATTTTAGCATTGCATTTGAATTCCATGATTTGGTTTATTGTATATTGTTTTTTTTTTATTGAATATTAAAAAAAATTAATTGGGGCAGGTCAATAAATTAATTATCAGCAGATTTTGTAAAATTTTTTTTTTCTTTGTAAATATAAAGTCTTAAGTATGACAAATTGTGAAATTTATTATTTTTTTTTTTTTTTTAAATTAAAACAAATTAAAAAATTGCAACCGTTAACAAAAATTGAATTTAATATAAAATAAAATATTTTTGTTGTTAAAACTTTTTTAATTAAGTAAAATAAAACACGTTATTGAACTTTGAAGACTGAATGAAGACTGCATTTTGGTACATTACATTTGCTGTGTGTTGCACCTCGATATTTCCCACTTAAATGATCATGATCTTTACATTTAACGTCGTTCGTTAAAAATGATTCATTACATATAAAGCAAACTTCTGCGCTTTCAAATTCAGCTTGTTGTGCACTTGTTAACGATTTCATTCTATGTGGTGATTTTAAATCTGTTTCTAATAAAATTGCAATCATTTTTAACTCATTTAGAAACCATTCAATACAATTTTCTCCTTTATTAAAATTATATTTTGTATTTTCAATATAGCTGGATTTTACGTAGTACCCCATAGAAAATGGAATATGTTCTTGATAACTCTTATCTAATTTGATTTTTCTTAATAAGCATTCAATATCTGCATAAATTACACATGGCACCATTAATTTATTTTTGAAGTTCTTAAATTTGAGATTATTTTTATTGTTTTCTGGTAAAACGATAGCACAGTCATTAACTTTTTCACAGTATGACATAATAATTTGTATGATATAATAATTTTTCATTTGATGAAAAATAATTCAAGCATCTATCACAAAAATATTTTTGTCTCTTATTCTTAGACACTTCATTTGAAAGTAACCTTGACATATTTTTTATTAAAACATAATGATATTTAATTTTTTGTTTTATATTAGTTTCATTTTCATAATATGTGTTTAATTTGTTCTTTTTTTCATAAATATTTTGCACTAATAATAGATTGATATGTGTTTCTTGTTTAAGCTTAGTTAGGTAAAACGGAACAACTTTGAAATTACTTGCCTTAATTAATTCTAGTCCGAAAACGTTTATTGAAATAGAATTTAACTTTTCAAATTTTGGAATGTCATTTAGTAGCACTGGGAAGGTAATACCATTAAAATTCAATACTTCTCTATAGTTTTGATAACTTGAGATACGATCAGAGTGAGCTGTATTTGGATTTAGCGCAGCCATTATACACCACGCAAAGCATGCATCATCACTGTTTTTAATATTTATGCACGCCTTTTTCTTTTTTATCGAAGGTGGTAAATCAATGTAAGATGATGCTGAAGCAAATGAAGAAAATGTATTTATATTTACAAGTAAGTTAATTATAGAAGATAATGCCCACCCACTACTATTTTCTTGAAAATCATCAAATTTATTTAAAATTTGATTTTTTAGTTTATCATACCATTCCTCATTAGCATTATTCATTTTTAACACCACCACATTTTCTGTATTTAAATATTTTAGATTATATTCATTTTCTTCATTGCTTACTTTAACAAATTCACCACAAAACACAAAGTTAATTTTAATTGAATTATATTCTAACAATATCTGTTTAATTTTATCTTTTACAATTTCTTTACATTTTTCTAAAAAAAGCTTAGGATCTATCTCAGATATATTAGTTATAACACCACTTTCAATTCTTTTTTGGAAAGCAGTATTTAATGTTCTCCATTTCAATTCACTGTCTTTATTCACTGTCAATTTATTTTTTATTTTATATTTAAAAGATTGTAAATGCCCTGTTGTAATTAATAGTGAAGATTTCACTCCACTTTTAGAATTTATATTTTCTTTACATAATTGTTCTAATAAATTTAAGTCCTTTAATAGTGAAATCATATAAGACTTTACTTCTTTATTATTTTCACTCTGCTCATTTTTTTAAATAAATTAATATGTTTTTTTAGAATTTTCTTAGCAATTTCAGATATTTTTATTACTTTTTTATTTAAATTATTGAATTATTTTTTTTTTTTTTTATTTTTTTTTTTTTTTATTTTTTTTTTTATTTTTTTATTTAAAAAAATTAATTTTCATTCTTTAATTTAATGAATCTTAGCAGAGATATGAAATGAAATTAAATTGCCTTGAAGAAAAGGAAATCAAAAGAACTCTGAAATAAATAGAAAAATAAAAAAAAGTTGATCTCTGAAATAAATAGAATAAATAAAAAAAAAAGTTTATCTCTGAAATCAAAAGAACTCTGAAATAAATAGAAAAATAAAAAAAAGTTGATCTCTGAAATAAATAGAATAAATAAAAAAAAAAAGTTTATCTCTGAAATCAAAAGAGCTCTGAAATAAATAGAATAAATAAAAAAAAAGGTTTATTTTTTCTTTCTTAGTTTTTATTTAAAAGTAAAAAAAATTACAAGTAGTACATATTTATTGATTTATTGCCAAGTGATCTTGGGAAAATAAATCCTCTACTACTAACTTATATTTATATAATGAAGGTGAAACCATATAAATATTAGGTTCATCATTCAATATTTTCATTTGTTGTTCCGTTAAAATGTTCATCATATATGCAGGTAAAAAGAATACTGCATTTTCAAACTCCAGCAAGATCCTTTGACCGTACTGTGTATGAACTTTCTTCATCATTAAAATATGGTAATATTTGTTACGTATTACCTCCCTGGCTGTTAATGTTTTTTTTAATGATGACTTTTTGTCAACTTCCTCGTTAAACTGGTTCAGTATGTCTTCCACAACATCTGCCTTTCTTTTCCTGTTTATTGGAGCTGCACTTGATGTAGATGGTTGTTGATATAGATGATTGATACCACTTGGTTTTTGTGGTAGTACAATCATGATGCCATCTAAACTTTTAATTGCATCCATTGCAATGTGTTTTGTAAGTATTGAAATAATTAAAATTTTCGTTTCTTTTATACAAAATGTACTTATTTTTATTTCCTACAAACGAATGATAACAAAATTGAAAAATTAAAATTAAGTTTTTTAGCTGATAAGAAATTGTGATTTAAGACTTTTTTTTTTTGTTTTAAATAACAAAACATATAAATTCTTCGAAAACAAATAACAACAACATTACTCTATAACTACTGTATAGTCATGAAAAAAAAAACTTTAATTATACAGGAGATTCCCTGACGTCATATTTCTTAAAAATTTTTTAAAATATAATATTTCATATCAACAACAAATTATTGTATTATATTTTTTTTCTCTTTTTCACAACTTGAAATTGTAAGAACCACAAAAAGTTCTTATCACCAAAACATAATATTCAAAGTGGAAAAAAATTTATCAGGAAATGACCTCTGATATTAACCAGTAAATAGACCAGGAAATGACGTCCGGTATTCTAAATTCCAAAATTTCCTTATCGTTAACATCAATCCTTATCTTTAACATTTGTGATGTCATTTCCTGGTCTAGAATCCGCTTAGATATACTTGTGACGTCATTTCCTGGTCTAGAATCCGCTTAGGTATACTACTAATACCACATAGAAAAAAAAAGAGGTCTACTTAATTTTATAGGTACAGTGTACAAATGGCTTTACGGAACAATGGACGACACATAAAGAGTAGAAATAGAGAACCACCTTAGGATTTTAGACTCAAACAATCATGATAATACAGTAACTCTAAATTCACAAATAAAAGTAAAGCAGCACTTTAATGATACTTTTGTAAAACTTCAAACTATAATGGAAAAAGACAGAACCATCATTAACGAGAAGTTAAATGATATCAGTAGAGACAACAAAATACTTTTTAGACAAACAATGTACACAGACTTTTTACTAAAGCTCAAAATTTTGCAAGACAACGTGGAACAAGATAACATTTCCTCTTCTAGGTCAGGTATAATTCATAGTAATATACTAACTAATAACGAAATAGCCGAATATAATATTGACTTATATAAATTGCAAAATATTAAACTTGGAACTGTCATTGATAATTTCGAAAAGATAATTTTTGTAATTAAAGTACCTAACAAAATAATATATGTACAAAAATATTTGCTCATTCCAATGACAAATAATAACAATAAAGAATTAATGTTTGATCAAAAATTTATAATAAATTAGGAAAGTAAAACTTTTAATTATATCGAAAACTTAGATTTAAGAAATTTAAAATTATTAAATATTTGTGTTTCAAAATCCAATTGTAATAAAATATATAATAATATATCAGAAATTATTGAAATCCAAGAAGGGATAATATTATGTAAAAAAAAACCAAAAACATGTCATTTTATTTAGTAGTTGTGACGAAAGAAAATTTATTTTAAATGGAAATTGGTTAATAAACTTTAATAATTGGTCTATAAAAATTAATAACGATACGATAACAAATAATCAAAAAGAATTTAAACAAAGTTTCGTAATCCAAAAATCAATTGGAAATAAAATTCAAAATGTAAGTAATGAACTAGTATTTGACGAAATAGTATTAGAACATATTGAAAATATAAATGAAATTGTGGAACTCAAATTCCAACCAAAAACTAAATATTATATTATAGAATCAATCATTGTAATTATAACAATTATTTGTATAGTACTTTCTGCAATAATCTTTTGTAAGCTTAGACTGAAAAATATAATGAAAGTTATTAAGTGTACTCAGGAGTGTCTTCAATTTAAGGGGGAAGAAGTTATATCACCCCACTCTAACAACAAAAGTTGCCCAACTAATTCAAGTTCATCAACTTTATTTCATCTTTCAACATAACAGAATATTTTCCCATATAATAACATAACATAACTTAACGTTATTTTAAATGAAATTTGACACTGCATTTTTACTTTTGCTTTCAATTAAAATTCTAACTTTAATAAATTATATATTATAACTTTTGCGATATCTATACAAGTAATTATTCATGACCTAATTCTCATAATCAATCAGTGAACTTAAATGAACCTAGATTATAATAATAAATTAAAGAAATGTATTCTTAGAATAATATTTGCATTTTCATAGTTTTATGTTTAAGCTAAAACTTATAAATATTGTAAATTGTAAATTTAGTTTAGTTTTTAGTAAGATCGCAATCTGGTATTGTTTAAATAAATATTTCTAGAATATATAAAACTCTTTAGTCGCCTATCGATTTACGGATATGTAGATTTACGGATATGACATATAGACGTACTGCCGTATAAAAATTGTACGTCGTATGTTTTAATTTAGGTTAATTTAGGCCCTATGAAATGAAAAGTTTATTCTACATTTTAACATATGTTTTTTTATAATAAAAAACTCTTTTTAGTTTTACTTTGACATAACCCCCGAATTTTATTTAATGCATGCATTCCTTTTACCAAAAATTGTTGATGAAGAGTAGGTAGAAGCTGTTTGTAGTATATAGTTGTCAGATTAATTGTCCTACATAATATTTGTGAAGTTAATAATATTTAATATATTTAGATAATGAAAAAAAAGTGAAAAAATTAAGGTTAATTTCTGAAATATATAAAGACTATTTTTTAAAATGGAAGAGTTAAGTGCTTATTGGTAATCAAATAAAAAAAATGATTTAACGTAACCTCTTCAAGAGAAAATTCATCTATTATGAAAAATATTTTTAAAGCTATCTGCCGAAAATTATTTAATTATGTACTCCGCAGTAGGTGAGTGTAAAAAAGAGTAGTTTATTCCTCATATAGAAACGCAAGTAATAACATTTTTTTGTTTGAAGAAACTTATCAGTCATGACCCATGACCATACATAGAAAAAAATAAATAAATAAACTAGAAAAATAGGTATAATATAAAATAAACTAAAGAATTCAGAACCAATTTTTGCATACATACATTTGTAGTAAAAATTTCAGATTTTATTATTGAAATGTAGTGCCTACTTGCATATGTAGTTAGTAAATTTAAAAATGGAATAAGGGGAGGAGAAATTTATCAATTTTTTAATTGATTAGTTATTTTTTTAATATCTTTGTAGATATGTTATAAATCTTAAAATTGTGATTTTAAAAAAAATCTCGACTTCTGTCAACTTAACTATTATTTTGTACTTCTGGCAGCTTCAATATAATATAATAATAACTACTAAACTTATGAATTATGATAGGTATGTTAAATTTTGTTGTACATATTATGCTCTATGAATAAGCTTTTTAATTAGGATACATAATACATAGAACATAGTTCAAATCTTACTGAAATGTTTAGAAAAAAGTACAGTTTTCTATATCTAGGACAGCATTAAATAGAATTTTGACTGCTTGACTTCAGTAAATATGTATATGTATTTGTTTAGAAAAATCATCAAATTTTCAGAGTAATAGGTCTATTCACGCACAAAAAATTAAACTTAATTGAATTAACTTATTATTTTTGACATTTCAATTCTGTTCGTTTATATGACTAGTTAGCTTTTTGAACCAATCAAAAAATTAGAAAAATGACATTGCCATATAAAAAGTTTGCTACACTTTTCGAACAAATAGAATAAACGAACGGAATGCTTTAATTCAATTATTTCAAAAATAATAAGCCTCAGGACTAGTTTTTAAATAATCCAATTAAAGTTAATTGAGTTATTTTACTTTGACAACTGATGACAACTAGTTTGTTTATAAACTAAAGATAAATATTCACATTTTTCATGTTAATAAATAAAAGTTTTTTTAAGTAATTTCTAAAATAATAATTTTAGATTTAATTTACTTTTCTTTGACTTATTTAATTTCAAACTTATTTACATACATATTTGTTATTAGTAATAAAAAAAAGTCTCAAATATCAACATTTTTCTAATATAAACAAAATATAATAATATAATTCATTTGTTTATATTAAAATAATTTTCTAATATAACAAATGAAATTTCAAAATCAGCTGTTTCCCAAACTAATATAACTCAATTAATTTTTTTGACAAAAAACACCCTCACGAGAAAAACGATTTTAATTAAGTTTAAGTATTTGTTCGTGAGAGACCTAATATATTATATTAGATTAGAACACTATTTATATTTAGAATGTAAATCGCTTTTTTTGTGTAATAACTGTACAAAGTTATACTCTCTTTATAGCGCGAGTTACGTCACAGTCGGTAAACCCCACCAATATAATAATAAATGAACCTCCAAAAAAGAAAACTCAATTTCATATTTATGAAATTTAAAATATAAAAAAATATTTACAAAAGAATAATTTCACATTTTTACTTTTTGTTTTTCTTTTTATTCTTCTTTTTCCATTTCATACAAAAAGGTAATTAGCTACATTTTTGTATACTCAGCATAATTACGGTCAATTGCATTTGAACCACTTTCAACTTTCATTTTAAATAATATAATAACAAAAGATATCAAATACAAAAGTCAGCACAATAATGGTCAATTGCACTTGAACTAATTTTAAACATAATTGCACTTGAAATTATTTTTAACGTTATAATATAGTAATATGAAACCGAACATATGTTGAAATTATTGTGTACAAAATTCAGTACGAACATTTACCAATAATATATCGATTTTGTAATAAGTAAAATAAGTAAATTTCTTTTTGTAATTCGATACTGAATTTTGTTTCAAAAGATATTTTTAAGTAATAAAATATAATTAGTATTAAGATAAGAAAATTGTTTTTGTAAAATAAAAATAAAGATTTTGTATTTGTAAAATAACAACATTAAAAAAGTTAGACTTAAGCCCACATTCAAATAATACAGTTCAATAATAAAATTTTAATTTAAGTTTAAAATTTTTTGGTGTTATTATTTTAAAAAACCCATAAAACACATAATTCGCGCAGTCGAGTTGTTTTTACTATCTTAAGATAGAAAATTTTGATATACTTAATTAAAATATTTTAATATTTAATAATAAAAACAAAAAAAAAAAAAAATAATAATAATAATATATATATAATAATAAATCTTTATTAGTTATTAAAATAATTAATATATAACTCTAACAGTTTAAATTATAACAGTTTAATAATCTAAAATAATAAAACTAAAAACTATTAATTAAAGTTGTATACATAAATTTTAAATAAAATTAAAAAAAAAAACAGAAAAAAAAATTAAAATTAAAACAAAATAAAAAAAAAAAACATATTTTTGTTCTTCAAATATAATATCAATACAAATAATTAATGCCAAAAATTAGACAAAGAAAAAACAATAATAGATTCAATTTATATACTATCAGTGAAGAATTAATAGTAAAACAAATATGCAGAACAACATTTACAATTTCTGTAAATGATATATTAAAGGATGCTCAGCGGATTCATGAATTCCGTGGTGATTGTCAATATGCATTAACATCATTTCTGAGGGAAGTAGACATGCCAACAGGCAAAAACATACATCTACCAGAGGATTATAGTAAATAAAATCCAGGGTCCAGCGTTGGATGTCGTAAGAACATTAGGAACAAATGCAGATTGGAACCAGATAAAAACATTTTTAATCACTAATTTTGGAGTCAAGGAAAGTTATCATCAACTATGCCATCAAGCCCTTGCAGTTAAAAATTATCAGGTTAGAGAATATTATAATATTTTAGTTTTAGTACTAAGTAAATTAAATGAAAAATTTGAATTCTATATAAATAAACCTGCAGAACTTTCTGCTGATAATAATGAAAAATTTGTTAGATGATGCAAATTTGGCATAAATTATTATAAATAAAAACATTACAAAAATACGGGAAGCTTTTGACTCACTAGAAAGTTTAGGTATGATCAGAGATAGGCATAAATTTAGTAGTAATTCCAATAATAATTTTAAAAATATGAATAAAAAAAATAATTTGAATCAAAACTATAACAATCGTTATCAATACCATAATAATGTAGAAAGGGCAGGACAACAATTCCGACAGAACACAGAGACACAAAATAAAATATCTAGAAATAATAACCAAAGCACTTACCAAAATAACCATAGAAATCATAACCAAAGTACTTACCAAAATACAGAAATAATTTTCAAAATACTGACCGAAACACTACAAACTCTGGACAGTCAAGAACTAGCCGAAATAGTCGATTTAACAATAATAGAAAATTTATTAATTTAGGACGATCAGCGCCCATTGATACTTACGAACAAGTTGAAGAAGAGGTAAATTTTCTTTCACCGCCTCCCAAATTAACTTGCCAATAGTATTACTT
Source organism: Dolichopus griseipennis (assembly GCA_963082915.1). NCBI lineage: Eukaryota > Metazoa > Arthropoda > Insecta > Diptera > Dolichopodidae > Dolichopus > Dolichopus griseipennis. Next base: position 99,855,896 of record OY720441.1, on the reverse strand, counting down.
ACCGTTGATAGAACAAAGCTCAAATGCTTAATAGATACTGGGTCCTCCACATCACTACTTAATGAAACCCAGTTACCACAATATAGAAGAAAATTTTTGAGAAATCGTATTAGTTTTACCACTTTAAATAATGAATTATCTGTGCAAAAAGAAATTAAAACGGACTTACCTGTAGAATTTTACGAAGACGCTTTTATGATTTGGAAACTGACGAGTTTTCAAAATAAGTAATTCGCTGCAATAATAGGTCAAAATTTACTAAAACCGTTAGGTGCCGTAATCGATATGGAAAAAGAAGTCCTAAAAATTAACGATAATGAACTAAAATTCATAAACAGTTGTCCATATAAGTTTGATGAAATCTATCAATTAGAACAAACAAATCTAAATGATGATCAGTTTAAAATTCTTTTCAAATCATTAAATAAAGAAGAAGATAAAATATTAGAAAAATTAATAAACTCAAACAAAGAATTTTTTTTTTAAAGAAGGTGATCATTTAACAAGTACTCCAAATATTCAACCCCAAATAGTAGTGACCACCGATAGGCCTATATATTCTAAAATATATAGATACCCTCGTGTTCATGAACAAGAAATATCTACTCAAATCTCATATATGCTGAAGCAAGAGATAATAAAAGAGACTAGTTCTCCTTATAACAGCCAATTTTTTTTTTTTTTTTTTTGCGAAGGTTGATGGAAAGCATCGAAAGCCGCCCAGAAACACTGTACGGGGTTCATCTGGGGAGTGTTGGACTTTAACCAACTAAAACCACCCACCTTTTTTTAAAACCAAACTTGGTATGGACTTTAAATACAAATGTATTGTTTGGTTTTTAGGATCGGGATTGGGAAGGAAATTAGGATTAGGATTTAGGAGTTTGAATTATGATGGATAAAGGAATTAATTTAAAGGAAAGTCATGAAGATGGATGTTAATGTTCTTCTTAAACTTTATTGGATCGTACATATAAAAACTACCAACTTTGGGAAACACATTACATGGTAACTGATTCCATAATCGCGATGTACGCACAACAAACGAATTTCCATAAGCCGTGTTTCGCCATCTTACTAATTCAACAGAGTAGGGGTGAGCATCTGTCGCACTCCTTGTTTCACGTTGAAAAACTTTTAGGGGAGGCATTAATTGTTTGATTTCATTGGAACAGGTGTTCGTCCCTACGAGGTATCTATAAAACAGAGTTAGTGACCAAATGGTTCGCCGATGGTTAAGTGGAGTGAGCGATGAGGTAACACTGAGATCATTTATAAGACGGATAGCTCTATTTTGCACTTTATCGCGATATCCCAGTGCGGTTTGGGGGGCTCCAGCCCAAATATGTGCATTTTACTCCATTTTTGGTCTAATGTAAGTTTTATAGATTTTTAGAAGATCAGGTGCAGTAAAGTAAGTTTTACAGCGAAACAAAAAACCTAAACATTTAGCTGCATCTTTAGCTATACCAAAAATGTGGTTTGACCAGGTCAATTTTTGGTTTAACCCGATACCCAGAATGTTAAGGTCTGTTGTGTGCTGCAAAGGTATACCCTAAAATGACAAGCTGGGGGTAGATATTGCAATTTTCCGCGAGATTAAACAGCATTGGGTCTTTTTTGTGTTGAAATCAACACGGTTACACTCTCCCCATTTTTGGATTTTTGCTAAATCATTGTTTAGCTCACTAGTCATGAAATTTTTTGCTGTTGTGTTAATCTGATGATTAATGTTACAGCGACTATGAAATTCATAGGAAGCCACAAGGGTGCTGTAATCTGCGAAACTGTGAATTGGATTGGAGGTTATTGAAAGTAAGTCATTGATAAATATTAAGAAAAGAGTTGGGGATAGAACAGATCCTTGAGGGACACCAGCATTTATTTGAAATTGGTTGGATGTATAACCATGTACACGAATTGTGCGATTTGAGAGAAAATCTCTAATCCATTTTAGAAAAACCCTACCTAAACCTAAAGCCTCGCATTTTGCTATTAAAGCATCATGCCATACTCGGTCAAAAGCTTTAGATATATCCAAGGCTACAACATCAGATTCACCAGAGTGGTGAAGACTGATATTTAGCTACTCGCAGAGGTAAGTCATGAGATCACCGGTTGAACGACGGGCTCTGAACCCGTATTGTCGATCATGTAGCAAACCTTTGCGATCAAGGTATTTCAGAAGCTTTATGTTTACAATTTTTTCCATTACTTTGGAAAGGACCGAGGTTATAGCAATAGGGCGGTAGTTTGAGGGATCGCTTTTGTTGCCTTTTTTTGGAATTGGAAAAACATTCGCAACCTTCCATTGGGCAGGATGAGTACCCGAAGTAAAGGAAAGGAAAAAAAGGTTGCGGAGTGGTTTTGAAATAGTGGAATAAGTTTTTTTGAGAACCATTGAAGTGATTCCATCCGAACCGGCCGATTTGTTTGCGTCAAGATTTTTCAATATTTTCATCACTGTTCGTGTCCTGAAGTAAATTCTACCAAAGGAACAGCCAACGCGTGGAATATGAGGTGGATTTTGTGTTGACTGGGGCAGTGTTAAATTGGAAGCAAATTGTTCACCAAACAAGTTTGCTTTTTCTTTAGAATCTGACACAATTCTGTTATTTTTATCAACAAATGGGGGAAAAGAGGAATCGCTTACGTCCTCCTTTAACCCCTTTGTAAAAGTCCAAAAGGACTTACTGTTCTTTGGCATGTGGAGCAACCTACGTTTTATTCTTTGGTTGAATAAGAACTTTTGTTTGTTGAACGTTTAAAAGCCTCCTCCTTATTATGAATTGCTTTACTACAAATGCGATTGAACCATGCATTCGGTTTTCGTTGAATACTTCTCATGGAGTGAGGTATGAACAACCTCATTCCAAGCAAGATGGTTTCACTGATCGCATTTGCAGCAAAGTTAACATTCTTGTTGCGAAAACACATTGACCAATCGAAATCTTTAAAAAAGTTGTTTAAACCTTCCCAGTTGGCACGATTATAATTCCATACCAGTTTTTTGGGAGGAGTCTTTCCATTGATCACTGTGTTAATATGGAAGCTTGTTTTCACCAAACAATGGTCGGAGCCCCCCAGGGGACAACCTACTGAAACCACATACTTTTCAGGATGTGTAGTCAGAAACAGATCCAAGAGGTAACCTTCTTGATCAGCACGGTCAGGGACCCTAATTTTGAACAAGTTGAGAAAGGTGGAACAGTGATGAGAACAGTTCAACTTGCTTCCCAATTGAGTTTTGGCTCAAAAAAGAATTACTTGAAAAATGAAGCCAATCTCTGTTATGGATATTGAAATCCCCAGCCAGAACTATTTCAGTTTTTGGGCATGACTCAAAAATTTCATTAATCTGGCTAGAGAGATTTTCAATCTCCGTAGCAGTTTCATGTTCATTTGAGTTGGGTGATCTGTATAAGAAACAGAAATGTATGACATGTTTTCCAACGAGAATTTTGACCCAAATGTAATGGAAGGTTGGGCTAGAAGCTTTATATTTACGAAGAATGTTGAAAACTATGTCATTTTTAATGAAGATAGCGATGCCTCTTTTATGGATTGTATTTCAATATAGAAAATATATTGGAAAAATTAGAAAATTCTCAATACTTCACAACACTGGATTTGGCTAAAGGATTCCACCAAATCTTAGTGAAAAAAGAAGATCGTCCGAAGACAGCCTTCTCCACACCTTTTGGACATTATGAGTACTAAAAATGCCGTGTGGATTAAATAATGCTCTGGCAACTTTCCAACGTCTTATAAATAATGTTCTTAAGGAATATATTATTAAAATTTGTTGTTACCTCAACGATATTCTTATATTTTCTACTTCCTTGGAGGAATATTTAAATAGTATAAAAAAAATATTTAACAAACTTAGAGAAAATCATTTTTGGGAATTACGGGGTATTATATTAAATTTATTATGCCAAATTGGCATAACCTTTGACTAACTACCTTAAGAAAAATAGTAAAATAAATATAAAAGACTCGAATTAAATAAATGCATTTGAGAAATTAAAAAGAGTAATAACAGAAGATCCCATATTAAAATACCCAGACTTCAACAAAAAATTTCAATTAATAACAGATGCTAGGGCTTTCGCTATTGGTGCAACATTACAACAAGATTCTCATCCCATATGTTATGCTAACAGAACTTTAAATGATCATTCGAAAAATTACTCTACAATTGCAAAAGAATTGCTTGCCATTGTTTGGGCACCCAATTACTTTAGACCGTATCCATATGGCAACAAGGTTTAAGTTTTAACAGACCATCAACCATTAAAATATTTATATGCCATTAATCGCAAGGAAAAGATATTAATCCGTGGTAAAATTGATGGTTATTAAAATTAGGAAAGTGAAAATAACATGAATCTTGAATATATAAAAGGCAAGGAAAAAAAAGTGGCAGATTTTCTTAGCCGAATAGATACAAAAAAACACGAAATAAATTTGATAGAAAATACAGAAAATATTAATAGTTCTGATAACGAATCTCAAACAATATCTAGTACAAATTACTATCATGAAAAGCGGATGTATCCGAAAACACAGATTATAATGATGAAATTATATCTTAATTAAGTAATAGCATAAATTATTCAATGCAAAATAATATAAAACCTCTGACTTTGAAACCGTTTCCGAAAATGACGAAAATTTGAGCAACGGGACAGTACATTCTCAAGAAAAATAGTTAAATGACCATTTTCCAATTCTAGATACAATTGTAAACAGATTCAAAACCCAAATTATTCTCACCGGCCATTCAAACAAGGACGTTAAAATAATTCTTGGTAATAAAAGGATACTTATAAATTCAGATAATATAGAAAACAATCTTAGTGACATATGTAGAAGATACATAACAAAAGGTAGAATAGGCATTTTCTCTGAACTGAATGACCATAAATACAATATAGTACAAAGAAAGCTAATTGAACTATACGGAAGCTTTCAAAACATAAAATTAGTTAGGTGTAATTTTTTTGCAAAAGACATGACTACAGAACAGAAGAGGAAACCTTAAAACAGATACATGAATATCACAAGAACGAAACAGGACATACAGGTATAAATGAAAACTATGAAGGTTTGAAAAAAGCGATATACTTTCCGAAATTAAAAAATTCTATTCAAAAATATATCAATAATTGTGACATATGTAATCGAGTAAAATATAACAGAAAACCAATAAGAAAGAAATTCCAAGTGACAGAAACACCTAAAGACATTAAAGAAATTATACATATGGGCATATACACTAATTCAAAACAAAACTTTTTGACGTTCATAGACTATTTTTCTAAACATGCTACCGCTTTCCACCTAAATGATAGGAATAAACAAACTATAATAGAAAAACTAAGAGAAATCAAAGCAAACAGATGACATTTCAAAAAACTAATCACCGATAATGAATTTAAGAGTATTAATATAAAAAATTTTCTTCAAGACGAAAAAATTGAATTTCACTTAGTAAAATATAACAATCACACTGGAAATTCTAACATTGAACGATTTCACAGTACTGTTAGCGAAAAAATTAGAGTTCTAGGTATTGTTAATAAAGAACTTAATAATAACGAAAAATTGTATATAGCAATTGAGTGGTATAACAACAGTTACCACTCAGTGACAAAAGAAGAACCTATTAATATTCAAGAAGGAAATTGTAATAAAAACAAAATTTATGGTTCTTTGATGACAGAAAAATCTAGGTATATAAACAAACTTAATTTAAAAAGAGAAAATTATAACGAAAACAAAACTGAAGGTTACATAAAAAACTATAAGAGTGTTAGACATAAGGAACAAACCAAATTTATAAAATCTAAGCTTGAAAATATACATACATCAAATATTAAAAGAAATTATAAATTTGCAGGTAAAATTAATATTGACAATCCTCTTAATGCTACCAACAATACCGATGCTAACCCAGGCCTTTTTAACATTTGAAAAAATCGAGTCAGACTTAGGATACACAGAAATCAAAGTGGAGGATGTAGAATTAGTTAAAAATTATAACTCAATCCTGCATATCATTAACCCCGAAGAAATTTCAGAAATACTAGTTAAATACAAATTAGAAGATAATATAAATTTAGCAGATATACAAAATAAACTAATTTTAACTCACCAATTAAATGTCGCGAGAAATAAGATTAAAACTCTAATCCTACACAGACACAATCGGGGTCTAGTAATATTCCTTGGTACTGGCGAAAACGGCTATATGGAACAATGGACGATTCTGACCGACAAGAAATCGAAGATCATCTAAAAATAGTTGACCAAAACAATCATATTGCAATAACAAACTTAAACAGTCAAATGACAATTAATAAAAATTTTAATAACACTTTTATTAAACTTAAACAAATGATTGAAAACGACAGAATTTTAATTAATGAAAAAGTTAACGACATAACCACTCAATACACAACCATATATAAATACCTACTTTACACAGATTTTGCACTAAATATTAATATTATACAAGATAACATTGAACACATTCAAGACAATACAGCATCAGCCAGATTAGGAATAATACATAGTAATATATTAACAAATGAAGAAATTTTAGAATATGATAGGTATTGATTATAATAAATTACAAAATATTAAATTAGCTACGTTAATTGACAGTAAAGAGAACATTGTTTATGTAATTAAAATACCTAAAGAGTGTAGTAACAACTTTGTTAATGTTTCAACAACAAAAAATTGTAAAATATGATAATAAATATTTTAATTATGAAAATAAAAAAGATGTAAGAGACTTAGTAAAATCGAAAAATTGTATTTTCAAAGGAAACTTTTTAAAAATTTTTAATAATGTATCAGAAATAATTGTTTTCAAAATAGGATTAATTTTAGCAAAAAATCAGAGAAATGTAAATTTTAATAGTACTTGTGATAAAAAAAAGTTCAGAATAAATGGAAATTATATCTTTAATTTTAATAATTGTTGTATAAATATAAATGGAAATGTTTTTAATAGTAATTTATGAGAGTTCAAACAAAATTATACGTTATAAAATTATTTAAATATAAACCGTGAGATTGATGAAAATATCAGCTTCAATGACATAATATTAGAACAAGTAAAAACTATTTAGGAAATAAAAGAAATAGAATATCATAAAAATAATCACTACATTTATTTAAGTCTCATAATTTTTATAATTTTAATAGTAATAACCATAACTATATTTTTACTAGTATTCTTTAAAAAATTCAAAATATTTGAATTTGCGACTCGGGAGAGTTTTAATCTTAAGGAGGGAGAGTTACGTCACAGTCGGTAAACCCCACCAATACAATAATAAATGAACCTCCAAAAGAAATTTAAAATATAAACAAACATCTACAAAAGAATAATTTAACATTTTTACTTTTTGTTTTTCTTTTTATTTTTCTTCTTTTTCATTTCATACAAAGATGTGATTAGCTACATTTTTGTATACTAAGCATAATTACGGTCAATTGCATTGGAACCACTTTCAACTTTTATTTTAAATAATATAATAACAAAAGATATCAAAAACAAAAGTCAGCACAATATTGGTCAATTTTACTTGAACTAATTTTAAACATTATTGCACTTGAAATTATTTTAACGTTATAATATAGTAACATGAAACCGAACATATGTTGAAATTATTCTGTACGAACATTTACCAAATAATATATCGATTTTGTAATAAGTAAAATAAGTAAATTTTTTTTGTAATTCGATAATGAAGTTTGTTTCCAAAGATATTTTTAAGTAATAAATTAGAATTAGTATTAAGATAAGAAAATAATTTTTGTAAAATAAAAATAAAGATTTTATATTTCTAAAATAGGAAAATTAAAAAAGTTAGTCTTAAGACCACATTCAAATAATCAAGTTGGATAATAAAATTTTAATTAAAATTTAAAATTTTTTGGTGTTATTATTTTAAACAACCCATAAAACACATAATTCGCGTTAAACTACAGGAATAAAATTCAAAAATACTTAAAAACGTTTTTATAAATGAAAAAATTATAAATTTTGTTTAATCAAATTCAAACGCAAGAATTGTTGACAACATTGTTCCCATAAATTTCATTATGTATAGGAAAAAAAATAAGTTTCGTGTAATATTATTCTAATATAAATTACACAAAACAGATTTTTTATGTTAATTTAAAAGCACAAGAAGCTCGAATTTCGAGCACAGGGCGATACTAGTCTTAATATTTAATCGGTTTATTTTTTCCCATACAAATATAAACATCCCTTTTCAGGGAAAACTATAAGACCAATTTTAATGAAACAACAACCAAAAGAAAGGTATTTTTTGTTTTCATATTACAATGATATTTTTTTTTTAGAATATTGCGTTGAAAACCCGTCTTAAATTTAACGTAAATTTGAATTTAACGGTCAAATGTAATTCATTTTCAATTGTAACTCGCAACTCAATCAAACTATTATATGCGCCGACTTATGTCTTTCTTTTTTTTGTTTAGTTCAAATGTTCAATGAAAAAGGAGATTGAAATTTTTTTAAAATTTTGGATTTGTGTTGTTTTTTTTTTTTTTTATCTTAAAAAGTGAACGAGAAATGTGAAAAAAATGAGAAAGTGATTTCGAACAATGAAAGCAATACATTTGGTTTGTTCAGTAGTTTTCATTTATAACGAACTCGGTTCAATCATATATATAATACACAAGTGTTGGCGAGACATTGCCAACATGTAAAAAAATATTGCAGATTAAAATTGTTATAAATTTTCTTCACACAATAAATAATAATGGCAATACTTATATTTTAAAATTTATTTCCCCTACGAAAGAAGAAATTAAAACTATTCGTATCATAGAGATACGATACGAATTGAGATCTACTAAATGTTTATTTTTGTTTTTTTTTTTCTAAAACAAAATTTAGAAGAATATAGAACAAAGGAGAATAGAAGTTTGTTTTTGTTTTATTTGTTTGATGGCTTGGCTATATTCAATATTCAATATTGATGTTCCTACCTATCCATTCATAAAAAATAACAAACCAATTTTTTAGAAAAAATGGCAAACAGATTGGAGAAACAAAAACAAGAATAAAGAAAAAAAATTGAAACTATCATATCTTCGAATATAAATTTGTTTTTGTTTTATTTGTTTGATGCCTGTATTCAATATCCAATATTGTAAATGTACCTACCTACCCATTAAAAAAAATATCAAGCCGATTTTTTATAAAAAGTGGCAATTGATTAGAGTACCAAAAAACAAACGAATTTTGTTGTTGAATTTAAATCATGAAAGTAGTATGTATTATGTACATAAAATTGACAGTGCGAATTAAAAATGATTTGTTTTTTATTTTTAACGAAAGAAACTCAACAGTTGCTTTGATCGTTTTAAAATGCAAATAGAGAATACAAATGCGTATTGCAGTCTTGAGAGAGCCTTCGAGACGTGCATATTAACACTGCGAGTGATTTTATTATAAATCAACAAAAAATATAAAAAAAAATAAAAAAAAAACCTAAAGTTATATTTTCTTTTCACTAATTATCTAAATTAATTGGGAACATGCTTTAATATCATAATTTATTAACTTTTTTCTTATTTAAATAAGAAATAGGAAAATAGGGAAAAAAAAATTGAAAGTGATATTGGTGCACAACCAAAAAGCATAAAAATGCTAAATGGTGATTGCATACAATTTAATGCAAAATCGCTAATTAACAAAACACCAGGGCCAAAATTCCTAATAATGGAACGTTCGAACAATAATTTATCATTGGAAAATGTTTTAGCATTCTTAACTAAAAAAGTTATAAATGCGGTTGATGCGGTAGGAGAAGTAAAGAGTGCAAAAAATTAAGGAACGAAAGCTTGTTAATTGAAACAAAAAACCTTCAACAAGCAATGTCATTAATCCGAATTAGCCAATTTCCTCCAAATATAAATGTCTCAGTTTCGGAGCACAAAACTTTAAATAATACAAAAGGGGTGGCATACTGTCCAGAATTTGAATATGAAGAGGAAACAGAACTAAAAGAAGAACTCACAAAGCAAAACATAATAGAACATAGACAAATCTTGAAAATAGTTGGTGAAAAATCGGTTGGAACTGGGCTTTACATATTAACCTTCTGTACGAAAGACCTTCCACAATATGTATACGCTGGTTATCAAAGCTATAAGGTGAGGGAATACATTCCACTCCCCTACAGATGTAATACATGCCTTAAATACGGAAATGGTTTTCAACAATGTACAGCATCAAAAAAATGTTTAAACTGTGGTGAAAATTACCATTTAGTTGAGAACGAAAAGTGCCAAAACACTCCAAAATGGGTCAACTGTGGAGGAAACCACAATGTTTTCTATATGTAATGTCCAAAATTCTTAGAAGAAAAAAAAATTCAAAAAATTAAAGTAATCGAAAAAATCAGAATATCTGAAGCAAAGAAAAAATATAGACAAAGAAATCATTTAGATTTTAGCATACCATTTTCAAAAGCTGTCAACACCAACTCACAAATCAAACCAATAGAAAAAACAAATTACAACAACAATACCACAAATAATACAGAATTACAAAATAAAACTGTATTTTTTCCCCTCCCATCAACATCAACAACTTCAACAATCAACAATCACAACAACATTAGAAAACTCAAATCATATTACAAATGATAATGGTAATAATAATAATAAGGTAAATCAAACCGAAATAAATACAATTAAAATTTTTGACAGAAAAATCTCAAAGAGACAAAAACAAATTATAAAAAAACAAGAAAGAGAAAAGAAGAAAGACAAACAAAATAAAAAAATAAAAACTGAAGAGCAAAACTCAGATTCAGACTGTACATTGAACACATCTGAGATGAGCTATGACGAATAATTAAGCTTATTGCTTATAAATTAATACTCTCTGAAATATTGTATGTATATTTTTCTCTTTTATTTCTATTTTAATTTTTTTTTTTTCTGTATTTAAATAATGCATATTGTACAATGGAATTGCGACGGCTTTTTTAGTCATTTCAATGAGTTTAAATTATTAGCTAATAAATATGAAAATAGTATTTTTTGCATTCAGGAAACAAAATTCAATCAAAATTACGTGCCAAATATTAAAAGTTTCTCAATAACCCATAAAAATTTTTTATAAACTACTATTGCTCACGGAGGTGTAGCAATACTTGTTAGTAACAATGTAAGCACAAAAGTTGTTAATATTAGTTCTGTTTTGCAGGTTACTGCAACAAAAATCTTTTTTCCTATTACGTTAACGATAGTAAACATATACTTACCAAATACGCAAATTTTTTTCAGCAAACGATTTAGAAGATATAATTAAACAAGTAGATAATCCTTTTATTCTATTGGGTGATTTTAACGCACATAATATTATTTGGGGTTCAAAAAAAAAATGATAAAAGAGTGAAAAAAATTGAAAAATTCGTAAACAACAACGGTTATGCATAATGAACAATGGTAAAGCTACATAATCTTTAGTCTTTCATACAAAACAGAAAGCACAATAGATTTGACAATAGTATCTCCATCCTTATTAAACCACTTTAACTGGTATATAGATAACGATTTACATGGAAGCGACCATTACCCTATAATCTTAAAATCAATAGCCATGTTAAATTCAAACGTTTTTCGTAAAAACTTCCAAATACATAAAGCAAACTGGATAGATTTCAGAAAAAGTATAAACCTTAACAAAAAATTGTCAGATTTTAAAACAATTGACGATATGGAGCAATATATTACAAATGCAATAATATCTGCTGCCCATAAGTCAATACCTATGTCTAAAACTAGCAAACAAAAAAAATATGTTCCATGGTGGAACAAAGAAATAGAGGAACTTACTAAGAAAAAGAAAAAGGCCTTACAAAAATTTAAAAGAACTTTAAATACAGAAGATTTTGTACACTTCTTAAAAGCAAGAAACTCGAATAATAATCACAAAAAAAAATCTTGGACGGAGTACGTTGGGAGTATTAATAGTATTACGACACCTAAAACCGTTTTTAAAAAATTGAGAGCATTAAACGGCAAAGATCCTTCCAATATTATACCTTTTTTATGTGCAGGCGATGGCCGAATAATAAATAAACCAATCGATATAGCTAATAAACTATCTGACTACCTTAGCTATATTAGCAGTTCAAACAATTATTCGAAAAATTTCTTAACCCTAAAAAATTCCATTGAGAAGGAGGCTTTCGCGGTTAGTCTGGACCAAAGTCAGTCATATAATAAACCACTCACAATAGAAGAACTAGAAAATAGTTTAAAAAATTGCAAAGGTTCTTTCCCGGGACCAGATCTCATAAATTATAACATGATACAAAACCTTGAATACGAACATAAAATTTACTTGCTTGAAATATACAATTTTATTTGGATATATGGAGTCTTTCCCAAAAACTGGGCAAAGGCAATTCTTATACCCATTCTAAAGAAAGACAAAGACCGTAAACTTACTTCAAGTTATCGACCAATATCCTTAACAAATTGCTTATGTAAAATAATGGAAAGAATGGTTAATAAAATACTGCAGTGGTTTTTGGAAAAGAATAATAAAATCAACAGTTGTCAGTTTGGCTTTTGCAAACATAGAAGTGCGATCGACGCAAGCACAACTCTTGAAAACACATCATGGAGGCCTTTTCCAAAGGCCATCATATCATTTCTATATTTCTAGATAGAAAAGGCATATGATCGTCTCTGGAAAAGAAAAGTACTAAATAATCTTTACAATAAAGGTATAAAAGGTAACATGTTATTTTTTATTAAAAATTTTCGTTCTGAAAGACGATTTCAAACGATAATTCCTAACACACGTTCAATTGAACATGAAATGGAGAACGGAATCCCTCAGGGATCTGTGCTAAGTGTAACGTTATTCTTAACTGCTATTGACAGCATATTTTCAGAAGTATAAAATCAGAAGCGATTCTTTTTACAAGACGCAGAAAAAACATCTAAGTACATACCTAGAATACTAATAGATACATATCCCATTAAATTTGTCAATCAACACAAATTTCTAGGGATAATATTTGATAATGAGCTAAATTGGAAGGCCCACTAAAACCTACTTAAAATTAAAGCTAAAAAACCTTAATCTACTAAAAATTTTATCCAATTCTAATTATGGAGCAGACAGAAAAATGTTGACGAGAATATACAAAATGGTAATACGTCCTTTACTAGAATCTCGATGTGTCAATTACAGTTCAGCAAACAAACAGCTTCTCTCTACATTAGACTCAATCAATAATACTGCATTAAGAATATGTATAGGAGCATTTAGAACAAGCCCAATAAAAAGTATTTTAATAGATGCAGGTGAGCTCGATTTAACTACAAGAAGAAATATGTTAGCCATGCAACATATTAACAAACTGCTATCATCCTGTAATCACCCACTTGCCATATGGCTGCAAGACAAAAAATATATTAATAAATTGTCCAAAAATACAACCAGATACCAACCATCCATAGTCAAAGCAATAAATACTTTCAAAAACTTTAACATTACACTTAAGAAATATAACACACTAAAATTTCCAAATTTTCCCCCTTGGCTAAACACAAAATTAAATATAAACCTAGCCTTAAATTATAAAAAATCTGAAACGACCGATTTAGTCTACAGAAAACTTTTCCTTGAAATAGTAAAAACTAATTACACCTTATATAACCAAATATATACAAACGGATCAATAATCAACTTTGAAACTGGGTGCGCTTTTATTATAGACGAGGTTGAAAAATCTTTCCATCTCCCTAAGTATATGAGCATCTTCTCAGCGGAACTTCATACCATAAAAGAAGCAATCACTTTTGCTTATTTATCTCATAAAGAAAACAAATACATAATTTTTACTGATTCTCTAAGTGCCTTACAAGCTCTATCACAAATTTTTTCGATACATCCTACAATAATAGAAATAAAAGATTTAATATATAAATACAAAGAAACGAAAACCATAAAATTTCTATGGATACCTTGACATGAAATTCAAAAGTAGATCTCCTCGCGAAAAACGCAATAAATAGGGAATACGAACATAGTTTCAAAACCTACTATTCAGACACAAAATACGAAATCAAACAAAATATTATTAAAAAGTAGAATCAAGAATGGATAGATCTCGATAATTCTAATAATAAACTTCGATATATAACTACATCGTCAAAACGTGGAATGTAATTGATAACTTTTCTAGAAAAGACTCCATAGTTTTATCTAGATTAAGAATAGGTCATTCCAAACTTACACATGGGTATATTTTGGAACAACAAAGTCAACCTCAATGTCAGTGTAACTAACGTCTTTCAATACAGCATATCTTCGAAGACTGTCCTTCATATGTTAATCAAAGAGACAAATACAATATAACAAACCTAAAAGTACTAAATATTGATAATATTAAAGTAGCTAAAAATATCATAGCTTTCGTAAAAGAGATAAATATATACAATAAAATCTAATTGTTATAGAAGAAGCCTTACACTTCTTCTTACATTTTCTTTTCTTTTCTCTCTCTAACTCAAATTTTAAATACAAAAAAATAAAGTTCAATAAATTAAATGAAAAAATAAATATATTATTGTAATAGAAATATAAAATATAATATCATAAAAAAAAAAAAAACTGATTTGAATTGTAAAATTTCAAAAATAAAAAAAAATAAAAATATGTATCATAAATAAATTGTCAATGTTTGTATATTTTGCAATGTTTATATTATACTGATTATCATATAAAATGTAAATAACATAAACTATGTACTATTTGTTAAAATGTAAACCAAATTTATAAAAGGTAACTTACAGGGCTTAAAAAATAAAATAAAAAAAAATTAAATGAAATAATATTTTTTTTATTAAATGAATGTATTTTAGGTTTAGGTTAATAATAAAAATTGAGGTATTTTTGTTTTGAATTATTTTAAGTATCATTTCTTTATGCATTATAAACACAAAAAAAAAACATCTACAAAACAATAACCGATAAATATGCAAAAACACAAAAAATATAAATTTTATGTTCCATCAATTTACAAGATACAAGAAAATATTTTAATTAACAAAGTTAGTAGAAGACATGCTTTTCTTTTAAAAATAGCATAAAAAATCTATGGTATGCATCAACTTTACTAGATACAAAAAAAAATTTTTAAAAAAAATTTACTGTGATATCTGCAAATATATGACTTTCACATCCGAGTTTTTCTTTTTCCGAGCTGAATTTTTTTTTTGCAGACATTCCGCTGCGGACTTCAAAAAAACTACCTAAAAAAAATGGATTTAAAAAACGATTTTGGTTGCCCATTCTCATTAAAAATGTAATTTATTATTGAGTTTTCATAAACATAGAACCTATTTTAGTCAATATAAGATGATTAAATGTTTTAAATTGAAGTTTGTTTCTCAACTTATTATTAATTAGACTTAAGTTAGAAAATATTATATCATCGGCGGTTAAGCTATAAGTCTTACCAAGTTAAATGAAGAAAAAATTACCAAATTTGGTTAATAAATACCAAAATGGCAACGATGGGTTCCAACATGATTGTTTCAGATTAATGCAATATTTGTATTAAAACTAAAGTATTCAAATTGTTTTGAAAGAAATTTTTAATAAATTTAAGTATGTATTTCAAAGCGAAATTTTCTTAATCAATTTGTTGTATACTTATACATAAATACTTACATACTTATAAAAACCTAAAAAAACCAAAAATAGTGTAAAGAAAAAATATTATTCTACAAAAATTGACCTTAAAAAAAACATTTTGGGACGAAGCTCCAATGGCTTCTGGCATATCTCTGGAAATTGTAGTTTTAGTTTTTCGTGATTTAATGAAAAACGATTTGCCGTTTGGAGGTAAATTAATAGTCCTAGGAGGAGATATTCGGTAAGTTTAGCTGGTTGCTAAAGAAGGAAATCGTGCGTCTGTTATTAATTTAACCATAAAAAAAACGCATTTATGGAAACACTTCCGCTTATTATCTTTACGACAAAATATGAGAGCCGCAAACGATCCTGAATTCAGTCATTGGCTGTTAGATATTGGTAAAAGTTGTAATAGTTCTCATATAAAAAACACAGTATTCAGTTTTGATATAATCTATTTCATATGATCTTATCACCGATGTGACCAATGAATATGTACGAGAAATCAACGAAAATGTTTTAAAAAAACTGGTTTCAAAGGAAGTCTTATATAATGAGATAGAATCTGTTAAAAACGATGAATATTTAAATTCAATAAACCCTTCAGGTTTACCTCCTTATTGCCTCAAATTAAAATAAGAATGCATAATTATGCTGTTAAGAAACCTTGCCATCAAAAAAGGTTTATGTAATGGTACTCGGTTAGTATTACTTGATTTAACTGGATCCTATTCCGGAACAATACATTTTATTCCAAGATATTCATTAGATACAGCTAATGATCCTACATTACCTATAAATAAGTCTTAAGGCCAAACATTTGAACGAATTGGCTAATATCTACCAGAAGCCTGCTTTATACACAGTCAACTTTACACTGCCTTTTTCAGGGCTATAACAGCAACCTCATTAAAAATCACAATTCGAGATTTATATGACAAGATGAAATTTTATAACGGACAATGTTGTGCAATTGCACAGGGGTTTTACTAGTTTTAATTATAATAAACTTTACGAATATTTTCTGTCTCTTCATGGTCGTTATAAGCGAGCTCTACTGTCAGTATTTTTTTTTGCTACTTCGTATATTGTTGTTGCTTTTTGTTAAGTTTTTTATAGTAATAAAAGAACCGACTTTTGAAATATATTCTGTGGTTGCCATTACGTTTAAGAGAGGTATAACAAAACTTGTTATAAAATATGTTAGCAAAAAATTAAAAACGAAAAATCTTTCTTAAAAAAATAATTTGGAATTTAAAAGATTTGTTCCTTAGGGCTTAACCAAAATCAACGCTTATGGTGTGTAATTGCTTACAAAAAGTTTTAAATTAATAGTTAAGTACATGATATTACATGAGAATAACTTACTGTACCTACCTCGAATTTTGAAAATTTTAACAATGACAAAGCATATAAAAATGTTATTGTTTTTTCTTATGTTCTTATTGTTCTAAAAATAAAATTTTTTCATATAATATTCTTTTTAAAAATACCTATACTTTTTTAAAAAATACATTATATATATTCAAAATAATTGAAATACCTACATATAATATGTTTGCAGAAATAAAAAGAAAATAGCATTTCTTAAGAAAAATTATGTGTTCCTTAGGGATCAACCAGAATAAACGCGTACAGCGTGAAGTTTCTGTCAAAAAATTTTGAAATAAGTAAGTATGTTTTGTACTGTACTGCTGAATTTTAAAATTTAAAATTAGACAAAGCTATTTGTTTTTTCTCATGTTGCTACGATTAAAAATAATATTTTTTTTTTTTTAAAAACATACATTCAAAATAATTGAAATACAAATAATATGTTCGCAAAAAAAACTAAAAAATAATCTTCAACTTAAATAAAAGCGTTCGGCGTATAATTTTTATCAAAAATTTACAAATAAATAGGTACATGAATTTATATGAGAGCAACCAAAATACACGTAACGCGATGTAGTGTAACTCGGATTTTTAAAATTTACAAATTGACAAAATGTATAAGAATATTGCTTTTGATTTTTCTTATATTTCTGAGATTATGTTTTTAAAAAATATCTTATATTGAAAAGAATTCAAAATAAACCTATTAAATGAAATTAAAAAAAAATTTTGTACTAAATTAAAACATTCAAATAAATATTTTTGTATGTCCGCGCGTATCGATTTACGGATGCGTTCCTTTTACCAAGAATTGTTGATGAAGAGTAGGTAGAAGTGTTTGTAAATGGAAAGCTCATTTTTGTTTCAGTAGTATATAGTTGTCAGATTAATTGTCTTACATAATATTTGACATTTATTAAAACTATCTATCACTTGTGAAGTTAATAATATTTAATATATTTAGATAATGAAAAAAAAGTGAAAAAATTAAGGTTAATTGCTGTTTTTTTTGCAAAAAATTGAGTCATGACGTATGACCATGCATAGATAAAAATAAATAAATAAATTAGAAAAATAAGTATAATATAAAGTAAACTAAAGAATTCAGAACCATTTTTCGCATACATACATTTGTAGTAAAAATTTCAGATTTTATTATTGAAATGTAGTGCCTACTTGCTTATGTATTTACTAAATTTAAAAATGAAATAAGGGGAGGAAAAATTAATTGATTAGTTATTTTTTTGAATATCTTTGTAGATATGTTATAAATCTTAAAATTGTGATTTTAAAAAAAAATCTCGACTTCTGTCAACTTAACTATTATTTTGTACTTCTGGCAACTTATTGTTCTGTGGGAATAAAAATAAAATAATTTTCTCAGGTGAATATTTCATATAAAAAATATGCTGAGTTAGCGTCTGGTTGAAGACATGCGTTATAAGGTGATTTAACTCTTCCCTCGTAAAAAGTCCACGACCCCGTGGATCAGAAGTTTAACCTTATAGGTTGAAGATTTGTTTGGAGATTTGAGTCCATTTCCTTGATTGTTGCAGTTTTTGAAGAGATTTTAATTCTCATATGGTTTTTAAATTTTTTTAAGATGGTTGCTACTAGCACTGCCATGATGATTAAGACAAATGTAGCATCAAATGTTGTACTAACCGTTGAAGTCGTAAAAAGTTCACTTAGTTGTTTGACATTGTTCAAGTGGAGGTTATGCACATATTCTAAGTTTAACTTTACTTTTTCCTGTGAGTAGTTGCCATTTACTGTAGGTGGTAAAATGATTTGCGATGTTTGAATTTCCCTGTTGGTGTATGTCCAATTTTTTATTTGTATAGTTTCATTGTGAAATTCAATCACGAAGTTGCGGAATGAGATTTCTTATGGTATTATTTGATTGGATTGTTCCATTAAAATTGTTGAGAAATATTGTGCCTTCATTGATGATTTCGATTATCTCTTTGTTGTTAAATCGCAATCATAGTTCGAGTTTCTTAGAATTTGGACGATACAATGGCTTTCTTGAAGTTCTTCAATTTGATCTGTTCTACAAATAACGTTGTTCTTGTAATTTTTGCAATCCTCTAAGATGCCAAATATTTTATTGAGACTTGTTAACAGACTTCTGTGAGCCAGGTGTAGCATTTTGTTATTTTCGATGGTTGCTCTAATCCTGATATGGTTATATTCGAGGGCACTGGTTTTTCGAAGTGATAGAATATAAAGAAGCATCATATCTTTGACAACAACAGTTGGTGTTGCATACTTAATTGCTTCGATGATGTTGGAGTATGGTAGAGTTTTCATTTCAATAATTAAGCGATTGATTTCTTCTTTATTTAGTTAATTTGTATTTACAATTTTTCCTTTTGCTAATTGGACTGCTCTTATTTTCTCTTTTATTTCTTCTTTTACCATATTCAGTTGATTAAAGAGAGTTTGGTAGTTAATTTCGCCAGAATTTTCGTTGAACCTTTGAATGATTTTGTTGTACTGCATAAGGATATGGTTGGTTGTGTTTGTTAGAATTTGGTTGATTTTATATTGCTGGTTGTTATTTTTTACTAAATTATTGTGACTTCTGAGTATTTATCCCAGTCGGTGGCGTCGGGGTTGCCGGCTATCCATTTCCATGCGCTGCCAATCCAGTTTATTGAGCGCTTGGCTTTTGAAGGATGTTCAGTAAGTTCGTTGATCAATTTTTTTGTTTGTTGAATTTGAAATGTAAGCTGTGTTCTAATGAAATTACTTGATAATTTTTGATTGACTTCCAGTTCTAGTCTCTGCAGTATTTCTTTATAGTTGTTAAGGTCAACTTTGTGGATTAGTTTTAGGTTCCCATTTAGTACATGTCCTACGCCTTCTTTTATTGTGACCAATGGTGACTTATATTCATATACCTGAAGGGCTTTGGTTGATACCCTAAGGAGAAAGCTGAAAAGAAAAAGGTTTTGTTTGTTGGATGAATTTTTTATGTGTGCCTTGTGGATTCTTCTTCCGTTTTCTGTTGTTACAGTAACTTTATTATCCCTTGCGATTGTTTCTTTTTTGTAGAGAGGCTTATTTGTGCTTTTTATTTGTTTATTAACAACAAAAATGGTTTTTAACAACAAAAATGGAAATATGATTTGGGTAATTTCCTTTTAAGTTTTTCCCTATTTATTCTGATTTTGTCGAATTTTTTCTACGAGATCTTCTTGAACCTTTTCCTGGAAATTTAGTAGATTTTGGTAATTAATCCGTTGTGTTCTACCATAGAAAACATCTGAAGATTTTTTTCCAGTAACGGAGTGAATGGTATTGTTATAGCGATCAACTGCTATATTAACTATTTCCTTTAAGGTCAGATTTTTATGCTCTTGTTGTAAACATTTTGATATTTCCTCTATTGTGGAGTGGACCCTTTCAATACAGCCATTTACTTCACTTCTTTGTGATGGGGGGAAGTATGTTTCAATTCCCAATGTTCTTAAAAAGTCCGTAATGATGGAGCTTGTGAAACTTGGCTCGTTGTCCATAACTATCATACGAGGTTTTGTATGGTAGTGTATGATTTTTATTAGTTTCTGCCTTAAATGCACGGCTGACTTATTCTTGATTTTAAAGAATTTGGCGAATTTCGTAAATTTATCCACACATGTTATAAATTTCTCTTTCTTTATTTCCATTAAGTCAATATGTAGGATCTCTGCTGGGTATGTGGGTATCGGTGTTTCGGATAAATGTGCGTTATTAGGATGACGGTCGTACTTGCTGGTGTGACATATCTCACAATTAGAAGTGTACTCCTTAATAAATTTTGCCAATTGCGGAAAGTAGTATTTCTCCATTATTTGCTCCTTGTTCTCTTTCCAATTCCTATGTGCACGTTTGTGTTCGTGAGCGATTATTTGGTGTCTGTTTTCAATATTGACGATATCCTGCAAATGATCTCTGTATAAATCCTGCAGTAGTTGAATTTGATTTTCCGGAATTTTGATACCATTAAGAATTACTGGTGATAAGGTTTTCTTAAGTGCTTCTAACAATGTTGGTCCAGTGATGTCCTTAAGGCCAATATAGTACCGATGATAGTTTAGATGTGGCGTTTCATATGCTGATGCAATAGGTCCTTGTGAAATAATAATTTGGTTTTTAAAAACGTTAAGAGGTGCTTCGCAATGTGGAATTAGATCGCTGCTATCCTCTTCTGCACTGTGAACTGTTTCTGTTTCTGAGGTGTTAATTTCTTGTTTTAACGTTGATAAAGCATCTGCGACCTTATTTGTTGCTCCAGGTTTGTAACTCAGCTCGTAGTTGTATTCTTCGATTCGTGATTTCCATCGCTTTAGTTTAGCATTTTTATTTTTGTATCCCAAACTAAATGTTAAAGGTTGGTGATCTGTCAGAATTTTCATCTTTTTTGCTCCATAAAGATAACATCTGAACTTATCCAAGGCCCAAACTATTGCTAAGAGTTCTCGTTCATTTGGTGCGTACGCTTCCTCAGTCTTGTTAAGTGCTCTTGAAATATAAGATATTGGACGATCTTTTCCAATGCCTACTTGTGACAAGACTGCACCGATAGCTTCATTCGAAGCGTCCGTTGTTAGTATAAATGTTTTTTCGAAGTCAGGAAAAATTAGAAATTCTGTGGATGATAAGGCATATTTTTGATCCTAAAATGCCTGAAGTTCATATTCGTTAAATTTTATTGGAACTTTCCGTGATTGGTTAGCTCTTATCTGGGCGTTTTCCCCGCGTGTCAAATTGGTGAGAGGCTTAGCTATTAATGAAAAGTCCTTGATAAATCTTCTGTAATATGATGCTAAACCTAAGAATCCTTTTAGTTCTTTTAGGTTCTCTGGTGGTTTGATATTTTGAATAGCCATAATTGTTTCGGGGTCAGCTCTTATACCCTTGCTAGTAATGATGTAACCTAAGAATTTAGTCTCATTCTTCATAAATTCGGTTTTGTTCAAAGTAACTCTTAGATTAGGATGCTCCAGTCTATTGAAGATTTTTTCGACATTCTGCAAGTGTTTTTCTTCAGATTTTCCACCGAAGATTATAATATCGTCTATGTAGACGTTGCATATTTTTCCAATTAATTCTTTAAGTACGTCATCGATCATCCGTTCAAATATGGACGGTGCGTTTTTCAATCCAAAGTGCAGACGCGTGAATTCATATTTGCATTTAAGGTGGAGAATTCCGTTTTCATTATATCCTCATCTTTTATTTTAATTTGGTGGAATCCAGAAGTTAAATCGATCGTGGTGTAATATTTTGAACTTCCTAGGCTTGCTATTGTGTGTGTGATGTCCGGAATGGGATAAGCATCTGAGATGATCACGGCGTTGAGTTTTTTAAAGTCTACCACCATCCTGTATTTTTTAATTCCTGAAGAGTCCATCTTTTTTTTCGACAATCCAAATTGGTGAATTATAGGGACTTTTAGAAGGCCTTATGATCCCATATTGTAAGAGTTTCTGAATCTGACTTTCAACTTCAGCTCTCATGTTGACTGGGTACGGATATATTTTTGAATATATTGGTTCGATCGTTGAAGTTTTTATTTCCGCTCGGATGTTTGTATCGATTGTTTCGTGGTCATTTATAGGACCGAAGAGTTTACGAAATTTGTTAACGAGCGTAGAAATTTGTTCCTTAGATTCAGTGCTTCAATGTTTAGCTCGAATTTCCATGCACTTGAATAGACTTTTTACCTTTTAGTGGTATTGTGACGTTTGGTGAAATTATAAGTACATTCTTTTTTCGGTCGATAATAGCTTCTAGCTGTTTTAGCGTGTCATCGCCGATGATTCCATCAAATGATTTCAATCCTGGTAGTATGAAAAAGTCGAGTTTGGTATTATTTCCGAATGGTTGAAATAGTTTTGCACTAATTTTTTGGGTAATTGTGTTCTGTTGACCTTGGGTTACGTGCCAATTCAGATTTAATAAAGTTTTTGTTTGCTCCAGTGTCTATAAGGAACTTGAGCAATTTACCATCGGCTGTCGCATATTCTAAGTAAGGTATGCTCGAAAGGCTGGGAGTTTAAAATTTAACCCATCTTCCTCCTCTGGTGCCACTTCGACTTCATATTTATTATACGGTTCATGTTCATAATTGATCTCTATTGGTTCACTGTACTCAGGTATTTCCAAGTTGAATACTCTTTGATTTCTTTGTGGTGCATGGTATGAATCGTTGAAGGTCGGGTTAGGGCGATTCATATAATTCACTTGTTTTGTTTGTATTGATCGATCCACATCCATCGGAACCGGTGGTTTTGGCTGAGTGGGCTTATTTGGTGGGTCTTCATTAGTTTTCTGTGGTACATTTTTATTGTAGATGTATTGATTGTACGGTGGTTGGTAATTTATCGACCTGTTTTGTTGATAATAGCTTTTTTACTGTTGTTGTTGTTGGTTGACTGTTGGATTTCTTCTCGAAAGCTGGTTTATAGGAGGGGCAATCCTGTTACTGGTATTTTTGTTATGTATTGGAATGTTTCTGACATTCGCATTCTGGATTTCGAGGCAGGAAGAATATGCCTCTGGTAATGATTGAGGTTTCTGTATCATCAGCATTGTGGAGAGCCCACCATTTAGTCTTCTTATGAATACATCGAGGGCGGTGTTACGATGCGTTTCGCTTAGTGCCTCCATTGTTTCTGGACTGTATAACTCGGTCTAAATCTTGTTGATTATCAACGATAACTGATAGTTAACGTTGGCATAAAACTCGTCGATTGTATTGTTTTTCTGCGTCAGTCCAGATAGTTGATGAAAGTTCTTATGTCCCTCTTATCTGCATAATGGAGAGATAAGGATTTTTTTATATCTCCCCAGCTGTTGTCGAAGATGTTGTGTGATATAAGAGAGAAGATATCTTTTGGCGGATATTTTGCAAAATTGCTCTGTATATGGGTTTATCCTTTACTATCTCATAGTCGGTTAGTATACTTTCAACATTATGAATCCAAGATATGTAATGGGTAGGATTTCTATCAAATATTTGCAGTTCCTTTACTGCATCAAGTAGTTTACTGATGTCCTTTAGGTCTTGTTCAGTTCTAGGAACTTGTAAACTTGGTTGAACCATTTGTTGTGTTGTATTCATTAAGTTTTTATTTCTTTGTTGAATGAAGCTTTGATTAATTGCGTTATTATTTTTTTCAACATTTTCTATTTTAGCTTGTAGTTGATTTGTCATTCCTAATTGGGCATTTATTGCTCCGGCCATTTATTTGACAGCTTCTTGGAGTTGTTCTATAGTGGATTCCATTGTTTCTTGTTTATTATTATTTTTTATTTACTTTTTAAATTATAAAATTTCCTATTTCAAGCTCAAAAAGTTTTTTATTGTATTATTAAAAATTTTTTGGTTGAACTCACATTAAGAGTATAATTCTCATTTGAATTTTTCCGGATACTTCGTACTGTTCCTTTTCAGCTTAAAACGTTAAAAATTGCAATAATCTTACTGCGGTACGATTGGTATCACTTGAATATGCAGATTGAATTTTCCAATTCGCTATGTTCCCACGGTGAAAGCGGTATATGGTTTATCCTAGATCTTGCTTTTTTGGTTTACTGAATGAGCAACTCGTTATGTTCCCGCGGTAATAACGTTCTGTGACTTCCAGGTCCCTGTTACTCGGGCGCCAGTTAAGAAAATATAAAAGATTTTCTTATAAAAAAATTATTTTTTAGGACAAATGTCCACTTTATTACAAGCTATTACTGTTTTAAAGTACAAACTTAAAATGTAACTTAATTTCTAAATTTAACCTAATTTATAGTAAATAAATGCTTATTTAGCATTTATTGTTCTGTGGAAATAATAATAAAATAATTTTCTCAGGTGAATATTTCATATAAAAAATATGCTGAGTTAGCGTCTGGTTGAAGACATGTGTTATAAGGTGATTTAACTGGTATGTTAAATTTTGTTGTACATATTAAGCTCTATAAATAAACTTTTTAATTAGAATACAGAATACATAGAAAATAGTTCAAATCGTACTAAAATGTTTAGAAAAAAGTACAGTTTTCCATATCTAGGACAGCATTAAATCGAATTTTGGCTGCTTGACTTCAGTAAATATGTTTATGTATTTGTTTAGAAAAATCATCAAATTTTCAGAACATTATATATTAGAACACTATTTATATTTAGAATGTAAATCGCTTTTTCTGTGTAATAACTGTACAAAATTATACTCTCTTTGTAACGCGTTAAGCTACAGAAATAAAATTCAAAAATACTTAAAAACGTTTTTATAATTGAGAAAATTATAAATTTTTTTAAGTAAGTTTCAAACGCAAGAATTGTTGACAACATTGTTGCCATAAATTTTATTATGTATCGAAAAACAAGTAAAGAAACAGTCAGTCGGTGCAACCGGTTAAATGGTTAGTTTATATACCTAATAGAAAAGCTTATAAACGCAAAATATGCTATAAATGTATTTCTAAAATACAATTACAAATTTAGACCTTTTCATATAATTCATTTAAATATTAAAATAAATTTTACATAAATGCAGCAAGTACCTTTGAACATAGCTGAGCCACTACAATTAAGTCTAAATTTCGGGGACACATAGGAAATATATTCTTTGGCTTCGAAATTAAACTCGACCACAACCAATTCCCATGTATCTTTAACTAGTAACCTAGAGTTTAAATTTCATCAAAATAGCGGCATTATTTTTTGAGTTATGGTGTTTTTAAGATATATGTTTGTTAGCCCTTGAACTTTTTAAGGGTTCCAGAACCCGAAACCATGGTAAGATTTCGCCCATATGCAGTCCCAGTCATACTTTCAATACCAGTTAACCCTTGTACATAATTGGAACGTTCTATCTTAATTTTAAGTTACTAGTTTCATTAATTTCGATGATAAGCTTTTACACATTGGGGGGTCTAAGAGAGGTACTGAACCACCACTCCAATTGATTCAAAATTAGAGGGACACGCAGGAAATAGTAAAGAACACCCATGTGCCAAATTTTAAGCTTCTACATTTGTTTGAAGTTACTATCTTTATTATTTTCGAAAATATGCTTTAAGGTCCCCGGAACTGAGTGGCTGGTCCCCACCCACTACTCTAATGGGGCTCAAATTTCAAGGAGACTAAGGAGATCGAAAGCGACACCCTGATACCAAATTTGGAGGTTCTATCTTCATTTGTTTCGGAATTATGCTAGTTTGGCCTAAATTCGATCAAAAAGTTATAAGTTTCGAACCCATTCTCCAATTCTCACCGTACACAATCGCCGCCGTAGTTTCATTACCAATAACCTACGGCACAAATTTCATGAAGGTAGCGTCATTAGTTGTTGAGTTATCGTGATTTGTTATATATGTTCGTTAGCCCTGAAACCGATCAAAAGCTCCAGAACTCGAACCCTTGGGCTGATTTCGCCCTTATACATTCCGCGGTGTACTTATAGTACTAGTTAACGTTTGTACACAATTTGAACGGTCTATCTTAATTTTAAGCTACTATTTTTAGTAATTTCAATTATAAGCTTTTAAAACTTGGGAGGTCTAAGAGGGGTACTGAACCACCACTCCAATTGATCCCTAATTAGGGGAACACGCAAGAGATAGTAAAGAACACCTTTGTGGCAAATTTGAATCTTCTACATTTTTTCAAGTTGATATCTTTATTAATTTTAAAGATAAGCTTTAAGGACTTCGGAAACGTGTGGCTGATCCCCGACCCACTACTCCAATGGGGCCCAAATTTCCGAGCCACTTAGGAAATAGGAAGGGACATCCTGATACCAAATTTGGAGGTTATATCTTCATTGGTTTCGGAATTATGCTCGTTTGGCCTAAACTCGATCAAAAAGGTCTAGGTTCCGAATCCATGGTCCAATTTCGACCTTACGCAATCCCCGAAGTAGTTTCATTACTAGTAACCTACAGCACGATTTTGATGAAGAAAGCGTCATTAGTTGTTGAGTTATCGTGATTTTTTATATATGTTCGGTGGCCCTTCGATCGATTAAAAGATCCAGAATCCGAACCCATGGGCCGATTTCGCCCATATGCAATCACCGCCGTACTTTCAGTCCTGGTATTCAACAGTTAAAATTTCATCAAGATAGCTCCATTAGCGTTTTTTGAGTTGTCGTGCCTGCGGACGGACGGACGGGTGGACATGGCTATATCGACTCAGGAGGTCACGCTGATCACAAATATATATACTTTTCCACATGTAGCTCGCTTCCTTTAGGTGGTTACAAACACCATACCA
This sequence comes from Dolichopus griseipennis, assembly GCA_963082915.1. Classification (NCBI taxonomy): domain Eukaryota; kingdom Metazoa; phylum Arthropoda; class Insecta; order Diptera; family Dolichopodidae; genus Dolichopus; species Dolichopus griseipennis. The sequence goes on along the minus strand of OY720441.1, from coordinate 99,828,534 downwards.
AGGTTAATATACCCCTTTACCTATTCTATAGGTGTCGGGTATAAAAAAATAAGTTTCGTGTAACATTAGTCTAATATAAATTACACAAAACAGATTTTTTATTAAATTTAAAAGCACAAGAAGCTCGAATTTCGAGCACAGGATGATACTAGGTAGTATTTATAATTGTATTAAATTAGGTTCAGAATTTTTATAAACGGACAAATCAGAAATGTGCAAAATTTTTAACTTTATTTGATATTTTTAAAATTTTAAAAACTGACTTATTCTTGATTTTAAAGAATTTGGCGAATTTCGTAAATTTATCCACACATGTTATAAATTTCTCTTTCTTTATTTCCATTAAGTCAATATGTAGGATCTCTACTAGGTAGTATTTATAATTGTATTAAATTAGGTTCAGAATTTTTATAAACGGACAAATCAGAAATGTGCAAAATTTTTAACTTTATTTGATATTTTTAAAATTTTTTTTCAGTGTTATTATTCTCATATGAAGAGTTTTACTCTGATAAGAAAATTAATTACTAATCTTATCAATTAGCAGCCATATTATTCTGACTTTCTCAATGTTAACCCTTATGCTACTAAGTAATTTTTTGATTACAAAAAAATTAAAAAATATTTCTTGTGAAAATTATTAATTTAAATTATTAAAATGTAAAATTATAGCTTCAATACAAAATATGAAATAATTTATTGAATTTTATGTTTAGTTTTACACAAATTTACTCAAATTTTCAGATATACATAGGTAAAAATAGAATAATAAGACCTCAAAGGGTTAAAAAAGAATTATTAAAATTTTTTAAATTATCTATATATATAAAAGCGAAAGGTTGTTTATTTGTTTGTTTGTTTGTTTGTTTGTTTGTATGTAACGAGTTGGCTCCTAAACTGCCCAGCCGATTTTCATGAAAATTTGTATATAGAGGTTTTTGGGTACGGAAAGAAATCGTGGCCCAAAAATTTTGCTCTGACGGACCGCCAAGTTGAGGCTGTGGTGCAAGTATTTAAACTTCTTTGTTCTAAAATGAAAACGGTTTGACCGATTGACTTCAAATTTTGTATACGTCATGCTCTTTGAGAATTGAGTTGACACTATTAACAGTTTTGGAATTTGTTAACCCATGTCGGGCCGACGGGTGGTCAAAAAAATTTTTGGGTCCAAATTTTGTCAGATTTTACGAAATTCTGCTTTGGCATAAAAGAAAGCCCTAAAAAAATTCTGTTGAGTTCCATTAACCCATTGCGGCCCGACAGCTTTTTATAGGTTTTTTCAATACTTTATTCTAAATTCGAAACGGTTTGACCAATTGACTTCAAATTTTGTATACGTGCTCCCCTGTGAGAACTAAGTTTACACTATTAACAGTTTTGGAATTTATTAACCCGTGTCGGGCCAACGGGTGGTCAAAAAAATTTTTGGGTCCAAATTTTGTCAGATTTTACGAAATTCTGCTTTGGCATAAAAGAAAGCCCTAAAAAAATTCTGTTGAGTTCCATTAACCCATTGCGGCCCAACAGCTTTTTATAGGTTTTTTCAATACTTTACTCTAAATTAGAAACGATTTGATAGGTTGACGTCAATTTTTTTATGTGTGAAGCAACTTGAAAATGGAGTTGAGTCTGTTAATAGTCGGTCCTACGTTTGGTCAAAAAAAATTTTTTGGAAGTAAATTACGTCAAATTTTGGAAAGTAGTTTGTACTGCTTTGAATTACAGAAAGTTTCAAAAATTACTAGAATAATTCTAGAAAATCGTTTTAAAAAGATTGCTTCATACATTTTAAAATTTACATGTGTTAACCGTTTGTAATTTTTGTGTTAACTTTTTGCAGTAACATCAACTTCAATTAAACCTCCATTGAGAGGTGCAGCAACGCGCACCGGGGATTAGCTAGTAACATATAAAAGGAGTATATGAGCAAAGAGAGGGAGTGATTTCAATGTGCTGTGGTGATAAAAAGTCTGGAGAAAAAATAGAAAAAGAAACTTTAGTAATAAATATGAGGTTATGTTACCAAATATGAGTAATCCGAAAATATTAATATGTGATTTAGAAGAGGAGTTTTCAAATGAAAAAATTTGTAATTCTATCAAAGTTCAAAATAATATTGAATGTAAAATTATAAATTGTCTGAAAGTTTATCGTGGATATAATAATAGTAAAATCTTTAATGCAATAGTAGAATTAGATGGAGAGGCTTTTAAGAAAATAATGCAAATGAAAAAAATAAATACTGGGTATAAAAGATGTTGGGTATATCAAAAAGTTAATGTCCTAAGATGTTATAAATGCCTTGGGTTAAATCATGTAGCAGAAGAATGTGTTTCGAGTGAAACGATTTGTTATAAATGTGCAGAATCAGGCCATAAATCTAAGGAGTGCACCAGTGACAAAGTTGTTTGTATAAATTGTAAAAAAATAAAGGAGAGACCAAATTTAAAAGAAAGTGAATGTTGTATCAACCATCATGCCCTTATTAAATAATGTAAAGTTTTTCAAAAAAATTAAGGGTAGCATCGCAAAGAATAGCATACTAGCAATTAAATAATATTAAGTGTTTATACTTAAATGCACAGGGAGTAATTAATAACTTTGCAAAAATGGAAGAAATTATTATAAATAATGATTTTGATGTTATATGTTTAACTGAGACCCATTTAATAGATGACGATGATGACGCACTATTAAATATTGCTGGATAAAATATAATTAGAATTGATAGTCATTCGAGGCACACTGGCGGTGTTTTGTTTTATCTAAAATGTTGATGGAGTTTTACAATTGTAATATAATAGTAAGTATATTCAAAATGCAATTTGGTGGCTTCATGTTAAGGTAAACTATTGTAATAAAAATGCACATATAATAGGGTTATATCGTTCACCTAGATATTTAAGTGTTAACGACCAGTTTTTTGATATTTTTAGTGAATTTATGCAAGGATTGGCTCAAATAAAGGAAAAAGTTATAATGATGGAAGATTTCAATATAAACTGGTTAAATAATAATGATAACATATTGATGAAATCAAAAGAAATTATTGAGGATAATTTATTCAGGCAAGTAGTTAATGAATATACACGTATCACACAAAGTTCAAACACCTTAATTGATTGGGTGGTAACAAACTCCAGTGAAGGAGTTAAAAGAAAGATAGCGACTGACAAAAAAGTAAGTGATCATGAGTCCATTGAAATTGTAGCGCATATGATTGTGAGCAACAAAATCTGGAAAACGTTGAATTAAAAAAGTATTTTAAATATAAAAAAGACAGTTTTTTAGTAAAAATATGTAGGAATGATCTTATGACTACAATCTACAACTGTGATACAAATATGAAAGCAGGCAAATTTAGTCTAAGTCTAAAGGAGATTATAGGAAATGTTGTTGTTTCAAAGTCTATAAAAGCACTGGATTATGGGTGGTTTACAAAATACAAAATTGCAGTATGGTCTAATAACGGTAATGAATGGAATAAATACAAAATTTTGAGGAATCGATATTAAAACGAGGAAGAGTGTAGTAGAGTAGACTGTGTCAATTCTGGGATACCCGTATGATCGTAACATATACATTATATCATCCGGTTAATTACTTTTGGCAAAATTTTAAACATACAGCTTTATTAAGTGTAGTGTAATGCTCATATAAAACAAGGAGTTGTATGGCAGCTACTCGAACCCTCTGCAGTAGACCAACCAAATTTTGCAGAAACTTTGGCCATTACACTAAGCTATTTTTAGCAAAATTTCAGACACCCAGCTTCATAGGTACAGAGTAATGCTCATATAAAGTAAGAAGTTGTATGGCAGCTACTCGAACTCACTGCAGTAGACCAACCCAATTTGGCAGAAACTTTGGCCATAAAACTAAACTACTTTTGGTAAAATTTCAGGCACGTAGCTGTAATAGGTAAAGAGTAATACTCATATGAAAAAAGAAGTTGTATGGCAGCTACCCGAACCCATGGACCAAAATGGCTGGATTTAAATAGCGATGACGGCTATTGCAAAAAAAACTAATTTGCGATAATTTCAAGATCCTAGCTCCTTTAGTTTTTGAGTTATCGTGCGGACGGACGGAAATACATAGCTAAATCGATTTATTTTTTGATTCTGATCCGATCCATACACTTGAGTCTATATATGATATTAAAGGAATAAAGGAATAATTTTTGGTAATGAAACAATAAATGAAAAAAAAATGTTAGTAGAAAAATTTAATAAGTTCTTTATTGATAGCATAAGTCAAATACATGATAATATCCCATATATGCAATATATAAATGTGGTATGCCAATAGCACTAAATTTTTAAACATAAAGCAATTACACTTAATGATCTAAAGGAAGTACTAAAAAAGATGAATAAAAAGAAGGATAGCAACTTTATAAATGCTAGAATTATAGCAGATTCAATTGATTTAATGGGTCCAAATTTAAAAGTATGGCATATAAATGGTTTGAATCGTATCTTAAAAACAGAGTACAAAAAGTTAAAATAAGTAAAACAGTATCGAAAAGCTTAGAAGTCTCAATTGGAGTACCACAAGGTTGTATTTTGGGAGTGCTCTTGTTTTTAATATATGCAAATGATATGGAAACAGTTATTCAACATTGTAAACTAGTTCTATTCGCGGATGATGCCCTACTGTATGTATCTTGTGATAATATTGACCAAAACATTAATTTTATAAACAATGATTTAGATAACATAAATAAATGGTGTAAGATGAATAAGTTGAAATTAAACTTAAATAAAACAAAATGTATGATTATTAATGTTACCTATAATAGTGATTTAAAAATTGATAATGAAAAAATTGAGACAGTTGAAGAAATTAAATATTTGGGAGTAAAAATAGACAATAAACTTAATTTTAAAAGCCATGGATTATATATGTGTTCGAAAATAGCAAAAAAGATTTACTGTTTTTCAAAAATAAGGCGACGGGTAACATTAGCTACAGCAATTGGGACTTACAATGTGTTAGTGAAACCTCATTTTGAATACTGCTCCACTATATTGTTCATGTGCCCAAAAGAAATTATTGATAGACTACAGAAGCAACAAAACAAAACGATGAGAATAATACTAAGGGTAAACAACTTTACTCCGATAAATTTAATGTTAGAGGCATTAAAATGGTTATCTGTGAACCAAAAAATTATGATGAATGTTCTTGTTATTGTATTTAAGATGAAACAAGGCTCGTATCCAGCGTATTTATATAATAGACTCGCATATGTTCAAAATGTTCATAATTATAGTCTTAGAAATGTTTTAGGTTTTAGATTAAATTTTTTTAGAAGCTTAAAAGCTAAAACTATGTTATTGTATAAAGGTTTTAGTTTATTTAATAATTTAGATAATGAATTAAAAATGGAAACCAATTTAAAAATATTTAAAACAAAATTACTAAAATATATTAAAATTAAATTTTGAAGAAAAATAAAATGAAGTAAATGAACCAATGTTTGTAAAATAGTAATAATTTACTAAATAAATTAATAAATAAATAAAAATAAATTAATTGATTTTACATATTTTACCTGAATTTATAATTTCAAAGTTGAAATATAAGCTATCTTACAATCTGGGAAAAATATAGTAATATGATATTTATAGTTTAAATTTAAGTTTCATAATTATTTCATAATTTTGAAAAAAAAAATGTTTAACACAAATTAAAGTTCTAATTTAAGTTTATTAATTTTATAAAAATGTAATTTACGCTAATTTATTTATGTGAAAGTTATTTTATAATAATTCCCAAAAGGTGAACAATTTTATTATTAATAATGTAGGTTTATATAAAACGCGGACACTTTGTTTTATTTAATTTTTATTATTATAAATACTAGGAATTCTTAGTTTTAATAAATATATTATTTTATCTTAAATGGCTTAAGATCAAAACTGAATTGAATTGTCTTTGACAATTCTTAGATTGTCTCCATCTTGTGAATTTAGAGTTCGGTTCCTTGATTGAGAACAACCAAATTAAGGGTCTGTGGTTGGTTTCGAAGACAAATTTTCTTCCAAACAGATATGGGCAGAAATATTGAGTTACCCACACTATAGCGAGTAATTCTTTTTCGATGGTGCTATAATTCTGTTCATGTCCGTTAAGAGCACGGCTTGCATAACAAATATTATCTTGTGATTATCTTGATTATCTTGTAATAGCGCCTAAAGCGTAGTTACTAGCATCGGTTTGCAGAGTAAATTGCTTACTAAAATTAGGATGGGGTCATTAATTCGTAATGTTTTTAATATTTCGAAACTATCTTTGTATTCAAGATCATTTATATTTAACTTTGTTGTTTCCTCTGCCGATTTTGGCAGAGGAAAATTTTGAACGCATATTGTTTTTTGAGGATTGGCCCTTATGCCTTCGCTGGTAACTATATGACCGAGACTTATCCAATTGTACTTTAAGATTCGTATCCTTAAGTCTTTGGAAAATCTTAGTTAAACTAAGATTAAACTAAACGACTCTAAATGTTCTTGTAACGAAGTCGAGAATATAATGATGTCGTCAAGACATACTAAGCTAATTTTATTAATATAATCTGACAAAACATCATTCATGAACCATTGGAAAGTAGCAGGAGCTGTTTTCAACCCAAACGTCATATGAAGGAATTTGTAATGTCCACCTTCAACGTTAAAAGCAGTTTTATATGTCTCATTTTCTGCTATTTCGATTTGATGGAACCCTTTAGCGAGATCCAAGGTTGTAAAATATTGACATCTCCCGAGTTTGCCAATATTTCATCAATATTCGGTATAGGGTACTTCTCGTCTATAATTACCTCATGTAACTTGCGATAATCTATGACTAGTCTACATTTAGCGTGCAACCGATTTTTTCGGTACCGCCCATACTGGGGATTTACTCGATTTACTCGGTTTGACTTGTTTTTTTTTTTTTTTTTGTTTTTGCGAAGGTTGATGGAAAGCATCGAAAGCCGCCCAGAATCACTGTACGGGGTTCATCTGGGGAGTGTTGGACTTTAAACAACTAAAACCACCCACCTTTTTTAAAACCAAACTTAGTATGGACCTTAAATACAAATGTATTGTTTGGTTTTTAGGATCGGGATTGGGAAGGAAATTAGGATTAGGATTGGGATTTAGGAGTTTGAATTATGATGGATAAAGGAATTAATTTAAAGGAAAGTCATGAAGATGGATGTTAATGTTCTTCTTAAACTTTATTAGATCGTACATATAAAAACTACCAACTTTGGGAAACACATTACATGGTAACTGATTCCATAATCGCGATGTGCGCACAACAAACGAGCAGTGAATAAGCCGTGTTTCGCCATCTTACTAATTCAACAGTGTAGGGGTGAGCATCTGTCGCACTCCTTGTTTCACGTTGAAAATTTTAGGGGAGGCATTAATTGTTTGATTTCATTGAAACAGGTGTTCGTCTCTACGAGGTATCTATAAAACAGAGTTAGTGACCAAACGGTTCGCCGATGGTTAAGTGGAGTGAGCGATGAGGTAACACTGGGATCATTTATAAGACGGATAGCTCTATTTAGCACTTTATCGAGATAGCCCAGTGCGGTTTGGGGGGCTCCAGCCCAAATATGTGCATTATACTCCATTTTTGGTCTAATGTAAGTTTTATAGATTTTTAGAAGATCAGGTGCAGTAAAGTAAGTTTTACAGCCAAACAAGAAACCTAAACATTTAGCTGCATCTTTAGTTATACCAAAAATGTGGTTTGACTATGTCAATTTTTGGTTTAACCCGATACCCAGAATGTTTAGGTCTGTTGTGTGCTGCAAAGGTATACCCTGAAATGACAAGCTGGGGTAGATATTGCAATTTTCCGCGAGATTAAACATCATTGGGTCTTTTTTGTGTTGAAATCAACACGGTTACACTCTCCCCATTTTTGGATTTTTGCTAAATCATTGTTTAGTTCACTAGTCATGAAATTTTTTGCTGTTGTGTTAATCTGTTGATTAATGTTACAGCGACTATGAAATTCATAGGAAGGCACAAGGGTGCTGTCATCTGCGAAACTGTGAATTGGATTGGAGGTTATTGAAAGTAAGTCATTGATAAATATTAAGAAAAGAGTTGGGGATAGAACAGATCCTTGGGGGACACCAGCATTTATTTGAAATTGGTTGGATGTGTAACCATCCACAAGTACACGAATTGTGCGATTTGAGAGAAAATCTCCAATCCATTTTAGGAAAACCCTACCTAAACCTAAAGCCTCGCATTTTGCTATTAAAGCATCATGCCGTACTCGGTCAAAAGCTTTAGATATATCCAAGGCTACAACATCGGATTCACCAGAGTGGTGAAGACTGATATTTAGCTTCTCGCAAAAGTAAGTCATGAGATCACCGGTTGAACGACGGGCTCTGAACCCGTATTGTCGATCATGGAGCAAACCTTTGCGATCAAGGTATTTCAGAAGCTTTATGTTTAGAATTTTTTCCATTACTTTCGAAAAGACCGAGGTTATAGCAATAGGGCGGTTGTTAGAGGGATCGCTTTTGTTGCCTTTTTTAGGAACTGGAAAAACATTCGCAACCTTCCATTGGGCAGAATGAGTACCCGAAGTAAAGGAAAGGAAAAAAAGGTTGCGGAGAGGTTTTGAAATAGTGGAATAAGTTTTTTTGAGAACCATTGAAGTGATTCCATCCGGACCGGCCGATTTGTTTGCGTCAAGATTTTTCAATATTTTCATCACTGTTCGTGTCCTGAAGTAAATTCTACCAAAGGAACAGCCAACGCGTGGAATACGAGGTGGATTTTGTGTTGACTGGGGCAGTGTTGAATTGGAAGCAAATTATTCACCAAACAAGTTTGCTTTTTCTTTAGAATCAGACACAATTCTGTTATTTTTTCAACAAGTGGGGGAAAAGAGAAATCGCTTACGTCCTCCTTTAACCCCTTTTTAAAAATCCAAAAGGACTTACTGTTCTTTGGCATGTGGAGCACCCTACGTTTTATTCTTTGGTTGAATAAGAACTTTTGTTTGTTGATAACTCTCTTACATCTATTTCTGGCCACTATATAGTTGGTTTAAAAGTCCAAAAGGACTTACTGTTCTTTGGCATGTGGAGCACCCTACGTTTTATTCTTTGGTTGAATAAGAACTTTTGTTTGTTGAACGTTTAAAAGCCTCCTCCTTATTATGAATTGCTTTACTACAAATGCGATTGAACCATGCATTCGGTTTTCGTTGAGTACTTCTCATGGAGTGAGGTATGAACAACCGCATTCCAAGCAAGATGGTTTCACTGATCGCATTTGCAGCAAAGTTAACATTCTTGTTGCGAAAACACATTGACCAATCGAAATCTTTAAAAAAGTTGTTTAAACCTTCCCAGTTGGCACGATTATAATTCCATACCAGGGAGGAGTCTTTCTATTGATCACTGTGTTAATACGGAAGCTTGTTTTCACCAAACAATGGTCGAAACCCCCAGGGGACAACTTACTGAAACCACATACTTTTCAGGATGTGTAGTCAGAAACAGATCCAAGAGATAACCTTCTTGATCAGCACGGTCAGGGACCCTAGTGGGATTTTGGACAAGTTGAGAAAGGTGGAACAGTGATGAAAACAGTTCAACTTGCTTCCCAATTGAGTTTTGGCTCAAAGAAGAATTACTTGAAAAATGAAGCCAATCTCTGTTATGTATATTGAAATCCCCAGCCAGAACTATTTCAGTTTTTGGGCATGACTCCAAAATTTCGTTTATCTGGTTAGAGAGATTTTCAATCTCCATAGCAGTTTCATGTTCATTTGAGTTGGGTGATCTGTATAAGAAACAGAAATGTATGACATGTTTTCCAACGAGAATTTTGACCCAAATGTAATGGAAGGTTGGGCTAGAAGCTTTATATTTATGAAGAATGTTGAAAACTATGTCAATTTTAATGAAGATAGCGATGCCTCTTTTAGGGACGAAGTGTGAAACAAGTGAGTAGCCTGTAATACTAAAATTATCTTTTGGGCGTTTCACAAAGGGCTAGGATAGCTGGCTTTGCAGAGTTTAAATGGCATTCTACGGCATGAAAATTCGTCTGCAACCCACGTATGTTACAAAAATTAATACAAAAGTTGCCAATTTTGATACAGAAAATGAATACAAAATTTTAAGAATCAAAAAATTTTAAAAATAGAAAGATTTTAAGAATAGAAAAAAGTAATACAAGCAAAAACCGAAATTTTTCTTAATTTGAAATTGAAAGAAATTTATATTTGAATTTTAAAACAAATACAATAAAAATAAATGTATGTACGATTTGTCCTCCTTAATCAATGACCAACACCGGCTAATTTTATTTTACTCAGAATGAGAAAACGACTTATATCAAAGTTCAACAATGGCGAAAGTTCAACACTATATGTGCCCTTATTGAACGAAGTTACAGTCACAAACTCACACAAAGTAAAACCACATGTAATTTAGATTTTAATATAAAAAAAAAAATTTATGTTTAAAAAGAGAAAAATTTAATGTTAAAATAGCATATCGAGTATTAATTTATTTAAGTAAGAAAGAGATCAACACATAAAATTATATGTAGTAATTTTAGTACAATCTAATTTTGTAATTATCAATACTATTAAAGTGCAAAAAAAAAAAAATATAAAAGATTGAGAATCTTGAAATAATTAAATTAGAGCATCAACATCCATACATAAGAGGAAGGGAAATGGATATATTTGTTTTGTTTACTGCTAGGAGATGAATGAGAAATAAATTATAAAAAAAAAATTAAATTTGACAAGTTATTAATTGTAAACAAAACAAATCCGACGCGTGTTTTAAAAAATAAAATAATATTTATTTAATTTTGAAAATAAAATGAAAGTTCTTAAATTATATCGAAAAAAAAGTTAATGTTCGTAATAAATTGAAAATCGAAAAAAAAACCTGTTTTAATTATGTGATAGTTTTGTTTAGTTAGAATATTTTTTTCTTTTTTACATCAAATATTACAGAATAGAATAATATAAAAAAATAAAATAATATAATAAAAGTGAAAATAAAAATACTTATCTTGCCACCATTGGAAGTGGCAATATAAGTATTTTGACTTTAATTCTTATAAATGTACGGGTATCTATAGGTTTTCACTGCTATTGGTGCATGTTCGATAGTTCGAATTTCATGCTTTATAGCATTTGTGAAAAATATACGAGAAAATCTCTTAAAATCTTTTTCGAGTTCAAGTGGGTAGTTCTAATTTGTTGAGATAATGGTAATTCTATTCTCTCTACATTAAAATTCGAGTGGATTATATGCGCCGGAATTTTTTCCTTATATTTAATAATATTTTCTTTATTATTTTTTTTTTATATATTTTGATTTCCCTAAATTTACATAATTAGTATTTTCTTTCTTATTATCTTTAATAGTGTTCTATTCATTTCGTTTAATTATTTTGTCGCATTTTTGCTCTAATTTTATGTGAGAATTATTTATTTTGTGTAATTTTATTTTTAATTCCTAAAATAGGTGTAATTTTATTTTTAATTCCTAAGCTGTTATTTCTAAGATCAATTTTAACATTATATTTTCTTAATATGTCGTTGCCTTTTAGACAATGATATTTATCCTGAAAATTGCGTATTAAGAAATCGATTCTTTCATCTGCATTTCCTAATTCGGAAAATAGTTGAACGCGAGCTTTTGTATCTATAGGGATTTGATGTTGTAGTGTTTTAACCATAATTGCTTTAATTGATGTTTGCCATTTAATATGACAAAGTCCTGGGTTTATAATGGAATTGGTTGCCCCAGTATCGATTATATAATTAAGTGGTGTTTTTTTTTATTGTACGATTTTTTATTTCGTTGTAGAAGTCTACATTACAAGTTTTATATGTTATAGCCCTTAATTCGTCATATATATCTTCAATGCTTTTCCTTTCACCCAAATTGTTTTGTAACAAAGTTTTGATATCTGCCCAAGAGATTGCTTGGCAGTTTATCTCTATCATTTCTCTAGCCTTACCCTGTAATTTACTTTTGATTATGTCTGAGAATATAGTTTGAGATAAGGTATCGTATGTTCTCAGTATTGGATGTATCCTGCCTACTAAATTAGTAAAGGTTTGTAAGTCTCTACTATCTCCGTTGAATTCCGGTAGTCGGTCTTGATATTTTAACGGTTCTATTTATTTATTTATTATACTGCTTAACACAAACAGTTTACAAAAAAGCATACAAATAACAATTAAAATTATACAATTAAAATCAACTAAAAAATTACATATTTGACTAATTATAAATAAGTTCAAACTAAAATTAAAAGTTAAAAATTATAAACTTTACATTACTACAAGAAAAACAAAACAAAAATAATCCTAATAATAGCGATTGTATAATTTTTGTTTTTGGGAGTGTTTTGAAAGTGTAAAGTCAATATTATGTTTATGTTTGTTACCTATAACAAGCATTCTATTAATAGGTTCGAATTTGCCATAGTTAGCCCTATGATTATTAGTTTTAAATAAATTGCAAGAGCGAAGGCGTTGAAGATTTCTAATAATAATTTTACTAGAAATTAAATTAGATTTAACGTTACCCTTGACAATTTCTGTAATAAAAATGACATCAGAAACTTCACGTCGAAAATTTAAAGTACACAAATCAATTAATTTTAGCCTTTGTTCATATGGTGGTAAAATAATGGGATTCGACCATGGCAAATGGCGTAAGGCAAATCTAAGAAAATTTTTTTGTATTGCCTCAATCCTATCATGTGTACCATATAAAACGGAGACCAAATTTGACTAGCATATTCCAAGTTTGGTCTTACAAGACAAGTGTACAACGATTTAAGAACATAAGGATCTGAAAATTCCTTTGCAGAACGTTTAACAAATCCCAATACTGAATTAGCTTTATTTATTATATTATTATAATGGGTTTTAAAGCTAAGTTGGGAATCGAAGTACACCCCTAAGTCCTTTATTGAGGTAACTTTAGGTAAACTAATACCATCTAAGTTATAATTGAAACAAATATGACTAGATCAGCGTGTATAAGATATCAATGCGCATTTATTTAAATTAAGTAGTAAACAGTTATTAACGCACCAATTGTTAAAATTTTGAAGATCATTCTGCATAAGTATGGCGTCATTATAAGATGTAATCTTTTTAAAAAGTTTCATATCATCAACGTAAACTTGAAGCTCGCAATTAGAAATTATAGAATAAACATCATTTACAGATAAGATAAAAAGCAGAGGGCCAAGGTGGCTACCTTGTGGAACTCCCGAATTTGCCACGAAAGGTTCTGAAATCACATTTTTAAATATAACACTATAGGAGCGATCATATAAATAAGAATGTATCCACTTAAGGAAAAATAGTGGAAAACCATATTTTTCAAGTTTTAGTAAAATAATATTATGTGGCAATAGATCAAATGCTTTACCAAAGATCAAAAATCAGTAGAGACAACATCTGTTTGAAATCCTTCTTCCATGTTATTAAGAAGAGGAGATGTGGTTTCAACTAGATTAGTCACCGTAGATTTTTGTTTTACAAAGCCAAGTTGGTTATCTATTAAAAGATTCCTACAATGATTATAAATTGAATCCGTTATAATTAATTCAAATAATTTAGGAATTGAAGATAATTTAGCTATTGGGCGATAGTTAGTGATTTCATATTTAGCATTCTTTTTGTGAATTGGCCTGATATAAGAAATTTTCCAAATAGGAGGAAAATATCCGGAATTTAATGAATTTTTAAAGAATAATGTTAAAGGCGTAGTGAGAATGTTACAAAACGTGCTCAAAATTATTTCTGGTATACCATCTGGTTCAGGAAAAGTATTATCACCCAGTTTATTTAGATAGCTGGAAACTATTTGTTCATTAATATTAATGTCAGTAAGAGAAGTTTTTTGATATGTGTTCATATAGGAGAAATAATTTTCATTTGGCGTAAAAGAAGAATCACTATATGAAGTGCTAAAAAACTCACGAAAATATTTCGAAATAGTTGAAGGATCATTACTAGAAAGAGAATTGAAATTCATAAATGTTAGGTAATCATCACATTTACGTTTAGAGTTTAAGAATTTCCAAAATTTTTTCGGATCAGACTTTAATTTAGATGCCATTAAGTTAATGTAACTATTATAAAGTATTTCAGAAAAAGTTTTACAATTCTCAAACAATATGACAAAATTATTAAATTCATTAATATCTTTTGTTTTGAGATATTTACGCCAGGCTTTGTTTTTCTTATTTCTGAGAGATCTAAGCTACTTTGTGAACCATGGTGGGCCAGAGTTAGAACATATGTTTTTTGAAATAGGAATAAATTGTGTAAAACCTTGGAACATTATTTCATAAAACCTAATTGTCATTTGATTAAGGTCTATATTATTAAATATAGACGTGAAGTCATAGGTATTTAAGAAATTTACTAGTCCGTGAAAGTTGGTTTTATTGAAATTAAACCTATAAGAATCTACTGCTTCATGATTTATGGAATTAGTCAAACAATAAGTAAAATTTATTGAAGGGTGATATGGGTCCAACGCAACAAGCGGTGACACCGATTCACAGAAAATAATATTATTCCAATCAGAAGTAAATATTAGATCCAATTGTTTTTCTTTAAAATTGCGGCAATTAAGTTCATTAAGTTCAGAGTATCTGTCTTTTCTAAAAACCGAGTATGAGCTATCAAAAAGCTCAAGATTGTTAATAGAAGAATTTAGCCAAGTTTCAGTCAAAGTAAATACGTAAAAATTTAAATTTATTGAATTAAGTAGGACTTGTCTAGTTTTTGTTCTAAGACCTCTGAATATTTTGATAATATAATGATAAATTTGTCAAATTTGAAGGATCAATCAAAGATGTAGAGGTCTTATTTAATGTCATTTGAAACCTGCAAGTGGTTGTAATAATTACTACTACAATGGTTACGGTATGCCTTTAAGTCGTCAGAAACATCTTTGGAAGATATACCTTTAATTTCGTGAAATTTAATATATAATTTATAGAGTTCTTTATAATCGGTCGGTAAACCTTCGTTATCAATTAAGACCTTTACACTTATTCTAGTCTTACCTTCCAATACCTTATTATAATTATCGTATTATAATTATAATTTAATTATACAATCTGACCATGTTATAAACTTTATTATCTCTTAGCCTGGAAAGAGCTATTGTATAGTCCTTGTTGGCAAGAGATTTTTGTGTCATTCTAGTTATTGGGGGTAAAAGTGGGTTAATAATTGAAGGCTAAAGAGTTTCACCTTGCACAAATTTTACGAATTTAGAAGTAGAAGGAGTGTTTGGAGAAGTCAAAGAAGAAGGAGGAGGTTCAATAACTGTAGTAGAATTAGCATTGACAATTTCAGGCTCTTTAGTTAATGATGAAGTATTTAAAGTGTTTGTATTGTTATTATTGTTCTGAATAGTATTGTGGTTATGACAAATGTTGTTCTGATTTATGTTTGAAGTACTGTTATTAGTATTTAATTTAGTGTTTATGGAATTTTTTGAATCTGTTGAGTTAGAATTAGTTGAATTGTTAGCAGTTGCGCTATTATTAGGATGTACAGTTATATTATTAACGTTAATGCTAGTATTAGTATTTCTATTGTCAGAGTTAATATTACTATTTCCAGAACTATTATTATTATTATTGTTATTATTACTATTATTATTATTGTTATTATTATATTTATTTTTATTATTCTTATTACTTTTATTACTAGATATATTTTTATTTTTACGATTATTATCATTATTTTTATTTTTATTAATTTTATTTTTATTACCTCTAACATCCCGAAATTTTGTAATTTTCGTTCCCTTCTTCCAAAATTTAAGATTTCTCACCTTCTCAACCATCATATCAGAAACGGACACTTTAAATGACAGGTATTTTGGATTCCGGATCCTTTTAGGAGTAACTTTTTTACAAATTGCAATATCACACTTAAATTTTTGTTTAATAAAGCTCTCAAGGCTTTTTTCAGTCATTTTACAATTTTAACGTGTTTACTTGTTCGTTAACCATTTTAAGAATCAATTTTGTAAAATATATGTATATTATAAATTAATTAACTAAATATAATTTTTTTTTCTGTTCAAAAACGAAGGAATTTGATTGAGAGAGGACGAAAGAATTTTATAATATAACTTGAAGAAATAATTAACAATACTTTTTGAGAAAACTATGAACTTTAGTATTTATAAAAACAAAAAAAAATTTACAAAAACTTAAATAACTAACAATATATTGACGCAATAGATAACTTATTATTAGATCGGTTGTTGATGTACAGTGCCTCTGTTGGGAAGGTATGAGTGTTATACGTTTGGAAGTTTTAATCTCGTCCCAGCTCACTTTTTTAGTTCTTTCCGCTATTTGTAGACATTTTAGGTGATGTTTGCTGTTGTTTTCCTTATTGAGGTTGTACGTTGTTATAATTTTTTTTATTTTTGCTATTGCTTTCGTCACTTTTATGCACTTTTTATTTATAATTTTTACTGCCTAAGTTTTTATTACACTGTTTTTAGTGAAAAAAGTTTTATAGAATGTACGATTTTTAATTTTTTGTATGACGGTTCTAAAATTAATTAAATTGCTTTCAATTATCTTTTTACTAGACTGCTTGGTTATTAAATTTTGCTTTTCGAGCATAACGATTACAATCACTCTAATATTATTACGCGAAAATTATTATATTAGTTCAGTTTTTAATTAAAAACAAGTAAAGAAACAGTCAGTCGGTGCAACCGACTTAGAAATACCCTACACCTATTTGGTTCAAATTTAATGACATATCCATAAGTCATTTTAACACCATAGAAGCTGTTATTAATTTGATCGTAAGACATAGCTAACCAAATTAACTGTATAATACTCAAAACATTTTCTAATTACCCTATCTATTAAAAAATACTACAAATTCTTACTAATTTATCTATTTAAAAATATTAAAAAACAAACAAACTTGAAATAAATAAAAATATATTTATTCCAATTCAATTACAAAATGAAAAAATTCTAATTATTAAATTTTGTGATAAAAAGATATAATCAAAGCATAATATATTTAATAATCCAAATTTTTAAAAATTGCAATTATTTTAAATGGTTAGTTTATATACCTAATAGAAAAGCTTATAAACGCAAAATATGCAATAAATGTATTTCTAAAATACAATTAAAAATTTACACCTTTTCATATAATTCATTTAAATATAAAAATAAATTTTACATAAATGCAGCAAGTACCTTTGAACATAGCTGAACCACTACAATTAAGTCTAGATTTCGGAGACACATAGGACATAGGAAATATATTATTTGGCTTCGAAATTAAACTCGACCACAACCAATTCCCATGGTACTTTCATTACAAGTAACCTACTGTTAAATTTCATCAAAATACCGGCATTATTTTTTGAGTTATGGTGTTTGTAAGATATATGTTTGTTAGCCCTTGAACTTTTCAAGGGTTCCAGGAACGGAAATTATGGTACGATTTCGCCCATATGCAGTCCCGTCATACTTTCAATACTAGTTAACCCTTGTACACAATTGGAACGCTCTATCTTAATTTTAAGTTACTAGTTTTATTAATTTCGATGATAAGCTTTTACACATTGGGGGGTCTAAGAGAAGTTCTGAACCACCACTCCAATTGATCCCAAATTAGGGGGGCACGCAAGAAATAGTAAAGAACACCCTTGTGGCAAATTGGAAGCTTCTACATTTGTTTCAAGTTACTATCTTTATTAATTTCGAAAATATGCTTTAAGGGCCTAAGAACTGAGTGGCTGGTCCCCGATCCACTACTCCAATGGGGCCCAAATTTCAAAGACACTTACGAAATAGGAAGGGACACCCTGATACCAAATTTGGAGGTTCTATCTTCATTGGTTTCGGAATTATGTTCGTTTGGCCTAAATTCGATCAAAAAGTTCTAAGTTCCGAACCCATTGTACAATCCTCACCGTACGTAATCACCGCCGTAGTTTCGCTGCCAATAACCTACAGCACAAATTTCATGAAGATAGCCTCATTAGTTGTTGAGTTATCGTGATTTTTTATATATGTTCCTTAGCCCTGACATCGATTAAAAGGTCCGGAATCCGAACCGTTGGGCTGATTTCGCCCTTATATAGTCCGCGCTGTACTTATAGTACTAGTTAACCCTTGTACACAATTTGAACGGTCTATCCTAATTTTAAGTAACTATTTTTAGTAATTTCGATTATAAGCCTTTAAAACTTGGGAGGTCTGAGAGGGGTACAGAACCACCACTCCAATTGATCCCAAATTAGGGGAACACGCAAGAGATAGTAAAGAACACCCTTGTGGCAAATTGGAAGCTTCTACATTTTTTCAAGTTGTTATCTTTATTAATTTTAAAGATATGCTTTAAGGTCTTCGGAAATGTATGGCTGGTCCCCGACCCACTGCTCCAATGGGACCCAAATTCACAAGACACTTAGGAAATAGGAAGGGACACCCTGATACTAAATTTGGAGGTTCTATCTTCATTGGTTTCGGAATTATGCTCGTTTGGCCTAAATTCGATCAAAAAGTTCTAGGTTCCGAACCCATGGTCCAATCCCGACCTTACGCAATTCCCGGAGTAGTTTCATTACTAGTAACCTACAGCACAAATTTGATGAAGAAAGCGTCATTAGTTGTTGAGTTATCGTGATTTTTTATATTTGTTCGTTAGCCCTGAAACCGATTAAAAGGTCCAGAATCCGAACCCATGGGCCGATTTCGCCCATATGCAATCCCCGCCGTACTTTCAGTCCTAGTAACCTACAGTTAAAATTTCATCAAGATAGCTCCATTATTTTTTGAGTTATCGTGCCTACGGACGGACGGACGGACGGACGGACGGACATGGCTATATCGACTAAGGCGGTCACGCTGATCACAAATATATATACTTTTCCATATCTAGCTCGCTTCCTTTAGGTGGTTACAAACACCATACCAAAGTTAATATACCCTTTTACCTATTCTATAGGTGTAGGGTATAAAAAAATAATTTTAACGTTTAGTATGTTTTTCCTTTTATAACAAAAATGATTATTAAAAGTTTTTATTTAGTTTACGTTCAATACGTAATGTTTGGGTTTGATATGTTATAAAGTGTTAAAACACACGTAAAATTGATACCGTTCAATCAGACTCAATTGAACCTTAAGCTTATGGTGTCTTGCAGCAATATGAACTTTCACTCAACATATCCTATCCTCTACGTCAATTTTACTATTACTAATGTGGGTTTAAATAAAACGCGGACACTTTGTTTTATTTAATTTTTATTAATTTACTAGTATTAATTAATTACTAGGAATTTTTAGTATTAATAAATATACTATTTTATCTTAAATAACTTAAGACCAAAACTGAATTAAATCGTCTTTGTAAATTCTTACATTACGATTTTGCGAAAATTTCAAGATCCTAGCTTCTTTAGTTTTTGAGTTATTGTGCAAACAAAGGGAAAAAATGCATGCAATGCATTTTTATCAAAATATGTATTTATAGTATGTATTGAATCATATTGGAATATTCAATTTGGAAAGCGGTAATGAAAGATATTTAACATGTGTTTGTTTTGTAAAAGAACATTTGTGTTTTGAACTATATACGAGGTATTTAGTGTAATTTATATTATATGAAATTTTTAGTATAAACAAAATTTGTTTATTGAGGAGGTAAAACAAATGTTATATTTATATGATTCTTTGAGTAGGTAAACATTATCTTTAGATAATGGACCGTAATGTAACTGTGAAACATTATATTGATGAATTTTAGGTACTTAGCACGTGTTGTTATTATAAATATGTTGCATATGTGTAGCATATTAACATTGCGCGTTGTTTTTTTCCGAGGTAAAATGACTATAGTAAAGAACACCCTTGTGGCAAATTGGAAGCTTCTACATTTGTTTCAAGTTACTATCTTTATTAATTTCGAAAATATGCTTTAAGGGCCTAAGAACTGAGTGGCTGGTCCCCGATCCACTACTCCAATGGGGCCCAAATTTCAAAGACACTTACGAAATAGGAAGGGACACCCTGATACCAAATTTGGAGGTTCTATCTTCATTGGTTTCGGAATTATGTTCGTTTGGCCTAAATTCGATCAAAAAGTTCTAAGTTCCGAACCCATTGTACAATCCTCACCGTACGTAATCACCGCCGTAGTTTCGCTGCCAATAACCTACAGCACAAATTTCATGAAGATAGCCTCATTAGTTGTTGAGTTATCGTGATTTTTTATATATGTTCCTTAGCCCTGACATCGATTAAAAGGTCCGGAATCCGAACCGTTGGGCTGATTTCGCCCTTATATAGTCCGCGCTGTACTTATAGTACTAGTTAACCCTTGTACACAATTTGAACGGTCTATCCTAATTTTAAGTAACTATTTTTAGTAATTTCGATTATAAGCCTTTAAAACTTGGGAGGTCTGAGAGGGGTACAGAACCACCACTCCAATTGATCCCAAATTAGGGGAACACGCAAGAGATAGTAAAGAACACCCTTGTGGCAAATTGGAAGCTTCTACATTTTTTCAAGTTGTTATCTTTATTAATTTTAAAGATATGCTTTAAGGTCTTCGGAAATGTATGGCTGGTCCCCGACCCACTGCTCCAATGGGACCCAAATTCACAAGACACTTAGGAAATAGGAAGGGACACCCTGATACTAAATTTGGAGGTTCTATCTTCATTGGTTTCGGAATTATGCTCGTTTGGCCTAAATTCGATCAAAAAGTTCTAGGTTCCGAACCCATGGTCCAATCCCGACCTTACGCAATTCCCGGAGTAGTTTCATTACTAGTAACCTACAGCACAAATTTGATGAAGAAAGCGTCATTAGTTGTTGAGTTATCGTGATTTTTTATATTTGTTCGTTAGCCCTGAAACCGATTAAAAGGTCCAGAATCCGAACCCATGGGCCGATTTCGCCCATATGCAATCCCCGCCGTACTTTCAGTCCTAGTAACCTACAGTTAAAATTTCATCAAGATAGCTCCATTATTTTTTGAGTTATCGTGCCTACGGACGGACGGACGGACGGACGGACGGACATGGCTATATCGACTAAGGCGGTCACGCTGATCACAAATATATATACTTTTCCATATCTAGCTCGCTTCCTTTAGGTGGTTACAAACACCATACCAAAGTTAATATACCCTTTTACCTATTCTATAGGTGTAGGGTATAAAAAAATAATTTTAACGTTTAGTATGTTTTTCCTTTTATAACAAAAATGTTTATTAAAAGTTTTTATTTAGTTTACGTTCAATACGTAATGTTTGGGTTTGATATGTTATAAAGTGTTAAAACACACGTAAAATTGATACCGTTCAATCAGACTCAATTGAACCTTAAGCTTATGGTGTCTTGCAGCAATATGAACTTTCACTCAACATATCCTATCCTCTACGTCAATTTTACTATTACTAATGTGGGTTTAAATAAAACGCGGACACTTTGTTTTATTTAATTTTTATTAATTTACTAGTATTAATTAATTACTAGGAATTTTTAGTATTAATAAATATACTATTTTATCTTAAATAACTTAAGACCAAAACTGAATTAAATCGTCTTTGTAAATTCTTACATTACGATTTTGCGAAAATTTCAAGATCCTAGCTTCTTTAGTTTTTGAGTTATTGTGCAAACAAAGGGAAAAAATGCATGCAATGCATTTTTATCAAAATATGTATTTATAGTATGTATTGAATCATATTGGAATATTCAATTTGGAAAGCGGTAATGAAAGATATTTAACATGTGTTTGTTTTGTAAAAGAACATTTGTGTTTTGAACTATATACGAGGTATTTAGTGTAATTTATATTATATGAAATTTTTAGTATAAACAAAATTTGTTTATTGAGGAGGTAAAACAAATGTTATATTTATATGATTCTTTGAGTAGGTAAACATTATCTTTAGATAATGGACCGTAATGTAACTGTGAAACATTATATTGATGAATTTTAGGTACTTAGCACGTGTTGTTATTATAAATATGTTGCATATGTGTAGCATATTAACATTGCGCGTTGTTTTTTTCCGAGGTAAAATGACTACTTTTATTAAATTTTATTAATGCCCATATAATTAATAAAATTTTATTAATGCCCTATAATTCAATCAAAAAAATACTTTATACTCATTATTATTTAAGTAAACGAAGGGTGTTCCAAAATTAGAAGATCATTAGAATGTAGAATTATAATTTGTATTAGAAATTGCTTGATAAGGTTACGATAAAACTGAAGACTACATATAAATGGAAGTTATAACTTTTTAGTTTAATTAATTCGAAAATATTCTTTACATTTTAAATACATAACGGTTATTCCTGCATAAATTAACAGTTATTTTTAAATTTTAATATTTTCACATATATTATTGACTGTTTATATTAAATTCTAATATATGTACTACTTATGATATTACATACATATAATTAATAATATTATACTTTATTTAATCGCCACAATTATCTTAAAAAGTAATATGGATATATTTAAATTATAATATGTTGGTTTCTCTTTCTAACAATACTTATAAGAAGAATCAGTAATTAATTTACTACAGTACGGTGCGGATGTGTTTACTTTTTTCTTTATCGATTATAATTATTTTAATTAATAAAAGATAAACAGAAAAAAGCATAATCAGCAATTACGCAAAAAATAATTATTACATATATTAATTACGCGAAATGGCTTCGTGCCAAAAGTGCAAACTAAAAATTAAAGGAGAAACGGGTGTAGAATGTGCAGTTGTGTGCAAAAAATTCTATCATGATGCGTTAAAATGTTCAGGAATGGATCAGTCTACGGTGAACTTACTATACACCAACAGGAATATTAAGTTTATTTGTGACGACTGTATTCAATATATACAAAATGTTGATTTGGTCTTACAAAACATGGACAGTGCAGTTTCAAAAAATAATGAGTACCTTAAGGAATATAAGGAAGAATTTGAACGTGCAATTAAAAAAAATGAAAATGAAGTCGTTGAATTACTTAAGGCTATTGAAACTAATTACATGAAGAGATTGGAAGAAATTAAAGCCAGTCAACAAAAAGAAATAGAGAAAATGCAAAAATTTACTGAAGTCTTCAAAATTGAAACAGAAAAAGTGAATGAATCATTTGTTAGTGCAATTAAAAAAAATGATGAGGTCTGCAAAAAAATAAATGTTACAAATAATATAAATTCAAATATGGGTCAAACAGTGTCATTTGCTGATGTAATTAAAAATACTAAAGCAAGTGTAAATTTAAAAATGAAGAAAGAGTTACCTATAGTTAATAATAAAACCGAAAAATAAGCAGAAAACTGAAAAAACAAAAAGTGATTTAAATACAAAAGTGGATCCAAAAAATTTGAAAATAAAGAATATTGAAAACAAAAGTAATGGGATGATTTTAAGAGAAACGGAAACCATCTAAGATCGTGAAAAGATCAAAAAGGAATTAGAAGAAAAAATTAAAGAGAATTATGATATCAAAATACCTGTGGTCATTAAACCTAACATAGAAATTGTGCACATGAATAATAAATTTAGTGAAAATGATATTGTGGAAAAACTTAAAAAACAAAATTCTTTTCTACAAATGAGTGAGCTTAAAGTATTAAAGATATATCCGGTGAAAAAATACAACAAAGAAATGTTTAATGCAATTATAGAAGTGGATAAGGAATCATTCCCAAAAATAATAGCTAACGAAAAATTATGTATTGGATGGGAAAGATGCAAGGTCTTGGATGCCATAAAAGTCTCTAGATGTTATAAATGTAAAGGATTTAACCATAGGGCTGCGGAATGCACGAATAAAGAAACATGCTTGAAGTGCCACCAACAACACAAGACAAGTGAATGCCAAAAAGAGGAAATTAATAAATGCATTAATTGCTTAAAATCGAACGAAAAATTCAGTTTGGGGTTGGATGTTAATCATAAAACCTTTAGTAGATCATGTCCAGTGTATAAAAATAAATTAAGGATAAGAAAACAAAAAATCGGATACTAGCAATTAAGGAAAATAGAAGAGGAAGATAACAAATTAAATATAAATGTAAATGAAAATAAAAAGAGTGATTCTGCATGCAGAACTGATAATGTTAATGATAATATTAATAAGAATAATACTAATGTTAAACCAAGTATTAATAATATTAGAGACACTAACACTGTTATAACTCATATAAAAAATGAAAATAATAACAATGAAAATAATAACAATAATAGTAATAATAATAATATTAACCATAACAGTGAAAAGACTAACAAAATTGATTATAATAAAGATAAAAAGAAGCGTAGCTATATTCTTTCATATTTTCCAAAATTATGGTCAAATAAGAACACTATCCTTAAAAGTAATATAAAAATAAATAAAACTATTAATAATAATTCAAAAAGTAGCATTAAAAATGATAAAATTAACCAAAACAAGTAAAGAAACAGTCAGTCGGTGCAACCGACTTAGAAATACCCTACACCTATTTGGTTCAAATTTAAGGACATATCCATAAGTCATTTTAACACCATAAAAGCTGTTATTAATTTGATCGTAAGACATAGCTAACCAAATTAACTTTATAATACTAAAAACATTTTCTAATTATATTATCTATTAAAAAATATTACAAATTCTTACTAATTTGTCTATTTAAAAATATTCAAAAACAAGCAAACTTGAAATAAATGAAAATATATTTATTCCAACTCAATTACAAAATGAAAAAATTCTAATTATTAAATTTTGTGATAAAAAGATAATCAAAGCATAATATATTTAATAATCCAAATTTTTAAAAATTGCAATTATTTTAAGTGGTTAGTTTATATACCTAATAGAAAAGCTTACAAACGCAAAATATGCAATAAATGTATTTCTAAAATACAATTACAAATTTAGACCTTTTCATATAATTCATTTAAATATTCAAATAAATTTTACATAAATGCAGCAAGTACCTTTGAATATAGCTGAACCACTACAATTAAGTCTAGATTTCGGAGACACATAGGACATAGGAAATATATTCTTTGGCTTTGAAATTAAACTCAACCAGAACCAATTCCCATGGTACTTTCATTACTAGTAACCTAGAGTTTAAATTTCATCAAAATACCGGCATTATTTTTTGAGTTATGGTGTTTTAAGATATATGTTTGTTAGTCCTTGAACTTTTCAAGGGTTCCAGAACCCCAAACCATGGTACGATTTCGCCCATATGCAGTCCCGTCATACTTTCAATACTAGTTAACCCTTGTATACAATTGGAACGTTCTATCTTAATTTTAAGTTACTAGTTTTATTAATTTCGATGATAAGCTTTTACACATTTGGGGGTCTAAGAGAGGTCCTGAACCACCACTCCAAATGATCCCAAATTAGGGGGGCATGGAAGAAATAGTAAAGAACACCCTGGGCCAAATTTGAAACTTCTACATTTGTTTCAAGTTACTATTTTTATTAATTTCGAAAATATGCTTTAAGGTCCTCGGAACTGAGTGCCTGGTCCCCGACCCACTAGTCCAATGGGGTCCAAATTTCAAAGACACTTACGCAATAGGAAGGGACACCCTGATACCAAATTTGGAGGTTATATCTTCATTGGTTTCGGAATTACGCTAGTTTGGCCTAAATTCGATAAAAAAGTTCTCAGTTCCGAACCCATTGTCCAATCCTCACCGTACGTAATCACCGCCGTAGTTTCATTACCAATAACCTACAGCACAAATTTTATGAAGATAGCCTCATTAGTTGTTGAGTTATCGTGATTTTTAATATATGTTCGTTATCCCTGACCCCGACTAAAAGGTCCAGAATCTGAACCCATGGGCTGATTTCGCCCTTATACAGCCCGCGCTTTACTTATAGTACTAGTTAACACTTGTACACAATTTAAACGATCTATCTTAATTTTAAGTAACTATTTTTAGTAATTTCGATTATAAGCTTTTAAAACTTGGGAGGTCTGAGAGGGGTACTGAACCACCACTCCAATTGATCCCTAATTAAGGGAACACGCAAGAGATAGTAAAGAACACCCTTGTGGCAAATTGGAAGCTTCTACATTTTTTCAAGTTGTTATCTTTATTAATTTTAAAGATATGTTTTAAGGTCTTCGGAAATGTGTGGCTGGTCCCCGACCCAGTAGTCCAATGGGACCCAAATTCTCAAGACACTTAGGAGATAGGAGGGGACACCCTGATACCAAATTTGGAGGTTCTATCTTCATTTGTTTCGGAATTATGCTCGTTTGGCCTAAATTCGATCAAAAAGTTCTAGGTTCCGAACGCATGGTCCAATCCCGACCTTACGGAATCCCCGAAGTAGTTTCATTACTAGTTACCTACAGCACAAATTTGATGAAGAAAGCGTCATTAGTTGTTGAGTTATCGTGATTTCTTATATATGTTCGTTAGCCCTTCGATCGATTAAAAGGTCCAGAATCCGAACCCATGGGCCGATTTCGCCCATATGCAATCCCCGCCGTACTTTCGGTCCTAGTAACCTACAGTTAAAATTTCATCAAGATAGCTCCATTATTTTTTGAGTTATCGTGCCTACGGACGGACGGACGGACGGACGGACGGACGGAAGGACGGACGGACGGACGGACGGACGGACGGACATGGCTATATCGACTAAGGCGGTCACGCTGATCACAAATATATATACTTTTCCATATCTAGCTCGCTTCCTTTAGGTGGTTACAAACACCATACCAAAGTTAATATACCCCTTTACCTATTCTATAGGTGTAGGGTATAAAAATGATAATAATAATATTATTAATACAGAAAAAGTAGAAAATGAAAGTACAAGTAAGATTGAAAACGATAAAATTCATCAAACCAATGACAATGTAAAAAATAAAATTAAAAACGATAAAATTAACCCAAGCTATGATAAAAATACAGAAAAAAGAGAGAATGATAGTTTTAGTAAGATAAAAAATGATACAATTAATCAAACCAATGATAATAGTAATAATAATGTAGAAATAAAAGACTCCAAATACCCAAACTGGAATAAAGGCGAAACAATAAATCCACAGAACACAACTGAAAGAAAAATAGGTTACTCTAAATTCCAAGATGATAGCAAAAGTTTTGTTGATCCCATGTCACCCCCAATTGTAAGGCTTACAAAAAGAGCAATTGAAAATGGAGATAGTGTATATGTTCTTTCCAGATTAAGGGATTACAGAATATATAACAATGTGCGATTATATTTAGCATTTTTCCACGATCAAAATGATATTTGCTTTGATGGTATAACACAAACTAATATAAAGGTTTTAATTAATCAAGAAGGACTACCAACTGACTATCCGGAACTTCGGAGAATATATGACAGATACCACGAAAACATAGGAATCTGCAATAAAGATGTTTCGAATGATCTTGCTACATATAGACGACATGTTTATAACAAATATAGGGAAAATCTTCAAAAGACAAGAGAATCTTGGCAAAATTACCTGATCGGTAGATAATAATGGCAGAACAAGAAAATATAATGCAAATTGGTGATCTAAAGATATTGTATTTAAATATATGTAGCATTAGAAATAAAATACTGGAACTGGAAACATTAATTAATGAATATAAAGAAATAGACATAGTAATAATTACAGAGGTTTGGATTTATGATTATGAAAAAGATACCTACAACATCCCCAATTATCAAGCAGTTTACAACTGTAGAAATAAAAAAAGAGGAGGTGGGACTGCCATTTTTATTAAAAATAATATCAGTTTCAATGAAATATGTAAAGATGAAAAATATAACTTTACTGTAATTGAAATCCTGAACTCAAAACCAAAATTAAAAATCGGTACATTTTATAAAGCCCCAGTGGAAAACAGCAACTTATTTATGGAGTTTCTTGAACCTAAACTGGTAGATAAGGCAAATCATATATTTTTTGCAGATACCAATCTAAATCTATTTGAGAACTCCAATGTAATTATTAAGTATAAGGATATTATAGCAACTTCTGGATATAGCATAGTTAATAAAACGGAAAGTACAAGAAATACAACTAACTCTAGCACCTTAATTGATCACATAATAACAAACATAAATGGCAATTATGATGTTAATTATATAATAGAAAATAACTGCCTATCGGACCATCAATTGGCAATAGTAACTATTAAAGCAATTAACATTGAGAAGTTACCAATGAAAAAGTGCAACATAAACAAAATCGATTATAATCAAATGCGTTCCATAATAAAATACAAAATTGAAAATAATAATATACCAGAAATCGAAACCTTAGTAAAAATTATACAAGAAGCAAAAAGATTATGTACTAAGACAATACCGATGAGAACGAGAAATAATAGCTGGATAGCACCTTTTATTCATGACAAGCTGAAAATTAGAAAAGCATTATATAATCGACATAAAAATGATCCAACCAATAGTGAAAAAAAATGCAAAATATATAAAAATTAAGAAAAAGGTAGAACAATTAATAAAAGAAGAAAAAAAAAATTATATTAATAGAAATATTGAAAAAGCCGGAAGCGATTCTAGGAAATTATGGAAAATATTGAATAATTCTATAAAAAATACCAATGAACATAAACTGAAAAATGTCAGTCATGTTATTAAAAGCAATGGTGAAAAAACTAAAAATGATGTTGAAACTGCAAATACTCTCAATAATTTTTTTACTGAAATAGGAGAACGTATTAAAAAAAACATTCTAAATAACAACGATGTTACTAGCTGCTCACAAAATCTATTTAATAGCAACTCGTTGTTTCTTATTCCAGTTATAGAACCAGAAATCCATCAAATTATTATGAATTTAAATAAAAATGCAACTCCAGGATTGGATAAAATTACAGTGAGAGATCTACAAGAGTTGGTCAATATTATAACCCCATCTTTAGTGAAACTGATAAATGAAAGTTTCACTAATGGTATATTTCCTGATTCGTTAAAAAAAGCATATTTAGTTCCTATTCACAAAAGTGGGTCAAAAGAAGACTGTGATAACTATAGACCAATTTCAATTCTAAACTCTATTTCGAAAATATATGAAAAAGTTATTAATTCAAGAATAAGAAGTTTCATTACTAAAACAATAGGCTTTGATGCTAATCAATATGGTTTCTTAGAAAAAAGTGGTACAGAATCAGCTATCGCAGCAACCTTGGAACATATTTACGATGCGTTGGATGACGGATACTATGTTGGCGCAGTTTTTATTGACTTAACAAAAGCATTTGATATGGTAAGTCATTCCAGACTTATCAGATTGCTAGACAACTTAGGAATTCGAGGTAACAGTAATCTTTTACTAAAAAGTTATTTGACAAATAGAACTCAATGTGCTAAAGTTAATGAAGTACTAAGTGATGAACTAGTAATAAAAACAGGCGTACCACAAGGTTCATTACTGGGGCCGTTATTATGCCTGCTGTATATAATGGACTTACCTAAAAGCAATATTAAGTCAAAGTACAACATTTATGCAGATGACACTAACCTTATAGCAAAAGCGAAAACATTAGAAGAGCTTCAAAATATACTAAATGATGACTTAAAGATATATTGCAGTTGGTTGGACCAAAGTGAATTATGTATAAATGCGAAAAAAACTAATTATATGATATTCGAAATGCAAAAGAAAACAAATGATAATATTACGCTTAAGGTAAAGGATACTATAATAGAACAAGTTGATAATGTTAAGTACTTGGGAATGATAATTGATGAAAACTTAAGATGGGATAAACATATAAAAAGCATTAAAAAAAAAATTATTCCTATAACAATGGCTGTCAGAAGAATGGGTAGTATTCCGAATTATGCTGCTAAACTTATATATAATGGCCATATATTATCAAGAATTAGGTATAATATATGCAGTTGGAGTCATTGTTCATATTTTCATAAAAATCAAATGAGTGCGGTAATGAATAGAGCTCTCAAAACTTTATTTAATTTGAATATAAGAACCAGAACCAATAATTTATATAAAATAATTGATACACTGGATATTAATCAGCTAATTTACTTTGAAAAATGTAAATACATGTATAATATCCTGAACAATAATATCAAGTCAAAAGTAAAACTTCAAAATAAGGAGAATATTCATAATTATCTAACCAGAAACAGGAAAAATATCGAAATTCCTAAAGCCAAAACAACATTGAAGCTAAAAAGTCTAAAATGCAGCGCAATAAAACTTTTCAACTCGCTACCGGTAGAAATTAAAAACAGTCATAATTTAAACATATTTAAAAGTAAACTTAGAAAATTTGTAAAAAATCTTAGAAATTAATCTTTAAAATTTGAAAATTTAAAAAAAAAAAAAATAAAAAAAAAATATCTAGAAATTAGAAAAATGTTAGTTATAAGCTGTAGTTTAAGAATTACTTAATTTCTTATACATAATTTTATATATTAAATAAAAAATTGAAAAAAAAAAAAAAAAAAAAAAAATCCAGCACTCATAACAAGAATAAGCTACTTATTATTACACCCTTATGAGTATTTTATGAATGTTTTTCAATATTCTCATAGTAGTTTTCTTATGATTTTCTAACAACTCTTAAAATGAGGGCTAAAGGCCTGTTATGAGTGGTAATTAACTGTCATAAGTGCGCCCCTTAACTTTTATAAAGATCTCATAAGGCACCTATAGCATTCTTCAAGAAAAAATTATGAGAGCAATACTCTGTGGTAGAGTAAGAGTGTGGTAGAGTAGACTGTGCCAACTCTGGGATACCCTTATGACCGTAATATAAACATTATATAATTCGGTTAATTACTTTTGGCAAAATTTCAAACATACAGCTATTAGGTGTAGTGTAATGCTCGTATAAAAGAAGGAGTTGTATGGCAGCTACTCGAACCTACTGCAGTAAACCAACCAAATTGCACTAACCTTGGCCCTTACACTAAACTATTTTTGGCAAAATTTCAGACACGCAGCTGTAATAGGTACAGAGTAATGCTCAGATAAAAAGAGAAGTTGTATGGCAACTACCCGAACCCATGGACCAAAATGGCTGGATTTAAATAGCGATGACGGCTATTACAAAAAAACGATTTTGCGAAAATTTCAAGATCCTAGCTCCTTTAAATTTTGAGTTATTGTGCGGACGGACGGACATATATAGCTAAACCGATTTATTTTTCGATTCTGATCCAATGCATACACTTGAGTCTATATCTACCCCCCTCCACCTTCTTTGCGTCAAAAACGTAATGGCAAATTTAGTATACCCTTTGACTATATAGTCATAAAATAAAGTGTGAAATTATATTCATATAAATTACTACAACGCTAATCAATTTGCATGCTAGTTTGATTTGACAAAATGGAAAAATTTTATGGGAGAGCTGGTACTTTTCATAAAAAAGTGCAGAAAACATATTTTGAATTGAAAGTAAACAAGTGGTGAAAGAAAGCAAGGGTTTTTAAAAAAGCACATTTTCAAAATAATATAGTGTTTCATACTAAGTATTTTATCGGAATATAAAGTTGAAGCTTCAATATTAACGTTTTAATTTAGGAAATATATACGTTGGTGACTAAGTATTTGCTTACTTATAAAAACAGAAAATTTTTAAGTCCTAGTAGCCTCTCTATGGAGAAGATTGCAAATCTTCTCAAGGATATAATACTTACTACTCCCCTTTCCCCAATTTTTTTAGGTTCTAGGAATTAAATTGTGAATTCCACCAAAAATTTTGGATTTTTACTTAGAATTTTACTATATAAGCAAAAATGATTAACACTTTCTTCAGTTTAAAGAACCACTTTTAAATTTAAGAAAATTTTTTAACATATGTTATAATGTTGGACCTTCAAATTTTGTATATTAAGAAAAAAAAATTTGAACAGGTATACAAGTTACAGGTGTTTAATAGCAAAATTTAAATTTTCGAGACTTTATAGCTCCAAAACAGGGGGCACGCCAAAAAAATTTTGTTAACCGACTTTAACCGATCTATCATCTCCCAAAATTTAAAGATCCTAGCTTGAACCGTTTAGAAGATATGTTTGGCCAAAAAATTGAGTTTTGCATAATGGTAAATTTTAGTACCGTATGGCAACGCTGTTCATTAAAGCGGTGTATTTTTGAGAAGTCTGAAAAAGCAGCTCTCTTTTATAGTTTTTAGATTCAAAATATAGCTAAGAGGACTCTTGTTATACCAATTTAAATATAGAGCTTTTTTGGAATTTGCGGGGGCTGTAGTTTTGTCATCCATCAAAATTAAGAAAAACCTTTGACACGGGTTGAAATATAATTAAAGAGCTTTCAATTTTGTAAATCCCAAAAATTTTGAACAGATATTCAAGTTACAGGTGTTTAAAAATACCAAAATTTCAATTTTCGAGTCCTTATAGCTCAAAAACATGGGGCTTGACAAATAAAAATTTCAATTTTGATATTATACTGTAAAACAACATTTTTTTAGAACCTAACAGTAGTAATTTTACAAAAAAACCACTCAAATGAAAATATGAAAGAATTCAACAGAGCCCTACAATGGAAGTATAAATGTATTAAATTAAATAGAATTATTAGAAGTTAAATTATTTTGCAAAGTGTCTATTTATTATTTTCTTTTACGTTTATTTAAATTTACAAAAAAAGAGATAACATTATTCTTTCTCTAGCATGATTATTTTAATATAGGAGATCATGATAATGATGACGAGGATGATGAAAATTAAATAGTGGACAGTGAACTTAGAAAAGATAAAATTTTAGAATCGAACTTTTAGAAATTGGTCAATTACGTTTAACATAAGACACCAAGCACTAAAAGAATTGTTCCGAATATGTAGTAAACCAAAGGCGAATTCATTACCAAAAGACCCAAGAACGTTATTACAAACACTAACTGTTGGAAAAATTAAAACAATAGGGTTGCACCGAGGGCTTACATATTGTTTGCAAAAAATTTTTGATGATATCATTGAAAGTAATAGGATCAATATTCTCATAATAAGAGTAAAAACACTAATTTAATTTATGAAATATGAATTAAATTTGAAATGAATCTCTTAACAAGAGCTCTTTTGTAACAAAATCAATATTATCACAATAATAGTAAAAAGACTGATTTAATTAAAAACAAGTAAAGAAACAGTCAGTCGGTGCAACCGACTTAGAAATACCCTACACCTATTTGGTTCAAATTTAATGACATATCCATGAGTCATTTTAACGCCATAAAAGCTGTTATTAATTTGATTGTAAGACATAACAAACCAAATTAACTTTATAATACTAAAAACATTTTCTAATTACACTATCTATTAAAAAATTTTACAAATTCTTACTAATTTATTAATTTAAAAATATTAAAAAACAAAAAAACTTGTTATAAATGAAAATATATTTATTCCAATTCAATTACAAAATGAAAAAATTCTAATTATTAAATTTTGTGATAAAAAGATAATCAAAGCATAATATATTTAATAATCCAAATTTTTCAAAATTGCAATTATTTTAAATGGTTAGTTTGTATACCTAATAGAAAAGCTTATAAACGTAAAATATGCAATAAATGTATTTCTAAAATACAATTACAAATTTAGATCTTTTCATATAATTCATTTAAATATTCAAATAAATTTTACATAAATGCAGCAAGTACCTTTGAACATAGCTGAACCACTACAATTAAGTCTAGATTTCGGAGACACATAGGACATCGGAAATATATTCTTTGGCTTTGAAATTAAACTCGACCAGAACCAATTCCAATGGTACTTTCATTACTAGTAACCTAGAGTTTAAATTTCATCAAAATACCGGCATTATTTTTTGAGTTATGGTGTTTTTAAGATATATGTTTTTTAGTCCTTGAACTTGTCAAGGGTTCCAGAACCCGAAACCATGGTACGATTTCGCCCATATGCAGTCCCGTCATACTTTCAATACTAGTTAGCCCTTGTATACAATTGGAACGTTCTATCTTAATTTTAAGTTACTAGTTTTATTAAATTCGATGATAAGCTTTTACACATTTGGGAGGTCTAAGAGAGGTCCTGAACCACCAGTCCAAATGATCCCAAATTAGGGGCGCACAGAAGAAATAGTAAAGAACACCCTGGGCCAAATTTGAAGCTTCTTCATTTGTTTCAAGTTACTATTTTTATAAATTTCGAAAATATGCTTTAAGGACTTCGGAACTGAGTGGCTGGTCCCCGACCCACTAGTCCAATGGGCCCCAAATTTCAAAGACACTTACGCAATAGGAAGGGACACCCTGATACCAAATTTGGAGGTTATATCTTCATTGGTTTCGGAATTACGCTAGTTTGGCCTAAATTCGATCAAAAAGTTCTCAGTTCCGAACCCATTGTCCAATCCTCACCGTACGTAATCACCGCCGTAGTTTCATTACCAATAACATACAGCTCAAATTTCATGAAGATAGCCTCATTAGTTGTTGAGTTATCGTGATTTTTAATATATGTTCGTTATCCCTGACACCGACTAAAAGGTCCAGAATCTGAACCCATGGGCTGATTTCGCCCTTATACAGCCCGCGCTTTACTTATAGTACTAGTTAACCCTTGTACATAATTTGAACGGTCTATCTTATTTTTAAGTAACTATTTTTAGTAATTTCGATTATAAGCTTTTAAAATTTGGGAGGTCTGAGAGGGGTACTGAACCACCTCCCCAATTGATCCCAAAGTAAGGGAACACGCAAGAGATAGTAAAGAACACCCTTGTGGCAAATTGGTAGCTTCTACATTTTTTCAAGTTGTTATCTTTATTAATTTTAAAGATATGCTTTAAGGTCTTCGGAAATGTGTGGCTGGTCCCCGACCCAGTACTCCAATGGGACCCAAATTCCCAAGACACTTAGGAAATAGGAAGGGACACCCTGATACCAAATTTGGAGGTTCTATCTTCATTGGTTTTGGAATTATTCTCGTTTGGCCTAAATTCAATCAAAAAGTTCTAGGTTCCGAACCCATGGTCCAATCCCGACCTTACGCATTCCCCGAAGTAGTTTCATTACTAGTAACGTACAGCACAAATTTGATGAAGATAGCATCATTAGTTGTTGAGTTATCGTGATTTTTTATATATGTTCGTTAGTCCTTCGATCGATTAAAAGGTCCAGAATCCGAACCCATAGGCCGATTTCGCCCATATGCAATCCCCGCCGTACTTTCAGTTCTAGTAACTTATTGTTATAATTTCATCAAGATAGCTCCATTATTTTTTGAGTTATCGTGCCTACGGACGGACGGACGGACATGGCTATATCGACTCAGGCGGTCACCCTGATCACAAATATATATACTTTTCCATAGCTCGCTTCTTTTAGGTGGTTACAAACACCATACCAAAGTTAATATACCCCTTTACCTATTCCATAGGTGTAGGGTATAATAAATTTTACATAAATGCAGCAAGTACCTTTGAACATAGCTGAACCACTACAATTAAGTCTAAATTTCGGGGACACATAGGAAATAGGAAATATATTCTTTGGCTTCGAAATTCTACTCGTTCGTCCTCAAATCGATCAAAAGCTTCTAGAATCCGAACTCATTGACTAAACTCGACCAGAACCAATTCCAATAGTACTTTCATTACTAGTAACCTAGAGTTTAAATTTCATCAAAATAGCGGCATTAATTTTTGAGTTATGGTGTTTTTAAGATATATGTTTGTTAGCCCTTGAACTTTTCAAGGGTTCCAGAACCCGAAATTATGGTACGATTCCGCCCATATGCAGTCCCCGTCATACTTTCAATGCTAGTTAACCCTTGTACACAATTGGAACGTTCTATCTTAATTTTAAGTTACTAGTTTTATTAATTTCGATGATAAACTTTTACACATTGGGGGGTCTAAGAAAGGTACAAAATTAGAGGGACTCGCAGGAAATAGTAAAGAACACCCATGTGCCAAATTTGAAGCTTCTACATTTGTTTCAAGTTACTATCTTTATGAATTTCGAAAATATGCTTTAAGGTCCTTGGAACTGAGTGGCTGGTTCACGCCCACTACTCCAATTGGGCTCAAATTTCAAGGACACTAAGGAAATCGAAAGCGACACCCTGAAACCAAATTTGGAGGTTCTATCTTCATTGGTTTCGGAATTATGCTAGTTTGGCCTAAATTCGATCAAAAAGTTCTAATTTCCGAACCCATTGTCCAATCCTCACCGTACGCAATCACCGCCGTAGTTTTATTACCAATAACTTGCAGCACAAATTTCATGAAGATAGCGTCATTAGTTTTTGAGTTATCGTGATTATTTATGTATGTTCGTTAGCCCTGAAACCGATTAAAAGGTCCAGAATCCGAACCCTTGGGCTGATTTCGCCCTTATGCAGTCCACGCTTAACTTTAAGCACTAGTTAACCCTTGTAAACAATTTGAACGTTCTATCTTAATTTTAAGTTACTAATTTTAATAATTTCGATTATAAGCTTTTAAAACTTAAGAGGTCTAAGAGGGATACTGAACCACCACTCCAATTGATCCCAAATTAGGGGAACACGCAAGGGATAGTAAAGAACACCCTTGTGCCAAATTTGAAGCTTCTACATTTTTTCAAGCTGATATCTTTATTAATTTTAAAGATATGCTGCAAGGTCTTCGGAAATGTATGGCTGGTCCCCGACCCACTACTTCAATGGGGCCCAAATTTCAAATGCATTAAGGAAATAGGGAGGGACACCCTGATACAAAATTTGGAGGTTCTATCTTCAGGTTCCGAAAAAAGTTCTAGGTTCCGAACCCATGGTCCAATCCCGAACTTACGCAATCCCCGAAGTAGTTTCATTACTAGTAACCTACAGCACAAATTTGATGAAGAAAGTATCATTAGTTGTTGAGTTATTGTGATTTTTTATATATGATCGTTAGCCCCTCGATCGATTAAAAGGTCCAGAATCCAAACCAATGGGCCGATTTCGCCCATATGCAATCCCCGCCGTACTTTCAGTCCTAGTAACCTCCAGTTAAAATTCATCAAGATAGCTCCATTATTTTTTGAGTTATCGTGCCTACGGACGAACGGACATGGCTATATCGACTCAGGAGGTCACGCTAATCACAAATATATATACTTTTCCATATCTAGCTCGCTTCCTTTAGGTGGTTACAAACACCATACCAAAGTTAATATACCCTTTTACCTATTCTATAGGTGCAGGGTATAAAAAAAATCATTTTTTAAGTTTTTATGTAAAACTACAAAAAAGGTGTTCCCTTTGCCAACTCTAAAAATCTACTGCAAAAACATTTAAAATCAGCCCAAATGAATAATTTAAATTTGTGTAATACTGAAAATATACATATGTACATCAATACATCTGTTATAGTTTTTGTACTACATAATGAGTTACAATGAAACGGATAAAGCTTTTAAAATTAGTCTTTCTTTAAAAATATATCTGTTATTTTAATTTCTTTCTTCTACACAAGATTAAAACTATATTATAAAAAGTAAGTTTTAGTGCATGACCGGTATTTTTTTTTTATTTCAATTTTTTATATTACTCATAATATTATGAAGTATAATTTATGTACGTACCTACATATTTTTATGAATATATATATAAACATGCACATTTAAAAATATTGCAGAGCTAATGTAATACCAATTTAATAAATACCATGCGGTATAAACGTAGTATAAATTTTGTCATACCTGTGACTATTGTTTGCTCAGATGCAAAAAAAATCAGAATTTTCTGATGGAAAAAAAAAATATTTTTTAAACAATATGTTTTGTCAGACACGCAACTGTAATAAGAATAGAGTAATACTGATATAAAAAAAGAAGTTGTATGGCAGCTACCCGATCCAATGTACCAAAATGGCTGGATTTAAATAGCGATGACGGCTATTGCAAAAAAACGAATTTGCGAAAATTTCAAGACCCTAGCTCGTTTAGTTTTTGAGTTATCGTGCGGACAGACGGGCGGATACAACTCCTTCTTTTATATCAGTATTCCACTGCACTTAATAAAGCTGTTTGTTTGAATTTTTTCCAAAAGTAATTAACCTGATGATATAATGTATATGTTACGGTCATTCGGGTATCCCGGAGTTGACACAGTCTACTCTACTACACTCTTCCCCGGTTTCTTTATAAAATAAATTCATTAATGTGTAAAAACTTTAAAATTAAAATAAATTTATAATTTATTTGTATAGATTTAAATTACTAAGGATATTACTAGATATTATACTAAGGATAGATTTAAAAAAAAAATTATAATATACGAAAAATTTTGCTGAAGGAAAAACCCAAATTACATTTTGCCAAAAAGTTTTAAGTTCCAAAATGTTATGGTTTCTTTTTAGGGGGCTGCCATACAAAGTTTCAATCCAATAACTGTGAATCTAATGAATCTACGAGGTTAAAATTAAAACTTGACAAGAAAAGTAATAGGACAAGTTACTTGGCAAAGTAGGTTACCAACTTGGGTAATTTTTAGGCAAAAATTATTGGAAAGAGTGTTTTTTTATTATTATTTTATTTTTTTATATTTATGTTTTAATATGGGTTTTTAATTAAGTAAAAGGGATATCACAGTTGAATTCAAAATCAAGGTTATACGCATTAAGCAGAAGGTATATATATATATAAAATTACAAATTTATAAGTATATATAAAATACTATATATATATCACCCCTATTCTAAATTCCCTCGTAGACTTTCTACAAAAAAGTAGCTACGCTAGGAACAAAACAGTTTTAGTGATTACCCTTAACTATAATAGTCATTTGATGCCATATGATATCATATGATTTTGTACTATTGTATGACTTTTCATATAACTAACTATATTAGTCAAAGCCATCATTCGATATCATTAAGAAATCATTCGTCAAGTCATAGGAATACGAAACGAAGCGTGCATATGTGTGAACGAAGCGTGCAAATTCACAGATATTTTTCGGCAGAATTTATCTTTTCAAAATCTGATCATTTTTTATAATATTGCCATAAAAACTTTCACAATCATTAGAAAAATTGCATTTCGTAATTAGTATTGCTTTTAACGTTTCTACTATTATGTTTTTTCGGAAGTCCAGATATTATTAACTAAAGAAAAAACTCTCTCTGTGGCTGCATTTGTACCTGGCAAACACAACGAATATTCTACCAATTTTAAAACGTTATTAAAAGGAACGTGTTCACTCTCAAAATACTGAAACATTTCTACCCATCTCATATCTGTTGTAACATTATTTTCAGTCCAATAATTTATTTTCGTTTCAGTTACAAATTGTGTAATATAACGAATTTCATCAAATAATAGGTTGTCATCAATTTTAATATCTGGAAAATTTTTCGAAACAAATTCATATGAACTCGGTAATTCTTTCCATTGTGGGTAAGTTTGAAGTAAAACCCATCTAAAAACTTTAATGTTAGTAAATTGACACGACCACTTTTCTAAATATTGAAAACAGCTCTGATAAAAATTTTTAACATGTGATAGAAACCAAGTTTCATTAATATCACCATTATTAACCAGTTTTCTTAAACAAGTTTCGACTGCTAATGAAAGAAATGATTAATTACCTCTTTCAAAACATTGATATTTTAAATTATCAATACTTTCAGAAATTTCATTCAAATTTTTAGAATTTCCTTCCATACATTTTATTGTATTTTCAAAAAGTGCTGCCTGATTGTGAACAAATAATAACCACAATTCTGATGTATCATTTTTAAAAAAGTTTTCAAGTATTTGTATTTCAACTTTTATAAAAATTGATTTTTTAAAGATTTTGAGTTTTGATTATTGTTTGGAAATATTCATTGACATATTAATAAATCGCATTAAATCGTAATATTAGTTAAACGAATTAAATGTTGTACAAAATGTGGTACAGTTTACAATGTGGGACGTATGTTCAAAATGTTGTACTGTACCACACAATGTGGTACGTATGGTCACCGTAATTTAAATTCTAAATATAAATATTGATCTAAAATATAATGTACTAAAAATTTTATTATATTTCTAAACATATACATACATATATTTATTGAAGTCAAATTGCCAAAATTCGAGTTAATGCTGTCCTTCATATTGAAAACTGTACTGTTTATACCCGTGCATACATACAGGGTGTTCCCGACTCGATGGTCTTCCTTCAAATGGGTGATCGGGCATATCGAGCAGAACAAAAAATTGTATGGGAGGGGGGGGTCTATTTCCATTAGTTTAGAAGTTATGGGGCCTTAACTGTTCTTCGACCATAATTTAGTTTTATTTTGATAAAATTGGAACCAAATAAGAACCAAACAAAAATAAGTATAGCATTTAAATGTTTATTAATGCAGATTTTTTAAGTACTATCAAACATTACTCTAAAGTTTCTCAGTCTGAGGTTATAAGGGCTTAAAGTCCAATATTTTTAACAAAATATCAATTAAATCCCTTTTATCAAGAAAATAACGGTATTAACATAACAGTTTTTTTACTTCAAAATATTACCCTTCTCTTTCCCTGCATTTTGAGTATACTAGCACTTTTATAGCTCAAAAACTTTGAAAGTTATAAAGTAAAAACTTTTTTGTGATACCTGAAATTTAACTAAATTTGAATTTTTTTGATCACCCATTTGAAGGAAGACCATCGAGTCGGGAACACCCTGTATATGAACATCGGGTATAATAAAATTACTTCTCCGTTTTTAACGGATCGAAATATACGAGCTAGATATAGTGTCAAGGGTACGTATCGAATCAGCATCGAAAAGTGAATCGATCTAGCTATGTGTGTCCTTCCGTCCGTCAGCACGATAACTCAAAAACTATAAGAGCTAGAGTTCTGAAACTTTCACAAAGTAATTTTTAGACAATTTGTAGGTATTGTTTTTGGTTAAAATCGGACAAAGGCTTCGGGTAGCTGCCATACAAATTTTTCGAAATTGTATGAATATTTTCAAAATTAATAACTAAATAGAAATCAAATATAAAAACAAACAAAATGTAGTTAAATTATTAATCGATTCATGGTGTAGTGGTTAGGACATGTTACTTGTAGCCAAAATGCCTCGGTTCGAATTCAGGCTAAGGAAAAATTATTTTTTTTTTAAATTCTTTTTTTGTTATCTATTTTCTTTTTAATAAAATATATGTATTTATTTTATGTATGAAATATTTTATTTTATAGAAAATTTGACGAAAACTCTCATTTACATTAAAAATTATTAATTTTTTTTAATATTTTTATAAAAAAATTCAAAATTGTTATTTAAAACAAACAATTGATACCATAGCAACTACAATTATTAAAAAAACAAAATTAAGATAAATAAAAACTCGTTTTGTAGGCAACTTATTAATTGTTCTATGGTGTAGTGGTTAGGGCATGGGACTAGTAGTCAAAGCGTTTCGGTTCGATTCCTGGCTGGGGGAAAATTTTTTCTTATTTTAAATTCATCTTAAAACTCTCATTTATAAATTATTTATTTTTTTTTAATACATTTTTAAAAAAATTCAAAACAGTTATTCAAAACAAACAATTGATATCATAGCAACTATAATAATTTAAAAAAAAAATTGAGACGAACAAAAAGTCGATGGTTTAGTGGTTAGGACGTCGACCTTTTAATTGAAAAGTGTGGGTTCGAATCTCGTTCACAGCATATTTTTTTTTTAAATTCATCTTTTTTTTTAATTAATTTTTTTTTTTATTCATTTTTTTTTTTATTCATTTTTTTTGCAATTAAATATAAAAAAACAAATATTTTGAATTTTCTGTCAAACAGTTCAATTGCAATATATGAAATTCTTATTTATTTAATACACGCACGGGTATCTAAAAGTTGACAAGGGCAACTATAATCTTCCTCGTCTTCTAAACATTTTAGTACGATTTGAACTATGTTTTATGTATTCGGTATTCAAATTAAAAAGTTCTATGAATATATAATATGTACATCAAAATCTAACATATAATAATTCATAAGTTTAGTACTTAGTATTATATTATATTGAAGCTGTCAGAAGTAAAAAATAATAGTCAAGTTGACAGTAGTCGAGATTTTTTTTTAAAAATTTAAGTTTTTTATTGATATAAATATATTTCTATGTATGGTCATGAGTCATGATGTTATTGCTTCTTGCTTTTTGAGGGGCAAACTCTTTTCTATTCACAACTACTGTCAGCTACACCAGGTCTTGTAAAAGATCAGATTAAATAATA
Organism: Dolichopus griseipennis; assembly: GCA_963082915.1. NCBI lineage: Eukaryota > Metazoa > Arthropoda > Insecta > Diptera > Dolichopodidae > Dolichopus > Dolichopus griseipennis. Next base: position 99,786,233 of record OY720441.1, on the reverse strand, counting down.
TCCACAGATGGCTTTAATTAAAATTTTTCAGAATAAATGGTTTTTCACTTGAATAGGTTATGTTTAATCATATTTTTTATTTGACAACCAATAAAAACTTACCCCTTCCATTTTAAAAAATATTCTTTATATTTATATCAGCAATAAACTTTAATTTTTTCACTTTATTTTCAATATTTAAATATATTAAATATAATTAACTTCACAAATGACAGGTAGTTTTAAAATGTCAAATATATGTATCCGGGGCTTAAGTTCCTTTGTTTAATATTAAAATGAAATTACTAACAATAGTTATATACTTTAAGTTTAATTATAATTCGTTTATTTTTTACTCCTTTCGTTTTAAAATCCAGACAAGAACTGACTCATTATACCCGTATGACTATATAGTCCAAGGGTATAATAAATTTGCCATTACGTTTGTGACGCAGAGAAGGAGGGGGGGTAGATATAGACTCAAGTGTATGGATCGGATCAGAATCGAAAAATAAATCGATTTAGCTATGTATGTCCGTCCGTCTGTCCGTCCGTCCGTCATCACGATAACTCAAAAAGTAAAGGAGCTAGGATTATGAAATTTTCACAAATTCGTTTTTATGCAAAAAACGGAATCGAGTTTGAAATTCAGCCATTTTGGTCCACGGGTTCGAGTACCTGCCATACAACTTCTAATTTTATATGAGCATTACTCTATACCTATGGAAGCTGCGTGTCTGAAATTTTGCCAAAAGTAGTTTAGTATAATGGCCAAAGTTACTGCAAAATTTGGTTGGTCTACTGCAGAGGGTTCGAGTAGCTGCCATACAACTCCTTCTTTTATATGAGCTTTACACTACACCTGATGAAGCTGGGTGTCTGAAATTTTGCAAAAAATAGTTTAGTGTAATGGCCAAAGTTACTGCAAAATTTAGTTGGTCTACTGCTGAGGGTTCGAGTAGCTGCCATACAACTCCTTCTTTTATATGAGGATTACACTACACTAAATGAAGCTGGGTGTCTGAAATTTTGCCAAAAATAGTTTAGTGTAATGGCCAAAGTTACTGCAAAATTTGGTTGGTCTACTGCAAAGGGTTCGAGTAGCTGCCATACAACTCCTTCTTTTATATGAGCATTACTCTACACCTAATAAAGCTGAATGTTTGAAATTTTGTCAAAAGTAATTAACCGGATGATATAATGTATATGTTACGGTCATACGGGTATCCCAGAGTTGACACAGTCTACTCTACTACACTCTTCCTCGTTTTTTATTAGTTTTACATATTAATTTTGGTAAGTATATTCTGGACTAGAATAAGTAGTGTTGCCAATACCACAATTGGCCATCCTTCAGAACATTCGTCCTTTTTTTTTTTTACTCTAATTTTAGGTAATAGACAAAACCATTTTTCCTAAAAATCTAAGTCCTTTTTGGTTTTTTTTTTTTATAATAACTTTTGTTATATTTATTTTTATATATATTTTTTATGTATTTTTCTATATTTTTGTTTTTATTATTTTTTTTTACTGACATCCATTACGGATAGTTTTTGCTTATATTTTATGATATATGATTTTTTATATATATGATTTTTATATATATATTTTTTATGTATTTTCTATATTTTTGTTTTTATTATTTTTTTTTTTACTAGCATCCATTACGGATAGTTTTTTCTTAGTTGGACAGACGAAACCCCCCAACTGCAATATCTGGTGCTAATAATTTTGATTTAGTTGTACAGACGAAACCAATCAACTAATACTAATAATTTTTGTTTAACCGATGAAAACCCGTCTTTAATTTAGCGTAAATTTGAATTTAACGGTCACGCTGTTAAAAGTTAAGGCTTATGACTCTAATATTATGCGCCGACTTTCTGGGTAAAAGTAATTCATTTTCGGTTGTAACTCGCAGATCAATCAAACTATTATATGCGCCGACTTATGTCTTTTTTTTTTTGTTTAGTTCAAATGTTTAATGAACAAGGAGACTGAAATTTTTTTAAAATTTTTGTTTTGTTTTTGCTTTTTTTTCTTTATCTTAATTTCTTAAAAAAAATGAGTTCTGCTCGAAATGAAAGCAATACATTTGGTTTATACAGTAGTTTTCATTTATAACGAACTCTGTTAAATTTTAATTATAAGAAACGAAACACTTTTTGCCAATGAATTAAATTTTACCTAAAAATGTAAGTTGTTTATTACATTCAAATTTCTTTTATTTAAACTTATTATATCTAACAATGTTGCTTGGTGATTAATTTAGTATTTTTATATATATTTTTGAATATAAAAAAAAATCATAACAACGCATCAAAAATACAAAAAACATTTCATTAGAATAAAAAGCAGTATACACAGGGGTGAAACTGACACATCAAATAAAAATCTAGCAAATGAGTTCAAAGTGCCCATTCTAGAATTAGCACATTCTACAATGTTCAATTCTTATACTAATTTTTCAAAATTCACAGCATTCTTGTAAAACGACATTTGTTTATTACGACGAATATTTTATTCATGATCGTTATAAGCGAGCTTTACTGTATGTATAAAAAAAATAAAATGCTATAAAAAATTATTGCTACTTCGTATATTGTTGTTACTTTTTTTGTGAAGTTTTTTATAATAATAAAATAACCCACTTTTGAAATATATTCTGTAGTTGCCATTACGTTTGAGAGATGTATAACAAAAGTTATAAAATATGTTTGTAAAAATTTAAAAATCTTTTTAAAAAAAATAATTTGTAATTTAAATGATTTGTTCCTTAGGGCCTAACCAAAATCAACGCTTATGGTGTATAATTGCTCACAAAAAGTTGTAAAATAGTAGTTAAGTACATGATATTATATGAGAATAACTTACTGTACCTCGAACTTTTAAAATTTAAACATTGACAAAGCATATAAAATTTTTATTGTTTTTTCTTATGTTGTTATTGTTCCAAAAATAAAATATTTTAAAATAATAATATATATATAAATGGCTTTACGAGACTCTAGAGTCTCCGGCCGACTTCAGATTATTTCTCCATTGGTCTCTATCCTGGGCATCTGTTCTCCATAAGCCCGGCAAAGCCAAATTTCGATAGTCCTATTCTACTCCTTCTTTCCATCTTAGTTTTGGTCTGCCTCTGCTACGTACACCATATGGGTTGGATTTAAAAACCATTCTCACCGGACAATTTTCTTCCGTTCTTAAAACATGTCCTAGCCAACGCAGTCTTTGTATTTTTACTATCCTGACTAGGTTTATATTGTCGTAGAGTGCGTACAGTTCTTGGTTAAATTTATGTCTCCAATACCCATTTATATTTACAGGACCAATTTATAGTTACAGGGGTGTTGTACAGTGTTATCTTCGTTTTATAGCTGATATATTTGGATTTCATTTGTTTGGTTAACCCAAAATAGCATCTGTTCGCTAGAAGAATCCTACGTTTGATTTCTTGGCTGGTGTTATCGCCATCATCCGTTATCCTACAACCAAGGTATATAAAATTTTTCACCACCTCAAAGTTGTAATCACCAAAAGTTATATTTTGACAAATTCGGTGGGCTAGAGCGTTATTTTTTGTTGCCACCGTATATTTGGTCTTGGATTCGTTGATCCGCAAACTGACTTTTTTTGTTTCCCGATTAGATCTATATCGTCAGCATACGCAAGAGTTTGGGCTGTTTTGAAAAAGATTGTTCCACTAGTTTCAATAACAGCATCGCGCACAACTTTTTCCAATGCAATATTAAATAAATTACAGGAAAGTGCGTCGCCTTGTCTACAGCCTTTGTGAGTTTGGAAGCTGCTGGAGGTACGATTATCTATTTTAACAGCACACAATGTACAGGCCAAGGTCATTCTACATAATTTGACGAGTTTTGGCGGAAAATTTAGTTCACTCATGGCCTGCAGAAGCTCGTTCCTTCCGATCGTTCCATATGCCGCTTTAAAATCTATGAATAGATGATGAGTTGTTATGTTGAACTCGTGACACTTTTCCATAATCTGGCGCAATGTGAAGATTTGATCTGCAGTTGACTTTCCAGATCTGAAACCACACTGGTAGTTGCCGATCTTTTGTTCTATAAATGGTTTCAATCTGTCACATATGATACTAGACAGAAATTTATAACCCACATCCAGAAGACTGATACCCAGATAATTACTGCATTCTTGGCGATCTCCTTTTTTAAAAATGGGACATATAATGCTAGCGTTCCACTCGGTGGGCATACTTTCATCAACCCAAATTTTCACCATTATTTGGTGCACACTCAGTTCGCTACCGCCATATTTAAAAAGCTCTGTGGGTAATGTATCTGTGCCAGGTGCTTTGTTGTTTTAGGCGTTTTATTGAGTTTTGTACTTCTTCCAAAGTCGGTGGTGGTTCGTCTTGATGATTGAGTGGTATATTATGAGGATTAGGTGCTGGTGGATTCAGTGGATTGTGAATTGAGGAGTCTCCAGCCAGCATTTCCGAAAAGTACTCTTACTATCTTTGAAGAATACCATCTTGGTGTGTGATAAGATTTCCCTGTTTATCCTTGCAGGCACTGATCCTGGGCTTAAAACCTTGGGTTTGAGATTTTACCCTCATAAAGAATTTTTGGATTTCCTTTGAGTTCTTCTAATAGTTTTGCCTGATTGTTTTCATAAGTTCTTCGTTTCTGCTTCTTCAGCTTAACCTTTTCTCGCCTTATCTGCTTATATTCTTCGTAAGCGGTTCGTGTTTTCTTTTTCAGTCAATTTCGATATGCGGAGTTGTTTTGTTTAACTTTTTCAACAAATTCATTGTCAAACCATGGTATTTTGCGGTTATATTTAGAGTATCCCACAATTTCTAACGCGGTACATTTTAAGATGCGGGTATCAATGCATTGTTGCCATTGTTCATCAGCTGATCCTAACACGTTTACAGGATGTTCTTGTAGCTTACGTGAGATGGTGTTTGCGAATACTGTGGCAGTATCATGAGATTTCAGCGCTTCAACGTTTATTTTCCTTGTTGGCCTTTTATATTGTTTTTCTGCATGGGGATTCGTGCTCGATCTTTCGCCATAACTAAAAAATGGTCCGAGTCCATATTAGCTCCTCTGCGAGTACGTACATCCATAACATTTGTAGCGTGACGATTATCAATCAAGACATGATCAATTTGAGTAAATGTTCTATGATCAGGATGGCGCCATGTGAACTTAAGAATATCGCGGTACGGGAATTTTACTAAATTTTGCTACTAATTACTAAATTTTTCATTGCACACCAATTTGCTAGACGTAACCCATTCTCATTTGTTGTGTTATGGGCGCTGTGTTTTCCAATCGTTTTCCCATATCTATCCTCTTTACCAATTTGAGTGTTAAAATCTCTGATGATAATTTTGACATCATGCTGAGGGCATTTTTCGAAAACTTTGTCCAAGGTGTAATAGAACATTTCTTTTGCAGTATCATCATCCTCATTGGTAGGAGCATGACAACAGATAATACTTATGTTGAAAAACTTTGCCAGCAGTTGGATGGTACATAGGCGCTCGTTGACAGGGCTCCAGCCTATAACTTTACTCTTTAATTTTGGTCCTACCACAAAGCCGCATCCGAGTCTTCGTGTTTTCTGTTGGCCGCAGTAGTATATACACCATTCTTTTCTTTGGTATTCTTTCATTCCAGATCCTGTCCAGTTCAATTCTTGGATTGTGGTTATATCAGCTCTATATTCGTTGAGGGTGTTTATCAGCTCATAAGATGCACCTGGAACAGATAGTGATTGTAGATTCCAAGTGCAAATTCTAAGCTAGTTGTTCATTTTTCGTTTGCCGTGTTCGTTACCGTAAATTCCTCCTGTTCTTTTATCTTTAGTTTTTCTAATAATCTTGTTTTACGGTCAGGTTATTAGCCTGAGATCAAAGTTTTAAATAATATTGTTTTTAAAAATACCTATATATTTTTTTTTAAAATACATTACAATAATTGAAATGCTTATAATATTTTTGCAGAAATAAAAAAATTACATATAAAGTAAAGTAAAGAATTCAGAATTATTTTTTATATACATGTGGGATTTATATTTTTAATAACATAAATCTCTTACCTATATCCAGTCTCAGCAATATTTAATTTCGTTGTCTCAGCATAAATTTCATTTCGTTTAATTTTGTCGTCTCAGCACCTAAAAAGAATATCATTTAATTTTAATGAAACAATATATTATTATAATACTTAGCTTTTGAAACTCCATATCTCTAGTAGCTCAGAGATATTTAATCCAAACAGCAACCAGCATCCTTTTAATTTTATTATAATATTTTTATAATAAAATTAAAATCTTCTATTTGTAAACATGTTTGTTTACAAATAGTAAATAAATGTTTTAGACATTTGTCATTACTGACGGATAGAATGAAACGTCGATAGAATGAAATATGGAACGAAACAAAAGGCAAGATGTTGACGAATGACACTAGTGGAGCTAGCTTCTAAAAAGATTTTTCAAGATCAAAAGTTTATTCACCTTTTCTTTTTTTTTTACATATTTTATTAAACGGTTTACTTTTTCTTTTTTATATTTAAAAGCAGTTACTTCCAAAAATATAAAAGGAGGAAAAGAAAGTAGAAGAAAGCAGAGTATATACGTGGACGTGGATAGTTACACAAGCGGGGAAAAAGTGAAACATTTAAAGGAGTTAAATTTATAGTTAAATTTATTTTAAAGTATAAAGAATTTATTTTAACATGTAAAGAAAGTTTTATTTAGAACATATAACATATAAAGAAGTTAAATTTATTTTAAAGTATAAAGAATTTATTTTAACATATAAAGAAAGTTTTATTTAAATTTATATGAATATTATATGAAATTTATATTTTTTTTGAAGTTATTGTTAATGTTAAAATTTATATAAACTAAAAAACTTATTTAGTGAAATGAACTTTATTTTATTTTAAACATTTTAAAATCTAATTATTTTGTAATTTATGAACTAATATAAATAAAAGAACTAGTTTTAATTTTTATAATAAGAAAGTGTTTTAATCTTATTTTATCCAATCCTACATTTGGGGGCTCAACCGGGATAATCCAGAATTGATCCAGGATTGGACGTTTTGATCTAAAAAAAAAAAGAACAATTAAACAGGTGAATATTTAAAAAAAAAAAAAAAACTTTATATTAAACGTAGAGATATATATAAAAAAAAAAAAAATTTTGAGATTAAACGGTGAAACGGTGATAAACGTTGAATAAAAAATAAAATATATATAAGATAAGCTAAGAAAAATTTGTTTTTTAAAAATTATATATTTTAAGTAGAACGTGGATTATTTAAAGTAGAACGTGGATTATTTAAACATTATTTAGAACGTGGATAATTTTATTTAAAAAAAAAAAATATATATTAAACATATATAAAAATTTTGAACATTTAATTTTTGGCGAGTATTTAATAAAATTTAAAAAAATGAGTTCTAGACGTAGATTAAGTCGTCAAAATAGTGATTTACCGGTAGTGAACGAAGGAATACGCGAACATAGTAGATATAGTACCGAAACTAATTCGCAAATTAAATTTAGCTTCAATGACTTTGAAACTCTGTTACGAAAATTTACGGGAAAAGAAACCACTAGTGTACGAAAATGGTTTTCGGAATTCGAACAGTATGCGTACACGTTTCACCTCAATGATCTGGAAAAATATATAGTGTGTAAAAGATTATTAGATGGTGACGCGAAATTGTTCGTGGAATGTGAAGCGAAACCGTTAAACTTTCATACCTTAAAAGAAGCACTATTAAATGAATTTCAACCAAAAATGAATAGTGCTGAAGTTCATAGTAAGCTACAAGCGCGAAAGAAAAACGCTAACGAGTCGTATCGCGAATTTTTATACAAAATGATCGATATAGCTTCGCAAGCTGAAGTCGATGAAATATCGGTTATTAGCTACACCATAAACGGTATAAACGATACGCCCGCTAATAAGTCAACTCTGTACGGCGCGAAAAATTATGCGGAGTTTAAAGAAAAATTAGCCGTGTATGAAAAAATTAAAACTGATACAAATCGAAATAATAATTTAAAACATGTTGACGCGAAAATTATCGAAGTGCCGAAAAGAAATAATTTTAATAATAAAACGTCGCGCGCGAATAAATATTGCTTTAACTGTGGATCATCAGCACATGAATTTCACAGTTGTCCAGAAAAAGAACGAGGACCAAAATGTTTCGAGTGTAACCAGTTTGGACACAAAAAACCGGATTGTCCAAACAAGAAGCGTCCAATAGTCAGAACAAATGCAGCTAATACAAATAATAATTGTGTTTTACTAAAGGTGAACAACGTTGTGATGGAAGGTTTAATAGATACTGGAAGCGATATTTGTTTGATTAAAGAATCATATATTAATTTAATTAAACCGTTATCTATTCTCAGAAATAATCAGATAGCAATATCAGGGGTAGGTTCTAATATTTTCAGCAAAGGTTGTTGCAACATGGAAATTCAAATAAATGAAGATACTTACCAAAATGTTGAGGTACACATAATTGATAACAACAGCATGAAGTTTCCTGTTATCATAGGTATGAGTTTGCTAAAACACTCTGTAGTCAAAATAAGTGGTGGTGTCATTTCCGTAAAGAAAAATAGCACTTCAACAGTCAACACTAAAAAAGAAGAAAACGATTGTTATTTAGCTGAAATAAAATTAGAAGATGAGTTTACTTACCAAGATCTGCCAGGATTAGCCAATTTAGAAAAAGGTAAATATAACGAAATTGTAAATTTAATTGAAAATTACTCGCCGGTAACAATGATAAAATCACCCATTCAAATGAAAATTCTGCCGTTGGACAATAAGCCCGTGTTCCAGAGTCCAAGAAGATTCCCACCTGTAGAACAAAAAATTATTAATGACCAAGTGGAAGAATGGCTCAGGAATGGTATAGTTACCGAAAGCTCGTCGGATTATGCTAGCCCTGTAGTTCTTGTCAAAAAGAAGGATGGTTCCAACAGACTTTGTGTGGATTTTAGAGGAGTCAATAAGAAAATACACAAGGATCATTTTCCATTGCCAGTCATCGATGACCAAATAGACAAGCTACAAGGAGCAAGAATTTTCACCACGCTGGATTTAGAAAATGGATTTTTCCATGTCAGCATAGAGGAGAATAGTCGGAAATTCACAGCATTTGTTACACAGAGAGGACAATTTGAATTTTTGAGAGTTCCGTTTGGATTATGTAACTCTCCTAGTGTCTTCCAAAGATTTATCAATTTTACATTTAAGGACTTGATAAATAAAGAGTATGTAATAACTTATATAGACGACTTAATAATTCCAGCTAAAACTGAGAAAGAGGCGATAATAAAATTAAAAGAAGTGTTACGAGTTGCCGCTCAAAGTGGATTAAAAATAAAGTGGACAAAATGCCAATTTCTACAAAGAGAAGTGGAGTACCTAGGCTATATAATAAAAGATGGAACAGTATCACCGTCCAGCTCCAAAACTAAGGCAGTCAAAAATTTCCCGGAACCCAAGACAGCAAAGCAGGTTCAAAGCTTTTTAGGCTTAACGAGCTATTTTAGGAAATTTATCCCAGAACACTCAATCATTGCAAAACCGCTAAGTGACATGCTCAAGAAGGATGTTAAATTTAAATTTGACAATACCGAGAGGAGTTCTTTCGAAAAATTAAAAAATATTTTAAGCACATCACCGGTTTTAAAAATTTTTAGCTATGAAGATTATACTGAGTTACATACGGATGCTTGCAAATTTGGAATAGCAGCTGTCTTATTACAAAGAGATCCAGAAGATGGAGCGTTACATCCGGTGCACTACTCAAGCAAAAAAACAACAGATGCACAACAAAAGTGGAGTAGCTATGAACTAGAAGTACTAGCTGTGGTGGAAGCGGTGAAAAAATTTAGAACATATTTACTAGGGAAAAAATTTAAGTTGATAACGGATTGCAAGGCATTTACAATGACACTAAATAAAAAGGATTTAGTAACACGAGTGGCACGTTGGTCGTTGCTGTTAGAAGACTTTGACTATGAAGTGGAACACCGAGAAGGCACAAGAATTCGCCATGTTGATGCATTAAGCAGAAATCCGGTAACGTACTGTGTTGAAATAAAAAAGAATTTTATATGTCAATTACAGGAATTACAATTGAAAGATGAAAAGTTAGCCGCGATAATAGAAGTATTGAAACATGGTCAATACAAAGATTTTGTTATTCACCATAATATTTTGGCCAAAGATGTAAATGGAAAAATTTTATATGTTGTTCCAGAGGGGATGAAAAATTCGTTGGTAAGATCAATACATGAAAATGGTCATTTTCATTTTGCGAAAATGAAAAAAAAGATTGAAGAAGAATTCTATATGCCTGATCTGAAAAGAAGAATAGATGTTTGCATTGGAAACTGTGTCGAATGTATTTTGGCAGAAAGAAAAAGCGGAAAACAAGAAGGTCTACTCAACCCAATACCCAAAGGGGATACACCGTTGGACACGTTTCATATTGATCATGTAGGGCCCATGAGTACAACTAAGAAGGGTTACCGATATGTGTTGGCAATAGTTGATGGATTTTCCAAGTTTTGTTGGCTGTTCCCTACAAAAAGTTTAAATGCAGAGGAAGTAATAAAGAAATGCGAAATAATTGCAAGTACGTTTGGTTATCCATCGCGGATAATTTCTGATAGAGGAGGAGCGTACATATCAAATCAATTCCGTGAGTATTGTAAATCACATGACACTAAACTTTATTTCATAGCCACAGGAGTTCCAAGAGGTAATGGTCAGGTGGAACGTTTACACAAAACTACAGTTGCAGTTCTAACGAAATTATCGTTAAACCAACCTGAAAAATGGTACACGCATATTACAGATGTACAAAGAATTTTAAATAGCACTTTTCATCGCTCTATTCAAACAACACCATTTGAACTCATGTTAGGAACTAAAATGAAAACAAAGAATGATAAAAATATAATACAACTAATAGAAGAAGAATGGATTCAACAATTTCAAAATGAACGCAGTGAAGCAAGAGAACAAGCCAAGTTGGACATTGTCAAAATTCAGGCCGAAAATAAAAGAAATTTTGATCGCAAAAGAAAAGCAGCAATAAAATATAATTTAGGAGATTTAGTTGCAATCGAACGTACACAATTTGGAGTTGGTCTTAAAATTAAACAAAAATTTTTTGGTCCATATCGAGTGACAGCTATTAAAGGTTTTGATAGGTACACAGTGCAAAAGGAAGGCGAACACGAAGGTCCAACCAATACGGAATGCAGTGCTGACAAAATGAAATTATGGGTGCAATACGAAACTGATAGCGATCTGGATCAATCCGAGGCGGATTAAAATACAGGATGGCCGAATGTGGGATTTATATTTTTAATAACATAAATCTCTTACCTATATCCAGTCTCAGCAATATTTAATTTCGTTGTCTCAGCATAAATTTCATTTCGTTTAATTTTGTCGTCTCAGCACCTAAAAAGAATATCATTTAATTTTAATGAAACAATATATTATTATAATACTTAGCTTTTGAAACTCCATATCTCTAGTAGCTCAGAGATATTTAATCCAAACAGCAACCAGCATCCTTTTAATTTTATTATAATATTTTTATAATAAAATTAAAATCTTCTATTTGTAAACATGTTTGTTTACAAATAGTAAATAAATGTTTTAGACATTTGTCATTACTGACGGATAGAATGAAACGTCGATAGAATGAAATATGGAACGAAACAAAAGGCAAGATGTTGACGAATGACACTAGTGGAGCTAGCTTCTAAAAAGATTTTTCAAGATCAAAAGTTTATTCACCTTTTCTTTTTTTTTTACATATTTTATTAAACGGTTTACTTTTTCTTTTTTATATTTAAAAGCAGTTACTTCCAAAAATATAAAAGGAGGAAAAGAAAGTAGAAGAAAGCAGAGTATATACGTGGACGTGGATAGTTACACAAGCGGGGAAAAAGTGAAACATTTAAAGGAGTTAAATTTATAGTTAAATTTATTTTAAAGTATAAAGAATTTATTTTAACATGTAAAGAAAGTTTTATTTAGAACATATAACATATAAAGAAGTTAAATTTATTTTAAAGTATAAAGAATTTATTTTAACATATAAAGAAAGTTTTATTTAAATTTATATGAATATTATATGAAATTTATATTTTTTTTGAAGTTATTGTTAATGTTAAAATTTATATAAACTAAAAAACTTATTTAGTGAAATGAACTTTATTTTATTTTAAACATTTTAAAATCTAATTATTTTGTAATTTATGAACTAATATAAATAAAAGAACTAGTTTTAATTTTTATAATAAGAAAGTGTTTTAATCTTATTTTATCCAATCCTACATACATATGCACATACATTTGTAGTAAAAATTTCAGATTTTATTATTGAAATGTAGTGCTTATTTGCCTATTTAAAAATGGAATAATGGGAGGAAAAATTTATCAATTTTTTAATTGATTAGTTATTTTTTTTTATTATCTTTGTAGATATGTTATAAATCTTAAAATTGTGATTTTAAAAAAAATCTCGTCTTCTGTCAACTTAACTATTATTTTGTATTTTGGCAGCTTCAATATAATATAATACTAAGTACTTAACTTATTTACTTATGAGTTATGATAGGTATGTTAAATTTTGTTGTACATATTATGCTCTATGAATAGGCTTTTTAATTAGGATACATAATACATACAACATCGTTCAAATCGTACTAAAATGTTTAGAAAATAGTACAATTTTCTATATGTAGGACAGCATTAACTCGAATTTTGGCTACTTGACTTCAGTAAATATGTATACATATGTATTTGTTTAGAAAAATCATCGAATTTTCAGATCATTATATATTAGAACACTATTTATATTTAGAATGTAAATCGCTTTTTTTGTGTAATAAGTGTACCAGATTATACTCTCTTTATAGCGCGTTAAGCTACAGGAATAAAATTCAAAAATACTTTAAAACGTTTTTATAATTGAAAAAATTATAAATTTTTTTTTTAAGCAAATTTCAAACGCAAGAATTGTTGGCAACATTGTTATATATTATAATATTAGTCTAATATAAATTACACAAAACGGATTTTTTATGTAAATTTAAAAGCACAAAAAGCTCGAATTTCGAGCAAAGAGCGATACTAGTAGATTTTTAATTTAACAATTTATAATCATACTTATATCCTTTTTTTTTAGTTTTCATATAACTTTATTTTTTTTTTTTTATTTTTCTTTTAGTTTTTTTGATTTTTTATTACTTTTTTCATTATTTTCTATTTATTTTAAATTTTTTTTTATTTCTACCAGTTTCTAGATTCTTAGTCATTTAATTTTACTGTCATTATTATACTTACCTATTAATTTTATGACCTATTTCTTTTACCTGAGCTTTAAATTTTGATAATTTTTTTATTTCATTTATTTCTGTTTGTAGTTCATTGTATAGTTTAAACGGAGTGTTGTATACCGTATCATGTTTATTGAATATAATTTTGGATGATTTTATTCTTATCTGATCTGCATTTCTTGTGGAGTACCCATGTAATTCTCTATTGAAAGGTGGTGTGATGTTTGTGTTGATATTTTTTGTAACTATGTAGTGTATTTGTGTGACAAGTTTACTTTTTATGAGCAAATTAAGTGGCAATATTTTATTTTCTGTATGTATTTTTTGTGTTGCCGTTCCGTATATGGATACAGCAACAATCCATATAGATTTTATATACCTTTATTTTGTTTTTCTGTAGTGCAGATAAATTCTTGCTGGAGGTGTTTCCCCATATTTGTATTCCATATGTAATTGAGCTGTGAAACATGCTATAATATACAGGTTTTTTAAATTTATGTGATACTCTTTGGTTTATTAGTCTAAGGATTCCTGCTATTTTTCTTCCTTTTTTTATTACATTTTCGATATGGTGCTCCCATGATAATTTTTCATCTATTAAAATCTCTAGATATTTATAGCTTTTCACCATCTCTAGATTGCAACAATTGTAGTAATTGTCAATGTTATCTGTTGGTTTCTTTTCAAATATTATGTGTTTAGTTTTACTGGTGTTAATTTCAAGTTTATGTAACTGCATCCATTGTAGAATACTACACATACCGGTCTCAATTTTTTCTTCTAATCTGTAACATGATTTATCTTTATAAATTATGAAAGATCATCCGCATACATAAATGGTTTACCAGTAAGTTTTATTTTTAGGAAACTACTTATGTAGCATGAGAATAAAGTAGGTCCTAATAAGCTACCCTGTATAAAACCATATTTAACATCTTGTGGTTCACTTTGTACCTCGTCACATTCCGCATATTGCCCTCTCTCTGATAAATATCTTCTAAACCAGTTATATTCATTTCCTTTTATTCCATTTTCAAATAGTATTCTACGCAAAATTTTTCTGCCCACTGTATCGAAAGCCTTCTTCACGTCGAAAAATACTGCGACTACTTTAGCGTTTTCATCTAACCCACATTGGATTTCCGATACAACATCAAATAGTGCTGCTTGTGTACTTGAATTTTGCTTGAAACCATATTGTTGTTTACAAACTAAGTTTTGCTTATAAAGATGTTCAGTAAGCTGCTTGTTTACTACGGTTTCAATAAGTTTACTAAACACTGAGCCAATGGATATAGGCCTAAAGTTTTCTACTTCATCTTCACTGCCTGTGTTCTTGTATATAGGAATTATCTTATTCATTTTCAAGCATAATGGAATTATTAAAATGTTGGACATTTCATCTTTTACCATTTTGATTAAATTTGTTGAAACTTTGTCTGGTCCTGCAGAGTTAGTATTAGAAAGATTATTAACTAAAGTATTATATTTTTCAATTTCTATTTTTTCAAACTTAAAATCCTTTACTGTACACGTTTTAGGCATATAGATATTCTTGCAATTATTTATTTGGTTTTCTCTTATATTCGCATAGAATGTGTTAAACTTATTAAGTTTATCTGCTTTTTCTGATTTTGTATCTCCATTTTTAAAAAATTTATTATTTTTTTATTGGTGACGTTCATAATTTTTTTTATATAACACCAGTTTTCATAGAGTCATCTCCTGCTTTTTCAAACTGTTTTTTATTATATTCTTCTATTTTCTTTCTTTTTATGTTTGTTGTTTTATTTAGCCAATATTTATATTTTGATTTATTATGTTCGGATTCTCTGTTTTGTATGTACTTTTTATACCAATAGTTTTTTCTTTGTATTAGTTCAACATATTCTCTATCTATCCAAGGCTCTGAATATTTCTTTCTACTACTACATATTTTTTTCACCACGGTAGCACCTTCAATTATATTTTTAAATTTAGTTGTGAATTCGCTTGCAGCTTCATTTATATCATTGGACTTGTTTACAGAATTTTTCAGTTGTTGTTTGACAATTTGGTAATTTATTTTTTTGTAAGTATAATTATTTTTTTTTATGTTGTTTACTTTTATATTTATGTTTTTTAATTCAACAAATATGCCCAGGTGATCAGAAATGTTATGATGAAAATATGTGATATAAATATCAGTGTTTGGATCTCCTGTAAGAATATGGTCAATACATGTATTACTTTCTGGTCTACTTGTTTCTTTACTACAAAATATATAGCCATTTGATTCCATGATTGTTTTATATGATTCTACATTTCTGTCGGTTGTATTTTTAATATCAATGTTGAAATCACCAATAATTAAACTATTTTGTGTTTTTAGGTTTTCCAACTGTTTATTAATAGCATCAAAAAAATTTGTTACATCACTTACTGAATTTTTCAGGAGGCCTGTATACTGCTGTAATGTTGTACTGTTGATTTTTATTTTGTAGTTTTACACTAATAAAGTTATTAAATTCATCACAAAAAACATTATGTGTGGAATATTTTAAATTTGTATGTATAAATATACCCGCTCTACCTCCTCGTCTTAATTTCCCGCACGACATTTTTCATTTAATTTATGTTTAACTAGTAAAAAAGCCTGTCGGACGACAGGTATAATTTTAATTTCTCTTTTTATATATATTCTTTCTTCCTGCTATTGCGCTATAAAAGGAAATTCGTTACCTAAAGAACATTAAGTTAACATTATAACATTATATATAGTTTGTTTTAGTTTTGTAAATGATAATAAAATAGAAGTATACATACTAAAGTGTAAAAAATTTCTTTATACGTTTTTATTAAAATTTTCTGTATCTACCTTTTAACAGATTTCTCATACGTTTTGATTTTTTCTTTTTTCTGTTTATAATTTACATTTTATAAGTTTCATTTTTTCTTCCTTTTTGTATGTAAGGATTTGTAATTAGAAGTATGTTACATGTGTGAATAACATTTAACATTAACATAATGCAACAGCAGCAGCGTCTTTTATTATATTTATAAAAAATAAAACTACAAATTGTAGTTAGTTATTAGTTCTGTAAGTGATATTTAAATAAAATTATACATACTGAAATGTAAAAAATTTCTTTATACGTTTTTATTAAAATTTTCTGTATCTACCTGTTAACAGATTTCTCATACGTTTTGATTTTTTTTTTCTGTTCATAATTTACATTTTATCAGTTTCATTTTTTCTTTCTCTTTTGAATGTAAGGATTTGTAATTAGAAGTATTTTACATGTGTGAATAACACTTAACATAACATAGGGCACGCCGGTCAGCAGCAGCAGCAGTTTGTCTTTTATTATATTTAGATACTTCTTGCGTTCAAATATAGTATTTTAAGTGAGTGTGTAGATTTAAACTGAATATCTTTAATATCAAAAATGTTTGTTTTAATATGGGTATTAAGTGGAAAATTAAAATGTATGTTATTCAATAACATCAAAATTATTAGTTTCTAATATACAAATTATTTTGCTTGTTGGAGTTTTTCTAACAAATAATTTGCCATCTTGTACCCATGTATATTTGATAGTATTATCCTTTTTTAGATCTCTTGCTTGTTTAAGCATATACTTAAAATATATAGTAAGCCTTTCATTTACGTATATTACATTTTTGGGAGCTATTTTGCTTGCCTGTTCTAGTGTTACATTATTTATAAGAATATTTGATGGTTCTTCCTCAGCATTATTACAGTTTTTATCACTTTCTTTATTGTCTGATTGTTTCAAGGTTGCAATATTATTAGGATCTCGATCACTTTCAAATATTTGCGTCGTTATTGTTATTGATTTTATTGCTTTCATAAACTTTTTCTTATCATTAAGATTATTAAATTCAACTATTAGTTTACCTGGATTTCCTGATTTGAGTGAATGCTTTTTAGTTATATATACATTATTAATATCCATATTTTCAATATCAAATCCATCTTTTTCTGCAATTTTTTTAAAATTAAGTGTTGGATTTTCTTTATTTGCATCCTCAGGAACACCACTTATTTCAAGTAATGTATCTCTTCTGTTTTATTTTTTCCAACTCTACTTTTTCTTCCAGAATCTTATTTTCATTACGTAGTTTTAGGTTTTCTTCAATTAAGGTTTCTAAAATTCCTTTATTTCCCTAACCTCACTTTTGAATGTTTGAAATTCTGTACCTTGTACGTTTTGGTTTTTAATAATCGTTTCTAACTTCTGATTGATAGTTTCAGTATCATTTATGTTATTCGTTGTTTTATTCAAATAATCTTTCGAAGTTGTTGCTCCAACGTTAATTGATGTGCGACTTCGTTTTGCTGTTTTGCATGCACTACAAAACCAATATTTCTCTGGATCTTTGAAATATGTGTTTAAAACTTCATACAGTACATGTACCACAGTTTCGCTTTTTACATGGTCCATCACATAATATTAGCTAATTAGTCCGCAAATTAATTTTAATGACTTAATTTAGTACAAAAATGTTTTTTCATTTTATATTACAGGTATTTTGAATTATTTTTAATGTAAGATATTTTTTAATAAAAATTATTTTAAAAATGTATGAAAAACAATGTAAATTTATGTACCTACTTATTTATAAATTTTTTAGCAGAAGTTATACGCCGTACGCTTTTATTTAGGCTGGGACCTAAGGAACAAATAATTTTTTTTAAAAAAGATAATTTTTTTAGTTTTGCACACATATTGTAGGTATTTTGAATTATTTTGAATAGTATATGTTTTAAACAAAATTATTTAAAAAAAATATTATTATTAGCAACATAAGAAAAAACAATTACAATATTTTTATACGCTTTGTCAATTTTAAAATTTTAAAACTCCGAGGTACAGTACGTCGCGTATGCTTTCATGTAAATTTATTTACATTCCTAACTACTTTTTCGAAAACTTTTTGACAGAAATTGTACGCTGTACGCATTGATTTTGGTTGATCCCTATGTAACATATCAATTTTCTTAAGAAATATTATTTCTTTTTTTGTTTCTGCAAACATATTATAGGAGGTATTTTTTAATAAACAAATATTTTACAAAAATATTATATTACATTTTCTATTTTTATTTTTCGCTTTGTCAATTTTTAAATCCGAAGTACCAGTACGTCGCGTATTTCGGTTTCTCACATGTAAATTCATGTACCTAACTATTTATTTCAAAATTTTCTAGAAATTTCCATAAATTATACAATGTACGTGCTGATTTTAGTTAGACCCTAAGTAACAAATCATTTAAATTACAAATTACTTTTTAAAGAAAGGTTTTTTTTGTTTTTTTTTTTTTGTTAATTTTTTGCAAATACATATATTTTTTAATATCATTGCGCTTAAACGTAATGGCAACTACAGAATATTTTTCAGAAGTCGGTTTTTTATTTTACAAAAAACTTAACAAAAAAAAAACAACAATATACGATTTACAAAAATTTTTTTTTTAGCAAACACAAACAAAATACAGTACTCTTCGGTTATAACGACCATGATGTGGACGGAAAATATTCGTATTTTAGAATGTGATGATTCTGGAATGGACACTTCGAACTCATTTGCTAGAAGTTTATTTGATGAGTCAGCCTCAAGCCTATGTATAGTGCTTTTTCTTCTATTGAAATTTTTTTTGTATTTTGGATGCGTTATTATGATTTTTTTTATATTCAAAACTAGATAAAAAACACTAAATTAATCGCCAAGCAACATAATTAGGTATAATAAGTTTAACTAAAAGAAATATCAATGTAATAAAAAACTTACAATTTTAGGAAAAATTGAATTCCTTGGCAAAAAGTGTAAAGTTTATTATAATTAAAATTGAACCGAGTTCGTTATAAATGAAAACTACTGTATAAACCAAATGTATTAGAACTCATATTTTTTCAACGGAATTTGAATTCTTGTTCACTTTTTAAGATAAAGAAAAAACAACAACCAAACAAAAATTTTAAAAATACTTAAATCTCCTTGTTCATTGAACATTTGAACTAAACAAAAAAAAGAAAGATATAAGTCAGCGCCTATAATAGTTTGATTGAGCTGCGAGTTACAATGCAACCGAAAATTAATTACATTTACACAGAAAGTCGGCGCACAATATTAGAGTCATAAGCTACAACTTTGAACCGCGTGACCGTTAAATTTAAATTTACGTTAAATTAAAGACGTGTTTTCACCTGAAAAAGCGCAATATTCTAGAAAAAAAAATATCATTGTAAAAAAATTAAATTTAAATAATTATCTGAAATAAAAAATAAAATAGTTAGAGAAAAGAAAAAGAAAAACGAGAGCAAAAACAAAAAAAAAACATAATAAATATAAGTAAAGGAAAAAAATATTAAAAAAGAGTCCACTTGTTGGAATTATTTAAAAGAGAAATCTAAGAGTGAAAAAAAAAAAAAGTATATTCTAAAGTGATAACAAACACAAAAAAATGTATTGCTTTACATGTACAGAAAAATTGGAGCGCTCTGACGATTATACTACTTGCTGTGGTTGCAATAACAATTTTCATGATGTCTGTGCTAATCTTCGTGAAGAGGATTTATCTTATTTTAAGGAAAGTGGAAATAAATTTCGTTGCGTTAAATGTGACAAAGTGAGACGTCAATCTATTATTCACGATCAACATAATTCATCTGGTAGGAGTAGTTATACTACTCAGATGAGTCCGTCTACTTCATCAGTTATAAATGCTAATCAAGTACTTTCTACAGAGAATAATAACAAAACACAAACAGAAAAAAGAGCGGAGATTAATTCTACTCCGCCTATTTCATCGCTCAATTCATTAACTGCAGAGAATAACAACAGCAACAAAGAAGTCACTATGGAGTTACTGTATCAAGAATTAGTAAAGATAAAAGATATTAACGCTCGATTTTTAAGTGAGTTATCATTGGTAAGAGAGGAGAACATTATACTTAAGAAAAAAATCAACACATTGGAGCAAAAAATTAATGTTATAAAACAAAAAGGAAAGAATAATGCAATTAGAATTGTTGGTATTCCAAATTTCAAAAACAATAACGCAATACTAACGGCAAAGAAAGTTTTTTATGATTATTTTCAATTAAGCGTTGATGAGAATAATATTAGTAATTGTTATGATAAAACATTAAAAAATATTAAAACGAAAAATAAAGAAGCGTTATGTGTGGATTTTAAGTCGTATGATACAAAGGAAAAAACTATGAAGGCAAAATCATCAAATTTAGAAAAACTAAACGCATCTACTTTTGGTTCAAAAAAAAGTAGCATCTACATAAACGAAGCATTTACAAATTATACTAAAGCTTTATATATGGAAAATAAAAAAGCAAAACAATTTTATGTATTTATGGTATCAAAATTGCAAAATATTTCTTAGAAAAGTGGAAGGTGATAAGGCCATTGTTATAAGTTGATTCGAAGATTTATCAAAAAATAATTCTTGATTTATTAAACTTATAAATTTTATTTTTTATATTTAAAATGATACTTGATATTTCTAACTTCGATTACGAACTTGTTAACAATGATCTTACATTACCTATTATTGATAATGTTGCAAATTTTAATAGTAATTGTTTTAATAATTTTGTTATAGTCCATCAAAACATTAGAAGCTTAAGGCAAAATTTCAACCATCTTATTTCTGAACTTGAAGGTTTTAAATTACTACCAGATTTTTTA
Source organism: Dolichopus griseipennis (assembly GCA_963082915.1). Classification (NCBI taxonomy): domain Eukaryota; kingdom Metazoa; phylum Arthropoda; class Insecta; order Diptera; family Dolichopodidae; genus Dolichopus; species Dolichopus griseipennis. Next base: position 99,765,136 of record OY720441.1, on the reverse strand, counting down.
TTTGTCTCGGAAATATGGATATATGATTATGAAATTTCGGATTTTCACATTTCAGGGTATGACTTTTATGCATGTACAAATGGTAATTATGTTTCTGGTGGTGTTGGTTGTTTTGTAAAAAATGTTTATGAGTGTGTAGTTATTAACTATAATCTTAAGAGCGCTGATATTTTAAAAATCTCATGTACAGTCAATGATGTTAATTTTACCTCCTTATGTATATATAGGTTTCATTAACACCATTTTAGTGTATTCCTTAATGAATTCTCCAATTTGTTACATAATGAAAATGCAAAAAATCTTTTCGTGGTAGGAGACATAAATCTAGATACATTAAAGGTAAATGATGATGTAACAAATCTTTTAACATTGCTGGCAACCCACAGGCTAACTTCCATAACAAACGAAATAACTCGTTCATCTTCGGGTAAATGCATTGACCATTTTTATGTTCAATCATCTAGACTGGAATTAATTCAAAAAATTAATTTAGATATGAATATCACTGATTACTGTATGATAGGGTTAATTACGAAAAAATTGAGTGAAGTCAAACAAAATAAAAACTGTAATGTCAAAAAACTAAAGAAAATAGATTATGCAAAATTGAATTTAAGTTTACAGTATGAGTTCTGGGAAGAAGTTCTGGTAGAAAATGATATTTCCAAAGCTTATACCATCTTTAGTAAAATTTTACAGGCACATATTATTGGTAGTACAACTTTGCGGGTAGTACAACTCTTACGTTACGCAGCAAATATAAAAGGTCAAAACCGTGGATTAATAATAAGTTAATAAATGAAATACATTTAAAAAATAAGTTAGGTAAAAAATGTAGTAGGGCATCACATAGTCATAATCTTAGGAAAAAATATAAAAAAATTAGCAAAAATTTAAAAACGAAAATTAACTTACAGAGGAATAATTTTTATAAGAATGAATTTGCAAAAAATCTAGGTAATCTTAAAGGTGAGTGGCAGGTGATTAACAATATTTTAAGTAAACCAAAAAATAAAAGTAATACTATTGTAGTGGATAAAAGATGATTATGTTTATAAGGATGAACTAGAAGTTGCTAATTTATTTAATGATTATTTTATTGATGTTACTGTAAACTTGATTTCTCAAGCCAACTCTTACAGTTGCAATTGTACTTCTAATTCTCTGGAACACTATAGAAGAAATACTAGTTTTGGTTTTGAACAAATTTATTCTCTCGAAATAGTTAAAGCAATAAAAACACTAAAAAATTCGTATTCCTGTGGGTATGATGGTCTGTCTAATATTGTCTTAAAAAAATACATTTAATCATCTGTAATATTCTAGCGCATATTTTTAACAGGAGCATTCTTTCAGGAGTGTTTCCTGATGCTCTTAAGTATGCAATCGTAATTCCTTAATTTAAAAAAGGGGATTGCAAGAATCTGAATAATTACAGACCAATTTCACTTATCCCTTCAATAGCAAAAGTTTTTGAGAAAACTGTAAAAACCAGAATGTTAGCTTTTCTGAATAATACAAAATTTTTTAGTCCGGCTCAATTTGGATTTAGAAATGGCATTTCAACAGAAGATGCGTTATTTAAATTTTGTTCAAAAGAGTATGATATAGGTAAATATACTGCTGGCCTTTTCGTAGATATTATAAAAGCCTTTGACACGGTCAATCATAAACTTTTGCTAAAAAAAATTGAAAATGCTGGTTTCAGGGGTTTTATGCTGGATTGGTTTGCCAGTTATTTGAAGTCACGATGCCAAAGAGTGAAAATTGGAAGTAAACTGTCGGATGCAAAGTACATAAAAATGGGGTACCGCAGGGTTCTGATCTTGGTTGTGTGTATGGATCAGACAGTTCTCTTAATTTGGTTTGTGATATTAACCATGATTTAAATATACTACGAAATTGGTTCGCATATCATATGCTAGTAATTAGTAATAAAACTAAAATTATGTTTTTCAATCTTTCACCTAAAAAACCTTTAGTAGGGCAAGTTAAATATCACGCCCCTGAATGTGAAAGGCATAAATTAACTTTTAATTATTGTACTTGTAGCAGTTCTGTTTGTTCGTTCAATAGTAACATTTTTTGTAGTATTAATTGGTTTGACTTAGAAATTGTGGAACAGTTTAAATATTTAGGTGTTACTATTGACAATAAAATGAGTTGGGCTACCCATACAGAATTGCTTAAATGTTATTTTCGTTCCACCCTATGTAGTTTTTTCCGTTTGCAGGAATTATGTTCTACAGTAGTTTTAATGACTTTCTATTATGGCTTATTCCAATCCAAATTGCAATATGGTATTACGTGCTGGGGAGGAGCTCATTGGTACAAGATGCAACCAATACTTATTTTACAGAAGAATGTGATAAGAAAAGTATGTAAAAAAACGCGTTTTCATCATAGTTTTCATCTTTTCAAAGAGGCAAAAATTTTGCCCGTTCGTCATTTGTATTATTACAAAGTGTTAAAAATATTCTTTATCAGATCTGGATATTTAAATAATAGATTTTCAAGTATTTATCGCTTGCGTACTAATAATATGTTCTATGTGAATGTTCCAACTTTCCGTACTGTTTGTTTTCGTAGATTTTATAGTATTCTTGCATGTCGCTTGTTTAACATATTGCCTTTGTACATAAGAAAATGTCCTTTTTTAGCAAATTGATAAAAGCATTGAAATATTGGTTATTTGATTTCAATTTTGATCAGGTTGAAGATTTGCTTGATGTAATGTTTTGATTGCGCTTCTATTTAGCAAATAAGCTTTTTAATTTTTTTTTTTTTACCTTGTTATATTTTTTTTTTGTAAATTTTGCGGCAATTTTAAAATAGAAATACATAGTTTAACGGCGGTAATACCTCTAGTATATATAATAATATTTTCGGACCAAAAAAAATAAAACAAAAAATATTTCTTGATTTAAAAATTTCTAAATTTTAATAATTATCTTTTCTTTATTGATAGTCAAAATGAACTGACTTTACAAAAGTTTCTTTTTTTCCACTTATTTTTAATTTTCTAAAAATGACACGTTAAACATAAAAAAAATTAATATTCGAATACGATTTCTTAAGTACTTATTTTAATTAGTTATTATTACACAATCTTAAAATTATTTATTTGCTGACCTTTACTTATTCTAAATAATACAGTATAACAAGTGCATTTGGTTTTTTGTATGAAAAATGACACTTTAAAAGAAACAACAAAAAATAAATTTATAAAAAAAGAGAAAAAAATTTATGAAGCAAATTTATACGGCACGAGTATGATTATGCGTTATCATCGAAATTTCGTATGAGGTTATTGGAATGGAGAAACATGTGTTTTTATAACATTATTGTGGTTTAGTGCTACAGGGCAATCCTGGTGGTGAGGGGCAATCCTCTGGTGGTGAGGGGCAATCCCTCTGGTGGTGAGGGGTAATCCCTCTGGTGGTGAGGGGAAATCCCTCTGGTGGTGAGGGGCTATCCCTCTGGTGGTGAGGGGCAATCCCTCTGGTGGTGAGGGGCAATCCTGTGAGGATGTAACACCTCCGCCCTTAAGATTCGACTCCTGGCGAATCCCACTTGATTGTATTGGAATTTTGGGTAGAGCAAATTTAAACTTTATAAAAAGGAAAATGCAAATAATAATTATTGCTGTAACTGTAATCACGTCCAATGTTAGATTTGTATACCAACTTTTGTGGTGAATGAATTTTAATTCCTCTATGTGCTTTGTGTTATTGATTTGTGTGTAATACAAATCATCCACATGAAATCGATTTGAAATTTTCGCTACAGTTATGTTGCGATTTACATAGGGTGAAATTCGGTGATGATATTCTTCTTCGGAATTTTTTTGATCAAAAGCTCCGAGAGAAATTTTACAGTTATGAAATTTTATTAAATTGTTTTCTTTTATTTTTATGTCGGTAATTTGACCACAATTATTATAAAGAGAGGTTTCTTTCAAATTTTTTGTTACCACAATGTTACTTGAAATTGATTTTATCTCCATTGCAAGATTTTGCTTATAATGGCAAATCATTTGATTTGTTTTCATTAAATTTGCAATACATTGATCCTCAATTGGGATCAGGTTTTTTTCTAATATGTTATATTTTTCTACATTTTCAAAAATATTTTGTTTACAATTTATAACTTTACTTAAATTAGTATCTAATTCTAAATTACTATCTTTATTTGGAACTTTAACAATTATGTTCCTATAACAATTTTCTTTGACAAAATTTGGTATTGAAATTACAAATACAATAACAGAATCATTAAACAATACAGAATTTTTTATGTAAGGTAGAGTTTCTACGGTTATATTATAATTTACAATTTCTTCCTTTGTAAGAACATCTTTTGCTAAAATTTCTAATCTACTTGACAATATTATTTCTTTTATGTTTTCAATTTGTTTTACTAAAATTTGTATGTTCTCACTAATTTCATTTTTTATAATAAAAAGGTTAAGTTTAATTTCAATTTCTTTAATATGCTTATCAAAATTATTTATTGTATCACTTATATTTCTTTGTACTAAGTTTACATGTTTAGTAATTGCTTCGACTTGATCTGAAATTTCTTTGTTTATTGATATTTGAGCATTTAAATTTTCTATGGCTTTTTTATTATTACTTTCTATTATTTTGAAATGTTCTTCTATTTCTTCACGTTCATCATTGTCCATGACTCCAGTGAGAAATCGAAGACCGTTACCAACCAAATTTACTAAACCTCGTTTTGTAACATGGTGAGGAATTATACTACTGAATTCTTCTTTCAAGTGATTGAAATTGTATAGAAGTGTATTTGGAATGTTAGTTTTTTCTTGCAACTGGTTTATGTTAAGTTCTATTTTACTTATACTTTCTTCATACTTCGACAAATCTATTATATGCAAAATTTTACTATAATTATGAATTATTTTTAGCTCGTGCTCTTGAAACAAAATGTATCCGTTACCAGATTTTAGTTCTGTAATTTCTATAGATGATTTTGAGAGGACTGAATATGGAAATAGCAGGAGAAGTAAAATGATAATTGCTGAAAAAAAATGAAAGAAGAGAAATTTGTTAATTTTGAAATTTATACTTTCTTTTAAATTGATTATTATAGCGAGGGAGGATTTCATTGTTAATTTTATGATGGTCTTGACCTGTTTCTATCATTTTCACCTTCTTGTGGTAGGGTTGTAATTTTGTAACCCTATTTAACTTAAGGTAATTGGAAGGCTTACCATTGGTTTTTCCTTTATTACGTTTTCTGATAGATTTTTCTTTGATTTTTGTAATAAATTCTTTGATATAAGGATATTGGTCGAAAGAAATAACACCATTTAAAAAGTCAATAGGCCTTTTGCCAGTTGAGGTGTGAATAGTTTCGTTGTAGACTTTTAAGCTTTTGATAATGGGATCTTCGTCCGTAATTTGACCTTCTTCTTTTTGGATCGTGTTCAAAATTCGTAGGTGTTCATTCAAGGTATTATGGAATCTTTCGATATCCGCATTACTACTATGATTATTGGGAGTAGTAAAATGAACGTCAATTCCTTCTGTCTCTAAATAATTTTTGAAATTCAGGCTGTTAAAGCCCTTCTCTTGGTCGGTTACAACTTTAACAGGTTTACCGAAAGATGCTATATATTGCATAAATCCATTTTTCAAATCCACCCAATTCCTAGATTTTAAGGGAATGATTTGGGCGTGCTTTGAAAACTTGTCAATAATTGTCAAGTATGGATTTCCTTTTGTGTGAAACCATATGTCCATATGGACTACTTGTAATGGTTTTTCAGGGGTTTCTGTAATTTTTAACGGTAGGTTTAAAGGACGTCTTTCATACTTTGCGATGTTACAAATATGACAATTATTTATAACATTCTGAATTTCATTTTTTAATTTAGGAAAATAGTAGCTTTTCTTTAAATTTCGATAAACATCATTGATACCTCTATGGTTTGTTTTTATGTGCTGGTCAAGAATAAGTTCCTTTATTTCAAGATGATATAAAATGTCAGTAAGTAAAAATGAGCATTTGTTTAATTTTATTAGTTTATTTTTTGAAAAATATTTTAGGTATGTATTTTGAAAAGAACTGTAAATATTAATATCTTCAATCATAATTCCTATTATTCCTTTACTAGGAATATGATTTTTAAAAACTTCAATAAAAAATTTTTCGTTAGGATTAGGATGTGTGAAAATTTTTCTTGTTCTACGATGGATTTTAAACAATTTCAATTGTTCTTGTGAACCCTTTTCTATTATGATTTGTGTTTTGTAGAAATTAAGTGGTGATTCTGATATAGGAATATATTCGGAATTGTCTTCGTCAGCTGAATGCATTGTAGCATCAGTTGATCGTATTTCGTCAACTTCCATGTTGTTTGAATTATTATCATTCGAATTTAGTCTATTTAAATTTGATTCGTTTAAATGAATCTCAACGCGTGAAAGAGCATCTGCAACTTTGTTTTCGCGCCCACTTAAATATTCTATGTCAAAATTAAATTCTTCTAACTTGATTTTCCACCTTTGCAATTTTGAATTAGGTTCTTTCAAGTTATGTAACCATTGCAAGGGTTTGTGATCTGTTCTAATTGTGAATTTACGACCATAAAGGTATGGTCTAAAATACTTCACTGCCCATACTATCCCCAATAATTCTTTTTCTATCGTTGAATATCTGCATTCATGCTCATTAAGCGTTCTTGACGCGTAGCAAATTGGATGATTGTCTTGAGAGAGAACAGCCCCAAGAGCGAAGTTACTTGCATCAGTTGTTAATATAAATTTTTTTTCAAAATCAGGATAAACGAGAATAGGATCGGTGGAAATTAACAATTTTAACGAGTTAAAAGCATTTTTGTATTCTAAGTCAGAAATATTAATGTGTCTATTTTTTTTTAAGCAAGTGGTTAAAGGTTTGGCTATTTTCGCAAAATCTCTAATAAATTTACGATAATAACCGACTAAACCCAAAAATGATTTTATTTGTTTTTGAGTTCTGGGGATTGGGAACTTATTAATAGCTTCAAGTTTGTTTGGGTTGGGTTTGATTCCCTTGGTTGTAACCACATGGCCCAAGAACTCGGTTTCTTGTTTCATGAACTCACTTTTATCTAACTGAATCTTTAAGTTAGCATCTTTCAATTTCTGTAATATTCTTTTCAAATTTTCAAAGTGCTCTTCTTTACTAGTACTGAAAATTATTATGTCGTCTAAATAAACATAGCATATTTTACCTATAAAATCCCTTAAAACAGAATTCATTAGTCTTTGAAACGTTGCAGGAGCATTTTTAAGTCCAAATGGCATCCTGACGAATTCAAAGTGACCGTTATTGGTGTTAAATGCGGTCTTTTTAATGTCATCTTCTGCTATTTCTATTTGGTGATAACCTTTCGCTAAGTCCAGAGTAGTGAAATACATAGCTCTGCCTAGCTTATCTAGGATATCATCCATATTAGGGATAGGATATTTATCGTCAATCGTGACATTGTTCAGTTTTCTGTAATCAATGACAATGCGCCACTTTTGTTTGCCTGACGCATCTTGTTTTTTTGGGACAACCCATATTGGAGCCGAATATGGTGAATCACTATGTCTAATAATTCCCTGTTTTAACATATCTTTTATTTGATCATTAACTTCTTGGCGATGTATTTCCGGATAACGGTATGTTCTAGTATAAATTGGAAGCTCATTCACAGTTTTAATTTGATGTTTAATAGCATGAGTAAATGACAGATCATCACCTTCGTGGTAAAAGGCTTTTTCGAACTTTCTTATTAAATTCAAAAGCTCTGATTTTGTAGATGTGTCTAAATGATCACACCTGATTTCATTTTCTCCTAAAAATATTTCGTTTTGAAATACTTCTAGCTCCTTTAACGGAACTGGAATGGAGTATTCCTTTTCTTCATTTTCATTGAAGAAAAGTGGAATTATGCTTCCCGTTTTTAATTTTAGAAATTTTTCTTTATAATTAATTTCGGCTTCAAGAGGACGTAAAATATTATTTCCTATAATGCCATCAAATTTATCATGAAATTTCATTTCTAAGAATTTTATTTTTATATCAGAATTGAATTCTACGAAAGATTCAATCGTTATCAGGGTATCACAAGTGGTGATATCAGTGATAGTTTTTATATTCGCGGCTTTTATTTTACTAGCATAGATAGGATTGCAAATGTTTGTATTAATTATACTCATGGAAGCACCCGTGTCTACAACAAATTTTAAGGGTCTTCCTTTTGATTGGATTGTTATATAAGGAATGGACTCTTGGTCGAGGCTGTTAATTGAAAATTTTCAACCGTTTGTACTGTATTCACTCTAGAATTAATCGTTGGAGGAACCACATCCATCGGTTCTGATTGTGAATTTGTTGCATTTCTTCTGGTATTTTGACTATTACTATGACTATTATTAAAATTGTTATAATTAGCACGAATATTGTTATCATTATAATTATTACTATTATGATTATTATTGTTAGTTCGGTTAGAATTTTGGTTATAACTATTATTGCTATTATAATTGCGGTTATAATTATTATTGCGATTAAAATTATTATAGTTAGCACTATTTGATTTATTGTAATTAGCGTTATTTCTATATTGATTTTGATTTATTTTACTATTATTTTTGTTGTTACCATAATTGAACCTACTATTATTGTTAGAGTTATTTTTATTTTTGGAATTGTTCCCAAATGGATTAAAATACGCGTAGTTTCCCTCATGTAGAATATCCATTGCCACTTCAATTGTTTCAGGATTTCTACTAAATAATACGGAACGCATTGGTTCAGGTAACTTATCTTTAAAAATCTCCAATCCGGTTTTAATATTGGCGGCAATACTAAAACTCGAATTGGGTTCTTCTCTAATTTTGTTATTTAGCCTCCTTAAAATATTTTTTATGTTATTATACAGATCTACACTGTTAGAAGTAAATGTTACATCTCTAAGTTCGTTGTAAATTTGGAGGGCACTTTTCTTTTCTCCGAAATTGTTAATTAAAACTTCCCGTATTTCAGACCAAGTTTTCGCATTATTATTTACCTCAATTACTACTCTAGCCTTATTAACTAACTTACTTTTAATTCTACTAAGCAAAATATTTTGACTACTTATATCATATTTAATAACTGAAGGAATTATTAATTCTACTAAATCTAAAAAATTAATTAAATCGTTACCTTTCCCATCGAACTCGGGCAGACGTTCAATGTATTTTAGTGGATCTATTTCCAATGTTAATAACTGTGGTTGATCTGGCATGTTGTTTTTGTAGTTGTTCGTTTGTCTCTCTGGTTCTGAATCCGAATTGGTGCTGAATTTCTTATAGAATTTGTTGCTGGTTGTACGAGCTCTTCTGATGGCACGATTTCTCTCTCTTTGGAACATAAAATTTTTCTTTCGCTTTTAATTTAATTTTATTTTAAAGTTAAAAAAAAAATTTTTATTTTAACTTTTATTAATTTTATTTAAACTTTTTGATTTAACTGTTTGTCTCTTTTTTTTAAAAAAAAATTCCTTATATTTTTTTTTTTTTTTTTTTTTTTTTTTAATTTTAATAAGAAAATTTATTTTTTTAATATTAATTTTAATTATAAGTTTTATATTATTTTCTTTTATATTATAATATTATAATATAATATTATTTTATATTTTAATATTAATTTTGATTATTTTAAGTTTTATTATAGGTAGTTATAAATATTAGAAGAAAGTTTTTATTTCTTTTCTTTATTTTTAAGTTTTAATTACTTATAAATTAAAGTTTAATTAATTATTCAATAATGTTGAATTTTCAAAATTTTAAATTAAAATTTCTTATGTTCACAGTTTTCTTTTATTGTTTTCAAAATTCCTGAAATTGGAATTTCTTATGAGTTCACTTTTTTTTGAAATTTTAATTACTAAAAAAATTAGGCACTTAATCAATTTATTTTCACTAAATAGAAAGAAATATTAATTTTTTTTTCTTTGTCCTTTATCACTGGATCCTGTTATTTTTTAGGATCCTACCGACTGCGCCAATAATATTTTCGGACCAAAAAAAATAAAACAAAAAATATTTCTTGATTTAAAAATTTCTAAATTTTAATAATTATCTTTTCTTTATTGATAGTCAAAATGAACTGACTTTACAAAAGTTTCTTTTTTTCCACTTATTTTTAATTTTCTAAAAATGACACGTTAAACATAAAAAAAATTAATATTCGAATACGATTTCTTAAGTACTTATTTTAATTAGTTATTATTACACAATCTTAAAATTATTTATTTGCTGACCTTTACTTATTCTAAATAATACAGTATAACAAGTGCATTTGGTTTTTTGTATGAAAAATGACACTTTAAAAGAAACAACAAAAAATAAATTTATAAAAAAAGAGAAAAAAATTTATGAAGCAAATTTATACGGCACGAGTATGATTATGCGTTATCATCGAAATTTCGTATGAGGTTATTGGAATGGAGAAACATGTGTTTTTATAACATTATTGTGGTTTAGTGCTACAGGGCAATCCTGGTGGTGAGGGGCAATCCTCTGGTGGTGAGGGGCAATCCCTCTGGTGGTGAGGGGTAATCCCTCTGGTGGTGAGGGGAAATCCCTCTGGTGGTGAGGGGCTATCCCTCTGGTGGTGAGGGGCAATCCCTCTGGTGGTGAGGGGCAATCCTGTGAGGATGTAACAATATACATATATGTATTTGTTAAAAGCATATTGTTATTGTTTTACCTAATAAATATGAATTTACTTGTATTACAAAGCTACTCCCTTGAATAGCAGATTGGGTTACTTTCCACAAGATTGGGATTCATAGAGTTTTTTTGATGTTGAAACCAACTCAACTCAGTTAAATCATCATGCTACTGTCAAAAGGTTATCAGATCAGATATGATTAAATACATGCCACTAAAAGATAATCAGATTCAGTAAACTTATAAAAACTATTACATAGTATTTAACTATTATTAGGTTTACGATAAAGATATATACACCTATTCTCAATTCCCTCGTAGACAATTAAATCTTCAATGGCAACTTTGACGTTTATTTTTTTCAAATTTATAGTAGGTACCTAATAATTTTTGAATACTATTTTGAGAAAAAAAGTATTTTAATATTAATTATAAATAAAACATAGTAAGATATTTTATATAATTTCTTTAATCTTTTAATTATGTATGTATAGTTCTTTCGTTATTTTACCCTTAAAAGTTTTAATATATGAAGTACGAATATGCTACGAATGAAGCATGCTACGAATATGCTACGAATATTTAGAATAGGCGTGATAGTATTTCGAATGCTTTTGAATTCTTTTCATAAGTTTTTTTCCTGAAATGATAAACAAAATTTAGTAATATAGCAAAGAAGGAAATAGAAAAAGAAAATATAGATCGCTTTAATTAAAGAGATCGCTTTTGTTAAATTAAAAGTGTTTTAACATAAAAGTAAATTCCTGAAATGGTGAGAGTTCTTCTTTCTGTTAGTCTTTATCCAGCAATTTACTTTTATATTAAAACAATTTTAAATGCAAAAAATCTACCATAAATTTTTGGTTAATGAAAATTGTCAATATTTTAAGCTTAAAAGTTTTCAAACATTAAAAGAATTGTTTCTTTTACCAGCAATTTACTTTTATATTAACACAGTAACAAATTCCCAAGATCTAGCTTCAATTTTTTATTTTCTATATTTTAGGGGGCTAGTACTACTTTAATAAAAGTACATATTGCAAAAAATATTTTTTTTTTATTTTATTTTATTTTGTACTTTTTAGTTTTTATTAAATTTTTTTACACAATTATTTATATAAAATTATTAAATACAATATTTAATTTGACAATTTCCAAGTTGGATCCAATTCATTAATATTTAGAATCGGTTTATCTATTAATAAATCATAATTTAATGAAATAGCCCCTTTAGTAAATTTATCTACCTAAATTAATTTAAATTTATAACAGAAGACAATAATATTAAAAAGCATTATAAGTACCTACTTGATAAAACCTTTATATAACTATCTAGTTTGTTAAACAAAATTGTTTTATATTTATTAGGTATCTTTAAATCTGAATACAAATTTTTGCACATTGTTCATATGTATGTTTGTAAATACCGAGTTCTTTGTTTATGGTTTTTTATAATATTTCGACATACATATACATACATATGCTCATCATAATATGACAATAACATGGTTGAAAATCTTAATAGAAATATTAATGTCATTAATATAAACTATTCACTTACGCACTCGCTTATTCATATAAAATTATTATCTTACTTTTTATCTATAATATATACGTACATATACATATATTCCATATTAATACAAAATCATTTCGTAATCTTCACATTTTGTATTACGCAGATTATGCTTCGATTCTAATATTCACATACAGAAAAGTAAACAAAAACATTACTAAACTAAGTAAACAAAACGACTGATAAATTTTTTTGCATTTTAAAAATTTGAAGATGAATAAGTTACGTATTTTACTTTTTGTATGTTTCGTATTTTATAAAATGTTGAGATCGTGGGTTCAAGTTCGCTTCATGGTGAAATTTGTTTTTTAAATTCAATCTAAATTTTTTTTTTATTTAAGTACCTACTTGTATAAATTTTAAATTAATGAACCAAAAATTTGCAGACTGACTTAAACAAAACCCTGAAAATTTTTTATATGAAACTGATCGTCTATACTCTATATAATTATTTGGTCTATGTTTTTATATTATCAAAGTGAAGTATTTTATTTCTTAAAGTTACAAATTTTTAAAGAAACTATCCAAATAAATTAATTTTATTTGTATTTTTTTTTATTATTTCTGAAGAATTTAAAAAAAAAATTTTACCTTTGAAGGAGAATCGAACTCAGATCTATTTACACCCTAAGCCGCTTTGCTAACCACTGAACCATACAATTCTTATAAACTTATGGTCAGATTTCCAATATAAATGTAAAAATCACTAACTGACAGAATAAAAAATAAAGCCATAGACACAGGCAAGTTCATTTAAAAGTATATAATAAGTGACACCCTCGATTTGACTCGCGAAGTAGAAGTTTTGAAACAGTGGTACAAGGACCTACTTCACCAAATTAAAAATTCCGTGATTGGTTTTAAAGTTTTAAAAATATATAAATTTTATCATATACATATAAGATAACAATGTTTACAGTTTTATATTTGAAAATGTTTACAGTTATATTGATTTTATGTTTATCAAGAATGCATACAATATTTCAACTATAATGTTTCCACACATTGTTTGTGATGTTTCCCATTGAGAATAAATAATAATTAAATTTATAGAATAAACATAACTAGTATCGCCCTGTGCTCGAGATTCGAGCTATTTTTGCTTTTAAATTTACATACAAAATTAGTTTTTTGAAATTTATAGACTAATTTAACACGAAAAATTATATTTTTTTTCTTATAAGTAATAAAATATATTGCAACAATGTTGTCAACAATTCTTGCGCTTGAAATTTGCTAAAAAAAAATTTATAATTTTTTCAGTTATAAAAACGTTGTTGTATTTTTGAATTTTATTCCTATAGCTAAAGTCGCTTTAAAGAGAGTATAATGTGTTACAGTTATTACACAAAACAAAGCGATTTAAATTCTTAATATAAATATTGTTCTAATATACAATGTTCTGAGAATTTGATTTAATTTCTAAACATATACATATATTTACTGAAGTCAAGTAGCCAAAATTCGAGTTAATGGTGTCCGTCATATAGAAAACTAAACATTTTAGTACGATTTGAATTTTTTTGTATCCGTTCCGTATGTATTCTGTTTCCTAATTAAAAATTGATGAATACATGCTTCAGTTCCTTTAAAGGCATTTTTTAAATCTGAACTGCGCTCAGAGCGTGTGATTCATTTTTTTTCTTAAAGACATTTTGACGTTTGTTTAAGATTTTACTTGTAAAATAAAAATCAAAATGTTTTAATTTAATTTAATTTTTCGTGTTTTTTATTAAATCTGAACGCTATGAGCGTACTCTGTTCATGCTTTGTTCATTAGAACGTGCTTATGTTGTTTAGAGCGTGCCAAGATCTCTGCTGTGATTTAAAAAAAAAAAAGCCTTATATAATATTTGTTCTTTATGTCAAAGTAAAACTAAAAAAAGTTTTTATCATGAAAAAACATTATTCGATGTTTAAAATGTAAAATAAAATTTTCAATTATCAGGGCTTAACCTTAATCAAAACATACAACGTACAATTTAAAAATATAAGAAAAACCGAAGACATCGCGTTACGCGTATATCGCGTTACGCGTATTTGGGTTGCTTTCATGTAAATTTATTTACATAATTACTTATTTCAAAATTTTTTGACAGAAATTTTTCGCCGTACGCGTTGTAAATATTATTTTAAAATATTTTATTTTTAAAATTTAATCGTAGCAACATAAGAAAAAACAATTACAATATTTTTATACGCTTTTTCAATTTTAAAATTTTAAAACTCCGAGGTACAGTACGTCGCGTATGCTTTCATGTAAATTTAAATAACAAATTATATCAAAATTTTTTGACAGAAACTGAACGCCGTACATGCTGAATTTGGTTGATACATAAGTAACAAATCATTTTTCTTAAGAAATATTATTTCTTTTTTATGTTTCTGCAAACATATTATAGGTATTTTTTAATAAACAAATTTTTTACAAAAATATTATTTTAAATTTTCTATTTCTATTTTTTGCTTTGTCAATTTTTAAATCTGAGGTACCAGAACGTCGCGTATTTCGGTTGCTCACATGTAAATTCACGTACCTAACTATTTATTTAAAAATTTTCTAGAAATTTCCAGAAATTATGCACCGTACGCGTTGATTTTGGTTAGGTCCTAATTAACAAATCATTTAAATTACAAATTATTTTTTTAAGAAAGATTATTTGTTATTTTTTTTTTAAATTTTTTTGTAAATACATATATTTTTTAAATATCATTACTCTCAAACGTAATGGCAACTATATTTCCGAAGTCGGTTTTTTATTTAACCAAAAACTTAACAAAAAGCAACAACAATTTATGATTTACAAAAAATTTTTTTTTTTGTAACTGTATTATAATAAATTGCAAACAAAAACTAAATTCAGTACTTTTTGGTTATAACGACCATGATGATACGGAAAATATTCGTCGTAATAAACGAATGTCGTTTTAAAAGAATGCTGTGAATTGTGAAAAATTAGTATAAGACTTGGACATTGTAGAATGTGGTGATTCTAGAATGGACACTTCGAACTCATTTGTTAAAATTTATTTGAATGTTTTAATTTAGAACAAAAAATTATATAATAGGTATATTAATTTCATATAATAGGTATATTTTGAATTTTTTCCAATATAAGATATTTTTTAAAACATAATTTTAGAAATATAAGAAAAACCAAAAACCATTTGTCAATTTGTAAATTTTAAAAATTCGATTACAGTACATCGCGTTACGCGTATTTTGGTTGCTCTCAAAAAAATTCATGTACCTATTTATTTGTAAATTTTTTGACAGAAATTATACGTCAACTTTTATTTAAGTTTAAGATTATTTTTTAGTTTTTTTTTGGGAACATGTTATAGGTATTTTCAATTATTTTGAATGTATGTTTTTTTAAAAAAAAAAAATTATTTTAAAATATTTTATTTTTTGAAATCTAAATCGTAGCAACAGCAGAAAAAACAATTACAATATTTTTATACGCTTTGTCAAATTTTAAAATTTTAAATTCCGAAGTACAGTAGACAACATAGGTACCTACTTATTTCAAATTTTTTTGACGGAAACTGCATGCCGTACGCGTTTATTCTGGTTGATCTGTAAAGAACACATAATTTTTCTTAAGAAATGTTATTTTTTGTTTCTGTAAACATACTATAGGTATTTCAATTATTTTGAATATATGTAAAGTATTTTTTAAAAAAATATAGGTATTTTTAAAAACAATATTATTTTAAAATATTTTATTTTTAGAACAATAACAACATAAGAAAAAACAATAACTTTTTTATATGCTTTGTCAATGTTTAAATTTTAAAAATTCGAGGTACAGTAAGTTATTCTCATGTAATATCATGTACTTAACTACTAATTTAAAACACCATAAGCGTTGATTTTGGTTAGGCCCAAAGGAACAAATCATTTAAATTGAAAATTATTTTTTTAAGAAAGATTTTTCGTTTTTAATTTTTTGCAAACATATTTCAATTATTTTGAATATATATTTTAAAAAAAATTATTTTAAAAAAATATTATTTTAAAATATTTTATTTTTAAAATTTAATCGTAGCAACATAAGAAAAAACAATTACAATATTTTTATACGCTTTGTCAATTTTTAAATTTTAAAACTCCGAGGTACAGTACGTCGCGTATGCTTTCATGTAAATTTATTTACATAACAACTTATTTCAAAATTTTTTGACAGAAACTGAACGCCGTACACGCTGAATTTGGTTGATCCATAAGTAACAAATCATTTTTCTTAAGAAATATTATTTATCAGAAGTCGGTTTCTTATTTTACAAAAAACTTAACAAAAACCAACAACAATATACGATTTAAAAAAAAAAAATTTTTAAGCAAACGAAAACAAAGTACAGTACTTTTCGGTTATAACGACCATGATAGGACGGAAAATATTCGTCGTAATAAACGAATGTCGTTTTAAAAGAATGCTGTGAATTTTGAAAAATTAGTATAAGACTTGAACATTGTAGAATGTGCTGATTCTAGAATGGACACTTCGAACTCATTTGCTAGAATTTTATTTGATGTGTCAGCCTCAAGCCTAGGTATAGTGCTTTTTCTTCTAATAAAATTTTTTTGTATTTTTGATGCGTTATTATGATTTTTTTTTATATTCAAAAATAAATAAAAAAATACGAAATTAATCACCAAGCAACATAATTAGATATAATAATTTTAAATAAAAGAAATATCAATGTAATAAAAAAACTTTCATTTTTAGGTAAAATTTAATTTTTTAGCAAAAATTGTAATGTTTATTATAATTAAAATTGAACCGAGTTCGTTATAAATGAAAACTACTGTATAAACCAAATGTATTGCTTTCATTCAACTCATTTTTTTCGTTCACTTTTTAAGATAAAGAAAAAACAAAAACAAAAAAAAAATTTTTTAAAAAATTTAAATCTCCTTGTTCATTGAACATTTGAATTTAACAAAAAAAAAAAGAAAGACATAAGTCGGCGCCTATAATATATAGTTTGATTGAGCTGCGAATACAACCGAAAATGCATTACTTTTACCCAGAAAGTCGGCGCATAATATTAGAGTCATAAGCCTTAACTTTTAACAGCGTGACCGTTAAATTCAAATTTATGTTAAATTAAAGACGGGTTTTCACCTGAAAAAACGCAATATTCTAAAAAAAATATCATTGTCCTATGAAAACAATAAAAACCTTTCTTTTGGTTGTTGTTTCATTAAAATTGGTCAAATAGTTTGTCCTAAAAAAGGATGTTTATATTTGTATGGGAAAAAATAAGCCGATTAAATATTATGATTTATATTTTAAAGTTCAATGTCAATGCTATGATATGAATGAAATATTTTAGTACTAAAAGTATTATAAATTAAATTTGATAGAATTCATTACTAATTGTTACAAATTCTTTAATATTGATTTTTGTAAAATAAACATTTTTTTTAAATATGCAATTTCTTTTTCTTTGTTTGAAACTTCAGAATAAGGAAATATAATTTTTATGACATAAATTAATTACCTAAATAAACAGTTCTGAATAAGTTAAAACTTCATTACTATTTGTTATAAATAAGTTTTAAATAAGTTAAAACTTCAAATTGGATAAGTTGAGTTCTGTAAATACCGATAACTTTAAAAGAATTTAAATCAAAAAATAAAAATCTTTTTGTAAATTTAAATTAAAAAAATGGTTTTTTTATTTTAGATGTTTCTTCTGTGATATTGCATAAAAGACGCGATAACTTAAAGTATATAAATACTTATTAAAAAAACTTAATTTTGTAATTGCAAAATAGGTGAAATTACATGTAAAATTGTATATTTCCACTTTTAATTTATAAAATTTTTTAAAATTAAATAAATAGGCAATAATAGTTATTTTTAATATTTTTTTATTTTATAATTAAAATTACATTAATTTAGATCGATATATTTAAAACAAATTTAAAAGTTTAATGAACGTAATCAAAATATTATATTTTGTAGTCCTAATAAAATATGTAAAGTAATATGTAAAGTATATAATTTTTTTTCAAAGAAATATAAATAATCTATGAGATGTAATAAAGTAGTAATTCGAATTACGCAAATGCAACCCTTCTAACAACACCATCGGTACAAGCGGCAAAAAGAACATTAATTCCAGGTCCATTACAAAGTGCAATCACACCAGCTCCAACATTAACTTCCGCAAGTAATGTGGCTTTAGTATCAAGTGTTCCCCACATTTTTATAAAACCATCTTTAGCACCAGTGAAAAGATATTTTTCAGTTGGCCACATAGCACAAATTTCATCAGCGTGAACTTTCTACAAAAAAAAAATTAATATTTTGTATAATATAATGTACATATATTTATTCTTAAACAATCAAAATTAATTATTATGATTTTATAGTTACATCCAATCTCCAAACTTCATCAAATGGCATCTTGTTATTAACACAAACGATACCTTGATCATCCTTTGTGCAATAGATTAAGAAAGCTGTACACTTTTCTTCTTTTAATTCTGGTCCAGCCAAACACAAGGGTTTGGTGCCGGGAAGAACAGCTAATTCTTCAACTTTTACTGGCTTACCAGGAATGATTTGCGTTACAACAATTTCATCTCTGACGGCGTAAACCAAATTACCTTCAATAGCGCATGATAAAACATTTGTAACCGGTCTAAGTTGATATTGTAATTTATCTTTATTGAAGATTTTAATAACACCACTGTCGTCCCCAACGGCTATACGATCGTCTTTAGCTTGGAACATAGCACTAACATGGAATGTTGCATGTAAGAAATCTTTTGAATAATTTGATTTGTGAGGATTTTCCATGGTTTTGAAACAGCCATCATAACTAACGGAGTATAATTTGCCTTTTGGTGTTACAACCAAAGTACAAATGTAAGCATCGTGGTGATTTAAAAGTTTTTTCAATTTTAAGTCCTTATCAAAAATCTAAAAATATTTTTAATTTTTGTTATATCTTATCTGCTAAATAAAAGCATAATTTAAAAAAGGGGGAAAATTCAAATCTGTAATTTATTTTATTTTAAATTATGGTCTGAATTATGGCCTTTCTTCTCAATATTATGCATCGAAGTCTAATTTACAAAGCGAATTTATAAAAATTTTCTTTAAATTCTTTACAAAATTCCCTTCGAGACAAATATATAAAATAAAATCTAAAGAATATAATATAATAATATTGTTTTTTTTTATATGGGGGAGGACATAAACCATCCGAAAAACTAGGCCTTGATATCCGTTGGGCATCCAACTTCCATTTTTAAATGAAAAGATATTATAAGTATTAGGAATGGGATGAAAATTCCTCATCAAAAACAATAAACAACATTATGGAAGATAAACTTATTTTTCTTTAGTAATTTTATTTTTACAATAATATTTTTTTTTTTACAATCTAAAATAATTTTGTTAACCCTCCTTTTTTTTTGAAATAATTAAAATGTTTTTAAAAATCAAGGTTGTTTGAAGGACTACCTAACACAAAATAACTTTTATCTCAAGGTCAAAAGTAAATCTATATTGAAGAATTCGTATACACCAATTGAAGGAAAAAATTTAATTATGTTAAATTAATTTCTTATTAAAATTAGTAAGTAAGAAGAAGTTAAATTGTTTTAAACCATTTTAAGAAATCCATATAACTTGCAATAACTTAGCCTCAAAATAATTTTGTAATTGTTTTGACCTTATTCAAAGGCACAAAATATTTTTTAATAAAATAAAATAGGTTATATTATTATGTTTTTCTCATAAATTCGAAATTTTTTTTCCTATTTTTGCTTAATTTTTATTTAATTTTGTTTTTTTTTATCAGTTTTTTAAGTCTTTTAAAAAAAAAATATTCCAAATTTAATTATAAATGTATATGTTTATTAAATTAATTTTTATTATTATCTTTTAAAAATATTTTATTGTAATATTATGTTTCACAATTTTTTTATATGTATATGTATGAATATAAGTAAACAAAAAAAAATCGAAAAAATAATTCTTATTTACTTAATTTCTTATCATCTAAATTTAAACATATAATTTAAAAACAAATATTAAATACAAGTTAAGTAAGTGTTTTATTTTTAGTTTTCGGGTGTATATATTTAATATTCTTTAGTGACATCTAGTAGTGACATTGAAAAGTTTTAATATTATATTTTAAACTTTGCATTTTAAAATATCCTTGCATTGTATAGAATTTTTGAAATTTTTTAATTTTATTTTCTTAATGGGGTTTAATATACCTTTGTTATATAATAAATTTTAAATTAATATTTCTTGATTTTATTTGGATGGGTAACTATGGTTTTATTATATTAAATAATAATAATGAAAATATTTGATAAATAAAATTTTTTTAAAACACACAAAACATATTTTATTTTTAAAAAATTATAAATAAAAACGTTCTAATTTAATTCGGATTTGGTTTTTTAATATTTGGTTTTTTTAAAATATGCTTCTAGTAAACATTATCACACATTGGTTATATATATATATATATATATATATATATACAGTTTTTTAATTAGATAAAATAATATATTAATGAAAAACTAAATAAATTCTAAATAAGTTTATCAAAAAATAAATTACTAATACCTATTTGGAAAAACTGAAGGGCGAAAGGTCACTAACACATTATTATAACATATACATAAGGAATTTGTGCAAGCTGGTTTTAAGTTACTTTATTTTCAAAAATTATTAGATAATTACTGAGTTTCTTTCACTTTTGTTATAACAGTCTATTAATGTAAAAGAAAATTTTTCTAACTAATTTTTTAATTTACTTTTAATTTAAATGGCTTAGCTTTTTTAATTAATTTTTTAAAATTTATGCAATTATAATACATATATTTAGATTACGTAACTTTTGTATACATATTGACTCATTAGTATATGAAAAATAATAAATAGTACTTGAATACATTCAAAATTTTTGACTATATTTCTATTTAAATTTGTGTTTTTGTTTTAATTTATTACTATATTCACTAACTTTTATTTTGCCATCTTCACCGCCAGTGAAAACTAAACCGTTATTATTTTCGTATGAAATACATGTAATTTCACCGTCGTGTTTAGCTTCGTCACCACAAACTTTTTCAACTTTTCCAACAGGCATATTGACTTAAAAATGTTTTGTTTTACGTTAAAATTTTATTTATAGTGGTTATATCCTTTCGTATTAAAAATCAAAATATAACTAAAATTTTGTAAGCAAAGTAATGCAAATATATATCTTTCTTTAATTTATGATTTTATTTTTCATAAAAATTCAAAATTTTATTTTATTTTCTGATTTATTTTTCTTTTATTACTACGGTACAGAAAACAACAGAAATTTCATGAGAAGTAATAGAAGAGCAGCATATCCAAAATACAATTTTTATTTTTAGAGAACATTTATTTATTTTTCTAAAACAAATACATATGAATTACAAATACATACATTATTAATTTTTATATTTTCTTTAATTTATTTAATTTATGCTTATTTTCTTTTATGTTCCATTATTCCTGCATGATTCTTATAAAATATTCTTTTGTTGCTTTTCGTATAACGTAAGTTGAAGTTTTTTTTTGACAAATTTTTTAAATTAAAACTTTTATTATGCCAACTTTTAAAAGTGTGGTAAATTCTTGAATTAATAAATTTAAATTTCAAATTATACGTATAACATAAGTTTAAAATTTTAAAAAGTAAGATTTGTATACTAATATTGGGTATATATGTAATGTACATACATATATGAATTCAAATTGTTAATTTGGTTTTCTCACATTAACGTCAAATTCAATATTTAAAAATTTATGGTAGAATTTTATTTGAAGCTTATTGTTTTTTTAAGGGACAACTAGGTACGAAATCCCAAATCATAAATTCCTAAACACAAAATCCCAAATTACAAAATCCAAACATTTTTTTTTTTTATTATAAAATTCCAAATCACAAAATCGCAAATTACAAAATCCAAAAAATTTTTTTTTAAATAATTCCAGGGTGACTGTATAATATAAAATCCCCAAAAGTAGTTTTATAGGATATATAAAAGATTCAGTTGGTTGTGCGGAAATTTTTCTATAGTAAGTTCAGTTCTTCTTAACATTGGTTTCTTAACAAAGCAGGAAGTATCGTTTTTTTCAGCAAATATAAAACAATAAATGGTTTTATTTATTCTTATTATAGCATTTAATGAGTACTGCCTGCCCAAACCCCCCTAAACAAATAATTGGAATCCATATTTTCTATCCAACTCTGAAATCTCCCCTAATTTTTTTCAAAAATTGTAAGTCAGCAACAAAGACCTTAATATAATGGAAATTTCCGCCCTAAACCATTACTAAACCAATTATTGGAACACAGATTTTGTTTCCAATTCTAAAATATATAATAGTGGCCTCGGTGGTGTTGCGGGTAAGCATTTGATTTACTAACCGACAGGCGTTCGATTCCCGGTCAGGTCATACAATATTTCATTAAAAAATTGTTCTTTACAAATCCCCATGGTGACAAAAAATATATAGTAAAATAGAAAATATATGATATAAACAATATAAATAATATTACTTATAAACAAAAAATATTTTTTTTGCAAATCCCACATCCGAAAGGAAAAGAGCCAGTCCATTTGCCAAGGCATTGTATGCCCTTGGAAATACTTAATAAATAAATAAATAAATAAATAAAATAAAATCAATACTTTACATAGGACCTTTGTCTTTTCTATAAAAGTATTAAATTTTGACATTTCCTATAAAAAATTGTAAATTTTTTAAAAGTTTCGACGTTTTTTTATGACCAAATTCATTTTTGAAAATTAGCATGGAAAATTTTAATTTCTAATTTTGGGATTTTGTAATTTTGTGATTTCGAAATTTAGGATTATGTGATTTGGGAGTTTGTAACTTTGAGATTTTGAAATTTTGGAATTTTGTTATGCGACGAATATTCCAGATTTTATTGTTGTACTGTAATCATACATTTCGTATTGATTACTTTTATAATTATAGATACTTTAGTTCTATTTATATGTATGACACAAAACAAAATTAGGTCAATATGTTTCTTAATAATATTTTAATTGTTTTCGCATTTTGAACATGCCTACACAACAAATTATGGTTAGCAAAAATTTCGGCCTAGTGAATTAATTACATATTGCGATTATATAATATTATATAATCGAAAATTTTGCGCGTATGACTTTATGTTTCAATTGAGTGGACCATATAATTTTTGTTGTTCCTTCTTTAAAATTAATAATAATATATGTAGTATCATAAATCATACTGCCTTTTCCAGGAATTTCAGGGTTAACTATAGAAAAAATTAAATAAAAAATTATTACCGGATCGACCGCTCCCTTTTTTCCACGGCGCTTTTGAAATTTCTGGAAAAACCTGATATTTCGCTTTTATGACCTACAGAGACTATGCATTAAAATACGAGATTTTGTACCATTCCTAAATGTAGAATATAAAATATAAAGAAAGGGAATTTATTCTTTTTCCGCAATCAGCAAATTTTGATTTTTTTTTTACTTTTGGGCATCAGAACACCAGAATGAACTAGCACCAGAACTAATATTAACTTCCATACAACCTAAACAGGATAACCTGGATCTGGAACCTCTCAAAAGAAAGTTATATAAATCACCAAGATGTTTTAAATGATACGCCACGAAGACATTATGATAAATTGCTAACGTTTGTTAAAAAAAGGCTTTTTACAAAATTTCAAGCGGGGCTATCAGGAATAATTAGTTGTTCAAACAGTTATTTTCTTAATAGTTGTTTAAACAGTTATTTTTTTCCGAGTTTTTTTCTAAAGAGATTTAAGTAAAAATTTCACTTATTCCTTGTGTTGTGGCTATGAATATCTATCGTTCTATTTACTTTTATTGCTTTTTTATGAATTATTTCAAGTTTGTTAATAGTGCATTGTTGTGCATTGATTCAAATTAGATTTAAGTAGATAATGTTAGAAAGGATATATGAAGTGTATATAATGTATAGTGCCTCTTTATTAAAATATTTGCGCATTCTCATCAGTATGAAAATGTAAGGTGTAATTTTTTTAATGACATGCTCCACATGTTTATACCATTTCAACTTACTATCTAAGATGAAACGTAGGTAATTAAATTGCTTTACTACTTCCACCGTCTCATTATTAAATTGAAAATTTAAATTAGAAATTTTTTTATTTAGTAACCAACGATGTTCCATTAGCCATTCCGAAATGATCTTAAGTCATTATTGATATTTCCCTTAATACCATTCTTATTTGTCGATTGATACTTTAATACAGCATTATCTGCATACAGTAGAACCGCTTAGGTTAAGGTACAAAATATCGTTGATGTAAATTTTGAAGAGATCAGGCCCGAGAATTGAGCCTTGCGGCACACCCTTTCTAATTGTTTTTAGTTGACTAAATCTTTTATTTACCCTTACCATTTGTCATCTAAATAAGAGGTGCCGTGATATAACGCCATATGCGATAAAGCCATAATGGCATTATGACTCAATCGATTGAGTCATAAAGCCATAATCGCGAAATTCTTTAACATGGCTTTAAAACACACTCGAGTGAGTCATAAAGCCATATTGTGTTTTAAAAATTTTGAGTCATAACACCATATAATTAAAATTTAATGATTGAGTTAAAATTGTTGTATGTATATTACAAGCTATCATTCTTATATTATTTGTTGAAAAGAAGTAATGTTCGTGACATTTTTGATGAAACATATAAGCAATTTAGAGGTATTTGTCCATAAGTAAATTTTGAGGAAATGCGAGATATCTTTATAAAATTAAAAGCAACATTTTCCCAAAAAAACCAACAAATTTTACAGAAGTAAAGGAAATTTTCGAAAAAGAGGAAATTATAAAAACATTTAGTATAAGCAGATATGACGAAAAAGAAAAATTTTACAAGCACACTATTATAGAAGAATATTATGCGTACACCATTTTTATGTCACCTACAATATCTAGTGTTATAGACAATAGATCAACCACGGAACTATCTAATAGATGGTACATTTGCAGTTACATCCTGCTCTAATACTTTTAAGCAATTACTCATAATACATATACCTCACGGTGAATATGTACAAGGTGAATATTAGGGCATAAAGTAGGCAGGTATTGGTCGCCGCGCGCGCTTATTCGCGGCCGCGCAGTACACAGACTAGCCGCGTTCGCGGATAGCTGCGCAGACCTCGACGATATCAGAGTTCTACGCCATCTACAGAATATGTACACATATTATATATACGTTATGGGTGGGATTTTAGCGTTGGATTCAAAATTAGGGTATTCGCTTTTTCCAGAATATTTATATATGTATATATATAATGAGAGATTCTGAATTAGGAAAGATTTTATAATCGGTTACAAAATCAATGACACTGGCTACCAATAGAAGGTATATTTGTCACCAAATTATAAATTTCGAAATAATAATATTTCTATTGTTTATACCCGTATGACTATATAGTCCAAGGGTATAATAAATTTGCCATTACGTTTGTGACGCAGAGAAGGAGGGGGGGTAGATATAGACTCAAGTGTATGGATCGGATCAGAATCGAAAAATAAATCGATTTAGCTATGTATGTCCGTCCGTCCGTCCGTCTGTCCGTCCGTCTGTCCGTCCGTCTGTCCGTCCGTCCGTCATCACGATAACTCAAAAAGTAAAGGAGCTAGGATTATGAAATTTTCACAAATTCGTTTTTATGCAAAAAATTCAGCCATTTTGGTCCACGGGTTCGAGTACCTGCCATACAACTTATAATTTTATATGAGCATTACTCTATACCTATGGAAGCTGCGTCTCTGAAAGTTTGCCAAAAGTAGTTTAGTATAATGGCCAAAGTTACTGCAAAATTTGGTTGGTCTACTGCAGAGGGTTCGAGTAGCTGCCATACAACTCCTTCTTTTATATGAGCTTTACACTACACCTGATGAAGCTGGGTGTCTGAAATTTTGCAAAAAATAGTTTAGTGTAATGGCCAAAGTTACTGCAAAATTTAGGTGGTCTACTGCTGAGGGTTCGAGTAGCTGCCATACAACTCCTTTTTTTATATGAGGATTACACTACACCAAATGAAGCTGGGTGTCTAAAATTTTGCCAAAAATAGTTTAGTGTAATGGCCAAAGTTACTGCAAAATTTGGTTGGTCTACTGCAAAGGGTTCTAGTTGCTGCCATACAACTCCATCTTTTATATGAGCATTACTCTACACCTAATAAAGCTGAATGTTTGAAATTTTGCCAAACGTAATTAATGGGATGATATAATGTATATGTTACGGTCATACGGGTATCCCAGAGTTGACACAGTCTACTCTACTACACTCTTCCTCGTTTTTCCTAAAAAAAAATTCTTTGAAGTGAGTCATAACGCCATTATGGCTTTATGACTTATTCGAGTGTGATTTAAAGCCATATTAAAAAATTTCGCGATTATGGTTTTATGAGACACTCAAAAGAGTCATAAAGCCATTAAGGCTTTATAACATATGGCGTTATATCACGGCACCAAATAAGATTTAAAAAAAAGCTATTTCATTAGAATTAAAGTTTAATTTGGATAGTTTCAGTAAAAGAATTTGATGATCTATACAATCGAAAGCTTTTTGAAAGTCGAGAAACACACACATCGTTAATGTAAATTTTGAAGAGATCAGGCCCGAGAATTGAGCCTTGCGGTACACCTTTTCTAATTGTTTTTAGTTGACAAAATGTATTATTTACCCTTACCATTTGTCATCTAAATAAGATTTAAAAAAAGCTATTTCATTAGAATTAAAGTTTAATTTGGATAGTTTCAGTAAAAGAATTTGATGATCCACACAATCGAAAGCTTTTTTAAAGTCGAGAAACACGCACGGAATATATAATACCTTCATCAATATTTTTGTATATGAAATGTGTTAAACTTAAGCAGGTGGCTGTAGTATTGGAATTTTTTTCAAACCGATATTGTTCCTCATTTAATATATTGTTGTTAAACATAAAATTGTTAAGCCACTGTTGTATTATAATTTCTAAATTTTTTTTCAAATTAATTTATTTCTTTATATGTTTATATCTATCCTAGATTGGCCTGTACGCGTAATCAACTGTATAATCATTGCGCAAACAGGAATTACTCCTTTCTTGAAATGTAAAAAATCATTAACATAAAATTTCTAATATTAAAGAACTTTCTAACATATCTCTAACAATTAATGGAGTTCCATTTATAAAACCAAAACTTGTATTCATATTTTTAATTAGAAGGACTTCAAACCCTTAATTTAATTTTAAGCAATGAAGGGGTAATCTTGGGGGTGCCAAAGAATTTTTCAGATCCGTCAATTAGTTTTAAAATCTCTTTATTTACTTTAAAACAGCTCTCATTTAAAGGGCACATAATAACTTTTGAAGCATTTTTCTCAAATTCATCAATCGTTTCTCCAAAAACATGATTTATTATTGAACCGATACAAATAAATTTATCCGGTATTTTAATAATCTCTTCACTCAATTAAATGGGAACCTCATTATTACCTAATAGCATAAGCCATTTTGAAGGTTTATCCCATTTGGATTTGATCTCATATTCTTTTTTAAGTAAATTAAAGTTAATTTAGGCCAGATTACACTATATTGTATACATGGTTCAACTACTCTAAATCTGTCTCCATGGAAAACAACTGGAAGGATTTGTCAAAAATCATCACCAAATACAATTGCTCTTCCTTTTTTTGGTTAATTACATTGAGTTATATCTTTCAACAAACGATCGATACAATTAATTGCTAAAGCAAATTATTTGTTGCCTCATCAATTAAAATAAGATTAGCTTGACGAAGTACATTAGGTTGTTTAGAACTCGCTTTTGTAGAAAAAACTGAAGTATCTGTTATTGAAACTGATAAATAAATCGTTTTATGTACAGTCTTTTCCTTTTCTAACAGTAACGCTGCAATTTTCGTTCATGCAGCGGCAAGAACAATTTTATTACTACTACGTAAATTGTTTATTAAATGTGAATATATATATGTTTCCCAATATCTTGCTGGAGCTTCTAAGAAAAAAATTTTATTAACAGATTCCGTTCTTACAGATAATAAACTTGATCTACAACTTGATTTTTGTTCTTCATTCATATTTGCAAAGGAAATAAAGCAAATTTATTCTAACTCGAACCAGTGTACTTTAGGCTTCAAATTAAATTTTATATTAATAATGTATAAAGCTTAAAAATATAAAATATTCACCTTTAAAGAAAGAATATAATTTACTTCTGATCTAATTTTACAGAACTTTTATATAATTATAACTTGTAATTTATGTTGAAATTTATTCAAAAACAAATTTAAGTTTCTTAAACGCATTAAAAAAAAGTGACAGATATTAATTTACACGATATTTAAAGCATTTACTCATGTTGCAAAATCTAAGCGACAGAACGCAACCCAATAATGGAAAAAAAATTATTTCAAACTAACCTTGAATATTGTGTTCATTTCGCGCTAAGTTTAAAATAATCAGGCTTTTTTTTATTTAAAAATGTTTTAAAACATTTTTTTTTTTTTTTTTTCATTATTTCATATCAGTCATTTTAGTTTTTATTAAATTATATATGTTATTTCCTTTTAACTTTAACTTATATTTCAATATATTCCTCCCAAGTTAACTATTGCAAAGAATGATAAACTTGACGTTACCCTTGCCAGTACCGTTGTTTAAAAGTCATCGCTTGATTTTAATGTAATATAAGTAGAATGGACATTTTTAGAACTAAGTATGTATAAAAAATAAATTTTGATTCACTTCTTTCTTAAATCTTAAAGTCTAAAATTATTCTTGAAAAAACTGAAATCTTAATTCAATTCAAAGTTATTTTTATCAGACAAAAACAAAGTAGGTATGTAATGAAACATTTAGACAGAAAAACATAAAGAGACAGCAATACTAAATAAAACGAGGAAGAGTGTAGTAGAGTAGACTGTGTCAAATCTGGGATACCCGTATGACCGTAATATAAACATTATATCACCCGGTTAATTTCTTTTAGCAAAATTTCAAACATTCATCTTTATTTGGTGTAGTGTAATGCTCATATAAAAGAGGAGTTGTATGGCAGCTACTCGAACCCTCTGCAGTATACCAACCAAATTTTGCTGTAACTTTGGCCATTACACTAAACTATTTTTGGCAAATTTTCAAACACCCAGCTTCATTAGGAGTAGTGTAATGCTCATATAAAACAAGGAGTTGTATGGCAGCTACTCGAACCCTCTGCAGTAAACCAATCAAATTTTGCAGGAACTTTGGCCATTACATTAAACTATTTTTGGCAAAATTTAAAACGGCCAACTTCAATAGGTATAGAGTAATGCTCATATAAAATAAGAAGTTGTATGGCAGCTACTCGAATCCTTTGCAGCAGATCAACTAAATTTTGCAGTATACAAAATTTTAAGTCAATTGGTCAAACCGTTTCGAATTTAGAGTAAAGTATTGAAAAAACCTATAAAAAGCTTTTGGACCGCAATGGGTTAATGGAACTCAACTAACTTTTTTTTGGGGATTTCTTTAAAGCTAAAGCAGAATTTCGTAAAATCGGACAAAATTTGGTCCCAAAATTTTTTTTGACCACCCGTCGGCCCGACATGGGTTAACAAATTCCAAAACTGTTAATAGTGTCAACTCAATTCTCAAGGAGAATCACGTATACAAAATTTGAAGTCAATCGGTCAAACCGTTTCGAATTTAGAGAAAAATATTGAAAAAACTTATAAAAAGCTGTTGGGCCGCAATGGGTTAATGGAACTCAACAAAAATTTTTTTGGGGCTTTCTTTTAAACCAAAGAAGAATTGCGTAAAATCGGACAAAATTCGGACCCAAAATTTTTTTGACCACCCGTCGGCCCGACATGGGTTAACAAATTCCAAAACTGTTAATAGTGTCTACTCAATTCTCAAAGAGCATCACGTATACAAAATTTGAAGTCAATCGGTTAAACCGTTTTCATTTTAGAACAAAGAAGTTTAAATACTTGCACCACAGCCCCAACTTGTCGGTCCGTTAGAGTAAAATTTTTGGGCCACGATTTCTTTCCGTACCCAAAAACCCCTATATACAAATTTTCATCAAAATCGGCTGGGCAGTTTAGGAGTCTATTCGCTACATACAAACAAAAAAACATACAAACAAATATTCCCTTTTATATATATAGATATAATAAAACTCACAGATAGAATAGACTTGGATCAAATTAATTACATTTTGTAATCAATTACACATCAAATTACATGTAGAAGTAATTGTAATTGAATTTTTAACAATTACAATTACATGTAATTTGTAACTGAGATCTTGCCATTACAATTACATATAATTTATAATTGTAATTTCCCAATTACTATTAAATGTAATTTGTAATGCAGAAATTCAATCACAATTACATGTAATGGACAAAAATTAACTGAAATAAAGTAATTTTAGAAAAGTTAAATGTGATTAATTTATATTAATATTTGATTACTTATAAATTTTATTTTTTTGTCCAAATGGTAATAATATCGAAAAAGATTTTTCCTCACCAATTGTAAATTGTAAATTAATATATATATATATATTTTTTTTTTTAAATAGCAATATATAATTAAATTTTAACAATAATTTTTATTAGCTTTCAATAAAACTAAATTTTCAAAATTTAGGTCATTTAAATTTTGACATCGTGGATTTGAAACTATTCCGAGGAGAAGATGCTAAAAGAGTATTTGATCGCTCAAATACTTTTAGCATAGTCGGATACTTACTCAAGCATCCTAATGATGTATCTCCACAATTTAAAAACGTTGATATTCATTTTCTAAATTTTATGTTATGTGTAAAGCTTTCGGAATATCTTTTTTTAAAATTATTAAAAGACAATTAATTTATTTATAGATTTTAAATTTATAATATAGAAAAAAATTTCATGATATTATTTCCTCCATTAATGTTTCAATTTAAATTCTAAGAAATTGGTTACAAAATAAATATTTGAATACGAGGATTTTATTCTAAAAAAATTAAATTTTTCAAATATGCACAAACCTTCTGAATTATTTTCACCGAAATCAAATATCTCAATTATATTTTTATTTGAAGAACTTGCATTATTATTATCAATTGAATATAATTTATATCTGGTGCAGTATTCAATAAACATATCTTACATATCTTTTCTTGTACCATAAAAGTATGGTGTCATAACTTTAAACCAATTCAATTTTATAAAGGGATGCGACATTAAATTTAATATTTCGATCATTCTCCATTTTAAATATCTATTTCTGCTTCTTTCTTCAATGTATTTTATACAACTGATCTGCTCCGATGCTAAATATATTTTCATTGAATTTATTAAAGGACGTAAAAGGTAAGTAAGAATCTCTTTCAATTAAACGATTTACTGATAACAAAAATAAAATCATTGTGCAAGTATAACACAAAGGTATCATATATCACATTTAATCCATACTCTTTAAAGGAATTAATTTCACCACGGATTTATAATTAATAATAATTATATAATATTTTTATAATGTGCGACGATTTAGGCCTATTAGTTTTTTTTAGCTTGTTCTAAACCTAAAAAAAAGAAAATATACAGAGATTGGCAATTTCTTTGATCACCATTGTATATAATGGATATAACTAATTTTATTTAATTTAGTTAAGATATAGTTATTTTAAGGTTAAAAGAAGTAGTACAATCGATAGTTAAACATATGTTTTCATTTCAATTAATACCAAAAATAATTCATTATAGCTTTCTAGCGAATTATTTTTATTTCAATTACTTATTTTCATTAAATGTAATTGTAATGTAATTGAAATATTTCCATTACAATTACAAATTATTGTAATTTGAAAATTTTCAATTACAATTAAATTTAATTTGTAATTGAAGTCTTACAATCAATTAAATTTAATTGTAATTGACCACATAACTCAAATACAAAATATTACAACATAAACAAAAATAGAATTGTATCTATTGAAAATCTAATACGTTTCTACATATTATAAGACCTAGTACTATACCATGTTTAAATTGTATGTGGAATTAATTAAGATCAATTCTAATCACACGAATATTATATGATCCTCTGTTCTGTTCCAACATGTATCTATTGTATAAACAGTCTTATTAGCCTAACAGTTGAGCCGTTAGCGCTTAAAAAAATAAAAAATGATTAAAGAAAAGAAATTAAATTCTAAGAAAAATTCCAAGTGTTGGTGGAAAAGTGTTGGAGGAAGGGTTAGATCCTCGAGAATTACAAAAAGTTTGCTTAGTAAGAATTTCGGAACCATCCCCGTTGAAGGGCTATTAGGACTTAAAAATTTCCCATTATATTTCTCCAACATCATATTTCGACATTCTTAATCCAATATAAAAATATAACAAATTTGAGTTATAAATTCATTATGGCTTTATGACATAAGGCGTTATATCATGCCATCTGAATATCATTTAAAATACAGATAGTCTCTTATTTTAATTTTATATAATTTTTAAAATTCTTAAAAATTTATTAAAAAAAAATTAACGAAGTTTAAATACATATTACAGACAGTGTTGCCACTTGATATTTTCCTAAAGTATAATTTTTTTAAAAAAAGTGTATCATTGAGTATCATTTAAAGAAAAAATATTTATTTATTTGACATATTCATATTTCATTCGTTAAAAAAAAATACCAAATTAACAAAAACAAAAAATGTCAAACAAACATTAAAATATTAATCAATTCAAACCAAAAAAACAGAAAAACATAAAAAAACAATAATAAATAAAAATTATTATACAAGTAAATTTAAATCATTATGGCTTTATGACATAAGGCGTTATATCATGCCATCTGAATATCATTTAAAATACAGATAGTCTCTTATTTTAATTTTATATAATTTTTAAAATTCTTAAAAATTTATTAAAAAAAAATTAACGAAGTTTAAATACATATTACAGACAGTGTTGCCACTTGATATTTTCCTAAAGTATAATTTTTTTAAAAAAAGTGTATCATTGAGTATCATTTAAAGAAAAAATATTTATTTATTTGACATATTCATATTTCATTCGTTAAAAAAAAATACCAAATTAACAAAAACAAAAAATGTCAAACAAACATTAAAATATTAATCAATTCAAACCAAAAAAACAGAAAAACATAAAAAAACAATAATAAATAAAAATTATTATACAAGTAAATTTAAATCTTTGGCTGATCATATTTTTATATTACCCGCACATGCAGGAAAAGGTTTTTTCACTGACAGAAAGCGGTTAGTTTTTTTATTTAAAATTAAACTTAGCACTGAAAACTTCCTTTCTGCCGCGGCAGAAGTTTAGTAAACTCATTATATCCATCATAAAATGACTAAGTTCCAAAAATATGTATTCCCCCGCACCATTTTTTATGTTTGAAATATTTTTTATATATTATTGACTAGTGTTAGTAAAACCTTTTAATTATTATGACAATTTACTAGAGTTTGGTCGTACCAATTTTTAACAATTTTATTTACATTAAATTTGAAAATCTTTTTATTATTATATTTAGAATAAAACTTTTTTTTGGCTTAAAATTTTAAATTAGTATCAAAATTAAACTTTTTTTTGAAAAGAGTATCATAGTATCATTTTTCAGGCAGATTCTTAAAAAGTATAAAAATGATACAATCGTATCAAAGTGGCAAAAATGATTACAGACATATTTTTTAGCACATTTTCAAAAAATTTTGTAAAAATGTGCCTATATAGTTTCACTCTGTCCGTCCGTTTGTCTGTCTGTCCGTATGTTTACAAAAACTTTTAGATCGTTTGAAGTAGAGAAAATAAATTTTAACCACGAGTAGGTATTACAAAAAAAATTATTTCGTAGAAGAATTTTTTTCTGTAGCCCCACCCGTTATGGAGCTGCAGCCCCCGAAAGTTGGGAAAAGCCCTATATTCAAATTGTTATAACAAGAGTTCTTTTAGGTATATTTTCAATCTGGAAACGGCAAAAGATAGCTGGTTTTATAAACTTTATAAATTTGTAAAAGACAAATGTTTAGGGTTGCCATACGGTACTAAAATTTACCATTATGCAAAACTCAATTTTTGCAAAATTTTTGTCTACTTATATCTTCTATACGAGCCAAGCTAGGGTCTTGAAATTTTGGGAGTAGCTAAATCCTTAGAAATAAGTAGAAGTCGGTTAACAAATTTTTTTTGTCACGTCCCCTGTTTTGCAGCTCTAAGGGCCCAAAAATTGAAATTTAGCTATTTTTAAACACCTGTAACTTGAATACCTGTTCAAATTTTTTTTTTGTGATTTACAAAATGGAAAGCTCTTTAAATATATTTCAACATTTGTTAAAAGTTTTTCTTAATTTTGAAGGGTGACGAAGCTACAGCCCCCGCAAATTTAAAAAAAGCCCTATATTTAAATTGATGTAATAATAGTTCTGTTAGCTATATTTTCAATCTAAAAACGGTAAAAGAGAGCTGCTTGCTTAGGCTTTACAAAAATATATCATTTAAATGTAGAGAGTTGCCATACGGTACTAAAATTTACCATTATGCAAAACTCATTTTTTGCAAAATTTTTGGCCCCACATATCTCCTAAACGGTTCCAGCTGGATCTTGAAATTTTGGGAGAAGTTAGAACTTCAGAAATTAGTAGGAGTCGGTTAACAAAATATTTTTGTCACGTCCCCTGTTCAGCAGCTATAAGAGCTCGAAAATTTAAATTTTGCTATTTTTAAACACCTGTAACTTGAATACCTGTTCAAATTTTTTTTTGTTAATATACAAAATTTTAAGGTCCAACATTATACTTTAACATATGTTAAAAGATTTTCTTAAATTTAAAAGCGGTTCTTTAAATTGAAGAAAGTCTCTGTCAGTTTTAACCATTTTTGCTTATATAGTAAAATTCTAAATAAAATTCCAAATTTTGCTAGATTTCACAATTTAATTCCTTGAACCTAAAAAAGCTGGGGGAAGGGGAGTAGTGAGAATTAGATCCTTGATAAATTGGGCAACCTTCCCCATAGAGGGGCTATTAGAACTTAAAAATTAAAAAAATTATGGTTTTTATAAGTAAGTAATAACTTAGTCACCAACGTATATTAAATTAAACGTTAACGTTGAAGCTTCAACATTATATTCCGATAAAATATTATTATGAAAATGTGCTTTTTTAAAAACCCTTGGTTTTTTTCATCACTTGTTATTTTTATTTTTTATTTTTATTTACAGTAATATTTTGTTACTAGTATTATATGCATCTTGTATCTGCAGGAATTCGCTAATTAGGAAATATTTATTGTCCTCTAAAAAATAACAACAAAACAAGTAATGAGAAAAACCAAGTTTTTATAAAGCACATTTTCAAAATTATATAGGGTATCTTACTGAGTATTTTATCATTTATTTTTTAAAAAATATATATAAAAATAAATGATAATATTATAATTTAATTATTTCATCAATTTATTAATTAAAAATAATAATGAAATTAATAGGAAACCTGTTAACAAGTGCGAAATATTTGGTTGGAACTTCAATGTTGACATTTAATTTTGGAAAAACATACACTAGTGAATAAGTTACTGTAAAACAAACATAAAAGTTAACAATTTAGCAGTTAACTATTAGGACTTAAGAACATAAAAGTTTTAATTTTTAAGTTCTAATAGCTCTTCAATAGGGAAGGTTGCCAAATTTTCGCTAAGCAAACTTATGGTGATTCTCGAGCATCAGCTCATCTCCCTCCTGCCTCCATCCTTCCATTTTTATAAGTTCTAGGAAATCAATTGTGAACTCCACCACAATTTGGAATTTTACCTGGAATTTTATTATCTAAGCAAAAATGTTTAAAGATACAATTTTTTCAATTTAAAGAATCCCTTTCAAATTTAAGGAAAACTTTTAGCATATGTTGACATATAATGCTGCAGTCGTAAATTTTGTATATTTGTAGAAACAAATTTTAATAGGTATTCAAAAAAGAATACTAAAAGTTTTGGTAAACATGCGGACGGACAGACGGACGGACAGACGAACGGACAGAGTTACAAAATTTTTTGAAAATATGCTAAAAATTGAGTATAGAAATAAATAGAGAACATTCCAAAATCCTATTACATTCAATCATTGATTAAGAATTATATATAGATAAACATTTTCATGTTAAAAATTTGTATGAAATTTTATTCGCATATTTTTTCAAATTCTCTCAAAACTGTTGACATATTTTAAATGTTTGTAACTATTTCTATCTCATTATACCCTTTTTTTTATTATTATTCTCTCAATTTATACCAATTAAATTTGTAGACAATTTTTCACTCTACATAGTACATGTAATGATTCAAGAATACGATAGTAAAGAAAACAAAAAAATCACAAGAATAAGAAAGAAATAAAACAATGATTTTTTCATTCAAAAATTCATAGTTCATTTTATCGAATTGATTTCTTTTTTTCTAAACAATTATTTAGTTTTGTATGTACATACGTCACCAAATTTTGCACAAAGTTTGGCCATAAAATTAAACTATTTTTGGAAAAATTTCAGACACCCAGTATTATTAGGTGTAGAGTAATGTTAATATAAAAGAAGGAGTTGTATGGCATCTACCCGAAACCCCTGCAGTAGACCAACCTAATTTTGCTGAAATATTGGATATAAAATTAAACTATTTTTCGCAAAATTTCAGACACTCAGCTTCAATAGCTATAGAGCTCATATAAAACAAGTGAGGGAAAAAAACCAAGGGTTTTTAAAAAGCACATTTTCAAAATTATATACGGTTTCTTACTGAATATTTCATCATTTATTTTTATAAAAATATATATAAAAATAAATGATAATATTAATTTAGTTATTTCATTAATTTATTAATTATATGACTAATATTGAAATACTTAGAATATAACCCCAATGCACTCAAGGAAACCTGTTATTAAGTGCGGAAAATAATGTTGCAACTTAAATGTTAACGTTTAATTTTGGAAAAAACTTACACTGGTAAATGGTAAATAAGAACATAAATATTTTAATTTTGAAGACCTAGTAGCCCTTCAATGGGGAAGGTTCCCAAATTTTTGTTTAGCAAACTTATGATGGATCTGCTCTACCCTCTCCTGTCTACGCCCTTCCATTTTTTTCCGGTTCTAGGAAATCAATTTTGAACTCAAACAAAATTTGGAATTTTACCTAGAATATTATTATTTAACCAAAAATGGTTAAGACTAAGAAACAATTTTTTCAATAAGTGTTAAAGTTACAGGTGGTTGAAAATAGCAAAATTTCAATTTTCGAGATCTTATAGCTCCTAAACAGGGGGTGTGACAAAAAAATTTTATTAACCGACTCCTACTAATTTCGGAGGACCTAATTTCTCCCAAAATTTTAAGACCCTAGTTTGAACCGTTTAGACGATATATGGGGCCAAAAATTTTGCAAAAGTTGAGTTTAGCTTAATGGTAAATTTTAGTACCGTATGGTTTACTCCGCCAATGCCGGTCCCAAGCCCGGATGAGAAAGGAGGAGGGGGGAGGAGTACCAACCTCGTTAAAAAACCTAGGTTCAGCTGGCCCGGCTGATAGCACCTTGTGAGGGCTCCTGGCGAGGATACACGTGAAAACTGGTCAACGGCTTCGGAGGCGGATGAGATGAAAATCCAACGGCGAAGAAGGCGGATGAGCCACCCGTATGGGTTACGCAGGGTTTGTAGCCCGGCCGTAAAATTAATTTACACATGAAACGGAATCAAGCCTCGGATATTTAACAGATTCTTCGGTAACGACTTTTGGCTTTCGTAAAAGGACAAGATTTGCAACATGGAATGTTCGAACGCTCACGGAACCATCAAAACTTGCGCAAGTATGTCGGGAAATGGACCGTTATTGTCTCGAAATATTAGGATTAAGTGAAATGAGATGGAAGGGACACGGAAGCTTTCAAGCACAATCCGGACACTACCTCATGTATAGTGGAAATAACATCTCCCATGTAAACGGGGTGGGAATTTTAATAACACGAAGAATGAAAAGGGCGCTAATGGAATTTAAACCTATATCCGACCGTATCATCACAGCACGTTTTCATTCCAAATTCCGAAACATCGCTGTTATTCAGTGTTACGCCCCCACTGAACCCGATGAAGATGAGAACAAAGAAAACTTTTATAGCCAGCTA
Organism: Dolichopus griseipennis; assembly: GCA_963082915.1. Lineage (NCBI taxonomy): Eukaryota > Metazoa > Arthropoda > Insecta > Diptera > Dolichopodidae > Dolichopus > Dolichopus griseipennis. The sequence continues at coordinate 99,726,569 of OY720441.1, read as the reverse complement.
GAAGCTGCGTTAAACGACACGAGGGAAGGCGACATCAAAATCATCCTTGGCGATTTTAATGCCAAGGTAGGTAACAACAATTCCAATCTCCAAAGAGTCATGGGTTGTCATGGACTCGGGCCTATACGGAACAATAATGGAGAAAGATTGGTCGACCTGTGCGCAGCACATAATCTCTTCATTGGAGGCACTAGATTTCCGCATCGCGACATCCATAAATATACATGGCAGTCTCCAGATGGATCGACGCGAAATCAAATTGATCATATCCTGATAAGTAGAACATATCACAATTCCCTACTAGATGTCAGAGCTTGTAGAAGCGCTGATATTTACAGCGACCATAACTTACTACTTGGAGAAATTAGATTACGCCCAGCTGCGATTCGTCAACGTCATAATCGTAGAACAAAATATGATGTTTCAAAACTTCAAGATTCGGGTAAGATGGAGGAATATAAAGAATCAGTTAACAACATACTGCACAACATGGATGAACCGATCACCTGTGAAAGTGCTTGTAAAACAGCTGCCCAAAGAACCCTTGGCACTCAACAACACCAGAAAAAGCCTTGGATAGAAGAGGATACGTGGAAGCTAATAGAAAAACGTCGCAAGCTTAAACCACAGCTGGGTCAAGCTCGATTGCCAGCGGAGAAACAACGACTAAAAGGGGAATATAATAATATCGAACGTCAAATAAAATCTTCAGCGAGAAAAGATCGGGAGCGTTTTGTGAATACCATCGGCTCAGAGGCGGAAAGAGCTGCATACCGCAACAACCTACGCGGCATCTACTCTGCTATAAACAAACTTTCGAGAACGAGAGTCGAAGCACCTCCACTTAAAGATTGCAACGGAAATATTCTCACAACAGAGGAAAAACAGCTGAACCGTTGGAAGGAATTTTTCGTGACTCTACTGAACTGAGGGGGGAAAGCAGTTTGCCAGTTGAAATCACAAGACGACGCAATCCCAGACGTAATATCTCTACAGCACCACCCAGCAGAGAGGAAATAGCAAATGCCATTGCAAAATTAAAGATCAACAAATCTCCGGGCCCTGATAATTTACCAGCAGAGCTGTTGAAAAGTGGTCCCGAGGTACTAACCACATCCCTGGTTCCAATTATCCGGGAAACATGGACAACTGGAAGAATCCCAAGAAGCTGGAAGGAAGGGATCATTGTACCAATTCCAAAAAAAGGCGACCTTAGCAACTGCAGTAACTGGCGAGGAATTACACTTTTAAATTCTGTCGAGAAATTACTGGCATTCATCATTTTAGACCGTATTTCTCCAACCGTCAACAACTTACTGCGTAGCGAGCAAGCGGGATTCAGACCTAAGAGATCTTGTGTTGATCACATAAATACCCTACGAATCATCATCGAACAGTCGGCTGAATGGCAATCTCCATTGTTCCTTCTCTTCGTCGATTTTGAACGTGCATTCGACACCGTTTCAAGAAATGCCATTTGGGAAGCGCTAAGAGTTCTGGGAATCCCTGATAAGTTAACAGAACTAATAAAAGAAGGGATACCGCTTGTACAGTACGATTTAAAGGGAAAACAAGCGCTGAATTTGCAATAAATAACGGAGTTCGTCAAGGTTGCGTACTCTCCCCCATACTGTTTCTAATAGTTTTAGACAGTGTAATCAGAAAAACCGACGCTGAAACATCTGATGGAATACAGTGGCGCCCATTCGAAAAACTAGGGGAACTTGATTACGCTGATGATATTTGCCTCATGTCGCACAGTTTACCATCTATTAGCTCAAAATTAGAAAAACTTATTATTAATGCTAAAAATGTTGGGTTAAAAATAAACTTTAGCAAAACGAAGCTAATGCGACTAGAAACAAGTATTCAGACACCACTTACAATTGATATTAACAACAAATCTATAGTAATCGACGAGGTTGATGAATTTTGCTACTTGGGAAGCATGATAACAAAAAGCGGTGGCGCGGAGGAGGACATATCGTCCCGGATAAATAAGGCCAGGCATGCTTATCATAAACTCAGCAACGTTTGGCGCTGTAGAAACATTAGTAGAAAAACCAAACTAAAAATTTTCAACTCGAGCGTTAAACCAGTTCTACTATACGCTTGCGAAACCTGGAAAGTCACAGATAACATATCCAGAAAACTACAGACTTTTGTTAATAGGTGTCTGAGGAAAATATGCAGGATATTTTGGCCTAATACAATTTCAAACCAGGATCTTCTAACACTTACTGCCAACAAACCAATAGCAACAGAAATCCTATGTAGAAAATGGCGGTGGATAGGCCACACCCTGCGGAAGCCGGACGATGATATTGGCAAGCAGGCATTTCAATGGAATCCTCAGGAAAACGAAGACGCGGAAGACCACGCAACACCTGGGTCAGAACGGTCTTAGCAGAGTCCCGGCAGCAGAGTTGGGCAGAAGTCAGGCGAATAGCGCAAGATCGAGATAGATGGAAGGAGTTTGTTTCCGCCCTATGCTCCGACAGGAGTGGCATTTATTGAAAATACGTGTATTGTAGAGTTTATAGTTGTATCTGTAATTTTATTTTTACTTGTAATTGTAATTCTCTAATTATTATTCGTGTTTTGAAATAAATGTAAAGGAGGAAAAAAAAAAAAAAAAAAAAAAAAAAAAAATGGTTTACTACACATTTTAATCTTATATTTTTGTGAAACCTGTAAAACCAGCTATCTTTTGCCGTTTTCAGATTGAAAATACACCTAACAAAACTCTTGTTTTAACAATTTAAAAATAGGGCTTTTTCCAACTTTGGGGAGCTGTAGCTCCGTAACGGGTGGGCCTACCTAATCTATTTAAAACGGTGTAAAAGTTTTTGTAAACATACGGACGGACGGACGGACGGACGGACGGACAAAGTCAAAATTAAGAAAAACCTTTGACACTTATTGAAACTTTCGTTTTGGTGCTTTCAATTTTGTATATAAATAAAAAAAAATTTTGACAGGTATTCAAGTTATAGGTGTTTAAAAGCTAAATTTTTAGCAAAATTTCAATTTTCGACCCCTTGCAGCTCCTAAAGAGGGGGTGTGACAAAAAAATTTTGTTAAATGACTCTTACTTATTTCTAAGGATCTAACTTCTCCCAAAATTTCAAGTTTCCAGATTTAGCCGTTCCGAAGTTATGAGCCGTTCCAAACATTTTGTAAAACTTAGTTTTGAATAACGGTAAATTTTAGTACCGTATGGTAACCCTATATAATTGGTTTTTAAAAATTTGTAAAGCTTGTAAAAACAGCTGTCTGTTACCGTTTTCAGGTTGGAAATATACCTTATAGAACTCTAATTATAACTGTTTAAATATGGGGCTTTTTTCGACTTTGTGGGGCTGTAGCTCCGTAACGGGGGGAGCTACAAAAAAAATGTTTTAACATTAAATTATTTTTATTGCAATACCTACCCATTTCTGATATTTTTTAGTCAGCCGTAGGTAAAAAGGAACGGACGGACGGACGGACGGACAGAGTGAAGCTATATAGGCACATTTTTACAAAAATTTTTGAAAATGTGCTAAAAAGAAGTTGTATGGCAGGTACTCGAGCCCGTGGACCAAAATGGCTGGATTTCAATAGCGATGACGGCTATTGCATAAAAACAAATTTGTAAAAATTTCAAAATCCTAGTTATTTTAATTTCTGAGGTGTCGTGATGACGGACGGGCAGACGGACGGACATACATAGTTAGATCTATTTACTTTTCGATTCTGATCCGATCCATACTTTTGAGTGCATATCTATCCCTCCTCCTTCTCTATGTCTCAAACGTAATGGCAAATTTAGTAAAAAATTAATTTTTGAGGAACTGAACCGAATCTATAATATTTTATATTATGTATCACATACGCGAAGAATTCATTCCCTAACACAAAGTTCGAATATGTCCAAAAGTAACAAAAACTATTAAATTTAAATGAAAAAATTATTTTATCTCTTTAAGAATATTACCTTGAAAAACAAATTAAAATTAAAAATTGTAGTTTTTATTGAAGTTTAACTATAGAAACCAAAAATAATTTAATTTGTTACTATATAGCAGTGGTCGGCAAACCGTAGATCGCGATCGCCCTGTCGATCTTCGAGTTTTCTTGGACGATCGCTGAAGTTTTGTGTTCCAGACCAAATTTTGACAGTATTTTGTGCATTTTCAAACAATTCCGATATAAAAATGATAGTTTTAATAAATATTTAAGTTTCTGGATTCCGGAATCCGCACCCCATTGGCCATTAGTGTTCATATATATATTATATTTGCGAAATGGAATTTTTATGGATAAATGGCACATTTGATTTTTTTATAGTTTGTTTTTGATTTATGAATTTAGAAATATGCTTGATCATTAAACTAATATAATAATTTTAATTGAGGTGATCTTGCTACCGGAAAGTTTGCCGATCACTGCTATATAGAAAAAAATAATTACACTGATTATGATATCCGTCTGTGTTTCTGTGGACCTGTCTGTGCACATGTACAGCCTAAATTGCTGAGAGGAATAGCGAAATTTTCTCAAATTTCTTATAAAAAATTTTGATATTAACATGTTGAATTGATAAGCTTCTGGAGAAAATCTGGAAAATCAAGAGGCTTTAGACCACTTATAGATTTTTTTGCAAATATATCGTAAACCAAAAATAGTACAATTTTGAAATAAAAGGTTTTTGATCCGACGAACTTTACCCCTAATTAAGTTTAAAAGAATTTGTAGTTTTTTTAAGTCCAAATTTAATTATTATTAATATATTTGTCTAGAATGAGGTGTAACAAACGCAATCAATTAAATGTGTTTTGTTAGATGTGTTCAATTATTAAAAAATAAAATATTAATGTTTTGTTGAATGTGTTTTATTTTAGAAAATAAAATATCATAAATTATCGTAAGCAGGCCAAAAAATATTTTATTAATTTTTAGTAAAAAAAATATAAACAAAAAAAAATTTTTTTAGTTTATGAAAAAATTGATTTCAGTTTTAAAAATCACAGAAGATTTTCTGGGAATTTTAAATAAATAGTAAATCATTTTGGTATTAAAAACTAAGACATGCTTCACATGAACGGTTTTGTAGTAAGTCTTCATTAGTTTCAGTTAAAAACTGAAATAATGGCGAAGGCAAAATGTACGCTTTGTTGGGTTGCTTGATTTTTGCTTTGGAAAGTAAATGAAGCAAGCAATGTTTCAAAGCAATTTCAAAGCTTCCCTCATCTCATACCTGAAATAAAGCTAAATGAACTGCACCTTAGTAATCAAAGCAAATATATTGTTTTTACTTAATTAGGTAGGTATAATAAAAAAAATCAAAAAATTAATTTGCATTTGATAATGCAAAACTCAATTCATAATTCAATTTTATGTCCATAAAAATAGGTACATAATTAAACATGTTGAGTAGGTCATTGTAGAATGTTGGCAAATTACAAGTATTTCGATTTGAATCTAAACAAAGGTTATGAAACAATATACAGAGCTTAGTAACATTTTAAAAATATGTAAAAATTATTACATATAATTTTAAATATTACATAAAGTTAATAGATGGAGAAATAGATCATTATTGAAACAAAATAAACCTATAAAAAAATTTCAAATATTTTAACAAACAATTTTATCGAATTTAAATTTAAAAATTTAAAATTTAAACAAGTACGTAACTGAATAAAAAAAAAATTAATTGAAATTAATAAACAAAATTCACCAAGAAGGGATTTGAACTAACGACCCCGAAATTTTATCAAATTTAAAACATACAAAAGGTAGACTACATAACTTATTATTCATCTTCAAATTTTTAAGAAACAACAAGAAGTTATATAAGTCATTTTTTTGTGTATGAATTACTAGAATCGAAATATAATCTACGTATTACAAAATGTAACAGTTTCGACTTTATTTAAGAAAATAATATTGATATACAATAATGTACATGTGTATAATGAAATTAGAAATAATTCTTATTAGAAAAAGTTTTTCTTTCAATTGACATTCCGTCATTCTGTGACGGGCCAACAGCTAGTATGTACATATTTAAATAAAATTTATAATTTAATATATTGAGTAAAATTATGATTTTCCTGTAAAGTTTGTTCTGCGGTGAAAACAACAAATTTTTTTTTATAAATTCATTATTTGGAATGCTATTCTTTTCTATTAAAAATAATTCATTTTATTTGGCGTAATATTATATGTTATTATGTATTCTTATTTATATTTATATTCTTAGAAAAAGCAATATTTTTAGCTCAAGTATGAAAAATTATATCCTGCAAGTGGTGACCATTTTTGGCTTCGCACATTCGTGATCTTTTCACTACATTTTCCATAACTTTTCGTAAAATATCTGGTGTTACGGCATGAATTTAATTGGGAATGTTTTGTTTTAGCTCCGGTATGGTCGCTGGCTTATTAACGTATACCCTTTCTTTCAAATAACCCCAAAGAAAACAGTCTGGCGCTGTTAAATCCGGTGAACGTGGGAACCAATTGAAATCGCTTCTGCGCGAAATAATGCGTTCGCTAAAGAGGTCCCGTAACAGAGCCATTGTTTCCCTTGCAATGTGGGCTGTGGCTCCATCTTGTTGGAACCACAACTGTGGATGGTTTTCTACAGCTGGCCCCACAAAATTGTCCAGCATCTTCCAATATTCAGTCCAGTAATCGTAACTGAGGCGCCATGTGCCTTTTCAAAGAAATATGAACCTATGATCTTTTCAGACAAAACACCGCACCAAACAGTACACTTAAGTGGGTGTAATTGTCACTGATGAACTGTTCTTGGATTCTCCGTAGCCCAAATCCTGCAATTTTACTTGTTTACGAAACCATTCAATTGGAAATGGGCTTCATCGCTCATTATCAAATTAAAATTTCAAAATTAAATTCAACATTAGATTTTTAAAATAAAATTCAACAATTGTTGATAACTGTTCTGTTGTGTACTGTTCCATATCCAATTCCCCAAGTTTTCTTCACAAAGTTCTGAAATAAAAATAAAAAATAAAAATAAATTTAAAAAGTTATTAAATATTCAAACCATATCGGTCGTTTTTCGCACACCGTGTACTAATGGTTAGACCACGAATGATACGTTTTTAATAATATCAATAAAATTTTTTGAAGTGTAAAAATTCGAGATATGTATGATTATATTTTAAAAACAGTAAAAAATTTTGAAATATTACTTAAAAATTTTTGCTAATTAGCTATTTTAACTACAAAAACAAATTAACAAATATATAACAAACGAGGAAGAGTGTAGTAGAGTAGACTGAGTTAACTCTGGGATACCCGTATGACCGTCATATAAACATTTTAAGGAAAAAAATTTAGTAACACTAGCTGAAATTTTTATTCAAAAATAGCTATAATTATAGTTTAAACTTTTTAAACTAGATTTTATTATAAATTCTGATATATTTTATAACAATCAAAAATGAAAGAATTTAACAAAATTTATTTTTACTTTTACTATATTTTTGGTTATGTTTCCTAATAAAATATTTAGTTAATAGTAGCTTTCAGTACAAAACAATTGAAAAACGAGGACGAGTGTAGTAGAGTAGACTGTGTCAACTCTGCGATACCCGTATGACCGTAACATATACATTATATCATCCAGTTAATTACTTTTGGCAATATTTCAAACATACAGCTTTATTAAGTGTAGTGGAATACTCATATAAAAGAAGGAGTTGTATGGCAGCTACTCGAACCCTCTGCCGTAGACCAACCAAATTTTGCTGTAACTTTGGCCATTACACTAAACTATTTTTAGCAAAATTTCAGACACCCAGCTTTATTAGGTGTAGTGTAATGCTCATATAAAAGAAGGAGTTGTATGGCAGCTACTCGAACCCTCTGCAGTAGACCAACCTAATTTTGCAGTAACTTTGGCCATTACACTAAACTATTTTTGGCAAAATTTCAGACACCCAGCTTCATTAGGTGCAATGTAATGCTCATATAAAGAAGGAGTTGTATGGCAGCTACTCGAACCCTCTGCCGTAGACTAACCAAATTTTGCTGTAACTTTGGCCATTACACTAAACTATTTTTAGCAAAATTTCAGACACCCAGCTTAATTAGGTGGAGAGTAAAATAAGAAGTTGTATGGCAGCTACTCGAGCCCACTCCACTAGACCAACCAAATTTTTCAGAAACTTTGGCCATAAAACTAAACTACTTTTGGCAAAATTTTAGACCCGCAGCTGTAATAGGTACATAGTAATGCTCATATAAAAAAAGAAGTTGTATGGCAGCTACCCGAACCCATGGACCAAAATGGCTGGATTTAAATAGCGATGACGGCTATTGCAAAGAAACGAATTTGCGAAAATTTCAAGATCCTAGCTCCTTTAGTTTTTGAGTTATCGTGCGAACGGGCAGACGGACGGACATACGTAGCTAAAGTGATTTATTTTTCGATTATGATCCGATCCATAAACTTCAGTCTACATCTACCCCCTCTCCTTTTCCGCGTCTAAAACGTTATGAAAAATTTATTATACCCTTTGACTTTATAGTCATACGGGTATAATAACAGTAAAATTTTTCTATTCATCCCAAAAATTATAGCACTTTTTCTTACACATATATCTAAATTTGATTCAATAATTTCATAATTTTGTTATTTTATTATTTTATGATTTCATATATTTATTTTTTTTAATACTACAAAATAATTGCCAAATTTGCAATAAAATATGTCTAAAACTGATGTAAGCAGTAGTAAATTTGGATAGTACTTATAACAAAATTTTTCTATTCGTTCCAAAAATTATAGCAGATTTTGCTACGTGATAATTGATATTATTAAATTTGAGCCAATAATTTTATAATTTGTTATTTTATTGTTTTTTTGAATACTATATAAATATTGCCAAATTTATAATAAAATGTGTCTAAATGTAGTAAATATTAGGCTATTCTAAGGTTTAACTAGTATCCGCGTAGGACCAAATGACTAAATATAAAAGATAGCTGGTGTTGCCAGCTTTCAAAAAATATATAACTTTAATGGCGCATATTATCCTTTAAGGACAAAAAGGACATTTAAAATTATCCTTGTTATTTTAGTCTACTTACAAAACCGTTATATCTAGCGATCTGATCAATATATATATATTCATTCAAAGCTATTAATTAAGATGACGGTCTGGAGAATATTTTAACGTTTATTTGATGACGATAGATGCTGCCGTTTATGAGATATTGCAATTTCAAGTGGAAATTTAACACAAAAAAAAAAAAATTTTGAACTTTCAAAAAAACCACTATAACTATGAAATTTTCGAAAACACCCTGTATTTTTTATTATACTGTTAAAAAGGTCTTTTGACACTCTTTCCAATGGTATATAATAAGTATGGTATATGTTGACAAATAGCCCCACCAGAGAACATGAATGAAAAACTGACACAACAATTTTATTAAAAAATACATTTTCATACTTTATTTTTCATAAATTTATTTTGCCTTTTTGTTGGGATGGTGTCATAATTCCAAAAAAAAAATTCCAAATTTACAAAATTCCAAAGAAAGAAAAAAAATAATTCCAAAAAAAAAAATTCCAAAAAAAAAAAAATCCAAAAAATATTTCCATAGCTTTAGCAAGAATTTTAGAGTTTGTACAAAATCAGGATTATACGCTTTTTCCAGAATATTTATACATATGTAAATGGGATAACCGATGGTAACACCATTAGTTACCATATCTGCCGAAAGAGGATTTGAACTTCAAATCTCCATATGATCAAAACTCTACACATCCTGTAATAAAGGAGAAATACAAAAAATACTTTCTTCTTGATTCTGAAGTCGAAGACCGTGGACGTGGATAAGAAAAGAAAGAAGACAGTGGATAATATACTTTAAAGTATCATTTTGTTAAATTAAATCATTTTCAATAAATAATTAAATTTTATAATCATTTGTATAAAATATATTAATTTTTTATAATTTTTGTATACTATAAACATCACATAAAATTTTGTTAAACATTAAATATGAAACACTGAATTTTATTAACCAATTCCCACATGGGGGCTCAACCGGGATGAACGACAAGACATTAAGCTAACCTAATTATCAAACACGTGGATACGAAGTTGAACTGCAGAATTAAAAGCAGGAAAGTTGGAACCAGAAGTATTCTTGAAAATGATGTATGTAATGAAGTATGTAACAATAAATGAAAATTAGTTATACTAACAATTTTTTCAAAAAACTCAAATGAAAACTTTACGAATAATAATTTTATGTTAGCTATTAGCATCTTTTATAATCCGGAATTACAAATTCCTATACAAATTAAAAAATATATTTGCGCCTCATATAATTTATATATTGAGTGATGCAATCTCATATAATCGCCTTTAAAAAATAAACTAAACTTTAAAATAGTTTAAAAAAAAAAAAAAAATTATATTAGTGATTTAATTAGTGACTATTGCTAAATAATGTACTTATATAAAATTACATGAACAGTTGCACTGTATTTTATTTGCTAAAACTGATAAATTTTAGAACAAAAAATTAAGAAAAAAACAAAACAAATTTGATAACCAAATAAATTAATTTTTATAGAACCAGCTTTAAAAGAATAAAAAACAAAAATTTAAATTTTATGATAAAGAAAATTTATTTAAAAATTACTATTGGATTACACTATAAATATTACACATGAATTATATATTTACCTAGTTTATTTAAGTTAAATGAAAAACAACATTTTATTAACTATAATTAAATGTTTATGAACTACATAATTTATTTCAATTAAAAGAAAATTAATATTTATATCATTAAAAATTTTTACATTATTAAAAATCACGCTATATTAAGTTTATAAACAATTTACATATTACATTAAACTTAAAAAAATTTTAATTAAACAAAATATATTTTAACCACTTAAATTTACATTTAAAATTATTTTGATAACATTAAATACAATTATTATATTAATATATTACCATCAAATTAATTATCAATTAATTAACGAAGAGAATTATTATTTATATTAAAAAATAAAAAAAAAAAAAATTATATATTATATAAACAATAAATAATATGATCACTATCTTATTCTAAATTTAAAAACATTTTAATTATATTATTAAGTTTAATTGCTAAACACTCTGTAATAATATTGAACTCACAAAACATACTGAACTGATTAGTGATCGCTGATATAACATTGAAATAAAAAAAAAAAAATTTTTGATTTTAAAAGCAGCTGCCAAGAATTTAATAATTCATTTAAATTCAATTATTTTAATAATTCTATACAACTAAATAACAAACAATAAACCGGTATTCAAAACAAACAAAAAAAAAAAACTATAATCTTAATTTACGAAGGCAGATTCAAAAGTACAATTCAAATTATTAATCTAAATTAATTTGAACAATTATTAATTCGAATTAAAAAAAAAAAATATTTAAAAATAGTAATATTTATAAGTTATAAATGTAAAAATAAATATTTAAAAAAAAAAACAAATAATAAAAACAACAGCCACAACACTACTTTCGAATTACCATACATCAAAGTGTTTTATTTATTTTACACCATTATAATACAGTTTAAAAATAAATTCAGTTTCAGCATTATTATTTTGTATTATTATTCATAATTAATTCAGGATTTAAATATCTAAATATCGATTACAACCGAAAATGGGTGGCAGGAGACGAAACACCTTGCAAAGAAGTGATTCAGGTGTTAACTTTGAATCAACTCGGCATGAAACTATACGTTCTTCTCAGGACCGGGAAACAACCGCAACAAGAATTAATTTTGCAGATGCTGAAAATATGATTAGAAAATTTAATGGTACAGATGTGTTAAGTGTGCGACAATGGATTCGTGAATTTGATGACTATGCAAATGTTTTTCAATGGAACGATTTGCAGAAACTTATATTCTGTAAAAGAACACTCACCGGTGCTGCAAAGTTATTCATCGAATGTGAAGCAAAACCAATGAGTTATGGTGAGCTTAGACAAGCACTAATAAACGAATTTCAAACAAAAATAACCAGCGCGGAAGTTCATGCAAAACTCCGTGAAAGAAAAAAAAGAAGTGATGAGTCAGTTCGTGAATATTTATATAATATGTTGGACCTGGCATGACAGACTGAAATGGATGAAGCCTCTATAATCAGCTACGTAATCGATGGAATAAAAGACACTGTAAGTAACAAAATGGTTCTGTTTGGAGCTAAGGACATAGCTGAACTGAAAGAAAAGCTGCTTATATATGAGAAAATCCCTAAAACATTTACAACACATACAACACACATAGCTAAAACCGATAGAAGGAACGGTAGTACGACAAGAAACAATCTCGATCCTGCAACTAGTGGACGATCATATCAAAGATATTGCTTCAATTGTGGTTCTCACCAGCATCAATTTCATAGTTGCCCACAAAAGCAAAAAGGACCCAAGTGTTTCAGATGTAACAAGTATGGGCACAAAAAACCCGAATGTAAGGAACAAGTTGAGGTCACTACAAATATTATACTAAACCAAGGTTCCATGGTTACAAAATCAAGAGCCACAAAATTGTCAATTAAAGCTGAAATTAATAACATACCATTTGATTGTTTAGTAGACACTGGAAGCGATATCTGCGTCATAAAAGAGTGTTATTATAAATTAATACGCCGGTCTGATAAAATTAAAAATACAGAAATAACAATAGCAGGTTTGGGCGCAAATGTAAAAACTAAAGGCTCTTGCAAAGTTGCCATAAAGATTAATACTGATGTGTACAAAAATATAGGAATATTTGCCGTGGATGATTGTTATTTAAAATATGACGTGATAATAGGAATGAATCTTCTACAATTGTCAACAGTTAATATATCAGAAGGGAAAATCAAAATTGAAAAGATGTTGTCTACACATAGTGAAAATGAAGAAGGTGAAAACGAAGAACCATCCTGCTACTTAGCCAAGATCAAAGTTGACGTTGATAACGAAAACTACAAAGATATAGAAAGTATTAAAAAACTAAGAAAAGAAGAATCTGAAAAAATTATTTCGATTATAATGAGCTATAAACCTACTACTCCAAAAGAAACTCCTATTCAGTTAAAAATAGTCACAGTAGACGATAGCCCGGTTTATAGACCACCACGAAGATTCCCACCACACGAATTGAAAATTATTGAAGAACAAGTTAACCAGTGGATGACAGAAGGAATTATAAGGGAATGCGCATCAGATTATGCAAGCCAAATTGTCCTAGTAAAAAAGAAAGATGGCTCCAATAGGTTGTGTATTGACTATAGAGGAATTAATAAAAAGATAATGAAAGACAGGTATCCACTTCCAAATATTGAAGAACAGATAGATAAACTACAATCAGCCAAAGTTTTTTCATCATTGGACCTCAGAAACGGATTTTTTCACGTCACGGGGGAAGAAAAAAGCAGAAAGTATACTTCGATCGTGGCCCATTGCGGCCAATATGAATTTAACAGAGTGCCATTTGGACTTTGCAACTCGCCTAGCGTGTTCCAAAAATATATTAATTTTATATTGAAAGATCTAATAAATAAAAATTTCGTTGTAGTCTACATCGACGATATTATTATACCATCGCAAACAATCGAAGAAGGAATCAGCCGTCTACAAGAAGTTCTACGAGTTGCAGCACAAAATGGATTAGAAATTAAATGGTCCAAATGTCAGTTCCTCCAGAAGAATATCGAGTATCTCGGATATCGAAATCATAATGGCAGAATTTCCCCTTCACCACTGAAAACAAAAGCAGTGTTAAAATTCCCTTTTCCAACAACAGTTAAGCAGCGTCAAAGTTTTCTTGGTTTAGCAAATTACTTCCGCAAATTTATACCAAATTTTGCTACTAGAGCACAACCACTTACGGAACTATTGAAGAAACAAATACATTTTAGAATGGGTAACGTAGAATTGACTGCAATCAAAGAATTGCAGGAAGCATTTGCTAATGAACCGGTCCTAAACATATTTAGATATGGGGCGATGACCGAGCTCCACACTGATGCATCTTTAGATGGATATGGCGCTATACTTATGCAAAAGAATGAGGAAGATGGAAAATTTCATCCTATTTATTATTACAGCCGAAAAACCAGCCGAAAGAGAGAAAATATTCTTCCTACGAATTGGTGGTTTTAGCAATTGTACAGGCTCTTAAAAAATTCAGGATTTACCTTTTAGGTCAAAAATTCAAATTAGTAACTGACTGCAAAGCTTTGGAGGGCACAATGAAGAAAAGGGACCTAACCACAAGGGTCGCCAGATGGGCACTGTTAATAGAAGAATACGAATATGTTATTGAACATCGAGCAGGAATCAAGTTGAAACACGTAGATGCCTTAAGTAGAAATCCTGTTGTTATGTGTGTTTTGGAAAAAAACCTATTTCTGGAAAAATTATCAGAGGCTCAAAGAAAAGATGAACGCCTATTCGCTATTATTGAAATTCTTAAAGAAAAGTCATATAAAGACTATGTTTTATATAGCAACATTCTTTGTAAAAATATTAATAACACATTTTTATTTGTAGTTCCTGAAGAGATGAAGCATCAAATAATTAAAGACGTTCACGAGAAGGGTCATTTTCATCACAAAAAAATGACCGAAATAATTCAAAAAGAATTTTATATCCCTGATCTACAGAAAAGAATATCAAACGTAATAGCGAACTGTGTAAGATGCATTCTAGTTGAACGAAAGGCGGGAAAATCTGATGGATTTCTAGAGCCTATTCCAAAAGGAGAACGTCCTTTAGAAACGTTTCACATTGATCATCTGGGACCCATGCAGACTACGAAGAAGGGTTACAAATATATTTTCTCAGCGGTCGATGCTTTCTCAAAACATCTGTGGCTGTTTCCAACAAAATCATTAAACAGTGAAGAGTCAATACAAAAATTGGAAGTAATAGCAGAAGTGTTCGGACAACCAGAAAGAATCATAGCAAATAAGGCAGGAGCCTTTACTTCCAATCAATTTCAAAATTACTGTAAAGAACGAGAGATTAATATTCATTTTATTACTGTTGAAGTGCCGCGTGGCAACGGTCAAGTTGAAAGAACACATTCAGTTGTAATTGGATCTTTAGCGAAACTTTCCCTAGATGACAACAAAAAGTGGTACACTTATGTCAAAGAGGTGCAGCAAGCCATAAATTCAACTTACCACAGGTCAATTAAAAGCACACCATTCAGAATATTGACAGGATGTGATATGAAGACACAAAGGGACTTAAAAATACTCAACATAATTGAAGAGGAAAACCTGAAATATTTTGAAGAAAAGCGTCAAGAAGAACGAGACAAGGCTAGAAAGGATATTATCCAAATCCAGCAAGAAAACCGAATAGAATATAACAAAAGAAGGAAATCACCTACCAAATATCAAATTGGTGATCTGGTTGCTATAGAAAAAGTCCAATTCGCTACAGCTTCGAAAATACGACCTAAATTTCTAATACCGTATCGCATAACAGCAGTTAAAGATTTTCATAGATATAAAGTGCAGAAAGAAGGCCAACATGAAGGACCATTCTTCACTGATACCAGTGTTGATAAAATGAAACCGTGGTGTGACTTCGAAACCTCTGATACTTCATATCATGATATCGATATTTAAAAATTATCATTAAATTACATAACCTATTTTAACTATATTTAAAAATTCTTTTTATCTTCAGGGTCTGAGGATTACTTAGGATGGCCGAATGGGATAACCGATGGTAACACCATTAGTTACCATATCTGCCGAAAGGGGGTTTGAACTTCAAATCTCCATATGATCAAAACTCTACACATCCTGTAATAAAGGAGAAATACAAAAAATACTTTCTTCTTGATTCTGAAGTCGAAGACCGTGGACGTGGATAAGAAAAGAAAGAAGACCGTGGATAATCTAATATATAAAGAAGAAAATTTGTTTGTTTGTTTGTTTGTTTGTTTGTTTGTCCAGGATTCACGTGAAAACCACTGGTCCGATTGACACCAAATTTTAGAGGATTAATTTTGGGAGTCCGGGGGGTGACATAGGCTATGTCGCATTTTTATAAGTCAGCAGGTTGCGGCTCCAGAGCCGTTTTAAGCTTCTTCGTTTTTTTGATGTCGAGTCGAAACGGTTTGACCGATTCACTTGAAATTTTGTACGAATGTTCTTCTTATTACACGGAATTAATGGTATAAAACTGGTTGGAATAAATTAACCCCTTTCGGCCCGGCGGGCTTCCAAAAAATTTTGTGGTTCCGATTTGTGTCCAATTTTACAGGGTGGTTTTGCAGTCAAAAAGAGAGGCTGGCACAAATTTTTGTTGGGTTCGGTTAACCCGTTTGGGCACGAGGGCGCAATGAAGCTTTTTCAATGTTTTTGATGTCGAGCCGAAACAGTTTGACCGATTAACTTGAAATTTTTCACAAATCTTCCTCTTAGCAAACGGAATTAGTTGTATAAAGATGGTTCGAAAATATTAACCCATTTCGGCCCGGCGGGCTTCCAAAAAATTTTGTGTTTCCGATTTGTGTCCAATTTTACAGGGTGGTTTTGCAGTCGAAAAGAAAGGCTGGCACAAATTTTTGTTGGGTTCGGTTAACCCGTTTGGGCACGAGGGCCAATGAAGCTTTTTCAATGTTTTTGATGTCGAGTCAAAACGGTTTGACCGATTGACTTGAAATTTTGCACAAATTTTCCTCTTAGCAACCGCAATTAGTTGTATGAATTTGGTTGGAATAATTTAACCCATTTCGACGTGGCGGGCTTCCAAAAAATTTTGTATTTCCGATTTGTGTCCAATTT
Organism: Dolichopus griseipennis; assembly: GCA_963082915.1. NCBI lineage: Eukaryota > Metazoa > Arthropoda > Insecta > Diptera > Dolichopodidae > Dolichopus > Dolichopus griseipennis. The sequence goes on along the minus strand of OY720441.1, from coordinate 99,709,725 downwards.
TACAAGCTGGTTTCGCAGTCGACAATAGAGTCTGGCACAAATTATTGTTGAGTTCGGTTAACCCGTTTGGGCACGAGGGCGCAAAGAAGCTTTTTCAATGTTTTTGATTTCGAGTCAAAACCGTTTGACAAATTGACTTGAAATTTTGCACAAATGTTTCTCTTAGCAACCGAAATTAGTTGTATAAATTTGGTTCGAATAATTTAACCCATTTCGGCCTGGCGGACTTTCAAAAAATTTTGTGTTTTCGATTTGTGTCCAATTTTACAGGTTGATTTTGCAGTCTAAAGAGAGGCTGCAAAAAGTTTTAGTTAATTCGATTAACCCGTTTTCCACGACGACGCCATGAAGTTTTCTATAAATTTTATTTTCTTATACGTTTAAAAGTATTTTATTGAAATTTTTGTACCAGCATTTTAATTAAAACCCACATGGTTAATTTGGTTTTGACCTGTTTGTGCGTTTTGAACAAAGATTCAATGAAATTTTCAGTTTTCTTCAAATGAAATCTAAAAATCAAAAAATTCAATTTCTTATATATAATGCTTAAAAACATAGTATTTTAAAATAAGCCTACATTTCTCTCATCAAATCATAAAAAAACGAGGAAGAGTGTATTACAACTTTCAGGTGAGTACTAAACAAAATATAAGTTGAAAAGCAAATTTTTAAATCTTTTCTAAACCATCGACTATATTTTATTCAAACGTTGGCAATTCAAGATAACTACTATTGACATAGTATAATGACATAATGGCAAACTTAGTATCCCCATTTGACCAATAGTCATTTTAATTCAGTTAACATTATTCGCCGGGAACCTAACATCCTCAACTCTATCGTCAAGGAGCACCAAATTCTCAAGAAGCACCATGTATAGAAAAATAAGAGATAATCGTTCAAACTGTTTTTTAAAGTTTTTGTTTCGCAATCGGTTAAAAGAACTCGACAAAACATTTTTTTAAGCATTCCCCTAATTCAAAGAAGTTGTACCTACTTTCAGAAATTGGACGTAATTTACTTACAAATTTTTTTTTGAACAATCGTCGGGTCGGCAGGGGTTGACAACTTCCAAGTATGTTAGTAAATTGAACTTCATTTTCAAAGAAGAACACATATACAAAATTTGAAGTTAATCGGTTAAATCATTTCTAATATATAACAAAGCAACGAAAAAACCTATAAAAAGCTGTTGGGCCACGATGGGTTAACGGAACTCCACAAATATTTTTTTGTGGCTTCATTTATAAGCAAAGTAGTATTTCAAAAAATTGGCTGAAGCTTGCGTTTTTACAATTTGCAAGCTTCCGGGCAACGCCGGGTAAATCTGCTAGTATACTTTAAAGTATCATTTTGTATAATTTTCTAATTAAATCATTTTCAATAAATAATTAAATTTTATAATCATTTGTATAAAATATATTAATTTTTTATAATATTTGTATACTATAAACATTACATAAAATTTTGTTAAACATTAAATATGAAACACTGAATTTTATTAACCAATTCCCACATATATACGTGAGATTCTGAATTAGGAAGGATTTTAGAGTTGGATTCAAAATCAGGGTTTCAATAATTTGTTTAGCGGGGGTTTGGGGGCGGCAGCCCCCTCTATTTTTAAATTTTTATTTGTTGAAATATGCATGTAAAAAATTACTGTTTTTAAAAAACAGTTTGTCATTAAATTTTGATTTTTGGAATTTTTTTTTTTGGAATTATTTTTTTTGGAATTTTTTTTTTGGAATTTTTTTTTTGAAATTTCGTATCCAACCCTTTGTATTTTTTTTATTTATACCTGGAAACATATTTATAACATATTAAAATTTTTTTTTTTCAATAATAAAGTTATTTAATTCATTTAAAAAGTACGGCTGAAAAAATTGTAATATACATCAACAGCTGAAAAAATTGTAAAACATATCAACATTTTTTTTTAAACAAAAAAAATTACAAAACAAAAAATTTTTTATTTCATAAATTCTTATATCTTCTAAACACTTTAATATAGACATACCTTATGTATGCCCAAATTATAGAAAAAAATAAGAACTTTCCAACGATGTAAAAATATTTAGAGGGTTTCTTTGTAAAATTTTGAAAAATATGAGTTTTAGAGAAAGGATGTTAAAATTTTTTTTTTTTGCAAAATCGGTAGCAGCTATTGTCATCAAGTAAACGATAAAATATTCTCCAGACCATCATCTTAATTATTAGCTTGAACTGAATACATATATATTGAACAGATCGCTAGTTATAACGGTTTTTGTAAAATAGACTAAAATAACAAGGATACTTTTAAATGTCCTTTTCGTCCTTAAAGGATAATATGCGCCATTAAAGCTATATATTTTTTGAAAGCTGGCAACACCAGCTATTTTTTATATATAGTTATATTTACATTTGGTCCTACGCGGATACTACTTAAACCTTAGAATCCCCAAATATTATAATAGTAAATAATATGTACTAGTAAGGCCCTGTGCTCGAAATTCGAGCTTTTTGTGCTTTTAAATTTAAATAAAAAATCCGTTTTGTATAATTTATATTAGACTAATATTATACGAAACTTATTTTTTTTCCCATGCATGCTAAAATTTATGGCAACAGTTCTTGCGTTTGAAATTTCCTTATTTAAAAAAAATTTATAATTTTTTCAATTATAAAAATGTTTTTAAGTATTTTTGAATTTTATTCCTGTAGCTTAAAGCGCTATAAAGAGAGTATAATTTTGTACAGTTATTACACAAAAAAAAGCGATTTACATTCCTAATATAAATAGTGTTCTAATATATAATGTTCTGAAAATTTGATGATGATGTGTATTCTGTATCCTAATTAAATAGCTTATTCATAGAGCATAATATGTACAACAAAATTTAACATACTATCATAATTCATAAGTAAATAAGTTAAGTACTTAGTCCAATTATATTATATTGAAGCTGCCAAAATACAAAATAATAGTTAAGTTGACAGAAGTCGAGAATTTTTTTTAAATCACAATTTTAAGATTTATAACATATCTATATTGATGATTTTTTCCTCCCCTTATTCCATTTTTAAATTTATTAGCTACATAGGCAAATAAGCACAACATTTCAATAATAAAATCTGAAATTTTTACTACAAATGTATGTATATATTATACAAAAAATGATTCTGAATTTTTTACTTTACTTTATATTATACCTATTTGTATAGGAGTGAACTACTCTTTTTACAGCTACACCACACCGCCTCTTGAAATATAATATATGTTTCGCTGACAATGTATCTTTTTATTATAAATACCTGTAATATTTCATTCTGAATGTAATTATTATCATACCTGTAACCAGTAAAGTACAAATTAAAGATTATTTAAAAAATAAAGTTTGTTTTTTTTAATTAATGTAAAAACGAAACTTATAAGTGGCGCAGTCGGTAGGATCCAAAAACAGCGATCCTTTTAATTAAAGTGTGTTCCGGTTAATATATCGCTTAAAATTAAATATCTAATAAAAAATAAAATAAGAACTAATTTTAATAAATATATTATTAAAATAAGAAACATTAAACTATTTTTAATTTAAATAAAAACATTTTATTAAATTAAAATAAAATTGTGAAAAATTTTTATAACAAAGGAATATTGTTATTATTAAAACTGGAATTTAATACCACAAAGGAATATTGTGAAAAATTAGATATCCAGAATTTTTGTGAACGTGAATAATTTGGAAGCAACAAAATTAAGCTGTATATTATATAAAGTGCAAATTGGAAACACATCAAAAGGTCAACTGGTGAACTTCAGTTCTTTAATTTGGATCCTAGAACAACAACGAGCCTACAGATACAATGAGTATTTTTCTTCTCATGCTCACGTAAGTCAAAAATTTTTATTACTATCCTATACTTCCTTCCAAATCAATTCCTATTAAATTAAAGTAAAAGAAAAAAAAAAAATAAGAAAATTATAAATATATAAGATAATAAGAAAAAAAAATTATAAAATAAAAAGTATAAAAAATTAAAATTTTTAATATTTTCACTGTGATCAAGCCTATTCTTCGATACCTAAGGTGAGGCTGCCTTAGGCACAGTGAATTATTCAAAAAAAAATTATATTGATCAAAAATAAATTGAAAAAAAAAATATATAAAAATAAAATTATAGAAAAAATTGCTTAAATTTTAAATTAATTAAAGGAAAATTAATTAATTAAATTAAATATATAAAATTTAAAACTAAAATTATTTCAAAATCATAAATAATTTGTTTTAAAAAAAAAAAAAAAAAAAAAATATTCTTTTAACAATTTTTACTTAAAACTAAATAAAATATATTTTTAAAATAAATAAATTTAAATATATTGTTTCGAAATCATATATTTTTATGTTAATTTAAATTAAATAAATTGTTTTAAATAAATAAATTTTATCAATTAAATATTTATATGAATATAAGTATTTCATTAATATATTAATTAAATAAATTTTATTAAATAACAAAATTTTTAATAAATAAAATCTTTAAATAAAATTTTATCATAAATTGTTCTTTTCTAAAACAAAAAAAAACTTATTTCTTAGAAAAATATAAATGTTCAAAAGGTCAAAAGACTTTAAACCTAGAGTTGCTTCATATTCTCCTAGAAATTTATCTGAAAATTTATTAGCTAGTATTCCTGCTTCCCTAGATTTCGAAAACAATAACCAAATTAATCTTGATAACTTTTTAAATTCAAGCTTAGATTCTGTTCATAGTTTTAACTCGTACGATTCGGAAATAACCATAATGCAAAACAGTGACGCTATCAATCGCATTTATAACAGTCTAAGAATACCAGATGCAATAAAGGATTTACCAAAATTCGATGGAAATCCAAGATTATTGCACGATTTCATCGACAATGTCGAAGGAAAGCTAACTTTAATAACTGAAATTGACGGGACTTTGTATGACAAAATTATTCTTAGGGCAATTAGAAACAAAATTGAAGGACAGGCTAATGAAGTTCTAAATATGTATGGAACTCCATTAGAATGGGAAAAAATGAAAGAGAACCTGATTCTTCATTACTCTGATAAAAGAAACGAGACATCCCTTATAAAAGATTTGCATACGTTAAAACAGAATAACAAAACAGTAGAAAATTTTTATTCTGACGTTATAGAAATTCAAGCTACCATGTTTAATCATATAAACATACATGAAAAAGCTCAAAATGTTATAGCTGCAAAGAAAGATCTTTATAATGAAATGTGTCTTAACGTTTTCTTATCAGGACTTAAAGAACCATTAGGGTCAACCATCCGTGCTATGCAACCACAATCTTTAGCAGTTGCATTCTCTTATTGTATAAAGGAACAAAATATTTTCTATACAAGAGTTTTTAATCAACAGACTTCTAAAATAAAGCCCGTTCAAAATAACAATAATTTCAGTAATTTTACAACACCATATAGACCAAATGGAGGACAAGCAATAATTCCAAAAAATAATAATAATAGTTTTACTCAACCTAGACCGAATAATCCTTTTAATTATCGTACCAACAACAATTTCTTTAACAACCAAAGGAATCAATTTGCTAGACCCGCAGCTAATAATCAGTTAGCACAGTATAACAGACCAACTACATCATATCAACCAAGACCAACCCCAATGGACATTGGATCAGCCAGATCAAGATCATTAATTCGAAATCAAAATTCAACTCAGAGACCAAACTTTAATAAATTTAATAACTTTAGACAAAATACGTAATTACCCAACTTTATTAGCGAAGAACTTTTTAACGTAGAAGAACAAAATCCTAAAGATGACAACATTTATTCTAATGACCATTTTTATACAAACTTGGACAACTATTACAACTATAATATAGAAGAAGACATTTCCGAAAAACCTGATATAGAAGTAGATGATTCAAATTTTTGCTTGCCTGCCGATTCAAACCCCCCGGATACATAGATGTTAATAAACATGGAAATATACTACCATATATACAAATTTTATATAATAATAAGCCATTAAAATTTCTAATTGACACAGGAGCTTTCTTTTCTTTTATTAACCCCGTCTTAGTAGACCCAAATAACATAACCCAAATTGAACCAGTTACAATAGTTACAGCTTTAAATAAACATAAAATAAACAAAAAAATTACTTTACCAATATTTAAGGAATTTCAACAAATAGGTCAAATGGAACTTTTACTTTTTAAATTTCACGGCTATTTCGATGGACTCATCGGATTAGACATTTTTACTCTTCTAAAAGCCAAAGTAGATATTGCAAATAAAAAATTATTAACCGCAAATACAGAAATAAATCTTCACTTTAAACCTAACTTAACCTCTGAACAAATTCAAATACCGCCTAAATCAAAATTAATTGTAAAACTACCAGTAGATTATAAAAATGGCAGCATTCATATCAATAACATTGAAATTTGTCCAAAAATATTAGTTTCAGAAGGAATTTATTTAGCAAAAGATTGGTATAGTTTGATAGAAGTTACCAACATTTCAAATAAAGAAGAAATTCTTTATGTAGACCAACCTATTAAAGTTCACCCATTTTTAAAAGAAGAATTTTCTGAAATAAATAATTTCAAAATTAATTACAATTGTAATTCAAATATTTCTCGTCAAGATATAGTAGATTTAATAAGAACCTCACATTTAAATAACGAAGAAAAACGAAATTTATTAGCAGTTTGTAAAGAATATGAAGATATTTTCTTTAAAGAAGTCAATCTCTCACTTTTACTAATCAAATTAAACATAATATTAAGCTAACAGATGATTCGCCTATTTACGCCAAATCTTATCGTTACCCATATATTCATAAGAATGAAATCCAAACCCAAATAAAGGATATGTTAAATCAAGGTATAATTCGAAACAGTTACTCCCCTTGGAGTTCACCTGTTTGGATTGTTCCGAAAAAACGCGATGCAAGCGGTAAACAAAAATGGCGATTAGTAATCGACTATCGCAAATTAAATGAAAAGACCGTAAGCGATAAATACCCCTTGTCTAATATAAATGAAATACTGGATAAATTAGGTAAATGTATTTACTTTTCAACTTTAGATCTTGCAAGCGGATTTCATCAAATCGAGATGAATCCTGCAGATATACAAAAGACCGCATTTTCGGTAGACGGAGGTCATTATGAATATATCCGTATGCCTTTTGGTCTAAAGAATGCACCAGCCACATTCCAACGTGTGATGGATAATGTTCTTAAAGATCTGGTTGGACGAATATGTCTCGTTTATCTCGATGACATTATAGTCTTTTCAACATCTCTCCAGGAACATTGCGAGAACCTTCGGAAGGTATTTAAAAAATTGCAAGAAGCTAATTTTAAAGTTAAATCAGAATTTCTAAAAAAGAAATTGCATTTCTTGGACACCTTGTATCAACTGATGGAGCTAAACCGAATCCTGATAAAATTCATGCTATAAAGAAATTTCCTTTACCCAAGACCCCAAAAGAGATAAAATCATTTCTTGGTCTTCTAGGATATTATAGGAAGTTTATCAAAGACTTCGCAAAACTTACCAAACCTTTATCCGAATGTTTGAAAAAAGGTAAGAAAATTATACTAGACGAACGTTATATTAAAACATTTGAAACTTGTAAGGATATTCTAATGAATGATCCAATCCTTCAATACCCGGATTTCTCTAAACCTTTTATAGTCACTACTGATGCAAGCAATTTTGCCATTGGTGCCATCTTTTCACAAGGAACAATTGGACAAGATAAACCGATATGCTATGCAAGTAGAACGTTAACAAGCTCTGAAATTAACTATTCAACCATAGAAAAGGAACTGTTGGCCATAGTTTGGGCAACGAAATATTTCCGGCCCTAAATCTTTGGAAACAAATTCAAGATAGTAACCGACCACAAACCTTTAGTTTGGTTGATGAATCTTAAAGAACCCAACTCAAGACTTGTTCGATGGCGACTAAAACTAGAGGAGTTTGATTATGAAATTGTGTATAAAAAAGGCGTAATAAATTCTAATGCCGATGCTTTAAGTCGCATTAAAATAGATGAAATACATGCACACGATCTTGATGCAAATTCTACTGTACAAGGAACATTTGGATCAACTGTTCATTCAGCTTCAGAAGATATGAATGACGGAATTCCCATTGCAATACGACCGTTAAATGAATTTAACCATCAGTTAATTTTGTTAATCTCGGATAGAAAACCTCCAATTCAACTTGAAGTACCTTTTCGGAATAAACAAAAACGAACTATAAGGTTACCTAATTTTACGGAAGAAACCATAACTGACATTTTAAAGAAATTTGTACCTCATAACAAACTTACCGCTATATATACAGACGATTCTACTTTTAAACTCATTCAAAGTTCTTTTTCAAAACATTTCGCTAGATGTGGATCATTAAAACTTATTCGTTGTACCGAAATACTAAAAGATATAATTAATGAAGACGAACAGGATAAAACAATTAGGGACTATCATTTAAAAAATAATCATAGAGGTATCACTGAAACTATACTTCATCTCAAAAGAGAATTTTATTTTCCATTAATGAAAGAAAAAATTAGTAAAATAATAAATAATTGTGATACTTGCAATATATTAAAATATGACCGTCACCCACCTAAACCAAAATACGAAATACCTGTAATAGCTAAGAAACCTATGGAAATTTTGCACATAGACATATACATATACAATAAATAATCATAAAATCTTAACTATAGTTGACAAATTTTCTCGATTTGCGGCAGCCTACATGGTAACTAACAGAAATAGTTTAAATATGATAAAATCTCTAAGAAATTTCTTTAGCCTTCACGGCATTCCAGAAACAATTGTGTCAGACCAAGGCGGTGAATTCACATCAACCATATTTCAAGATTTTTGTGGACAATATAATATCAATCACCATCTTACATCATTTCAACAAACTAGTAGTAATGGCATTGTTTGATCGCATTTAATAGCATTGTTAGTAGTAATGGCATTGCACTCTACTTTAACTGAAATATATAGAATAGTTCATGAAAAATCAAGAGACAAAGACCATGACGACATCTTGAATGAATGTTTAATAACTTATAACAATGCAGTACATTCTACAACAAAACTGACACCGTACGAATTATTTTACGGAAGACCATACACCTTTCTAAAACAAATTTCACCTAATAACGAACATGACTACCTAGAAAAACTGAACGAATTTCAAAGTAAGCTTTTCCCAGAAATAGAAAACTTAGTAGAAAATAAAACAAAAACCTTAATCGAAAAATTAAATAAAAATATACAAGAACCAGAAAACTATCAAGAAAACGATCAAATATTTAGAAAAGAATTTAAAAGAAATAAAATGACACCAAGATTTTCAAAACATAGGGTAAAAGAAAACAAGAAAATAACAATTAAAAATCTTAAAAATAAAAAATTTCATAAAGCTAAAATTAAAAGAAAACTTAAATTTCAGAATAACAACAGTCAATAATAACAGGACAGAGACTGGAAATACAAGACCTGACGGAGAATAAAATACTTACGTTAAAATTAGGCACAGCTGGAACAATAAAAGGTTACAACAATCTGTTACATATAGTAAGACTAGATACATACATAGAAACCATTGACAAAATCGAGGATACTATAAATTCTTTAAACAATGACTCTTTATTACAAGGCTCAATAAATATAACTTAATCAAAATTACAAAATTTAAATCAAAAATTAAATACTCTTTATCCAAAATTAAGAATTAAAAGGGGTCTTATAAATGGCCTAGGTACCATGATAAAAACTATAACAGTAACATGGATGCAAAAGATGCACATAATATTAACGAAGCAATTCAAACTCTTAATAGAAACCAACAAAATCTAAATAAAGAAATTGGCAACCAAATAGGTATTAATTATTTAATGCAAGAAAGATTTAACAATATTACCAGACATATAAATGACCAACAAGAAACCATTTCGCTGTATTTAAGAAATTATCAAGATGAACTTAGAAATAGCATATTAAAATCAGGTTACAATGAAAAATTAGTAATTTAATCTCAATATATTAATCAAATTAACTATAATATAGATCTTTTAAATAATCACTTAACAAGTTTAGCAGAAGCAATAGTACTAGCTCGGTTAAACATTATATCAAAACAAATTCTTAGTATAAATGAAATAAGCGATATTCGAGAAAAATTTAATAATAATTCAATTCAATTCAGATGAGAATATTTACCAATTACTAGGTTTACAAGCCTATTATAATAATACTAATATTATTTTTAACATTAAAATTCCAATTTTATCAACTGAATCATCCTCAATGATTCATGTAATCCCATTTCCTATTAATAATACAAAAACCATTCATACAAAACCTTTTTTAACATATAACCTTAATAACATTCAATATTTTGACGAAGCATGTCCAAGAGTAGAAAATATATTTTATTGTACTGAATTTATAAATCAAGAAATAACACAAAAATCCAGCTGTATTGGCAAAATAATCCAAAACCTTCCAGCCAATTGCACATTAAGAGAACAACTATTTGTACCAAAGATCATCCAGCCAGAACCAAATTACATTCTTATTATGAACAGTTCAGAAATAACATTAAAATCATCCTGTGAACCTCATCAAATCAAAGTTAAAGGGACCAAGTTAATACATTATAATAATTGCACTATTGAAATAAACAATTTTAACTATCAAAGCTTCAATACAAAACATTGGGATGAAATTCATTTGTTACCTTCGATACCACTACGAATCAACTACTCAAACAACATCAAAGATCTAAACCTACAGAAACTAGAATCATTTCATATAGAAAACCAAAAAAACAGTAAAACTATTAGAAGTTGCAACATCAGAAAAACAAATCATTAATTTTATTATAATATTAGTAACTCTATTTTTCACTATAATTATACTAATATACCTCTTTTACAAGAAAATTTCAGAAAAGCAATTTAGTATTCCAGTCACAAATAATATCACACAAAATGACATTCCAGAAAAACCAGCATCAACTCTTCGATGGCCCACACTTCACACAAAGGGGGGAGGAGTTATATGATCATCCTAATATATAACCATAATTTAACTTAACATATAATTTAACTTAATATTGTATAATTAACATTTATTTTTATGTAAACTAAATTTCATATGTTGTTCACCTTTTTGTTCAGACGCAATGTCAGCAGAATTAAATTAGTTAATAACAATTGGGAAACTTTAAATATTAATGTTCCCATTATTCAAATTTCTTTAATATAATATATGTTTCGCTGACAATGCATCTTTTTATTATAAATACCTGTAATATTTTATTCTGAATGTAATTATTATCATACCTGTAACCAGTAAAGTACAAATTAAAGATTATTTAAAAAATAAAGTTTGTTTTTTTTAATTAATGTAAAAACGAAACTTATAAGTCGCGTACACACAAAAATATTTATTTGAATGTTTTAATTTAGTACAAAAAATTTTATTAATTTCATATAATAGGTATATTTTGAATTTTTTTCAATATAAGATATTTTTTAAAACATAATCTTAGAAATATAAGAAAAACCATTTGTCAATTTCTAATTTTAAAAATCCGATTGCAGTAAATCGCGTTACGCGTATTTTGGTTGCTCTCATGTAAATTCATGTGCCTATTTATTTGTAAATTTTTTATCAGAAATTATACGTCAACTTTTATGTAAGTTTAAGATTATTTTTTAGTTTTTTTTGCGAACATATTATAGGTATTTTCAATTATTTTGAATGTATGTTTTTTTTATTTAAAAACGAGGAAGATTATAGTTGCCCTTGTCAACTTTTAGATACCCGTGCATACCCACTATGGTGTATAAAATAAACCGTAATTTACTTCCCTTATACATTTAACTCATTACTCCATAATTTTGACGTAAAAAAAAAAAAAAATTAATAAAAAACAAATCACAAAACAAAAAGCAAAATTTTCATTCATAGTCCCATAACTTTAGCTTAAAAAAAAAAAAAAAAAAAAAAAAAAATTAACAAAAAAAAAACAAAATTTTCATTCATTGTCCCATAACTTTAGCTTACAAAAAAAAAAAAAAAAAAAAACAAAAAAAAAAAAAAATGGCCCACCCTAAAATTCCGCTGGTCCGAGTGATGTCCAACTTTGCCAACTAAGTTGCCCTATTACTTTACCTGCCCAATTTTAATTTTAACCTTGTAGCTTCATTAGATTCACAGTTATTGAATCGAAAACTTTGTATGGCAGCCCCCCAAAATGGGGCCGTAACATTTTGAAACTTCATATAAGTGCTCCATTCATTATATAAATAACCGTGTGTAATTTTTATCGTCGTAGCATAATTAGTTTTGAAGAAATTCATATTTGTGCAAATAAGTTGTATGGCAGCCCCCCGAAAATGGGGCCCTAACATTTTGAAACTTCATATAAGTGCTGGATTCATTATATAACTAACCATGTGTAATTTTCAGCCTCGTAGTATAATTAGTTTTGAAGAAATTCATATTGGTGCAAAGAAGTTGTATGGCAGCCCCCCGAAAATGGGGCCCTAACATTTTTAAACTTCATATAAGTGCTCGATTCATTATATAACTAACCGTGTGTAATTTTCATCCGCGTAGTATAATTAGTTTTGAAGAAATTCATATTGGTGCAAAGAAGTTGTATGGCAGCCCTCCGAAAATGAGGCCCTAACATTTTGAAACTTCATATAAGTGCCGGAGTCATTATAAAACTAACCGTGTGTAATTTTCATCCCCGTAGTATAATTAGTTTTGAAGAAATTCATATTGGTGCAAAAAAGTTGTATGGCAGCTCCCCGAAGCCTTGGTCCGATTTTAACAAAAAACAATAGGGAACCTAGAAATTGTCTAAAAATCACTTTGTGAAAGTTTCAAAACTCTAGCTCTTATAGTTTTTGAGTTATCGTGCTGACGGACGAGCGGACGGACGGACGGACACACATAGCTAGTTCGATTCACTTTTCGATGCTGATTCGATACGTACCCTTGACACTATATCTAGCTCTTATATTTCGATGCGTTACAAACGGAGGACTAATTTTAATATACCCGATGTTCATATATGTATGTACGGGTATAATAATACACTTTGTCAAATTTTAAAATTTTAAATTCCGAAGTACAGTACACAAAATACCTACTTATTTCAAATTTTTTTGACAGAAACTGCACGCCGTACGCGTTTATTCTGGTTGATCTGTAAGGTTTGTTTCTGCAAACATACTATAAGTATTTCAATTATTTTGAATATATGTAAAGTATTTTTTAAAAAAATATAGGTATTTTTAAAAACAGTATTATTTTAAAATATTTTATTTTTAGAACAATAACAACATAAGAAAAAACAATAACATTTTTATAAGCTTTGTCAACGTTTAAATTTAAAAAATTCGAGGTACAGTAAGTTATTCTCATGTAATATCATGTACTTAACTACTAATTTAAAACTTTTTGTTAGCAATTATACACCATAAGCGTTGATTTTGGTTAGGCCCAAAGGAACAAATCATTTAAATTGCAAATTATTTTTTTAAGAAAGATTTTTCGTTTTTAATTTTTTGCAAACATATTTCAATTATTTTGAATATATGTTTTAAAAAAAATTATTTTAAAAAAGTATTATTTTAAAATATTTTGTTTTTAAAATTTAATCGTAGCAACATAAGAAAAAACAATTACAATATTTTTATACTCTTTGTCAATTTTTAAATTTTAAAACTCCGAGGTACAGTAAGTCGCGTATGCTTTCATGTAAATTTATTTACATAACAACTTATTTCAAAATTTTTTGACAGAAACTGAACGACGTACATGCTGAATTTGGTTGATCCATAAGTAACAAATCATTTTCTTAAGAAATATTATTTATCAGAAGTCGGTTTTTAGTACATTTTCAAAAAATTTTGTAAAAATGTACCTATATAGTTTCACTCTGTCCGTCCGTCCGTCCCTTTTTACGTACGATTGACAAAAAAATATCAGCAACGGATAGGTAATGCAATAAAAATAATTTAATGTTAAAACTTTTTTCTATTACCCCTCCCGTTACGGAGCTACAGCCCCTCAAATTCGGAAAAAGCCCTATATTTAAATAGTTATAACAAGAGTTCTATAAGGTATATTTTCAACCTGAAAACGGTAAAAGACAGCTGATTTTATAAGCTTTACGTACTTTTAAAAGCCAAATGTATAGGGTTACCATTCGGTATCAGAATTTACCGTTATCTAATACTAAGTTTTGCAAAATTTTTGGCTCTTCATAACTTCTGAACGGCTCAATCTAGAAACTTGAAATTTTAGGAGAAGCTAGATCCTTAGAAATAAGTAGGAGTCAGTTAAACATTTTTTTTTGTTACGCCCCCTGTTTAGGAGCTGTAAGGGGTCCAAAACCTTAAATTTTGCTATAAATTTAGCTTTTAAACACTTATAGCTTGAACACCTGTCAATATTTTTTTTTATTTATATACAAAATTGAAAGCTCCAAAACGAAAATTTCAACCAGTGTCAAAGGTTTTTCTTAATTTTAAACTTTGTCTGTCTGTCTGTCTGTCCGTATGTTTACACAAAGTTTTACACCGTTTGAAATAGAGAGAAGAAATTTTAACTACGGGTAGGTATTGCAAAAAAAATAATTTCATGGAAGAACTTTTTTCTGTAGCCCCACCCATTACGAAGCTACAGCCCCTCAAATTTGGAAGAAACCCTTTATTTAAAACGTTATAACAAAAGTTCTATGAGGTATTTTTTCAATCTGAAAACGTCGAAAGATAGCTGCTTTTATAAGCTTTACAAACTGTTAAAAAACTTATTCATTGGGTTGCCATCGGTACTAAAATTTACCGTTATCCAAAACTCAATTTTTGCAAAATTTTTGGCCCCACATAACTTCTGAACAGCTCAAGCTAGAAACTTGAAATTTTGGGAGATGGTAGATCCTCAGAAATTAGTAGGAGTCGGTTAAGAAATTTTTTTTGTTGCGCCCCCCTTTTAAGAGCTGTAAGGGGTCGAAAATTGAAATTTGGCTTTTTTTAAGCACCTGTAACTTGAATACCTGTCCAAATTTTTTTCTATTAATATACAAAATTTAAAGGTCCAACATTATATTATAAGATATGTTAAAGATTTTTCTTAAATTCAAAAGCGGTTCTTTAAATTGAAGAAAGTGTCTCTCAGTTTTATCCATTATTGCTTAGATAGTAAAATTCTAAGTAAAATTCCAAATTTTGGTTTAATTCCTAGAACCTAAAAAAATGGAGGGAGGGAGGGGGTGGTGAGTCAGATTAGATTCTTGAGAAATTTTCCCATTGAAGAGCTATTAGGACTTAAAAATTAAAAATTTACTATTTTTACAAGTAAGCAGTGACTTATTAGTATATATTTCTATAGTATATATATCCCCCATAGTAAATATATCCCCCACAGTATATATTTCCAAAAATAAACTGAGTTTTTAACACAATATAATTTTGAAAATGTACTTTTTTAAAAACCCTTGGTTTTTTTCATCACTTGTTTATTTTACAAAAAACTTAACAAAAAGCAACAACAATATACGATTTAAAAAAGAAAAAATTTTAAGCAAACGAAAACAAAGTACAGTACTTTTCGGTTATAACGACCATGATGGGACGGAAAATATTCGTCGTAATAAACGAATGTCGTTTTAAAAGAATGCTGTAAATTTTGAAAAATTAGTATAAGACTTGAACATTGTAGAATGTGCTGATTCTAGAATGGACATGTCGAACTCATTTGCTAAAATTTTATTTGATGTGTCAGCCTCAAGCCTATGTATAGTGCTTTTTCTTCTAATGAAATTTTTTTTGTATTTTTGATGCGTTATTATAATTTTTTTTTATATTCAAAAATAAATAAAACGAGGAAGATTATAGTTGCCCTTGTCAACTTTTAGATACCCGTGCATACCCACTATAATATGAAAAATAAACCGTTATTTATTTCTATAATGCTAGAATATATTACAAAAAATATAAAAAAGTAAAATAGTTTAAAAAAATTTAACTCATTATCCTATACTTTTTGATTAAAAAAAAAAAACAAAAAAAAAAATATTAATTCATTATCCCATAATTTTTGCTTAAAAAACAAAAAAAAAAAAAAAAAAAAATGCCCCACCCTAAAAGTTGGTCCGAGTGATATCCAACTTTGCCAAGTAACTTGTCCTATTACTTTACCTGCCCAATTTTAATTTTAACCTCCTAGCTTTATTAGATTCACAGTTATTGAACTGAAAACTTTGTATGGCAGCACCCCGATAATGGGGCCGTGACATTTTGAAACTTCATATAAGTGCTCGATTCAATATATAACTAACAGTGTGTAATTTTCATCCTCATAGTATAATTAGTTTTGAAGAAATTCATATTGGTGCAAAGAAGTTGTATGGCAGCCCCCCGAAAATGAAGCCGTAACATTTTGAAATTTCATATAAGTGCTTGATTCATTATGGAACTAACCGTGTGTAATTTTCATCTTCCTGGTATTATTACTTTTGAGGAAATTCATATTGGTGTAAATAAGTTGTGTGGCAGCTCCCCGAAGCTTTGGTCTGGTTTTAACCAAAAAGAATAGGGAACCTAAAAAATGTCCAAAAAATGTTTTGTGTAAATTTCAAAACTCTAGCTCTAATTTTTCAATTCTATCTCTTGTAATTAATTTTTAATTCGCAAATACTTACATATATTAAAACCAAGCAAAATAAGCATCATATTATAATCATACTCATATAATGATCAGATCATCATGATCAAAAATTATCATCATATTCATAATTTTTTTTCATTTTAATTCATAAATCTCAAAGTACAAAGTCCAAATCTAAAATTTTTTTAAAAATTTTACGCATCATTTAAATCGTATGAAATCGTTATCTATCTACAAAAAAAAAAAAACAAACAAAAAAACAAACAAAAAAAAAAATCATATAAATTCATGTTACAAGATGTGCAGATAAATTTAAAATTTTTATATGAAAATATGGGAGTTAAAAAAGTTAGTTGTTCGAGAGCTACCCGAAGTTTTGGTCCGATCTTAACCAAAAAAAATAGGGAACCTAGAAATTGATCGAAAAATATTTTGTGAAAATTTCAGAACTGTAGCTCCTTTAGTTTTTGAGTTATCGTGCTGACACACGGACGGACGGACGGACGGACGGACAGACACACATAGCTAGATCGACTTATTTTTCGATTCTGAGCCGATACGTACCCTTGACACTATATCTAGCTCCTTTAGATCGATGCGTTACAAACGGAGGAGCAATTTTAATATACCCGATGTCATATATGTATGCACGGGTATAAAAATACTAAATTAATCACCAAGCAACATAATTAGATATAATAATTTTAAATAAAAGAAATATCAATGTAATAAAAAACTTTCATTTTTAGGTACAATTTAATTCTTTGGCAAAAAGTGTAAAGAAAAAACAAAAACAAAAAAAAAAAATTTAAAAAAATTTAAATCTCCTTGTTCATTGAATATTTGAACTAAACAAAAAAAAAAAAGATATACATAAGTCGGCGCCTATAATCTTTTGAATTAGATTCAGCTGCGAGTTACAACCGAAAATAAATTACATTTACACAGAAAGTCGGCGCATAATATTAGAGTCATAAGCCTCAACTTTTAACCGCGTGACCGTTAAATTCAAAATTACGTTAAATTAAAGACAGGTTTTCACCTAAAAAACGCATTATTTTTAAAAAAAAATATCATTGTCCTATGAAAACAAAAAAAACCTTTAGTTTGGTTGTTGTTTCATTAAAATTGGTCAAAGAGTTAATTGGTCAATAGTTACCCAGAAAAAGGATGTTTATATTTGTATGGGAAAAATAAGCCGATTAAATATTATGATTAGTCATAGCAAATTGTGATAATTATTATTCGCAAGATATTAATTTTTTTTTAAATCCCATTAAATATTAATAACAATTAGGTACCTGTAGTTTTCTTGCTATATTTACTTATGTTAACCTATGAATAATTTTGAAACTAAAAATTCTAAATAAATTTTTTTGTATAGCTGGCAACTATAAAAAATTTCATGTAGTACAATGCTGGTACAATTTTATTAAAGTATTAAAAAATTTTAAATTAAAATCTTTATTGGAAAAAAAAAATATTTGATGTTAGATTTTGACTGTAATTTTGTTTTGGATTACTAGATTTGTATATTTATACAAAATCCAAAAATGGTATCACTTCTGAAATACCTAAATTAGGATAAAAATTACTTTAGAATTAAAATTACAAAACATAAATTAAATTTTATTTTATTTCAATGTTATTAACGTACTAAACATTCGTTGACATTCGTTACTTAATTCTTAAATTTTAAAATTGGCCTTAAAATACTAAAATTTCAGTCTCAAGTGAAATTAACACAAATAGTTCAAAATAATAATTAGTTATCTCAAATAGGTCCTTGAAATTTTTACTTTTTTATGTTATATAACAGCACATGTGAGCATCATAATACAAAACATTTAATTGGTTTAAAGCTTTAACTGAATACACTATCTACTTTGATTTTTCGGTTATTTTATATTATCCATTGGTGCAAGGATAATTTAAGGACCTTTTAACACAATTAGATTAAAAAACTTAATGTATTTTCTTCTGTTTTGTGACAAAATATACCTTTGCATTATTGTTTGGCAAATTTCGCCTAGACTTCGTTGATCTTGCTTTTTCTTTCAACTCTCAAAAAATATGATGTTCAGAAACTAGAGTTTTCAAATGTTGACTTAAAATATTCTCTACCCCATTGAATTTAAATATCCCCTATTTCCTTATTCATATTACCTATTGTAATAAAAATTACTTAAAAGATAAATAAAAACACTTAAAAGCAATAAACTCACTTGTATATTTGTATGTCTTTAGCAAAATTATTAAATAAAAGTTATTTATAATTTTGATAATAATTTATTTTAATCTTTACAGTTTACACTTTTTCAATGCTGTACACTGACAAAAGAAATGAATTTACATACTTTACGCATATAATATATTCAAATTACAAAACGCAGCTAGTTAATACACTAAATCATAAATAACGTTCACAAAATTTGTTATTCAGCATTTGAAATTTAGCTATACTCTGTGTAAACTGATTTTTAGAATTTGCTTTAGTATTTTGCTTTTGTATATTTTTGTCTTAATATCTGAGAATAAGAAATCACATTGAAGATAATGCGGAATAAGAATTATTTTATAGCAATTTCTGCTATAAGTTTTCCCAAATATTATTGATGTCTTATAATGACATCACATATACGTACGATTCGATTAGATAAGTATATATATCATTTTTTGCTGAAATGTTAGCAAAATTATATAAAGAGTATTACGATTATTATTAGGGTAAGAAACTCTGAGATTAAACCCAGATTTTATTGCAATAGCATATTTTTCCATATAAATTCAGACCAACTGACATATGTATAATGCAGCTAAAACAATAATTTTGTAAGAGTTATAATTAATATGAATTGTAGTCATTAAAATTATTCAATTTTGTAATTTTTACATTAAGTACTGCTAAATTTTCTTTTAAATTTTAAAATAAATTGTTAGATATATTTTATAGCAAAACTTCAGTGTGGCTTTTTTTTCCCGTGTATATCATCCGGTTAATTACTTTTGGCGAAATTTCAAACATACAGCTTTATTAGGTAACATGTAGCAATGGGTACGTGTAGCTGCCATACAATTTCTTCATTTATATGAGCATAACTGTACATCTAATGAAAGTGGGGTTCTGAAATTTTTCCAAAAATAGTTTAGTGTAATGGCCAAAGTTTCTGCAAAATTTAGTTGATCTGCTGCAAAGGATTCGAGTAGCTGCCATACAACTTCTATTTTATATAAGCAGTACTCTAGTTGGGTGTCTTAAATTTTGCCAAAAATATTTTAGTGTAATGGCCAAAGTTACTGCAAAATTTGGTTGGTCTACTGCAGAGGGTTCGAGTAGCTGCCACACAACTTCTTTTTTTATATGAATATTACTCTATACCTATTGGAGCTGGGTGTCTGAAATTTTGCCAAAAATAGTTTAGTGTAATGGCCAAAGTTACAGCAAAATTTGGTTGGTCTACTGCTGAAGGTTCGAGTAGCTGCCATACAAGTCCTTCTTTTATATGAGCATTACACTGCACCTAATAAAGCTGGGTGTCTGAAATTTTGCAAAAGTAATTAATCGGATGATATAATGTATATGTTACGGTCTACTACTACACTCTTTCTCGTTTTTTTTTTATTTTCTATATAATAACTTTAAATAGAACAGTATTTATAAATTTTCTTTACTTCATCAAAATAAATTTTTATATACAATAATTAAAATCGGAGAAAAAGAATAGAGTAGACTGACTGAATTTTACTCCAGCAAAATCATTTAGCTCAATTTCAATAGTAAGGGCGTCATAAAAAGGATCTGGTATAAAAAGGACGTTATTGAAAATTTCAGAATGCGAGATCCTTTAGTTTTTGATGGGCGGACATATATTTGGTTCTGGTCTGATCCATACACTGCAGTGTATATCTTTTCACCTTTTTTGCACGCTCTCTAAGGTAATGTCAAATTTAGTATACGCTTTGAACTACGTTTATGTGGGTATTAAAATATAAATAAAATAAAATAAAAAAAAATGTTTGAAAACTTTTAAGCTTAAAATGTTGAAAATTTTCATTAAGCAAAAATTGATGGTAGATCTTTTGCATTTAAAAGTGTTTTAGTATAAAAGTAAATTGCTGAAATGGGAGACTGTTCTTCTTTCAGTTAATCTTAATCCAGCAATTTACTTTTATATTAACACATAACAAATTCCCAAGATCTACCTTAAATTTTTTATTTCCTACATTTTAGGGGGCTAGTACTACTTTAATAAAGGTATATATTTAAAAAAATATTTATTTTTATTTTATTTTATTTTGTACTTTTTAGTTTTTATTAAATTTTTTTACACAATTATTTATATAAAATTATTAAATACAATATTTAATTTGACAATTTCCAAGTTGGATCCAATTCATTAATATTTAGAATCGGTTTATCTATTAATAAATCATAATTTATTGAAATAGCCCCTTTAGTTAATTTATCTAAATTAATTTAAATTTTATAACAGAAGACAAAAATATCATTAAAAAGCATTATAAGTTGCTACTTGATAAAATCATTATCTAACTATCTTGTTTGTTAAACAAAATTGTTTTGTATTTAATAGGTATCTTTAAGTCTGAATACATTTTTGCACATTGTACATATTATGTGTATGTATGTTTGTAAATGTTTTACGTGTAGTGTAACAGACACATACATATTTACCTACCTCTAAAGTTTACATTATTAAAATCTACTTAATGCAATTTGTTTTGTTGAAAAATTGTTGCAAAATTATATTTTTCTTCAAAATTTCCAAAACCAATTCAAATGTTAGTTGTTAACATTTTTTAATTACGGCTTAGAATATATGTTTTCATTTTTAAAGAAAATTGGTATAGGTATCTATACAAATAGATATTTAAATTTTGTTTGATTGCAATTCTTATGATAATTTCTATAATGAATAATAAAACGATTTATACCTTGTTCTTTGTTTATGGTTTTTTTATAATATTTCTGCTTACATATACATAAATATGCTTATAATAATATAACAATAACATGGTTGAAAATCAAATTCGAAATACTAATTTCATTATAAAAAAATTTTCACTTAAATATTGGTTGCTTACATTTGCATATACACCAAAAACAAAATAGGCACTCGCTTATCTCGCTTATTAATATAAGATTTTTATCTTTCAAAATACAAGTAAACTTACATTTAGACACATTACACATTATACTATAATTTATACATATAGATATATTTTTTTTTTTTTTTTTCCTAAGGGAGGAAAAAACCTTCAAAAGGCACCTGGTAACCTAATCCCCCAGGTAGTGTGAGATTTTTACTACACTAAAACAACCTCCCCCCGTAGCCAAAATAATGGGATAAGCACCCTAGCTGCTTGCGCAGTATTATGGCTGAAAAGTTACTACTAGTCATACATATAATGACTTTTAGGGGTTGAAAGGGCAACCCAGGAGGTATAAGTTGACATTCTTCTTGAATTTTTCAGGTTTAAACGAATTGGGAAACACATAAGGGGGTAATGTGTTCCACAATTTGGAGGTGCGACTCAGAAAAGAGTTCCTAAATTTCAGAGTTCTTGTTCTGAAAAGCTCAACTGTATATGGATGTGATTGAGCTGCTAACCGTGTGTTACGGCGGTAGGGTTTGATTTTAGGCATCATGTTTTTGATTTCTTTTGAAGTATTGCCTAGAAGATATTTATAAAAAAGACAAGCAGCTCCTACATTACGGCGGTGACTTAAAGACGTTAAGTCTTTTGTGACGTTATTGTCATTGATAATACGAACAGCTCTCTTTTGTATCTTATCCAGATACTGAAGAGCGGTGCTGGGAGCTCCAGCAAATATGTGAGAGTTATACTCAAGTCTCGGCCGAATATAGGTTTTATAAATTTGTAATAGATTTGGAGGTGTAAAGTATTTCCTACTCCTACTTAAGAATCCCAGGCATTTCGCGGCATCTTTTGCGACCGCAAAAATGTGGTCGTTCCACGAAAGTTTTGCATTTATTTCCATGCCTAGAATTCTTAATGATTCGGAGTTTTGAATACCTACATTGCCAAAAGAAATGTTAAGTAAAGGATCGCTTCGCTTGGTTGATAACAAACAGCTTTGGGCTTTAGAAGCATTAAAACTTACCCTGTTCACGCTTCCACAATCTTGAATTATTTGGAGATCATTATTTGAGGAACTTGAAACTTTGGTTCGTTCATTGTTTACCGATGTTTAGGTAGCATCAGCTGCTCTCTCAAAAAGGTAAGAGCAATCAAGAGTGCTGTCATCAGCAAAGCTATGAATTTTATTGGAGGTATTGGATAGAAGATCATTGATAAATATTAGAAATAAGGTTGGTGATAGGACCGAGCCTTGAGGGACACCAGCATTGATTTCAAATTTTTTGGAAGTAAAACCATCCAATACAACTTGTATTGAACGGTGTGAAAGGAAAGATTCTATCCATGAATTGAAGATTTTTCCTAGACCAAAAGCTTCTAGCTTTAGTAGCGCGGCATGCCAAACGCGATCAAAGGCTTTGGATATATCTAGAGCGATTATGTTCGTCTCGCCATATTTTTCCAAGCAACGACCCCATTTTTTAGTCAAAAATGTCAACAGGTCACCTGTTGATCTATTTGACCTAAAACCATATTGATGGTCACTTATGAGGTTATTACTCTCCAGATATCTTTTTAAATGGAAATTAATTATTAACTCCATAACCTTTGATAGTACTGATGTTAGAGCAATTGGTCTATAATTTTCAGGATTGCTCTGGGCACCCTTTTTTGGGATTGGCTGGACATAAGCAACTTTCCATATAGAAGGGTAAGTTCCAGAAACAAAGGATATGTGAAAAAGTTTGCTTAGTGGACCAGCTAGGGTGTTAGCGCATTTTTGGAGGACAATTGGTGGAATATCGTCAGGACCAGCAGATTTGTGAACATTCAGACCCTTAAGAACTTTAGCAACAACTCGTGGGCGAAAATAAATTTTTTTAAGTTTTGAATTTGTTGGTACATAGACCGGAGGAGAGGCTGTTGTTGCCGGCAGTGTTGAATTGGCTGCGAAGATTTGAGCCAGCAAATCTGCCTTTTGTTCAGGGTCAGCAATGACAGCATTATTATAAATTAGTGGAGGAGTTGTAGAGGGAGTGAAGTTGTTTTTTACTGATTTGGCAAATGACCAGAAACTTTTGCTGCCTTTTGGGAAGCGAATAACTTTTTGCCTTAGTAAAAAATCATGTTTAAATTTTTGCTGCCTTAAAATTCTTTTGCATCGCTTACTAACTTCTGTAAATGAGAGCCGGTTGCTTTCGGTTGGTTGCCTCTTGAACTCAAAGAAAGCTTTTTTTTTTTCTTAATAGCTTGCCTGCATTTTTTGTTTAACCAATTCTGGTTGCGGTGTTTATCACTTTTAATCGTACTTGGTATGAAAAGATTCATGCCAAGGAGAATAGCGCTAGTTAATGCGTTGGCAGCTACATCAACATTTCTATTGTTGAAAAAAAGAGACCAATTAAAGTTTTTGAAAAAGGAGTTTAAACCATCCCAGTTGGCTTTATTTAGGAGCCAAATTTTATGATTGGGAGGAACTTTTTGGTTATTTAAATTTTGCATTTGAAATTGAGAACTGATAAGGCAGTGGTCAGAGCTGCCTAATGGGCTAATGACAGAAATGTTGTATTTTTCCGGATGAGAAGTTAGAAATAGATCCAGAGTATAAGCACTATGGCTTGAACAGTCTGGTATGCGAGTAGGTTCTTTCACCAATTGTGTAAGTTGGTGAAGAGCGCTAAAAAGTTCTACATATTTGACTTCTGCCGATGTATGAGGAGAGTATAGAAGCCAATTTTTATTGTGGATATTGAAATCGCCTGCTACAACGATTTCAGTTTCGGGGTTGTCCTGAAGGATACTAATTATAGAATCCGATAAAATATCAAATTCTACAATTGTGTGCTCCTTCGAAATATTTGGACTTCTGTACAAAAAACAAAAATGCGTTGATTGGCCACCAAAAATAAATTTGGTCCAAACATAGTTAAACTCTGGATTTGTGCCTATGTTATATTTATCCAGAATTTGGTAGGCCGTATCGTTACGAATATAAAGAGCAATACCTCTATAAGGACTAAAAAATGTTTCAAGTTTGTAACCAGGAATACTGAACTTAACCGCATCCTGGTTTGAAGAAACCTGAGTTTCGTTTAGTGCTAACACGGCTGGATTTTTTGACGTAAGGTGAACATATACTCCGAAATCATTGGAATCTAGCCCTCTAATGTTTGCAAAATTTATGCTGGTTTGACTCAGCATAAATCAGATTTGGTTTTCAAGAAGAATTACAACTATACGAAATAATGAGTGGAATTTTTTTTTTTTTGTTTGATTCAGTCAAAACTATCAATCTAATTGAGTTTGCTTACAGTGACGCAGCCACGGCCAGTTATCCCATACTGTAGTATATACACCTTCCAGCATGAGATAGTGTCCGACAGCAGAATCACTGCAGCAAAAAAAAAACGTCTATTTACTTGGCTTTGTACATAAAGTTAAGATTATCGAAAAAAGAAAGAGAAAAAAATAAAAAATTAATTGTAAAATTTACATTTATTAATAGTTTATATAAAAAAAATTAAAGAGAAGAAAAAATAAAAATTGTATATAAAGAAAAAAAAAATTTTGAATTTAAATTTTTCTCAGAATAAAGTTTGAGAAGAACTTTATTTTAAATTTATCGTTTGATTTGTTTGATATTCGCTGATATATTGCATATTAATACAAATCAATAAAATCATTTCGTACCGTTACATTTTGTATTACGCAGATTATGCTTCGATTCTAATATATACAAACATAAAATGTAAAAAAAAACAAATGAATGACTGATAAATTTTTTTTTTGCATTTTAAAAATTTGAAGATGAATTATTAACGTATTTTACTTTTTGTTATGTCGTATTTTATAAAATGTTGAGGTCGTGGGCTCAAATTCGCTTCATGGTGAAATTTGGTTTTTAATTTCAACCTTATTTTTTTTTTTTTAAGTACCTACTTGTATAAATTTTAAATAGATGAACCAAAAATGTACGGACTGACTTAAAAAAACCCTTTAAAATTTTTTATATGAAACTGATCGTCTATATAATTATTTGGTTTATGGTTTTATATTATCAAAGTGAAGTATTTTAGTTTTTAAAGTTACAAATTTTTAAAGAAACTATCCAAATAAATTAATTTTATTCTCTTTTATTCTATTCTATTCTAAATTTTCATCTTTGAAGGAGGATCGAACTCACATCTATTTACACCCTAAGTCACTTTGCTAACCACTGAACCATACAATTCTTATAAATTTATGGTCAGATTTCTAATATAAATATATCACTAACTGCACTGCATGCGTGAACTTTACTTATTAGCTTTTAAAATAGTAAACAACAAAATCAAACATAATTTTATTCTAAATCGAAACATAGACTTTCACAACTACAATACCAGAAACAAATCCAATTTCTATCTCTCGCTATTTAAAACTAACAAGCAAAAGAATAATTGTCTTTATAATTGCCTACAGGCTTTTAATAATTTACCAATAGAATTGAAGGAAATTCAGAGTTATAGTGTTTTTAAAAATAAAATTAAAGTATTCTTAATAAGTTTAGGTATTACAAACGGAATTTCAATTGTTTAAGTACTTTCATAACATTATATTAGCAAGGGCTTGAAGTTAAAAAGTGATAAAGAAAAAAAAAATCAAAACAGGTTATTAAAACAAAACAAAAATAAAATTATAAGAAGATCTTTGAAAATTATCGCAATTTAAGTAAATAATAAAGTAATAATAATAAATAAAAATAAAAAAAAAAAAAAAAAAAAAAAAAAAAAATTATTTTTTATAGTTGATGTTTACATAATATGTCAAGAAAAATAAAGAAAAAATAAAAAAAAATATTAACTAGATCTTGAATATGAATTATTTTAAATATTTTATTATCCAAACAAAAAAAAAAAAAAAAAAGAAAAAAAAACAATAATTATACCTTATTATCTATTAATAAATTATACTTTAATATTGTAAAATTCTATACGACCAGATTGCTTCGGCAAAGGTCAAAGTAAATTCTAATTGTAACATTTATGTATAATATTAATTTTTATCAATTGTTAATAAAGAAAAAAAAAAAAAAAAAAAAAAACTGACAGAATGAAAAATAAAGCCATAACCACAGGCAAGTTCAATTAAAAGTATATAAAAAATAACAAAACACATAGATATTCAAATGTTAAACAAAGTTTTTTTTGATATATAAATTATAAATAAACAAGTGATGAAAAAAAACCAAGGGTTTTTAAAAAAGCACATTTTCAAAATTATATTGTATTACATACTGAGTTTAACTTTGGAAATATTTACTTGGAAATAGTTACTACTGACTTATCTAAAAGTTGTTATAGCCCTTCAATGGGGAAGGTTGCCAAATTTCTCAAGAATCTAACTTCCACAACCCCACTCCCCCCCCCCCCCCTTCCATCCTCTAATTTTTTAGGTTCTAGGAATTAAATTGTGAATTACACAAAAATTTGGAATTTTACTTAGAATTTTATTATCTAAGCAAAAATGGGTAAAACTGAGAGACACTTTCGTCAATTTAAGGAACCCCTTTTAAATTTAAGAAAAACTTTTAACATATGTTAAAATATAATGTTGGACCTTTAAATTTTGTATATTAATAAAAAAAAAATTGGACAGGTATTCAAGTTACAGGTGCTTAAAAATAGCATAATTTCAATTTTCGGGCCCTTATAGCTCCTAAATAGGGGGGTTGACAAAAAAATTTTGTTAACCGACTCCTACTAATTTCTAAGGATCTAACTTCTCCTAAAATTTCAAGATCCTAGCTTGAACCGTTTAGAAGATATGTGGGGGCAAAAATTTTGCAAAAATTGAGTTTTATATAATGGTAAATTTTGGTATCGTATGGCAACCCTATACACTTAAGCGACATATTTTTGTAAAGCCTATAAAAACAGCTCTCTAATACCGTTTTTCGATTGAAAATAAACCTAACAGAACTTTTGTTATATCAATTTAAATATAGGGCTTTTTTGGAATTTTCAGGGGCTGTAACTTCGTCACCCTTCAAAATTAAGAAAAACCTTTGACACATGTTGAAATATAATTATAGAGCTTTGAATTTTGTCTATCACTAAAAAAAAATTTGGACAGGTATTCAAGTTACAGGTGTTTAAAAATAGCAAAATTTCAATTTTCGAGCCCTTATAGCTCCTAAATAGGGGGCTTGACAAAAAAATTTTGTTAACCGACTCCTACTAATTTCTGAGTATCTAACTTCTCCCAAAATTTCAAGATCCTAGCTTGAACCGTTCAGAAGATATGTGTGGCCAAAAATTTTGCGAAAATTGACTTTTGCGTAATGTTAAATTTTTGTACCGTATGGCAACCCTAAACATTTGCCTTGTAAAAATTTATAAAGTTTATGAAACCAGCTATCATTTGCCGTTTTCAGATTGAAAATATATGTAACAGAACTCTTGTTATAACACTTTAAATATAGGGCTTTTTCCAACTTTGGGGGGCTGTAGCCCCGTAACAGGTGGGGCTACAGAAAAAAATTCTTCTACGAAATTATTTTTTTTCCAAAAACTACCCATGGTTAAAATTTCTTTTCTCTATTTCAAACGGTGTAAAAGTTTTTGTAAACATACGGACAGACGGACGGACGGACGGACGGACAGAGTGAAGCTATATAGGCACATTTTTACAAAATTTTTTGAAAATGTGCTAAAAACGAGGAAGAGTGTAGTAGAGTTGACTGTGTCAACTCTGGGATACCCGTATGACCGTCATCCGGTTAATTACTTTTGTCAAAATTTCAAACATACAGGTTTATTAAGTGTAGTGGAATACTCAGATAAAAGAAGAAGTTGTATGGCAGCTACTCGAACCCTCTGCAGTAGACCAACCAAATTTTCCTGTAACTTTGGCCATTACACTAAACTATTTTTGGCAAAATTTCAGACACCCAGCTTCATTAGGTGTGTGTAATGCTCATATAAAATAAGGAGTTGTATGGCAGCTACTCGAACCCTCTACAGTAGACTAACCAAATTTTGCAGAAACTTTGGCCAATACACTAAACTAGTTTTAGCAAAATTTCAGACACCCAGCTTAATTAGGTGGAGAGTAATGCTCACATAAAATAAGAAGTTGTATGGCAGCTACTCGAACCCACTCCACTAGACCAACCAAATTTTGTAGACTTTTTGGCAATAAAACTAAACTACTTTTGGCAAAATTTCAGACACGTAGCTGTAATAGGTACAGAGTAATACTCATATAAAAAAAGGAGTTGTATGGCAGCTACCCGAACCCATGGACCAAAATGGCTGGATTTAAATAGCGATGACGGCTATTGCAAAAAAACGAATTTGCGAAAATTTCAAGATCCTAACTCCTTTAGTTTTTGAGTTATCGTGCGGACGGACGGACGGACGGACGGACAGACGGACGGACGGACATACATAGCTAAATCGATTTATTTTTCGATTCTGATCCGATCCATACACTTGAGTCTATATCTACCCCCCCTCCTTCTCTGCGTCACAAACGTAATGGCAAATTTATTATACCCTTTGACTATATAGTCATACGGGTATAATTAGCGGAAAGATATATCTGTAAAAATCAAATAATGTATTCTTACATACTTTTTATACAAATGCGTACATAATTAACGTAATTTATAGAAAACCGAAAGTTAAACAATAATGAAGTTGATTTTTTTTGGTCTGACTAATCAGCTGAACAAAGAAAATAACCTTCTCTTTTGCGAAGAGTATTGTCGTAAAATAGAGTTATCGTGCTGATTTTCAGACGGACACACTATATCGATTCACTTTTTAATTCTGATAAATAGAAGAAATATTTTAGAACTAGTAAACTAATGTTTACAATAAAATAAAAAATTAATTAATTTGATTGATTAATTTTTAAAATTTCAAATTGAAAATTCTACAGTCTTCCTCTACTTCTATTCCATTACAGTGTCACAAACATAATGGCAAATTTCGGTAATACTACTTTCATACGGTTATAAATGTTTAAATTCTCTTACATTTGATTATTTTATTTTTGTTTTCAAAAAAATAAATGAAACAAAAAGAAAATAATTTTTTTTGTTTTTAAAAATAAATAAATTTTTTTTTAATGATGTGTAGGAGCTGAAAAAATTTATTATACCCGTATGACTATATAGTCCAAGGGTATAATAAATTTGCCATTACGTTTGTGACGCAGTGAAGGAGGGGGGGTAGATATAGACTCAAGTGTATGGATCGGATCAGAATCGAAAAATAAATCGATTTAGCGATGTATGTCCGTCCGTCCGTCCGTCATCACGGTAACTCAAAAAGTAAAGGACCTAGGATTATGAAATTTCACAAATTCGTTTTTATGCAAAAACCGGAAGCGCTATTTAAATCCAGCCATTTTGGTCCACGGGTTCGAGTACCTGCAATACAACTTCTGATTTTATATGAGCATTAATCTATACCTATAGAAGCTACGTGTCTGAAATTGTGCCAAAACTAGTTTAGTATAATGGCCAAAGTTTCTGCAAAATTTGGTTGGTCTACTGCACAGGGTTCGAGTAGCTGCCATACAACTCCTTCTTTTATATGAGCTTTACACTACACCTAATGAAGCTGGGTGTCTGAAATTTTGCAAAAAATAGTTTGGTGTAATGGCCAAAATTACTGCAAAATTTAGTTGGTCTACTGCTGGGGGTTCGAGTAGCTGCCATACAACTCCTTCTTTTATATGAGGATTACACTACACCAAATGAAGCTGGGTGTCTGAAATTTTGCCAAAAATAGTTTAGTGTAATGGCCAAAGTTACTGCATAATTTGGTTGGTCTACTGCTGAGGGTTCGAGTAGCTGCCATACAACTCCTTCTTTTATATGAGCATTACTCTACACCTAATAAAGCTGAATGTTTGAAATTTTGCCAAAAGTAATTAACCGGATGATATAATGTATATGTTACGGTCATACGGGTATCCCAGAGTTGACACAGTCTACTCTACTACACTCTTCCTCGTTTTTTAATAATTTTGAAATTATATGTATTATTTTTCTATTTTTTGTACATTTTTTTGTTACTATTCGGTACAATTAAGGGGTATACTACCGCAGAGGGGTTTTGAGTTATCAAGATGACGTCATCACATAACAGTACTTTATATCTCAAAGTTTCCAAATATATAAATTATTAGTGGCGATGTCGCCATCTAGTGGTCGAAAAATGTATTTCAAAATTTTTCTAACTTTTTTTAGTATTTTAATTAAAGTGTTATAGTTTTCCTGTAAGACATTAACTTGGAACCAACATCCTACAATATTGTAGAGCATGATATTGTCTTTCATATACATCTTGTTTCTTCTAAATAGGTGCTGCGATTTTTGAGACAATGCAGTTTCAAGTGAAAATTTAAAAAAAAATTTACACTTTCAAAAAAACCGCTATAAGTATGAAATTTTCAGAAGCACTCTGTGATTACAGTCTATAATAAGTATGGTATATGTTGACAAATAGCCCTACCAGAGAACATAAATGCAAAACTGAAACAACAATTTTATTAAAAAATACATTTTTATACTCTGATTCTCATACATTTATTTTGCCTTCTTGTTTTCTTGTTGTATGTAAAAATGTAAGTAGGATGCACTTTAAAGTTGGATACAATATTGGGTTGGGTTTTGGTAATTTGTTTGAAGGGATTTTGGAGGTGGTAACCTCATAGTTTTAAAATTTTTGTTTAAAAATGTATGTAAAAATATAATTAGAAAGCGCCTTAGAGTTGGCTACAAAATCTGAATTATACGCTTGTTCCAGAATATTTGTAAACATATATATACACAAGAATCTGAATTAGGAGGGATTTTAGAGTGGGATTCAAAATCAGGATTGCCGCTTTTACCAAAATTTCCAAAAAATTTTAGATATAACGTACCCTTATGTGATGATGTCATCTTGATGGCTCACAACCCCTCTGCGGAAGTTTGCCCCAATTAAGTACGTTGTGACCAAATTTTTCCACCAAAACCAAATCCACAATATGCTTCTTATCAAAAAAAAAGTTAAACAGATGAAATAATAAAAAAAAATTCTTTAGAATTTTCAATTTTAAATTTTAAAAATTAATGAATCAAATTAATTAATTTTGTATTTTATTGTAAATATTAGTTTACTAATTCTAAAATATTTAATGCATAAACCTATGTTGTATGACTTACTGATACCATATTGGTAAACCAAATTTGGTTTTTGTTTATTCTATCAAAACTTGAAAATTGATTTTAAATTTTTTTAGCTTATTTGTGCTTGGAGCTAATATTTGTTTATTATTTATTAACGAATAACGATAATCGATTAGGCATTATTTTTGATATTTTTAAATATGTATAATATAAAATTAAATATAAAATACAAAATTAAAAATATTTAATATATTTTTAAAATTTTAAATGTGTGATTTGAATACTTAAAAAAATGGTATTATAAAAAAATCGGTGTTTAAAAATATTATTTTCAAAAAATAATTTTAAAATTTTAATGCTACGATTTTTTATCGTGTTTTTCAATGTTTTTCGCATAATATTCTTCAAAATATTATATGTACAATAATTTGTTTTGTAAAATTTACAAATATTATAAAAAAGTTGAATGCACCATTTAAAATAAATCAAATAATAAGTATTTTTAATTGGAATATTTTTATATAAATTTATTTTTATGTATATAGAAAACATATATGTAATTAAATTATGTACAAAAAATTTACACTTCGATTTTATCAATAAATTTACATATTCAAATAACATATAACGATGGTGTTAAATGTCAATTACCTTTAAAATAAAAGTGTGTAAGTTTTTTTGACAGAATTATTTAATTAGCTTCTTATATGTATCTTAAAAACTTCGCAATGCAAAAAAATTTAGTTCACTAAATAAAAAAAAATCTTCATTCATTTTGTTCATGAAATGAATCCTGATTAAAGAATAAAATAGATTTGCAATAGTTAAAAAAAATCAAAATTCAAAGGAAAAGATATTACAGAAATTGAAGAATATAGAACAAACTAGAGTAGGAATTTGTTTTTTTTATTTGTTAATCGAAATTCAAAGAATGCTTAGATTTTTGTAAATATTTTTTACAATCAAAAAGTAAATTTAAATTTTAAATCGTTAGCTCAGTTAGGCAGGTTACTACAAAAAAATATAACTTAGAAATAACATTTTATCAGAGGTGTTTTTTTTTTATTATAAGTTTAAACAATATAAATTGTTATAAAAAGCAGGGATAATATCTAAAAATTTTAAAGTAATAAGAAGAGTATTTTTTTAAGGTTTTCTGTAACTTTAGATTCTTTTGACCATGTTGAAAAATTACATTTTTGCTTTCAATATTGTAAATTTTTAAAGAAACAAAATTAAAATTTATTGACTCAAATTTTGGTTATGTTTTTTGTATTTAGGTAAAATATACTATATTAAATGAAACATTTTGCAAAGAAACCTTAAATGTGGTTTTCATATATGTGTAAAAGGTTTATTTTTGCTTCGGTATAAGGTTTAATTTAATTTCAAAATGTTATAATTTTCAAATTGCTATTTTAACAAGTGATGAAAAAAAACCAAGGGTTTTTAAAAAAGCACATTTTCAAAATTTTATAGTGTTTCATACTAAGTATTTTATCATTTATTTTTAAAAAAATAATATTATAATTTAGTTAGTATAGCAATTGATTATTAATTATGAATAATAGTCAAATAAATACTAAGAATATAACCCCAATGCACTCAATAAAACCTTGAAATTGAAGCTTCGGAAAAATATACACTGTTGAATAAGTTACCGATTTATAAATAACAAAGTTTTAATTTTTAAGTCCAAATAGCTTTTCAATGGGGAAGGTTCCCAAAATTGTTACTAAGCAAACTTATAATATTTTTTTTAGATCTGTCAATATCTATCTGCCCCTTCCCCCATTTTTGAGGATCTAACTTCTCCCAAAGTTTCAAGACCCAAGCTTTAAGCATTTAGAAGATATGTGGCGCTAAAAATTTTATAAAAATTAAGTTTTACATAATTATAAATTGTATACTGTATATTTATATATTCGGATTGTAAAAATTCATAAAGCTTATAAAAAAAGCTGTCTTTTACTGCTTTCAGATTGAAAATATACTTAATAAAATTCTTGTTACAATAATTTATATATAAGGTTTTTTCCAAATTTGGGGGGCTGTAACGGATATTTTTTTTTCCAATACCTAGCCGTAGTTAAATTTGTTTTCTTTTTTTTTGAACGGTGTAAATGTTTTTGTTAACATACAGACGGCTAGACGGACCGACAGAGGGCCGGACAAAGTGAAACTACATAGGCACATTATAACAAAATCTTTTGAAAATATGCTAAAAATGAAAAATCACACATATCTTATTAATTTATGAAATATAAAATAAGTTAAATTTAAATTAAAATAATTAAATTAATATTATTATCAGGACTTATTTTAACTATGGCATTTTGCAATCGGCAATAGTAGAAGTAGTTTGCCAAATGGAAAGAATTTATGTAACAGTGATGGATCACAATTATTAAAAGCTTATTAATTCGCAGCATTCATGCATTTTAAAATAAATTTTTAAAAACCCGATATTTTTTATGTTTTAAAAATATTTGGAAAAATAGTATTATACAAAACACAACTTAAAAAAAATGTCTAAAGACACTCGGTATTAGAAAGTATTTTAAAATGACAGTATTAATGCTGGAAGAGATAAAATACTTTAGTAAGTATGCTTAAAAGAAGCTGTAAAATTACATAGGGGTTTTACTAGCCCTCCGATAATGGGGCCGTGACAATTTGAAACTTCATATAAGTGCTCGATTCATTTTATAACTAACTGTGTGTAATTAAGAGCAATTTTAATATATCCGATGTCATATATGTATGCACGGGTAAAAAAATTTGGAGAGGTATTCAAGTTATTGGGGTTTAAAAATAGGAAAATTTAAAAAAAAATTTTCTTAACCAATTCCTACTTATTTCCAAGGATCTAACTTTACTTTATTTCAAGTTTCTAGCATAACCGTTCAGAAGATATGTGGGGTCAAAAATTTTACAAAAAATTAGTTTTAGATAACGGTAAATTTAAGCACCGTGCAACCCAGCAACCCAGTGCATTTTCTTTTTAAAAATTTATAAAGCTCATAAAAACAGCTGTCTTTTACCACTTTCAGATTTAAAATTATTTTCCGACTTTGAGGGGCTCCGTGACGAATGGGGCTACACAAAATAGTTTTAATATTTATTTATTTTTATTGTAATACCTACCTTAGGTTAAATTTTTTAATCAATCACAGTTAAAAACGGGACGGACGGACGGACGGACGTAGTGAACTATATAGGCACATTTTTTTTCAAAACTTTGAAAAATGTGCTAAAGATCATTCTGGAACGGAATCATTCTGTAAAATTCATCATAATCACTATAGTAGCGAATAGTTATTTCAAAATGTATTTATTCTTCTTTTAGAAAAAGTTGCATAAGGTTTTTTCCTGTAACACAAATGAAGACTATTTTCACAATTTCCAATTTCAAAACGACAATTTTTCTTGCTATTTTATTAATTTGTATGTAATTTTAATTTTCAATTGTATTTGGTGAAACCAAAATTTTAATAAAATTTACAAATTTCCAAAAATTTCTTACAAATTAGCCATTGCCCATTACATGTTTCCTTAAAATTAAAAATATTTTAATGTACGTGATTAGATTAGCTGAACTCAAATTAAAATATTCATATGATAAAAATGCATGTGTAAAGGCAAAAAAAACGTAAATTCAAAATTAAAGATAATCTACTATAAGTTCAAATAGAAATTAGTGGAATTGAACGAACATTAATCAATAATAATTAATCAATGTTAGTTCAATGAATCTTAACAACTTAGTTTATCGAATTTATTAAAACAATTAAAAACGATTTTTGATATAAGACTCCTTAAATGATATAAGACTCCTTAAACATCCCAACCACATAATTAATTTATTGGAAAGAATGTGTAGAACGGACAAAGGCAATATATTATCTGACGTCACGTTACACCTCACCGGTTATATAACAACCTGACACCTTTCCAATTTGGCTATTTAAGATTAAATTATAACACATTTTGAATTTTATTAATTCAATTACGCTGCGTATGTGGCAATAGCGTAGAAAATTTTTTTGCCGAACATTTTCTTTAATACAGATTCGTATTGAATCGTTTTAATTCTCTTTTAAAATAAGAGTATTTATTAATTTTTTTTCCTTAAAACTTTGTGGCACAGGGTTTTCTTCTTATTTTTTTTTGTATCCTTAAAATTTGGGTTCAATTGGGATAGTGGTTTGGGTACCACCCTCACAACTCACAAGAACTTAAAGCATATCTTCGAAATTAATAAAGATATTAAATTGAAATAAATAAAGAAGCTTAAATTTGGTATAACACTGTTCTTTCTTATTTCCTTCGTTTCCCCGAAATTTAGATTTAGTTGGTGTAGTGGTTCAGGTACCTTCTAAGAAATCGCAATATTAAAAAGCATATCTTTGAAATTAATAAATATAGTAACTTAAAACAAAAGTAAAACCTTCTGGTTTCGGAAGGTTTTCCATTACGTTTCCATAACACTCTTGTATCAAATTAAAAGTTTTTATCTTTATTGATTTTGAAGTTATGGTTGTTAGATCTTGAGATACATATTCTAATTGACCCAAATTACAGGAACATGAGGAGAATAAAAAAGATTTAAAAAACTCTTGTACCAAATTTGAAGGTTCTATAATTATCTTAATTTACTATCTATATTTATTTCGAAGATAAGTTTTTTAAATACTGAGAAATCTAAGATGGTGCTTGAACCACCTCTCCAATTGGGTGCAAAGTTCGGGAAAACAAAGGATATAGTAAAAATCAATCTTATACCTAATTTGAAGCTTCCACATTTATTTTAAATTACTGTTTTTTTTTTTGATTTCAAAGATATGCTTTAAGGTCTTGGGAGTTGTGTAGGTGGTAACCGAACCACTAATTCAAAAAATTGGATCCAAGTTTCAAGGGCACATAGAAAATAAGAAGAAACACCTGTGTACCAAATTTGAAAGTTCTATCTTTATTAGCTCGTTTGGCCTCTATTTGATCAAAAGCTTCTAGATTCCGAACCCATGGTCTGATCCATGGTCTCGCCCATAAGCAATACTAGTGACCAACAGTATAAATTTCATCAACATAGCTAAATTAGTTTTTGAGTTATTGTAAAGTATTAGTTATAAAAAATATTAGTATCAGTTAAGGAATAAAAATTTAAAATTTGCTATTTTTAAGCACCTGTTCAAATTTATTTAGGCAATACATAAAAAAATTAAAACTCCAACATTGTTTTTAAAAACTTTTCTTAATCTTAATGGGCTGAAAGTTAGAAAAATTAAAAATTGATTTCTAAAAAAGAAAAAAAATTGGAAAATGGTTTTTTTTTTTACAAAATTCATTTAAAGTGTTATAACAAGAGCTCTGTTATTTTTTTTGTAATCTGAAAACGGTGAAAGACAGCTGTTCTTACAAGCTTTTTGTCTAGGGTTTTCGAAAGCCTTATGTAAAGGGTTGTCAGTGGGTACTATAATTTATTAGGATTGATGGTTACAAATTTGTTTTGTCACACCCAAAACAGAGGGTAAGGGATCGAAAATTTAAATTTTTCGATTTTTAAACTCCTATAACTTGAATACCTGTCCAAATTTTTTTTAAGTAATGTACATAAATCAAAGCTTCAACATTATCTTCATAAATCAAAACGCAACATCAAAGCATTAACATATATAAAAGGTTTTTCTGCAGTTATGAAGGGGTTCTTAAAATTAATAAAAGTGCCTCTCAGTTTTAATCAATTTTGCTTATATAATAAAAGTCTAAGAAAAAAATCAAATTTTCGTAGAAGTCAAAATTAAAATGCAATAACATGGGAAGGGGGGTTAGAACTTTGAGAATCCTCACAATTTTGCTTAGTTAAAATTTGGGAGCCTTCCGCATTTAAAGGCTATTGGGATTTCAAAATTAAAAATTTCCTGTTTTTATAAATCAGAAACTTAGACACTAGCATATACATTTCCAAAATTAAACGTTATCGTTTGAAGCTTCAACATTATTTTATTTGAACCAAAACAAAGTTTTTACAAAGCATAAATTTAAATACATTAAAATCAAAAGTTTATTTATTTTTTTGTAGATTGTAAAAAATGCATAAATAGCGAAAACACAGTTAAAATGCAATTTGTAAAGTAAAAAAAAAACAAAAATAATTAAATTATAGAACTATAAAACAAGTAAAGAAACAGTCAGTCGGTGCAACCGACTTAGAAATACCCTACACCTATTTGGTTCAAATTTAAGGACATATCCATAAGTCATTTTAACACCATAGAAGCTGTTATTAATTTGATCGTAAGACATAGCTAACCAAATTAACTGTATAATACTAAAAACATTTTCTAATTACCATATCTATTAAAAAATACTACAAATTCTTACTAATTTATCTATTTAAAAATATTAAAAAACAAACAAACTTAAAATAAATGAAAATATATTTATTCCAATTCAATTACAAAATGAAAAAATTCTAATTATTAAATTTTGTGATAAAAAGATAATCAAAGCATAATATATTTAATAATCCAAATTTTTAAAAATTGCAATTATTTTAAGTGGTTAGTTTATATACCTAATAGAAAAGCTTATAAACGCAAAATATGCAATAAATGTATTTCTAAAATACAATTAAAAATTTACACCTTTTCATATAATTCATTTAAATATAAAAATAAATTTTACATAAATGCAGCAAGTACCTTTGAACATAGCTGAACCACTACAATTAAGTCTAGATTTCGGAGACACATAGGACATAGGAAATATATTCTTTGGCTTCGAAATTAAACTCGACCACAACCAATTCCCATGGTACTTTCATTACTAGTAACCTACTGTTAAATTTCATCAAAATACCGGCATTATTTTTTGAGTTATGGTGTTTGTAAGATATATGTTTGTTAGTCCTTGAACTTTTCAAGGGTTCCAGGACCCGAAATGATGGTACGATTTCGCCCATATGCAGTCCCGTCATAATTTCAATACTAGTTAACCCTTGTACACAATTGGAACGCTCTATCTTAATTTTAAGTTACTAGTTTTATTAATTTCGATGATAAGCTTTTACACATTGGGGGGTCTAAGAGAGGTTCTGAACCACCACTCCAATTGATCCCAAATTAGGGGGGCACGCAAGAAATAGTAAAGAACACCCTTGTGGCAAATTGGAAGCTTCTACATTTGTTTCAAGTTACTATCTTTATTAATTTCGAAAATATGCTTTAAGGGCCTAAGAACTGAGTGGCTGGTCCCCGATCCACTACTCCAATGGGGCCCAAATTTCAAAGACACTTACGAAATAGGAAGGGACACCCTGATACCAAATTTGGAGGTTCTATCTTCATTGGTTTCGGAATTATGCTCGTTTGGCCTAAATTCGATCAAAAAGTTCTAAGTTCCGAACCCATTGTCCAATCCTCACCGTACGTAATCACCGCCGTAGTTTCATTACCAATATCCTACAGCACAAATTTCATGAAGATAGCCTCATTAGTTGTTGAGTTATCGTGATTTTTTATATATGTTCCCTAGCCCTGACATCGATTAAAAGGTCCGGAATCCGAACCGTTGGGCTGATTTCGCCCTTATATAGTCCGCGCTGTACTTATAGTACTAGTTAACCCTTGTACACAATTTGAACGGTCTATCCTAATTTTAAGTAACTATTTTTAGTAATTTCGATTATAAGCCTTTAAAACTTGGGAGGTCTGAGAGGGGTACAGAACCACCACTCCAATTGATCCCAAATTAGGGGAACACGCAAGAGATAGTAAAGAACACCCTTGTGGCAAATTGGAAGCTTCTACATTTTTTCAAGTTGTTATCTTTATTAATTTTAAAGATATGCTTTAAGGTCTTCGGAAATGTGTGGCTGGTCCTCGACCCACTACTCCAATGGGACCCAAATTCACAAGACACTTAGGAAATAGGAAGGGACACCCTGATACTAAATTTGGAGGTTCTATCTTCATTGGTTTCGGAATTATGCTCGTTTGGCCTAAATTCGATCAAAAAGTTCTAGGTTCCGAACCCATGGTCCAATCCCGACCTTACGCAATTCCCGAAGTAGTTTCATTACTAGTAACCTACAGCACAAATTTGATGAAGATAGCGTCATTAGTTGTTGAGTTATCGTGATTTTTTATATTTGTTCGTTAGCCCTGAAACCGATTAAAAGGTCCAGAATCCGAACCCATGGGCCGATTTCGCCCATATGCAATCCCCGCCGTACTTTCAGTCCTAGTAACCTACAGTTAAAATTTCATCAAGATAGCTCCATTATTTTTTGAGTTATCGTGCCTACGGACGGACGGACGGACGGACGGACGGACATGGCTATATCGACTAAGGCGGTCACGCTGATCACAAATATATATATTTTTCCATATCTAGCTCGCTTCCTTTAGGTGGTTACAAACACCATACCAAAGTTAATATACCCCTTTACCTATTCTATAGGTGTAGGGTATAAAAATGTGAACTTAATACGAGTATAATATAGTGAAGGTTAAAATTATTGTCATAGGTGATTAAGAAATTTTAATTTTAATTTACGTTTAAAAGTGTAACTAGAAATTTGTGTTGAAAAAAGATGACTGTGTTTATTGAATGTAATGCAACATCTGTTTATTGGTTAATTTTTTCCATATTCAGTTCTATTAGTAGTTTCAACTTAATATTTAGTGCTTCTCGTATTTCTGCCCCCATTATTTATTTTAAAATTATCTGCTAAAAACTGAACATTAATTTTTTTTTTTAAGACTTCAAAAGTAAAGCAAGAAGAAAGAATCTGTAGGATTATATTGATTTCTCAAAGCAAATAACAGAAATTACTTTTGCACGGATTTTATTCTATCGAAATGTATTTGAAATGCGGGATCCCACACAATGTTACCATATTCAAGAATAGATCGTACTAAGGAGCAATAAAGATTCTTTAGCTCTTCTTTTTATAAACCCGAGCATTTTGTTTGCCCTAGAAATTGTATACTCATAGTGAAGATGGAAATTCAGTTTATCATCTAACAGAATCCCTAAATCGGTAATATTTTTAACTCTTTCAAGGTTTACATTATTTACATTATAATCGAAAGTAATAATAGATCTCTTACATGTAAAACTTATAACCTTGCATTTTTTCAATGTTTAGTTCTAACTTATTAGAGAAGCACCATTCTTGCAGACAATTTAGATTTGTCTGAAGTAGTGCAATATCGGAACTCTTTTTAATTACATGAGAAATCATGAGATCATCAGCAAATGCAACATGTGACACACCGAAAGGTTTACTAGAAAGATCGGAAATAAATATATTAAACAAGAGTGAACCTAAGTGGCTACCTTGCGGTACTCCTGATGTAACATTGATTGAGTCCGAGAAAAACCCTTGAAATTTGATATTTTGCGTTCTTTGAATTATTTGCATATATGGATTTGAAATATTTGCTAAGTTAGAGAAATCAAAATCAAATGGAGACTCGTGTGGACGATAAACTTTTTGAAAAGATTTAGCAAAGAAATTGCAGATAGTATTTATATTCCGACACTAATTAACAGGTTTTCTTGAGTATATTCATAATTAATAATGAATTGATGAAATAACTAAATTATAATATGATACTTTATTTTACCCAAAACATATCATAAATCCCCTGTAATATATCCTTTTACCCTAAAAACACATAATTGAAAATGTGAATTTTAAAAAACCTTGGTTTTTTTCATCACTTGTTTAAAGATATATTAAACAAATTTTTAAAAAATAATTAATGGAAAACAAGCAACAGAATATACATTATATCTTAATAGGAAAATCTTTTTTTTTAGCATTCAAGTTAACAAACATTTTTTTCAACAACATAAAATTAGAGCGGAATATTTACGCAAAGCATATCCAGTTGTCCAGTTTTATCAAAGTTAGTGAATAAGGGAAAATTAAAAAGTTGGTATAAATTTTTAAATAAGTAAAATTTCTATACTATGGTACAAAGAAACTGCAAGTAAATTATAATTTATAATTAAACTAAAATGTGAATTTAATGACAAAGTGAAAGAATATCTCAAAAATTTTATTTTAATAGAAAATATCTAAGAATTAGTAACAATTAGAAATAAGTCAAAAAAATTATAGAATTAAATGAAGTACCTGTTCAATAAAAATTAAAACATTGATAACAAAAGAAACCTTATTTTTTTTTGAAAATGAATTAATTATGATAGCAAATGTAAAGGCTACATTTGGTTCAGGAAATAAACTAAAACAAAATATATATAATGGACCGTATCTGATTAAAACAGTTTTGATGAATGATATATACGATTTTGTATTAAAATTTTTTTGTTATGTTATTTTTATTTGCTTGTTATAAAAATCTAAAAAAAACTAAACAATATTTATTTATTTTAATTTAAAAGAAAAATAAAAACCAAAAATAACTTTTAATTTTAAATTCATAAAATATATTTAAACAAATATATTAAATGTATTTATAAAAGTTTTTTCTCTAAATAGACTTTCAAAAAAGAAAAAAATTTTTTAAACAGTATCAAAAAACGTATTTATACATACAAAAACACACATTTATTTTAAAAATAAATCATAAGCTTTAAAAATATAAAAAAGAATTGAAAAACAATAAATGTTATAAAGTGTTTAAAATGACTAGGAGTGTATAGTTTACTGTGTCAACTCTGAGATACCTGTACGAACCTGTATAACTTATTTATTCAATTCAATTCAATGTATTCTCCCAAATATCATTCATATTAATATTATATACTTACTACTTAAATTATTCAGAGTTTAGACGTTGTTGTTATAGTCTTTTCAACTGAGTTATTTACATTTTTACATAATATTTACATTTATCTATTTTATAATTTCAAGGAAAATGAAAAACAAAACCTTATCTGAAAATTTAGTTTTTAATAAAACTTATAACTATTTAATTATACTACTTAGCCTAATTTAATTCAATATTTAAATTATTACTTAGTTCAATCAACGTTTTGGAATTTTACAACTTTATTCAATTTTAATGAAAATATTTTAATATATTTTTATACTTTTAGATTCTTCTTTTTCTTATTTTGTATATATAATATGATTAAAATACTTTGTTTATTTTCTATTTTGGTAATTTGATTTAGTTTTATAGTATTTATTTACAAAAATGAGAATTGTTTTTAGAGTTATATTGTGATAGTTTTTACGCTTTCGAGTAAAGAAAACAACATTTGATTTTTCTGCAATTTATAAAAGTAAGTTGAGAGTATATTTAATGTCACTTGTAATTTGTTTTCTATATTCTTAGCTAATAAATCAATAGTAAATATGGCTGTGTCGTCAGCAAAAATGGATATAAGGCAGTTTTCTAACATAGGGATATCCCTTGTATATAATTGCATAGTGTATATCCTAGAACAGATCCTTGGGGTACGCCAGCAGGAACGTGGTTTAGGTCAGATGTGGTTTTGTCTATGTGAACTCGGAAATATCTGTTATGTTAAAAGCTCTTAATAATTTTAATTAAGTTCATACATAGGTTCACGATATGTGTAGACCTTGTGTAGCAGTTCTTTATGCCAAACAGAACTAAAGACTGTCTGAATGTCTAGAACAACCCAGCTCATGAGTGAGCTGTGTTGAGCCCAGTTCTAAAGCCAAATTGCTCATTTGGTAATATGTTGTGTATTTTCATAAAATTTTCAAGTCGACTTCTAATTAGTTTCCCGAGTATCTTAGAAAAGTGATTTAAAAGACTAATTGGTATGTAACTTTTAGGATCATTTCGTGGATTGTTTGGCTTAGAAATAACAATAATCTTGGCTCCTTTCCAAGGTTGGGGGAAGTATCCTGTTCTAAGACATGAATTTAGAATGTGAACTAAATATTTAATTGCACTATTTGTTAAATTTTTAAACAAGTATTGGGTATTTTATCCACATCAGTCGATTTCTTTCTTTTTAGCGATTTTATGATGTTGATAACTTCTACTTCTTTTATTTCTTCTGAGCTCACAATAACGTTTTCATTATCTTGAATTACTTTACATGATTCATATACTGTAACTTTTGTAATATCATCGCTAAGATCATTTGTTTGTATATATTTGTCTAAGAAGCATTGGCTAATAAGTTTGTCTTTTCTAATTTTGAGACATAAACTTTGTTATTGCATTTTAAGGGTGGGATATTTTGATTGCTATTTTTAGTAATTTTAGTTATTTTACAGAATGGTTTGGACGAACTTAAGCTTATTATTCCATTG
This sequence comes from Dolichopus griseipennis, assembly GCA_963082915.1. Taxonomy (NCBI): domain Eukaryota; kingdom Metazoa; phylum Arthropoda; class Insecta; order Diptera; family Dolichopodidae; genus Dolichopus; species Dolichopus griseipennis. Next base: position 99,665,422 of record OY720441.1, on the reverse strand, counting down.
CAAATTTCTAAAAGTATTAGTTTCATGTTTTATTTTGTCATTGAAGAACCTAAGTTGAGCTTTGTGTATCAAATTATGAATTCTAAGCAAATTTGAAGGAAGTTGTGTGCTGTAAGATTTGCATTGTTTTCTAGGAACCGTCATAGTAATTGCTTCAGCATATCATTTAAGAAGCATATCATGTTATCTATCCTGGACTAAAAGGAAACTTATCTACTTATATAATTTATTTTTTTGAACTACGCGTTAATGTTTTTTCAGAACAGTAATTGCCCTTGGCTGTAAAGAAAGTTCTGGTGAGCACGGACATTCCAAATAAGTATTTATATTTTATTAACAGATTTAACCATTAATATTATAATAATATTTAACAGTCTGCTATGAATTGAAATTGTTTTTGTTTATTAGTACATTTACTCAGTTTATTGAGTATGTCAATAGTTACAGAGTTAATCTCACTTACAGAAAATAAGTTGTTATTATTATTGTTAGTCTTATTATTTAGTTGCTGGCTACAATTAATATTACTTACTAAATTATTATTATTGCTGCTATTTTTGTCAAGCCAATTTTGTTATTCGTTAATGATTTGATTAAAAAAAATATTTATTTTTTTATTTTAAAATTTAAACACTTTATTGCTAATTTACAAACGTAGTTATATCGACTTAATATCTTGACAGGTTGATTAATAATGCTGTATTTTCCCTAATACAAACTATTTCTAATTTTATCTTATTACTAAAGAACCAATAGAAGATTAGCATCATATCTAATCTTTATTACTATAAATGCCCAATAGAAAATTTATCTCTAATTACTTTTATTACTTTTTTTTACTGTGCTTTCACATAAAAACTATAACCACAAACATCTGTTCCTTAGAATATTCCTTTTTTAGATTTTATTTCTTTTGACCGAAATGGCCTTTAAAATATAATTAGAATTATTATCTGTATCAATGTTATCTATTGGATTTGTATTAAAATATCATATTAGGAGGTTTCTTATACATAACTTCTCCCTCCTTTACATTAGAATTTTCCTGAATTCTTTTATTTTTAAAACATTTTATTAATATTACTATTGCGATTATAGTCATTATTATACTTATTAAAAGCGTAAAGATACTAATTGTGATATCTTTATTTTTATTTTTAATTTTTTCTTCATTTATTATTTTTAAATTGTTTTCGTATTTTATTACAAGATCTTCAAAATTTATTTTATCTGAAAAATTGTTTTATTTCTATGTTTGGATAATAAAATATAAAAAAAGAAAAATCTTGATTCAGAATTTTTAAAGTACAAATATTAAAATGAATTAATATATTTCCCGATAACAATGTTTTTCTTTTATCACACGGTTGATCTAAAGTTATGTTACGTGCATTTTTAATTATAATTGTTTGTTCATCTAATGACAATATTTTTGTTACATTATTTTTACTTTTATAGATACAATGCTTTGATACTGATAATTCATTTATAGTCTTAAGTTTTTCATATTTATTGATATTATTAAAATTAAATATTATTTCTTGGGAATAATCTACTTCTTTATTGTTTACATTTGTTATTGGAATTATTAATTTTAATTCAGTAAAGGTTTTCGGAATTTTAATTGCTAATATCAATAAATTGTTTTCAAAACTGACCCTGCATCTTATCTAATGTATTGTAATTTGAAAAAATCAATATTATATTCTTCAATTTCTGTGTAACATGTCTTGCTGAAACTAAGTTGTCTTGAATGTCTCCTATTCTACTTTTTAATAATTGTATTTCCATAGTACCTTATTTAATTATATTTATTTCTTTGTTGAACAGATACCTATCACTTAAAGTTGTCTTTTACATCTTTTACATCATCTTTTTACATTATTAATGTTTTATTTAAATTATCATTAATTTTGATTTGTTTATGGATTATCAGTTGCTTTATGGTTGTTTAAATTTATTGCTGTTAAATATCTACCAAATTTATGAGTCCTCTTTTTTATCTTTAATGTCTTGCTACTAATGTAAGAACTTTATTTGTTAATTCAGTCAATTCTACTTCTAATATTTGTTTATTCTTAACGTCTAACTCATGTAGATTTTTTGTTATATCTTTAATGATTTTTATTATTTCTGTCGTATTGACTATATGTAGTATTATATTTGTTTCTGTTACTATTTTTGGTTTGTCTAAATTTATTACAGTAAAACCGTTGTGTTCATCAATTCCCTGTATGTTCAGACGTCCACTGGTGGTTGTTATTAACAGAAACCATATCACCATCATTTTTATTCTCTGGAAATTTTAATTTTCTCTTAATATTTGCTACATGTATATTATTTTATTTTGATTTTCCGTATTTAGGTAATTGTTTATATCTATTAGCATTATAATTTTTTATAAACCCTTCTGTTCTAGTTTCCTCGTAATTTTCTCTCTTTTTATTTAAGCTTTCAATTTTCTTTAATTTATTTGTTTCCATGTACATTTTAAGTTTTTCGACATCTATCTTACGATCTTGCACTTCTTTTGATATGTTTTTTATTAAAGAATTAAATCTTTCATTATAACTTCTAACGGCTTGTTGTATTATTTTTTGTGGCGGTTAATTGTTATTAACTAATTTAATTACTCTAAATTTTTCGTTTAATGAATTATGTAGTCTTTCAACATCACTGTTACCTATATGACTACTTGGTTTTGTCAGATGTAGTACTATACCATGTTCTTGTAAGAATTCTTTGATTTGTATGATTCTGCAATTATTTCCTTTGCTTACCTATCTTGCTAAAGTGACTTTCTAATTGTTATATTTATTAACTATTTCTTCCTAGCCATTGTAACATTATCATTTTTATTTTCTATGTTAAATAGTAAATTTAGTTCTGATTCTTCTTCTTGATTGTTGAGAGAATTTTCTGAATTTGCTTTATGTTTTTCTTTAGTTAAAGCATTATCTTCGTTTTGATCGATTCTGTTAAGGAAATTGGCAACTTAATTTTCTTAACCTTTTAAATACTGTATATCAAAGGTATATTCACCTAATTTTTATAACCATCTTTGATGTCTTTGTGACAGTCTATACCTTTATATTTAGCATGTAAATTTTTAATTGGTTGGTGATCCGTAAGGATTTTGTATTTATTTCCACTCAAGTATGGTCTGAAATAATTCACTGACCACATAATAGCTAGGGAATCCTTATCGGTTGGAGAATAGTTTTTTTCATGGTTATTTAAAGTTCTAGATGCAAAACATATTGGGTGTCCATCATGAGACAGAACTGCTCCAATAGCATAATTAGAAGCATCTGTAGTTAAAGTGAACATTTTTTTTCGAAATTTGGGTATTTTGATATAGGGTGGCTAATAATTAATGTTTTTAACTTTTCGAATGCAGTAATATAATTTGGATCGTTTAGGTTTATTCTCATATCTATCTTTAAATTTTTGGGTTGGGCTACTTTAGTGTAATCTTTTACAAATTTCCTATAATAGCCTGTTAACCCTATAAAACTTTTTATTAGTTTCTGTGTCTTTTGTATTTCTAATTTTTGTATTTCTTTTATCTTGTCTAGATTAGGTTTCATTCATTCGTTTGATAAAACGTGCCAAAAAAACTCTGTTTGCCTATTCATAAAATTACACTTACGACACTAAATGGCATTCTATTAAATTCATAAAGACCAAAAGGTGTTACAAATGCTATTTTCTTTCTGTCTCTTCCTTTATCGTAATTTGATGGTGACCTTTCGCCAAATTTAAAGTAGTTAAATTTGGAGGAGCCGAGGCTTATTCATAAAAAACCCTACGTTATTTGATTGATAATTTTTATACCCGTATGACTATAGGTCAAAGGGTATAATAAATTTGCCATTACGTTTGTGAAAAAAATCGATTTAGCTCTGTATGTCCGTCCGTCGGTCCGTCCGCACGATAACTTAAAAACTAAAAGAGCTAGGATCTTGCAATTTTCGCAAATTCGTTTTTTTTTAAATAACCATCATCGCTATTTAAATCCAACCATTTTGGTCCATGGGTTCGAGTAGCTGCCATAAAACATCTTATTTTATATGAGCATTACTCTATACCTTTTAAAGCTGGTTGTCTGAAATTTTGCCAAAAATAGTGTAGCGTAATGGCCAAAGTTACTGCAAAATTTGGTTGGTCTACTGCAAAGGGTTCGATTTGCTGCCATACAACTTCTTATTTTATATAAGCATTATTCTGTTGACGATTCGTGAATAAGTTCACTTACAAAATTAACGCGAATGTTATTAATTCTTTTATAGTTCAGTATCAAGTTTATATCTCATTCTAAACACTAACTTAACTGCTTTTCAATCTGAAGGATTTCTTTTACAATATTCCTTGTTTGATTATAATTTCTATTTTCATCCTGGTTTAAACCGTTTTGAGCTCTTAAATTTTGAAAAGTTATAGTTAAATCGGCTATCTGCTGTTGCATTAGCCTTTTATGTTGGGCTTGGAGTGATTGTTGTTCAGGTATTTCTGACATGTTTACTTCTCCAATGAAATGATCGTGCGGACGGACAAAATGGGAAAAATAGTTAAGTGTTATGGCCAAAGTTTCTAAAAAATTTGGTTGGTCTGCTGCAGTGGGTTCGAGTAGCTGCCATACAACTTCCTTTTTAGCACATTTTCAAAAAATTTTGTAAAAATGTGCCTATATAGCTTCACTCTATCCGTCCGTCCGTACCTATCCGTATGTTTACAAAACTTTTACACCGCTTGAAATAGAGTAAAGAAATTTTAACCACGGACAGGTATTGGAAAAAAAATAATTTCGTAGAAAAATTTTTTTTTGTAGCCCCACTCGTTAAGGAGGTACAGCCCCCTAAAGTTGGTAACAGCCCTATTTTTAAATTGTTATAACAAGAGTTCTGGTAGGTGTATTTTCAATCTGAAAACGGCAAAAGATAACTGCTGTTATAAAGTTTATAAATTTTATGATTGCCAAAAGATACTAAAATTTACCATTATGCAAAACTCAATTTTTGCAAAATGTTTGGCCACAAATATCTTCTGAACGGTTCAAGTTAGGGTCTTGACGTCGACCCTCAAAAATTAGTAGGGGTCGGTTAACAAAATTTTTTTGTCAAGTCCCCTGTTTAGAAGTCATAATGGCTCGAAAACTGATATTTTGCTATTTTTAAACACCCGAAACTAGAATATCTGTTCAAATTTTTTTTTTACAGATAAACAAAATTAAAAGCTGCAGCATTATATTTATAGATATTTTAAAGGTTTTTCTTAAATTTGAACGGGGTTCTTTAAATTGAAGAAATTGTCTCTTAGTTTTAACCATTTTGCTTAGATATAGAATTAGGGGTGAAATCCCAAATTTTGGTGGAGCTCACGATTGATTTCCTAGAACCTAAAAAAATTAAAGGGTGGGGACGGGAGGGGGATGGGCAGATCCGTCATAAGTGTGCTAAGCAAAAATTTGGGAACTTTCCCCATTGAAGGACTACTAGGTCTTAAAAATTTAAACTTTTATGCTTTTATAAAACAGTAACTTATTCACTAGTGTATGTTTTTCCAAAATTAAACGTTAACATTGAAGGTGCAACATTATATTTGTAGTCTAAGTATTGATTTCACTATTAGTCATAATTAATAAATTGATGGAATAACGAAATTATAATATTATCGAAATAAAATACTCAGTACCAAAACCTATAAATTTTTGAAAATCTGCTTTTTAAAAACCCTTGGTTTTTTTCATTACTTGTTTATATGAGCATTACTCTATACCCATTAAAGTTAGGTGTCTGAAATTTTGCCAAAAATAGTTTAATTTTATGGTTAAAATTTGGGAAAATTAGCTTGATCTACTGCAGTGGGTTCGAGTAGTTGCCATACAACTTCTTGTTTTATATGAGCATAACTCTTTACCTATTCAAGCTGGGCTTCTAACATTTTGGCAAAGATAGTTTAGTGTTTTGGCCAAAGTTTCTGCAAAATTTGGTTGGTTTACTGCAGTGGTTTCAAGTAGCTGCCATACAACTCCTTCTTTTATATGAGCATTACGCTACACTAATAAAGCTGTATGTTTGAAATTTTGCCAAAAGTAATTAACAAGATGATATAATGTTTATATTACGGTCATACAGGTTGACAATGTCTACTCTTCTAACACTCTTCCTCGTTTTTATATGAAAATAACTTAAATTGTTTTCTTATATTTTCCTTTATCATTTTGTTTAATTATTATAACCAATATCATCTGTTTATTTTTTTTTGTATTATAAAAATATTTGAAAACTATGAACTATCAATGAAGGTTTAATTGAAGTTGATGTTATGTAAAAGGTTAACACAATAATTACAAACGGTGTAAATGTAAATTTTAAAATGTATGAAAACAAAAACGATTTTTCTAGGATTATTCTAGTAATTTGAAACTTTCTGTAATTCAAAGCACTACAAATTACTTTCCAAAATTGAACGTAATTTACTTCCAAAAATTTTTTTTTGACCAATCGTAAGACCGACACGTGTTTTTATTTTTTTTTTTATTTTATTTTATATATTTATTTAGTTTCTTAAAAAAACTATTACATTAAATTTTTAAAAATTCAATTATTTATAAATTATATTACAATTAAAAGCTTTGGTTAATCAAGCAAATAACAATTCTTTATATTATTTAAAAATTTTCTTTTGAATAATGATAGACTAGATTGAGTTTTAATATCTACATGTAGCTCATTATATAATTTTAAACCCTTATACATTAAATTATTCTAAGCAGTATTTGTTCTGAAAAATTGCAATCTAAAATTCAAAATATTTCGCAAGTTATAATGCTCAACCTCACCTATGTAAACTAATTTATCAGATAATTATTTAGGCATCATATTATTCTTTATTTTTAAGACTAACACTAACGCACTATACACTAATTTCTGCTTAACATTTAACCAGCCTAACAAGCGTAACATGTCCCGTATATGTGTTAATCTGGCACATTTCAAGATAATCCTCATATTCTTATTCTGCAGTTTCTGTAATCTATTTACTTGCTCGTTTCTAACAAATGCTAAGATACTCGAGTAAAGTTCAAAATGAGGCTTAATAATAGCATTATATACCATTATTGCACTATTTCTAGGCATCTTATCCCTAATCTTTCTTAAAAAATACGTTTTTTTTTGAAATTTTCTTACACATATAATCAACATGTACATCAAATTTAAGCCTATTATCTATATACAGGGTATTCCCGACTCGATGGTCTTCCTTCAAATGGGTGATCGGGCATATCGAGGAGAACAAAAAATTGTATGAAAGGGGGGGGTCTATTTTCATTAGTTTAGAAGTTATGGGGCCTTAACTATTTTTCAACCATAATTTAGTTTTATTTCGATAAAATTGGAACCAAATAAGATAAAAAAAAAGTAAGTATAGCATTTAAATGCTTATTAATGCAGATTTCTAAAGTACTATCAAACATTACTCTAAAATTTCTCAGTCTGAGGTTATAAGGGCTTAAAGTCCAATATTTTTAACAAAATATCAATTAAATCCCTTTTATCCCTTTAATACCGTTATTTTCTTGATAAAAGGGATTTAATTGATATTTTGTTAAAAATATTGGACTTTAAGCCCTTATAACCTCAGACTGAGAAACTTTAGAGTAATGTTTGATAGTACTTAAGAAAGCTGCTTTAATAAGCATTTAAATGCTATACTTACTTTTTTTTTATCTTATTTAGTTCCAATTTTATCGAAATAAAACTAAATTATGATTGAAAAATAGTTAAGGCCCCATAACTTCTAAACTAATGAAAATATACCCCCCCCCCCCCCTTTCATACAATTTTTTGTTCTTCTCGATATGCCCGATCACCCATTTGAAGGAAGACCATCGAGTCGGGAACACCCTGTATAATCCTAAATATTTAATTTCATAAATTTTATCTAACACCATCAATTACTATTTGATCATCTGAATTACCATTTATAATCATATATTTTGTTTTTTCGACATTAAGTTTTAACCTTTTCCTAATTAACCAATTATTTATATTTTTTAAATCCCTATTCATTTTTACTATGCAATCTGCAACCGAATCACCATAAGTGTATAAAAGCGAGTCATCCGCAAATAATATCAGCTTAGCAAAGTTTACTGCAGTCACCATGTCATTTATGTAGATCAGAAACAGAAGTACCCCGAGCACAGAGCCCTGAGGGACCCTAAATAACACATAGACTGCATGGGATAGAACATCATTAACTTTGTTCCTTTGTCTGCGATTCGCCAAATATGACTTAAACCAGCATAACTCTGTATTTTTTATTCCTATCGCATCCAATTTTGCTACTAGGATGTTTTTATCAATCGTTTCAAAACGAAAAGCCACTACAACCTTTTTCTCGTCAATAACTTGCTTCCAATTCGCGATGACCAAATTAAGAACCGACTCACAACTATGGTTTTCTCTGAACCCAGATTGATTTTCCGTGATTATACTATTCAGGTTTAAATATTCCACAAGCTGAGCGTATACAATTTCTCCATAATTTTCGACTCGATATTCATCATATTGATTGGTCTGAATTCACTACATAATTTAGTATTATTAACCTTTTCCACACTACAGTCAAACTGTAACTACAGTCTCCTTCCAGTTTTCAGGAAATACTCCAGTAAATAATGATTCATTAATAATATCAATTAGATTACGTGATATAAGATCATACGAATCAAGAATCATTTTCACTTTTAATCCATTGAAATCCTTTTTGTTGTTCTTTGATTTTAATGTGGTTTTTAAATCAGTTGAATTAATTGCTTTAAATTTAAACGTACTTGCACAGTTGCTTAAAATTATATTCTGATATGCTACATATGGGATACTGCTATTAATGTCTATTACGCTATTTACAAAGTATTTATTAAAATTATTTGCAATGTCAATATCATTTCGACAAATTATGCCATTAAAACTTATATTATTGATATTGCTTTTACCCTCATTTAAAACAACCGTTTTTATTGTTTTCCACATTTTTGACTGTTCGGTGTTTAAAATTATATTACATATATACGAGTTCTTAGCTTTATCAAGCTCTTTCTTATATTTGTTTCTCTCTAATTTATATATATCCCAATGGGTTTCACTGCTTGTTGAAATTGCTTGATAGTACCAATTCTTTTTCTCGTTTTTCATTTGACGAAGTAAACGATTAAACCAAGGATTTCGATTGTTATTTAGTGTTATATACCCAGCTAAATGTTGTGCAATGCTTGCCAACTCGTTACTAAAAATGTTAGCTTTTTCATTAATGCCAACCGAGAAAAATGTAGTTATAATTTGACTGCCGAATATCAAATTGCGAAATAAGCTTTTTCCATATCTGAGAATTTTTATAGATTTTGGCAAAATACTGGTAATATTATTGTTTTCTTTAATGTTTATTTCAATCGCCTCATGATCACTAATTTTGTTATTTTTATCGATTTTAGCTGTTATTAATTTTTTGTGGTTAGTTACAACATAATCAATAAGAGTTCTACTCGTATTCGTTATTCTAGTAGGTTCATTCACAATTTGTATAAGATTAGAGTCATTGAGAATCTGCCTAACATCTGCACATAAAGATTTATTTGCAGAAAAACTTCCCAACCAATCAATATTAAAATCTCCAACTAATAAAACCAATTCATTCAATTCATGTAAATACTCGACCATATCATTTAAGTGATTAATAAAAGTTCCTTGTGGATAAGCACTGTTATTAGTTTTATTCTTACTACCATGTACCACAGATTCCTACCATAATTAAAGGACTTCAATACTTCAGAATACCAGTGATCCTTTATATAAATTAGAATACCACCAGTGTGTCTTGAATCACAATTTACTCTTACCATGTTATAATTATTGATCTTTACCAAGTTGTCAGTATCATCGTTATGTAAATGCGTTTCAGCCAAAAATATAAAATCATGTTCTCCACTATTACCAATTAATTCAATTTCATTGAAGCTATTAATCAACCCTTGTATATTTGTATAAAAACCTTTAAAAATTTCCTTATTTTGTTCTTGATTTATATGTTTGGTACACTTCTGATTTACTTGCGTTGCTGAATTATCATTTAATTGCTAAAATATTTTTCTCCTTTCAATATTTATCTTTCTCTTAAAAACTTCACAACTTTATCAAAGGCATTGTGGCAGGTGTTTAAATTTAATTTAAAATCCCTATTTATTTTTATACAATTAATGCACTCATATTCACTCTTGTTACATTTATGGTTCTCATCATAATCCTTCGCGCACTTAAAACAAGATTTTGTTGTAGCGGTGCAATCCTTCGTTGGTGTTAATATCCTAAACACTTATAGCATCTTTTTATAAATATACCATCATAGACTCTGCAATAGTCCCATCCTAGCCTAACACTTCCTTCCTTCATAATCTGATTATAGGAATCAACATCGATCTCTATCACCGCTACATATGGATTAAATTTATGTTTACCTTTGCAAAATACTTTGAGTTCCATATCACTATTGTTTAGATAATCGTTTTGAACTTTTAAATTATTTACTACGTCACCTTCCTTTATATCTTCAGAGATTCCCATTATACGAACTCGAGGTTTTCTAGATTTTACAACATTAATTTTATAGTCATCGCCTAATGCATTTTCAGCTGCTGCTTTAAATTTTGCGCCAGATAAGTCATCCTCACAAACAACAACTAAGGAGCCTTTTTTTGTACCTTACATTCCCCTTAGTTTGAATCCCCCTGAAATCGGATCAATATTAGCTTTAACCACTTTTTAGTTCCATGTGCATTTTGATCTTTTTTTGGTTCAACAATAATAGCTTTCGATTTCTTAATAATCTCTGAAAACAATTTCGTTGACTGACCTTTCACTTTAATATTTCTAATTTCATCTAACCCTCTATTCTCATAAACACTTAGTTTATTTACACCATCTAAAATATTTTTAAGCTCGGTTTCTTGGTTTGCTATTTTTTTCTTGTTCTCATTCACCGTTAATAGTATTGCTTCAATTTTACTTATTATAGTTCTTTTGTAATCATTACATTGATCACACACAAATATAATATTTTCTTTTGCTTTAACTATATCCACATCGTACTGAGATAAGTTCACACATTTAGGATGATATACAAAACCACATAAATCGCTATAGGTAATGAATGACTCATTTCGAAAACCTTTATCGCACTTTTTACAGCTCATCGACATTTTACCTTATATGCTTTCAATTTTTATTTCTTAGTGGTAGCGTATATGCTACCACTATTCTTTCAAAAAATTGCTATTTTGATATCCTAGAATGTGCTAACACTGTTGAAAATTTTAAGAAGTATGTATGTGATATGTACTATGTGATTTTGATGACAGTTCTTATTTTGTTTACAAACTTGCAATATGTATATTAAATTTTATGATAGTTTTTAGTTGAAGTTTATTAAATATTAATTATTTATTATTATATACTAGCTAATACCCGGTGCGCGTTGCTGCGCCTCTTAATAGTTAAATTGAAGTTGATAATACAGCAAAAAGTTAACACAAAAAGTACACACGGTTTACACATGTAAATTTTAATTTAATCTTTTTAAAAAGATTTTTCTAGGATTATTCTAGTAATTTTTGAAACTTTCTGTAATTCAAAGCAGTACAAACTACTTTCCAAAATTTAACGTAATTTACTTCCAAAAAAATTTTTTTGACTAACCGTAGGACCGACTGTTAACAGGCTTAACTCCATTTTCAAGTTGCTTCACACATATAAAATTTGAGGTCACCGGTCAAATCGTTTCTAATTTAGAGTAAAATAACCAAAAACTTTATAAAAAGCTGTTGGGCCGCAATGGGTTAATGGAACTTAACAAAATTTATTTTGGGGCTTTCTTGAAAGCCAAAGCAGAATTTCGTACAGTCGGACAAAATTTGGACACAAAATTTTTTTTGACCAACCGTCGGCCCGACATGGGTTAACAAATTCCAAAACTGTTAATAGTGTCAACTCAATTCTTAAGGAGCATCACGTATACAAAATTTGAAGTCAATTGGTCAAACAGTTTCGAACTTAGAGTAAAGCATTGAAAAAACCTATAAAAAGCTGTTGGGCCGCAATGGGTTAATGGAACTTACCAAAATTTTTTTTGGGGCTTTCTTTTAAGCCAAAGCAGAATTTCGTAAAATCGGACAAAATTTGGACCAAAATTTTTTTTGACCACCCGTCGGCCCGACATGGGTTAACAAATTCCAAAAATTTTAATAGTGTCAACACAATTCTCAAGGAGCATCACGTATGCAAAATTTGAAGTCAATTGGTCAAACAGTTTCGAATTTAGAGTAAAGTATTGAAAAAACCTATAAAAAGCTGTTGGGCCGCAATGGGTTAATGAAACTCAACAAAATTTTTTTTGGGGCTTTCTTTTAAGCCAAAGCAGAATTTCGTAAAATCGGACAAAATTTGGACCCAAAATTTTTTTTGACCACCCGTCGGCCCGACATGGGTTAACAAATTCCAAAATTCTTAATAGTGTCTACTCAATTCTCAAAGAGCATCACGTATACAAAATTTGAAGTCAATCGGTCAAACCGTTTTCATTTTAGAACAAAGAAGTTTAAATACTTGCACCACAGCCCCAACTTGGCGGTCCGTTAGAGCAAAATTTTTGGGCCACGATTTCCTTCCGAACCCAAAAACCTCTATATACAAATTTTCATGAAAATCGGCTGGGCAGTTTAGGAGTCTATTCGCTACAAACAAACAAACAAACAAACAAACAAACAAACAAACAAACAAACAAACTTTCATTTTTATATATATAGATTATTGTTATTATTATTATTATTATTATATATTATTATTATATTAAATTTTATAATAGTTTTTAGTTTTAGTTTATTAAATATTAATTATTTAGTGTAATGCTAAAAGTTTTTAAATTCCTGAGAGATCTGTTAACTAGCTCCTTAACTGGTAGGGTTACAGAAAAAAGTTCTTCCATGAAACTATTTTTTTTTTCAATACTTACCCGTAGTTAAAATGTTTTTTCTCTATTTCAAATGGCTTAAAAGTGTTTATAAACATACAGACAGACAACCGGACGAACGGACAGAGTGAAACTAATAAGCACATTTATAAAAATTTTTTTGAAAATGTGCTAAAAACTAATCGTAGTTTGCTGCTTGCCAATTGTTTTGTAATCAAATTTAATACTTTTGAATTTCAAAAAATGTATACATAATATAAATTTAAGGACTTTAATCTTCTATCTATCTATCTATCTATCTATATACATATATAAAAGCGAAAGTTTGTTTTGCTATTTTTTTCTTGTTCTCATTCACCGTTAATAGTATTGCTTGTATGTAGCGAATACACTCCTAAACTGCTCAGTCGATTTTCAAGAAAATTTGTATATAGAAGTTTTCAGGTACGGAAAGAAATCGTGGGCCAAAAATTTTGCTCTAAAGGACCGATATTAATGAAAATTTGTATATAGAGGTTTTTGGGTACGGCAAGAAATCGTGGGCCAAAAATTTTGCTCTAAAGGTAAATGCATAGGATTACCATATCAAGTTGTCAAGTCAAGTTGGGGCTGTGGTGCAAGTATTTTAACATTTTTCTTCTAAAATGAAAACGGTTTGATCGATTGACTTCAAATTTTGTATAAATGATGCTCCTTAAAAATTGAGCTGACGCAATTAACTGTTTTGGAATCCGTTAACCCATGTCGGTCCGACGGTTGGCCAAAAAATATTTTGGAACCAAATTTTGTCCAATTTTGCGAAGTACTGCTTTTGCTAAAAAGAAAGCCTCAAAAAAAACTTTACTCTTAATTAGAAACGATGGTTTGACCGGTTGACTCCAAATTTTATATGGCTGAAGCACCTTGAAAATGGAGTTGAGTCTGTTAAGCGACTAGGTGTTTGGTAACATTATTTTCCATTCTATTCCACCTTTCTCAACTTGTTTAAAATCCAACTAGGATCCCTGACCGTGCTTATCAAGAAGGAAACCTCTTGGATCTGTTTCTAACCACACACCCTGAAAAGTATGTGGTTTCAGTTGGTTTCATCCTGGGGAGCTCTGATCTTTGTTTGGTCAACACAAGCTTCCAGGCAAGCTCAGTATCCAACCAAAGGCCCCTCCCCAAAAAATTAGCATTGCGCTATAGCCATGCTAACTGGGAAGGTCTAAACAATTTTTACAAAACCTTTGATTGGTCACTGTATTTCCGTGGTAGGAATGTCGACTTTGTCGATTATTCTACTTGGAATGAGATTATTTATACGTCACTCTATGAAATCTATTAAACGGAAACTCAAAACTTGGTTTAATCGTATTTGCAAAGAAACCATTTTTAAAAAAGAGGAAGCCTTCAAAAAGTACCGGGACAGTGGTTTGGAGTTATCAACAAGCTAAAATTCGGTCACACATATCTTCTAAACGGTTCAAGCTAGTGTCTTGAAATTTGAGGAAAAGTTCGATCCTCAAGAATTAGTGGGAGTCGGTTCACAAAATTTTTTTGTCAAGACCCCTGTTTAGGAGCTACAGGGGCTCGAAAATTGAAATTTAGCTATTTTTAAACACCTGTAACTTAAATACCAGTTCAAAATTTTTTTTAGTTATATACGAAATTAAAAGTTCTTTAATTATATTTCAACATGTGTCAAAGGTTTTTCTTAGTTTTGAAGGGTGAAAAAGCTACAGCCTCCGAAAATTTCAAAAAAGCCCCACTATTGTCTTCTTTTAAATTTTTTGCAAAAGTCCAAAAGGATTTGCTATCCTTGAGCATGTGTATTAGTTTTTGTTTCAAGCTTTGGTTGAACAAGAATTTTTGCTTGTTGATAACTCTCTTGCATCTGTTCCGAACCACTATATAGTTGGCCCTGTGATCATCCAAACTACTGTCCCGGTACTTTTGAAGGCTTCCTCTTTTTTAGAACGCAGAAGAGCTACTGGAAAAGTGAAGCCAGGCTTTGTTATGAACATTAAAATCCTCCACCAGAACAATTTTAGTTTCAGGATAACAACCGAGAATTTCATTGATCTGGTTTGAAAGGTTTTCAATTTCTTTAACAGTTTCCTGCTCACTTGAATTGGATTATCTGTATAGAAAACAGAAATGTATATCATGCTTTGCAACATGGATTTTGACCCAACCGTAACTGAAAGTTGGGATAAAAGATTTATATTTGATTAGAATGTTAAAAGCAATTTCATTTTTATTTAGATGGCGATACCTCTTTTAGGAACGAAGTGTAAAATAAGTGAGTAGCCGTTAATATCGAAGTTAACATTGTGACCACTAACTTGAGTTTTACATAGAGCTAGGATTGCCGGTTTAATTGAATTTAGATGACCTTCAACGGCATGGAAGTTCGTTTGTAAACAACGAATATTACAAAAATTAGAAGGAATAGAGAATTAAAAAAAAAAAAAAAAAAAATTAAAAATCTAAGAGAAATATTAAAATAAGAAATTGAAAATTAGAAACAAAACGTTTAATCATGTACGATTTATTCAACCTAAATTGACAACACCTGTTTAAAGAAAAAAACAAAACATAAGAATAAAAGTCTTACTTTGATCGAGATATCGGTTTATAACTACGTCCAACAGATTTTAACTTGCACGATATAGAATCTATATAGAAACTATATGTGCCCTTATTGTAGTAGGTACAACCAAAAACTCAATCAAAATAAAACAACTTATTTATTGTATTTATGTAGGTATTATATTTGCAATCTGAAAACGGTTAAAATAAACCTTAAGTTTTATAAGCCCTCTTTAGGAGTTATGAGGGATCGAAAATTAAAATTTTGTTATAAACTTAAAAAGGGTTCTGAAAATTGAAGAAAGCGTCTGTTAGTTTTAACCAGTTTTGCTTAAAGTTTCAAATTTTGGTGGAGTTCACAATTAGTTTATTCCTAGAACCTAAATAAACTCAGAAGAGTGAGGCATGTGGGTGGTGACAGGTCCTCGAGAAGCAACATAAGTTTGCTTAGTAAAAATTTTTGGGACCTTCCCCATTTAAAGGCTAATAAAGGATTTAAAAGTTATAACTTTTTTTTTTTTATAAATCAGTAATTTATTCATTAGTGTATATTTTTCCAAAATTAAACGTTAACATTGAAGCTCCAACATAATATTTTGCACTTGAAAGCAAATTTTCTTGAGTGCATTATAAGTATTCTAAGTATTGATTCCACTATTTTTCATAATTAATATTGAATTGATGAAATAACTAAATTATAATATTATCATTTATTTTTATATATATTTTTATATCATTTATTTTTATATATATTTTTATAAAAATAAATGATAGTCTTAGAATACTTATTATGAAACACTATATAATTTTGAAAATGTAATTTTTTTAAAGCCCGTGGTTTTTTTTCATCACTTATTTTATCATCATATTATAATTTTTCAATAATTTATTAAGTGTATGTGAATATAAAAATTATGAGAAAAGCTCTGTTTTCATACCGAGTACCTCGCAAATGTGATATAATTTTCAAATAGCGTGAAGTCGCCATTGATTGGACGAACTGTTGGCGGTTTTCTTTTAAATTATTATAAATATGTCAAAATGTCAAACAGCAAAGTAGTAAACTGCTTTCAGTGTAAAATGAAATTAAATTCAAAAAAATTTAAGGCTATTCAATGTAAAGGAGGATTTAGAAACTGGTTTCATTGCCAGTGCGTGGGAATAGAGCAGCAAGATTGTGAAAACGATGAGAGTTCCTGGATCTGTATCTTTGACGAAATTCTAATAACTGTTAAAGTTACATGAAATTTTAAACATGAAATGCGCATTCGATTCCATCATCGAGCAAAATGTTGGTTTATGAAATGAAAATGCAATACTAAAGAAAAGAATTGAAAAAAACCGGATAGAGATTGTAAAGCTAAAACAAAATTAGTATATGGACACACTCGAGTTTTTATTCAAAAATCGTGAATAAGCTCGGTATTGATGTCAAAGAAAATGATTTAAAATCCACATATAGAAAAAATGCATTAGCCAAGAATTCAGGTGAACCCAAAAAATAATTGTAAAATTTAATAACCCACAGGTAAGAAATAGTATTATACAGAAAAAACGAAATATAAAACTAGATATGTCAATTCTTAACAATAACAAGCGATGAAAAAAACCAAGGGTTTTTAAAAAAGTACATTTTAAAAATAATAGAGTGTTTCGTACTGAGTATTTTATCGGACTATAATGTTGAAGCTTCAATGTTAACGTTTAATTTAAGAAATATATACGTTGGTGACTAAGTTACTACTTACTTATAGAAACAGTAATTTTTTTAATTTTTAAGTCCTAATAGCCCCTCTATGGGGAAGGTTGGGTTGCCCAATTTCTCAAGGGTCTAATCCTCACTAGGTTCAAGGAATTAAATTTTGAGTTATATCAAAATTTGGAATTTTACGTAGAATTTTACTATTTAAGCAAAAATGGTTAAAACTGAGAGACACTTTCATAAATTTAAAGAACCGGTTTTAAATTTAAAAAAATCTTTTAACATATGTTAAAGTATAATGTTGGACCTTAAAATTTTGTATATTAACGAAAAAAAATTTGAACAGGTATTCAATTTACAGGTGTTTAAAAATAGCTAAATTTCAATTTTCGAAGCCTTATAGCTGCTAAACAGGGGGCTTGAAAAAAAATTTTGTTAACCGACTCCTACTAATTTCTAAGGATCTAACTTGACCTAAAATTTTAAGACCCTAGCTTAAACCGTTTAGAGGATATGTGAGGCCAAAAGTTTTGCAAAAATTGAGTTTTACATAATGGTAAATTTTAGTACCATATGGCAACCCTGTACATTTTAGTGATGTATTTTTGGAAAGCCTAAGAAATCAGCTCTTTTGCTTTTTATAGATTGAAAATATAACTAACAGAACTCTTATTATACCAATTTAAATATAGGGCTTTTTTGGAATTTGCGGGGGCTGTAGCTTCGTCACCCTTCAAAATTAAGAAAAACCTTTGACACATGTTGAAATATAATTAAAGAGCTTTCATTTTGTAAATCACAAAAAAAAAAATTTGAACAGGTATTCAAATTACAGGTGTTTAAAAATTGCAAAATTTCAATTTTCGGGCCCTTATAGCTGCAAAACAGGGGACGTGACAAAAAAAATTTCTTAACTGACTTCTACTTATTTCTGAGGATCTAACTACTCCCAAAATTTCAAGACCCTAGCTAAGCCCGTTTAGAAGATATGTCTAGCCAAAAATTTTGCAAAAATTGAGTTTTGCATAATAGTACATTTTAGTAGCGTATGGCAACCCTAAACATTTGTCTTTTAAAAATTTATAAAGTTTATTAAACCAGCTACTTTTGCCGTTTTCAAATTAAAAATACACCTAATAGAACTCTTGTTAAAACAATTTGAATATAGGGATAACTATATAGGAATATAGGGAATTTGAATATAGGAACTTTGGGGGGCTGCAGCTCCGTAACGGGTGGGGCTACAGAAAAAAATCTTCTACGAAAGTATTTATTTTGTAATACCTACTCGTGGTTAAAATTTCTTATCTCTATTTCAAACGATGTAAAGTTTTTGTAAACATACGGACAGACGGACAGAGTGAAACTATATAGGCACATTTTTACAAAATTTTTGAAAATGTGCTAAAAACGAGCATAACGACATAAAGATAACCAATGACAATAATAAATTAAAAGTAATATTTATCAGCGAAGCTCTAGTTTAAAATTTCAGTCTTTTATTTAAAAAAGCAAAGGGTATGTATATATAACAACCCTGTCAAATTTTTATGGGTTAGAAATGGGAAAATATTTATTAGGAAATCAGATAATAAAACAAAATTAATCAAATACTTAATGCAAGTGATCTAAATGTGGAACAATGTACATGATTAAATTTTGCCACTTCAAACATGTGTAAATAGATGTAATTGTGAAACTTATGTAAAATTTCAAATTAAATGTTGAAAGTTTGAAAAATAAAAACGATGAGATATCAATTATATTGGATGAGTTAAAAACTTTAATTCATATAACTATATTCACAGAAACCTGGCTACTTGAACATGATATTGATACTATATATAATATTTGTACATATAGCAATCGACTTTAACAAAAAAAGTGTAAATATTGGTGCAATGTATAGGCCACCTGAAAAAAACAAAGAAATCATTAATAATTTTAATTAAAAGCTGGAATGTGATCTTATTAAACATTGCAAAACTGATACTTATATTTTTGGAGACTTCAACTACAATATACTGAGTGAAAACGATCCTGATGTTGAATTGTGTAAAACAATCGTAGAAAGCAATGAATTCCTTTTTGCAGACAACTCTATAACCCGACCAATTTCTCAAACCTGCCTCGATCACATAATTACAAATAATCCACAAATAACTATAAATATTAATTACCTTAATACAGATATATCCGACCACTAACTTAATAATCGCAGAAATAAACAATCACAAAACCTCGAAAAGTAAACATAATAAATATACTACTGTCAAAATCACAAATATTAGTCAGATAAAACAAAAACTTCAAAAAAACCCAATAATTTTAAAATCAATCAAATAATTTTAAAATCAATCACAAAAAAAACCCAAGCTCACAATTCATAAATAATGATAAACAAAATAGTGATACCACTCATAAAAAAACTTCGAAGATAAAGCACAAACCAGATTGGTATGATCATAAATGCACTCTAGCAAATAATACAAAAAAATGTTGGCACAATAAATTTGTAAAAGATTATAATAATGAATTTCATCAAAGTAAATATAAGTATTGGCTTAAAAAATATACAGCCATTAAAAGGAAAAAAAGAAAGAATTATGACCAAAACAATTTTGAGAAAGCAAATGGTAATCCACAAAGAACATGGAAACATATTAAAAATATTATCAACAACAACGCGAAAAATCAACATGAATTCTTTATAGATCCAGATTTAGATAATAATGAAAAAAAAATAATTAAACTAAATAAATTTAACAAGTTTTATGCTGAGGTGGGAAAATTATTGGCGGAAAACTTTAATTCAATAAATTACTACCCGAAAATAAGAACGAATACAAAATTTACCTGATACAAATTCAGCAGGCTATGTTAATATACAAACCAAGGTTTTGAAAACTTGTATGGAGGAATTAGCGAACAATATATGTGATTTAATTAATGATTCGATTCAACAATATATCAATAGCGTCGATTTAAAGTAAAATAATGGAAACATATGTAAATCAGCAACTAACGGAGTACTTGACAAATAACAACATTACAGATAGAGACCAATATGGGTTCTGTAAATTTTATTTGACTTGAGTAACATTTTGAAACTCCATATAAGTGCTCGATTCATTATATAACTAACCGTGTGTAATTTTCGTCTTCCTGGTAATTACTTTTAAGAAAATTCATATTGGTTTAAATAAGTTGTGTGGCAGCTCCCCGAAGCTTTGGTTTGGTTTTAACCAGAAGCAATAGGGAACCTCAAAAATGTCCAACAAATGTATTGTGTGAATTTCAAAACTCTAGCTCTAATTTTTCAATTCTATCTCTTTTAATTAATTTTTAAAATTAAAGAAATTTTACCAAAAGTAGTTTAGTTTTAAGGCCAAAGTTTCTACAATATTTGGTTGGTCTACTGTAGAAGGTTCGAGTAGCTGCCATACAACTTCTTATTTTATATGAGCATTACTCTATACCTATTTAACTTATTTAAAAAAAAACAAGTAAAGAAACAGTCAGTCGGTGCAACCGACTTAGAAATACCCTACACCTATTTGGTTCAAATTTAAGGACATATCCATAAGTCATTTTAACACCATAGAAGCTGTTATTAATTTGATCGTAAGACATAGCTAACCAAATTAACTGTATAATACTAAAAACATTTTCTAATTACACTATCTATTAAAAAATACTACAAATTCTTACTAATTTATCTATTTAAAAATATTAAAAAACAAACAAACTTGAAATAAATGAAAATATATTTATTCCAATTCAATTACAAAATGAAAAAATTCTAATTATTAAATTTTGTGATAAAAAGATAATCAAAGCATAATATATTTAATAATCCAAATTTTTAAAAATTGCAATTATTTTAAATGGTTAGTTTATATACCTAATAGAAAAGCTTATAAACGCAAAATATGCAATAAATGTATTTCTAAAATACAATTACAAATTTAGACCTTTTCATATAATTCATTTAAATATAAAAATAAATTTTACATAAATGCAGCAAGCACCTTTGAACATAGCTGAACCACTACAATTAAGTCTAGATTTCGGAGACACATAGGACATAGGAAATATATTCTTTGGCTTCGAAATTAAACTCGACCACAACCAATTCCCATGGTGCTTTCATTACTAGTAACTTACTGTTAAATTTCATCAAAATACCGGCATTATTTTTTGAGTTATGGTGTTTTTAAGATATATGTTTGTTAGTCCTTGAACTTTTCAAGGGTTCCAGAACCCGAAATTATGGTACGATTTCGCCCATATGCAGTCCCGTCATACTTTCAATACTAGTTAACCCTTGTACACAATTGGAACGCTCTATCTTAATTTTAAGTTACTAGTTTTATTAATTTCGATGATAAGCTTTTACACATTGGGGGGTCTAAGAGAGGTTCTGAACCACCACTCCAATTGATCCCAAATTAGGGGGGCACGCAAGAAATAGTAAAGAACACCCTGGGCCAAATTTGAAGCTTGTACATTTGTTTCAAGTTACTATCTTTATTAATTTCGAAAATATGCTTTAAGGTTCTAAGAACTGAGTGGCTGGTCCCCGATCCACTACTCCAATGGGGCCCAAATTTCAAAGACACTTACGAAATAGGAAGGGACACCCTGATACCAAATTTGGAGGTTCTATCTTCATTGGTTTCGGAATTATGCTCGTTTGGCCTAAATTCGATCAAAAAGTTCTAAGTTCCGAACCCATTGTCCAATCCTCACCGTACGTAATCACCGCCGTAGTTTCGCTGCCAATAACCTACAGCACAAATTTCATGAAGATAGCCTCATTAGTTGTTGAGTTATCGTGATTTTTTATATATGTTCCTTAGCCCTGACATCGATTAAAAGGTCCGGAATCCGAACCGTTGGGCTGATTTTGCCCTTATATAGTCCGCGCTGTACTTATAGTACTAGTTAACCGTTGTACACAATTTGAACGGTCTATCCTAATTTTAAGTAACTATTTTTAGTAATTTCGATTATAAGCCTTTAAAACTTGGGAGGTCTGAGAGGGGTACAGAACCACCACTCCCATTGATCCCAAATTAGGGGAACACGCAAGAAATAGTAAAGAACACCCTTGTGGCAAATTGGAAGCTTCTACATTTTTTCAAGTTGTTATCTTTATTAATTTTAAAGATATGCTTCAAGGTCCTCGGAAATGTGTGGCTGGTCCCCGACCCACTACTCCAATGGGACCTAAATTCACAAGACACTTAGGAAATAGGAAGGGACACCCTGAAACTAAATTTGGAGGTTCTATCTTCATTGGTTTCGGAATTATGCTCGTTTGGCCTAAATTCGATCAAAAAGTTCTAGGTTCCGAACCCATGGTCCAATCCCGACCTTACGCAATTCCCGAAGTAGTTTCATTACTAGTAACCTACAGCACAAATTTGATGAAGATAGCGTCATTAGTTGTTGCGTTATCGTGATTTTTTATATTTGTTCATTAGCCCTGAAACCGATTAAAAGGTCCAGAATCCGAACCCATGGGCCGATTTCGCCCATATGCAATCCCCGCCGTACTTTCAGTCCTAGTAACCTACAGTTAAAATTTCATCAAGATAGCTCCATTATTTTTTGAGTTATCGTGCCTACGGACGGACGGACGGACGGACGGACGGACATGGCTATATCGACTAAGGCGGTCACGCTGATCACAAATATATATACTTTTCCATATCTAGCTCGCTTCCTTTAGGTGGTTACAAACACCATACCAAAGTTAATATACCCCTTTACCTATTCTATAGGTGTAGGGTATAATAATTTCATGGAAGATATTTTTTCTGTAGCCCATCATGCCACGAAGCTTCAGCCCCCCCAAAATCGGAAAAGCTCTTAGGTAAATTGCCATAACAAGAGTTCTGTTAGGTATATTTTCAATCTGTAAACGGTTAAATACAGCTTTTATAAGCTTTATAAAGTTTTTAAAGGCAAATGTACTAAATTTTACCGTTATGCTAAACTCAATGTTTGCAAAATTTTTAGCCCTATATATCTTCTGAACGGATTAAGCTAGAATCTTGAAATTTTCGAAGAAATTAGATCAGCAGAAATTAGTACTAGTCGGTTATTTTTGTGTCACGCTCCCTGTTTAGGAGCTGTAATGGGTTGAAAATTGAAATTTTTCTATTTTTAAACACCTATTAATTGAATACCTGCCTAATTTTTTTGTTTCTGTAACATTATATTTCTCCTACATTATTGTAACATTATTTGTCTCCTACATTATATTTGAACACATGTCAGTTTCAAGGTTTTTCTTTAATTTAAAAGGGGTTCTGTAAGTTGAAAAAAGTGTCTTCTAGTTTTAAACAGTTTTGCTTAAATTCTAGAAAATTTTAGGAAAATTTAAAATATTCGTGGAATTTGGAATTTTGTACCTAGAACCTGAAAAAATGGAGTGGTGGAGTGCAGATGGGGGGATGGGCGGATCCACAAGAATCATCATAAGTTTGCTTTGCAAAAATTTGGGAACCTTCTCCATTGAAGGGCTATTAGGACTAAAAAATAAAAAATTTGATGTTTTTATAAATCAGTAAGTTTGGTAAAAATAGGTCTTGGCATAGTAGTTATACAAGTTCAAAATTTAAAATTGCGGAAAAAAAATAATTTGTCACATGATTTTTAAAAAAAAAAAGAAATCACAAGATTTTGCCTAACAAGGATTCCAAACTTGTATTTCATTAATACGTACTTCTGTTTTCTATAATTCATTCAGACATACTTGATACTTTTCTCTTGTATTGGGGAAGACATAAGAATTTATTTCTAAAAAACTAATTTCTTTTCTGAATAAAACTAAAAGAGTAACGAAATATTATTTCGATTTAAACCAAAAATTTTACAAAAATTGAGTTTGAATTATGCTAAATTTTAGTATGGCAACCCTAAATATTTGTCTTTTAAAAATTCATAAAGTTTATAAAAGCAGCTCTCTTTTACCATTTTCAGATTGAAAATACACATAATAGAACTCTTGTTATAACTATTTGAATATAGGGCTCTTTCCAATTTTGGGGGGCTGTAGCTCCGTAACGGGTGGGGCTACAGAAAAAAATTCCTCTACGAAATTTTTTTTTTTGCAATACCTACTCGTGGTTAAAATTTCTTTTCTCTATTTCAAACCGTGTAAAAGTTTTTGTAAACATACGGACGGACAGACGGACGGACAGAGTGAAGCTATATAGGCACATTTTTACAAAATTTTTTAAAATGTGCTAAAAACGAGGAAGAGTGTAGTAGAACAGACTATGTTAACTCTGGAATATCCGTATGACCGTAATATAAACATTATATCATCGGGTTAATTACTTTTGGCAAAATTTCAAACATAAAGCTTTATTAGGTGTAGTGTAATGCTCATATAAAAGAAGCAGCTACTCGAACCCACTGCAGTAGACCAATTTTGCAGAAACTTTGGCCATAACAAAAAACTATTTTTCACAAAATTTCAGACACCCACCTTCAATTGGTATAGAGTAATGCTCATACAAAAGAAGGAGTTGTATGGCAGCTACTCGAACCCTAGACCACAATGGCTGGATTTCAATAGCGAAAACAAAATTTTTTTTTATTTTTTTTTTATTTATTAAAGAATTGAGATAGAAAGTAAAACTGGTATAAATCTCTTCTATAATCTAACTTAAAAACTAATTTAATATTTAAAGTTATAATAAATATTAATAAAATTTAATACACAGATTAAAATTTTAGATACATTACATTTTTTTTTTTGCTTTTTTATATATTTTTCAATTATTTAATTGGGGTAGTACAGCTTTCAAACGTTTGTTGAATAACCTTATGTTGGGAGCATACTTTATATAGGCAGGAAGACTATTGAAGCTTTTTATGCCATTAAACATAATATCTCTTTTACCTCTTTCAGTTCTGGGTGCTTCTAATCGATAATGTTCCGCACTTCTTGTGAAGTAGCTATGAATTGAAGCATTGGTTTGTATTTTCAAATTGGTTTTGGTTAAGTTATGTGATAGTTTATAAATCAACTTGCAGTTTTCCAAAAATATTGTTTGTTCAACAGTAGGTAAATTTCGATCAGAATACAATGATGTAGTTGGAGAATCATATGGAAGTCTGTATAAAATTTTAATAGCTCTGTTGATAATAGCGCTAACTGAACTAATAACGTATTTGCTACTTTGACTCCAAACTGGAATAAAAAACCTTATTTTAGACTGAATGTGGGCATAGAAGACCAATTTAGCTATATCTTCACTTAGTTTAGGACACCTTCCAATTGCACCAGTTAATGATAAAACGGCTTTTTTTAAATTATCTATGTGAATTTTCCAAGATAGATCTTCATCAATAAGTAAACCTAGATATTTCGAAGATTTTACTCTTTGTATTTCTTGATTATTAATATTGATTGATAGATTAATGTTTACTTTATTTTTTTGTTTAAATATGATGAATTCAGTTTTAGAGACGCTAATTGTTAATCTCTTATGATTTAGCCAATCACTAACTTTGTATAAATCATTATTAATATTTTCTTCCAGTTGGTTCTTATTTTTACCTTTGTACAGAATTATTGTATCATCTGCAAACATTGAATAATGTCCACTTAGCCCAATTTTGTTCAAGCTATTCACATAAGCTAGATAAAGAATAGGGCCTAGAACTGTGCCTTGTGGAACTCTAATTTGTAGACTTGCTTCTTCACTAATATGGCCTTTTATTCTGGTTTTGATTTTTCGAAAATTTAAATACGATTTAAATAAATTGGCTGCAACTCCTCTTATGCCCATAATAAAAAGGCTATTTATTAATATATCATGATTAACTGTGTCAAAAGCTTTTTTTAGATCTAAAAGAATAGCGGCTGCGTAGTTATTTTTATCTAACGCCATATTTATGAAATTAACAACTTCAAGCGCAGCGGATTCTGTGCTGCTTCCGTTTAAAAAACCAAATTGATGGTCATCAATTAGATTTGAATTTGTGAAGAATGCAATTAAACGACGTTTAATAACCTTTTCAATAATCTTAGATAGACAATTTGTCAAAGATATTGGTCTATAATTGTTAACATCTGTCCTTTTTCCTGATTTAAAAATTGGAGTGATAATACATTCTTTTGCCTTATTTGGAAAAACACCAGTCGATAAAATTTCATTTATTATATCAGAAAGCTTGTTTGATATTATGTGTCTAATTGATTTGATATGTTTTATTGAAATGCCATCTGGTCCAGGAGATGAGTTAGTTTTAAACGAGTTTATAATTTGTGTTATTTCATTACTATCTGTTGGAATAAAATAAATTGAGTTCTGATTTATGTGATCCTGTGTATTTATTACATTATTTGAAAAGTTGTTGAAGTTTTTATTTAACTTGCTACCGACGGTAGCGAAATGATCATTTAGAATATTAGCTGCTTCTAAATCAGAAGTAGTGATTTCCCCGGTGTTCTTTGTTACGTGTATTGCCGAACTCTCTTTAGAAATGTTCGAACTTAAGTGCTTATTAATAATTTTCCACAGCTGTTGAGAGTTGCAACTTTCACTTTTTTGGTTGTTAAAGTAGTTATCCTTTGCTTCTTTTATTAATTTTTGAATATAGTTTTTAATTTTTTTATACCTATTTTGCAAATCATAATTGTTTTTTTGTTTACGAATTTTAGCATAAAGTTTATTCCGTATTTTGATTACATTAAGTATAAAAGGAGTAATCCAATGGTTTTGTTTCCGTCTTCTAACTATTCTTGTTGAAGAAGCTAATGCTTTACTTTCATTTATACATTCGGTAATTTCATCATAAGAGTTACACATTTGGATTTTTTGCGCAACTAAGTTTTGGAAAGCATTCCAGTTAGTTTTTTCTACAGTTACTCTTGTCATTTGTTCGAGTATGACATCGCATTCTTCAATATTTATCTCCAAAACTTTGTGGTCACTAATAGGATTATCCGACAATTTGATCGTTGCATTAAAAGTTTTAAAATTGGCAATAACGTGATCAAGTATGCTTCCATGATTACAAGCAGATTGGCAACTGCAATTTACGGCTTGCCGAGTTATTCCGTTCATAGTGGTATCATTGATTATGTTAAAGTTGTATGATTCAACTATATTAATATAAGTAATAGTGTTTTCATTATTTGAAAGCAAATCTATGTTAGTATCACCTACTATGATACAGTTTTTACTGAAAGCCTTTAAAAGAATACCCACTGAATCGATGTAATCTATTTATCAATACCAGGAGCATTACACATTGTAATAATTTTAATGTTGGGTTTACAATTGAGTAGTTGAATTCCAATAGGATTAAATTTCTCATTTACAGAATTTGGTAATGCAAGAGAAGTAAATGCAATTTTGTTTTTTATATAAATTGCTGTTCCACCGCCCCTGTTACTTTCTCTGCAGGAATGGATGGATGAAAATTCAGGAATCTGCATAAATGGGATTTCGGATGAATAAATCCATGTTTCATTTAATATAACAATATCTGGAGAATGTGACTTAATTAATAGAGTTAGAATATTTATTGAATTATTTTTATTGACAATATTTATAGAACTCATCATTTTGATATGGGTGTCATATATTTATTCCAACTTTCTCTAACTTTTTGAATGTAGTCTCTATAGTTGTTATCAATATGTCTTCTGTATGAAGTTAAATATTTATTGACGTCTTCTTTGGAAATTCCTATTCTTTCATGGTAAGTGAAATATATTTGACATAGTTCCTTGTAATTTGTTGGTAATCCATCTTGATTTATTAAGACCTTTAAATTAGTTTGTGTAATTCCAGCATAACATATATCAGTATGATCATAAAAGTATGAAAGGAAGAGCCTGACATTATTGTAAATTCTGAAATCCCTTAGCCGCGAAAGCACATATATACTGTTACCTTCCTCTACTGCTTTGCGTGTTAATTTTACTATTGGTGGTTCAAGTGTGACAAAATGGTCTTTCTTTAAAGGTTCAGGTTTTGTTTAAGGATTAAGCGTTTCACCTTTGATCCAATTCGAATAATTAGGAATGGAATAGGATTTATATCATTGATATTATTAGTATTTTCATTTTTAACATTATTATTTCCATTATTTGTTATATTATTAACATTATTGATCTTATTTTGTGTGTTTATAATGTCTTTCTTATTACCCCATAGTTTAGATAGATATTTGTTAAACACATTGTGATTCATTTTATTTAAAGAATTTTTTTTAGAAGCAGTTTCTTTTGTTATTACTTTTTTATTATAATTTGCTGATGTAGCAGTTACATTTTTTGAATATTTATTTTTATCAGGTGGTTTATTTATTGTTATTTGGTTAGTTGAATTAGTTAATTTTGAGGTTAATGCTTTTTCCGTTTGTTCATTCAAATTAGTACAACTGTAGTTTTCTGCATATTCAGGAGAAGTATTTAGTGAAGTTTCACTTAAAATCATCGAATTATTTTTAACTAATTCGTCAGCATTTGACTGTAATTGCTAATAACCAATTTTCTTTTTTATTATGCTTAATTTATTTATGTAAACTGGGCAGTTTTTACTGAAAGTGTCGTGGTCATTATCTAAATTTAGTTTCAGCCTCTTATTAGCTTCAATTCAATTAATACATTTAACTACTTTCTTCTCTTTGCACTTACTCTTGGTATGTTTCTGAAGACAATTTGAACAAGCTTCTTCATTTTTACACTCAGCCGCTTTATGGTTGAACCCTTTACATTTAAAACATCTAAGCACTCTTAAGGCATCAAACACTTTGCAGCGTTCCCAACCAATTGATACTTTTTCCTCCTTATCAATTTCAATAATGGCATTATATTTATTTACCTCGTACATTTTTATTAATTTAATTTCACTCATTTCTAAGTGTTGATTTTGATCTTTTAGTTTATTTATCAATTCATCCTCCGAATACTTTGAGGTCATATGTACTATTTCAATTCTTGGTTTTAGTTCAGTAGGAATTTTGACTTGATACTTCTCGTCTAATTTACTTTCTATTGCAGATTTGATTTTATTTCTTTCTTGTACATTCTCTGCTTCCACGATAATTATTCCATTTTTTTTATTTTCAATATTATTAATTTTAAAGTTTTTTGGGTCTACCTTCTTATTTAATTCCATTCGTGTTATATTACACTTTTGTTTAGTTAACGGTTTAATAACTAAAGGTACTTTTTTTTTAATTACTGGAAAATTATTTTTGCTTACACTTGCATTTTGTTTTACAAGATCTGAATAAAAAATATTCTGACCTACATTTCGTTTGCTTTCATTTTCACTAAAGTTCACAAAGTTCATCGTTTTTTAATACCGTACTATGAATAGTCGTATTAAGTTTTTCACTTTCCGTTTGAAATAATTCTGTAATTTTCGAAAATTTTTCAAATTCTTTTTGCTGAACTTTTTTTATACTTTCTAACCGTTCAGTATATCTTTCTTCAAGCTTTTAATAGCTGCATTGTTTCTAATTCATTTTTTTTATCGCATTATTTGTTCAATTCAAACAATTTTACAATAAAATTTCTTATCTTATTCTTAAAATTAAGTTACAATTTAAATTAATATATATGTATATGAACATGTAAGTATATTAACTTAAAAAAATTTAAAAATAGCATAAATAACAATAAGTTACAAATTAAAAATGAAAAGATAAGATTTTCAATGTTTTTTAAATATTTTATGTTTTAATGTGTCTTTCTTTTGTGTAAAATCTATGTAGGTATGATTTGTATTTATTATCTATAGATAACATTCTGTGAATTGGTTCATTACACCCATAATTAGTTCTGTGATGTGTGGTAATGAATAGGATATTAGATCCACGATGCGATATTGTGTTAAAATCAATTTTGGTTTGAGATCTCAGGTGACATTATGTTGCCTTTTATTATTTTAGTTAGAAAAACAACAGCTGCATCCCTTCTAAGCTTAAGAGTATTTAGTTGAATTAATTTCAATCTATTTTCATAAGGAGGTAAAATTAAAGGGTCATTCCAACGTAAATTTCTTAAAGCAAGTATTTCTGAATCGATTCAATTCTATTACATGAATTTGATAGAAAGGTGACCATACTTTGCTGCCATACTCTAAGTTAGGCTTGACGAAACTTGTATAAAGAGATTTAAGAGTGTAGGGATCTTTAAATTCTTTAAACCATCGTTTTACAAATCCAAGCATTGAGTTTGTTTTATGAATAATAGACTCATGCAGCGCTCTGAAGTTAAGTTTACTGTCAAAAAAGACACCTAGATCTCTTATTGATTCAGTTTTATTCAAATTAGAATTATCGATAGAATAAATGAAGTTCAAATTATTAGAGCGCCGTAAATAGGTAACTTGTGCATATTTGGAAACATTAAGAAGAAGATTATTTATGGTGCCCAAGAAAAGAAATTATCAAGATCACTTTGAAGTAAGACCGCATTTCCCATTAAAGTAAATTTTTTTAAAAATTTTCATTTTGTCAGAGTAAATTTTCATATTGCCATGATTTGTAAAAGACCCAAAATCATTAACAGTTCAAATATACAAATAACAAAAGTCCTAAGTGACTACCTTGTGGAACACTTGAATTGAAGGATTGGAAACGGACAATCGGAACACCACACTGTAGGTTTTTCTATTGATATAAGATCCAACCCACTTAGTAAAGCTCGTTGGAAAACCATATTTTTGTAATTTTAGTAGAATGCTGAAGTTAGTGTAGATAACATCAGTTTGAAAACCCGACTCCATATTATTTAGGAAGGTAAATGTGGATTCTACTAAATTAGTTGTAGTAGATTTACGTTTCACAAGCTATGTTGAATACCCGAAATAATATTAGAGCACTTTGAGTAAATTAAATCAAAAACCACCAATTAAAAAATTTTAGGAACAGGAGATAATTTTGCTATTGGATGGTAGTTATTTACAAAATTTTACTATCTTTTTAAAAAATAGGTCTAATGAATGCTTTTTTCCAGATATCTGGGAAAATACCAACACTTAACGAAGTTAAGAGAATAGATAGTGGAAAAGATAGTATAAAAAGAATAGATAGTGGAAGGACAAGCAAGCGTTCAAAACATTTTTATACCCTACACCTATGGAATAGGTAAAGGGGTATATTAACTTTGGTATGGTGTTTGTAATCACCTAAAGGAAGCGAACTAGATATGTAAAAGTATATATATTTGTGATCAGCGTGACCTCCTGAGTCGATATAGCCATGTCCGTCCTTCCGTAGGCACGATAACTTAAAAACTAATGGAACTATCTTGATAAAATTTTAACTGTAGGTTACTAGGACTGAAAGTACGGCAGGGATTGCATATGGGTGAAATCGGCGAATGAGTTCGGATTCTGGACTTTTTAATCGATTCAAGAGCTAACAAGCATAAATAAAAAATCACGATAACTCAAAAACTAATGATGCTATCTTCATCTAATTTATGCTGTAGGTTACTCGTAATGAAACTCAGTGGGGATTGCGTGCAGTCGAGATTGGAGTTCAGAACCTAGAATTTTTTGATCGAATTTAGGTCAAACGAGCAGAATTCCGAAACCAATGAAGATAGAACCTCCAAATTTGGCATCAGGGTCTCCCTTCCTAATTCCTTAGTGTCCTTGAATTGGGGTCCTGTTGGAGTAGTGGGTCGAGGGCCAGCCACACATTTCTGAAGACCTTAAAGCATATCTTTAAAATTAATAAAGATAGCAACTTGAAAAAATGTAGAAGCTTCAAATTAGGCACCAGGGTGTTCTTGACTATTTCTTGCGTGTCCCCTTAATTTGGGATCAATTGGAGTGATGGTTCAGTACCCCTCTTAGATTTCTCAAGGTTTAAAAGCTTATAATCGAAATTACTTAAAATAGAAACTTAAAATCAAGATAGAACGTTCCAATTGTGTACAAGGATTAACTATTATATAAAGAACAGCGCGGACTGCATATGGGCGAAATCAACCTATGGGTTTAGATTCTGGACCTTTCAATCGGTCTAAGGGCTAACGAAAATATTTAAGAAGTAAAGAAACAATCAGTCGGTGCAACCGACTTAAAAATACCCTACACCTATTTGGTTCAAATTTAATGGGAAGTCCATAAGTCATTTTAAAACCATAAAAGCTGTTATTAGTTTGATCGTAAGAAATAGCTAACCAAATTAACTTTATAATACTAAAAACATTTTCTAATTACTTTATCTACTCAAAAATATTACAAATTCTTACTAATTTATCGATTTAAAAATATTGAAAAACAAAAAAACTTGAATTAAATGAAATTACATTTTTTTCATTCAATTACAAAAGTGAAAAAATTTGAATTATTAGATTTTGTGATAAAAAGTTAATTAAAGCATAATATATTTTATAATTTTTTAAAATTGCAATTATTTTAAATTGTTAGTTTCTGTACGTATTAGAAAATGTTATAAACGCAAAATATGAAAAATGTATTTCTAAAATATAATTACATTCGTTAGTTTTTCACGAAGCAAGTAGGACGTGAAATCCTTAGATTTTCCTATACAAAAATTTGTAGTTTTGTTTTAAAAAAAAAATTTAAAATTAAACATATTCTAAATTTAACACAAAAAGTATATTTCAAACACTTAATTTGAGAATTTATTTTAATTTTAATTATTAAAATTTAAAATTTTGAAAATAACCTAAAAATAAAAAAAAAATAATTACATGCTTCCAAATGGAAGCTTAATCGGTTTCAACCTCTTAAGCGAGGAAGAAACCGACAAGAAAAAACGTAAAAGCCAATAAAACTGGCCAAAATTTACTATTGGACACAACACCATGTTTTGCTACGAATGAAGGAAAAAGATTCTTAAATATCGAGGCTCTGGATAGTGAAAAACCGCTAAGAAAGTATAATAAATTTGTAATAAATAAACTTCTGGAGGAAATTTATCCTACCGTTAAAGCATCCTGGGATAGAACTAACAACATCATCCTCGAGGTCCCAAACAAGAAAATTGCCGATATTTTTCTTAAACAATCAACTCTTGGAACTATAAAGATTACTGCTGAACTCAACAAAAACTTGAATTTCTTTAAAGGCTTGATTTTTGACCGCGATTTGATTTAAGTGGAGCCAGAAGAAATATTAGCTGGTCTAAAAGAAAAAATTCCATCTATAGTCCAAGTTTTTAAGCTCACCAAAATGTATGATGGTCAAAAAAGAAGTGGAGCCAGAAGAAATATTAGCTGGTCTAAAAGAAAAAATTCCATCTATAGTCGAAGTTTTTAAGCTCACCAAAATGTATGATGGTCAAAAAAGATATACGGGAGCTGTCATTATTACATTTGATGCTATTGACCCACCTGAAAAAATTAAAAGTGTTTTCACTATTCACACGGTCAAAAAATGGTTTCCAACACCAATGAGATGTAGGAAATGCCAAAAACTGGGACACACACAAAAACACTGCTCAAACTCACCAAGATGTCCAGATTGTGGAATAGAAAGGCCAGAAGGAGACGCCACACATGCTACATTATGCGCTGAGTTTTTATGCATTAATTGTAATGGTGCTAAACATAGTTCAGCATCTCGTGACCGTCCAGGTTTTGTTAAAGAAAGAGAAGTCCTAAAAATCAAAACCAACTTACATTGTTCAAAAAAAGAAGCATATATAAATGCTACGAAAAAAATTTGAAAAATCAAGAAGATAACTACTCTAAACTTTTTACAAATGTAAACAACAAAAATATTGACAACCGGAAACAAGATATCAAATTGACTACTCAAGCTAGCAACAAAGTAAAAACTCTTAAAGTCAGCACGCCATCAACATCACATCAATCAGCAATGTCAACGTCCTTATCAAACAAAAACGTAACATCAGAAAATAAAGAGAAGATAAGTACAATAAATTCTACTAACAAAACAATTAATAAAACTAGCCCAATTAATTTAAATATTCAAAATAATAAAATTAATCAAACGACAAGTTCTATTGAAAAAAACTCTCACAATAATAACAATAATACCAATAACAAAAAACAAAAACAATTTTTAGAAATTAAAAACATCTGCGTTGACAGTAATAATTACCTTGATAATAATGAAATGAGTAATTTTAATATTGCAGATAGCACCGATAACGAAATTACTATGAATTAAGAATGGACATTTTTCTCTTCTTTTTTTTTTTGTTTCTCTTTAATGTTTCTTATTCTTTTTTTTATTTTTATGTTTTCTCTGTTTACTAAAAGAGCATATAACTAATTAATTTTATTTTTAATTTTTTAATTTTTTTTTTTTTATGAGCAATGTTTTTTTTTGTTCTTTTTTCGGTACTGAATAGTTTATAATTTTTATTGTTATCATAATTTCTTTTTAATTTTTTTTTTTTTTATTTATAATATAATAATAAAATGAGTTCAGATAATTAAATAAAACAATTTTGCGACATTCTACAATGGAACATTCAGGGTTATTATACAAATATAGGACATTTAGAATTATTAACTATGAAACACAAACCTCTGATTAAAGCATTACAAGAAACTCATCTTGGACCATATGGTCCAACCAAGTTTAAAAATTATAGTTGTATCTTTCAAAACAACAACAATAACACATCCAAATGGTAGAGGGATGTATAAACAATAATGGCGATCTTATACATTTTAATCAAGGATCTCCTACCTTGCTGAGCACGCATGGCACGTTAACATGTATAGATCTGACTATCGGTTCTCCAGATTTAGTATCCAAATTTAATTGGTTTACTACACCAAATCCAAAAGGAAGTGACCATTTTGCCATTCTTCTATATTCTTTAAGATGCGAGGGAAAAATCAAAGACAAAGTTAAATTCCTAGAAAAAACTGCAAATTGGGACAAATTTTCAGAAAGCCAAGATATTTTTTCAACAGAATATCCAGAAAGCACAAACATAAATAAAGAAGTAGCTACCTTGACTAAAAGTGTAAGAAATGCGGCGAATCTTTCGATTGCTAAATCAAGTATTCACAAATTCAACTAGCCAATATGGTTTAACAAAGAAATTCACTTTCTAATTAGAAATGGAGACAGAGAATTTAGGCAGTTTAAAAGAGACAAAACCAGCGAAAATCTCATAGTCCTTAAAAAAACAAGTGCAAAACTTAGAAGAGAAATTAAAGTCGCTCGAGCAAGATCTTGGGAAAACTTTGCAAATAGTATTGGAGAAGACATCCACAACTATTGGGACAAAGCAATGAGGGTTATAGGGAAAAAAAAGTCAAATCTACTGGCAATAAGGCACGAACCTCAAGGCGAACTAATTACAAATCCCGAAAAAAACGTTGATTATCTTGTAAGTTTGTGTTCTAAAACCTCAGAGGATACTACATACTCTACAGACTTTATAACACAAAAACTAAACTTTAAATTGCCTACATCAAGTTCAAATTTACTGGATGATCAGTAATGGGATCAGATAATGGGTAACAGAAATGAAGAATATACTACGCAATTTCAAAGGAACAACGCCGGGTATAGACGGAGTCTCGTATCGTATGTTAAAACATACGACTCAACACTTTAAAAAGCGTTTGGTCAACCTATATAATAGAATACTTGATTCAGGAGCTTTTCCACAAGCATGGAAAGTCGCTGAACTCAAGGCTATTCCAAAAGGAAAAGCAGACCCAAGTAACCCACAAAATTACAGGTTCATGTCCTTGATTTCCACGCTCTCCAAAATTCTTGAAAAAGTTTTAGGTAATAGACTAAGCTGGCTACTAGAAAAAAATTTATCAAATAAGATACATGGTTTCAGGCCTAATAGAAGTGCTACCACCTTACTTCAAACGCTTGAATTTGATCTGGCAATGTCATTGCACAATAAAGAACACAGTTCTGTTCACTAAAATTATAGATAGTTTTTTAAAAAACAGGAAAATAGTTGTAAGTTGGAGAGGGACATATTCGTCTGTTAAACAATTGCACAATGGCATACCACAAGGTTCACCGCTTTCTGTTCACTTGTTTAATACATTCATTTCCTATATAACAACAGTCCTTAATCAAGCCAAAGGTCTACGTTATCTCATTTACGCAGGTAATATTCTATTATATGCTGAAAGAAATGACAACCTAATTCTGGCTACACTTCAGCATGGCTTAAATTTACTGAAAGACTGGGCAGGTAATAATGGAGTAAAATTCCCAAGTAACAAAATGGAATTAATACACATCTGCAGAAAGAGAAATTGCGTACAAAACCCCCTTAATTATGACTGCCAAACAATAAGAGCTGTCAATGAAATTTCAATATTAGGACTTACTTTTAACAAATTTTTAAAATTCGAGCCACATATTAATAAACTAGTAACAAAACTCAAAAAAACTAATAATCTGTTAAAAATCATATGTAGAAATAAATATGGACCAACTATCAATATAGCTACTCAAATAGCCAAATCTATGCAAGTAGGAAAAATTGACTTTGCAGTTACAGTGTACGGTTTCTGCACAAAAGCCCAAATAGCTAAAATTCAGATACAACTAAATTTAGCTGGACGAATCGCTTTAGGAGCTCTAAGAACCTCAAATGTTGAAAGCATAATGATAGAATCTGGTTTCCCTACCTTTGTAGAAAGAAGAAACCTCATTGCTATGAAATTTGCACATGAACAAGCTAGTGACAAAGAAGCACCCACTATACAGGTTATTTTCAGCTTTACTTGAAGATTAGATTAGAGTGCCAATGCAATCTTCGCTTGTAAAAGCAATTAGTCTTTCAAAGGATAACGAAATTTTTGCCGTTTGATATAGCACCTCTAAATTCTAGAATTTCTTCCCCCTGGTTATTTGGTCCAAATAAATTTATAGATACTTCAATATCACAGTTTATAAAAGAAAGCACAACAACCGCAAATTACCAACAGATTTATACAAAAACGGAAAATGGGGTATCTTTTGCTATAGCTTACCAAGAAAAAGTCCTAGAGCTAAAAATACTAGAACCTGCAACGGAAATATACATCACAGAGTTAGTAGCAATACATGAAGCACTAAAGTTATGTCTAAAGCTAAATAATTCAGAAATAAATATTTTTTGAGACAGTTTGCGTAGTTCTTTATGCCATAAAGAACTACGCAAACAAACAACCTTTAGTAAAAGCCGTTAGAAACCTTTTAAGTCAAATGGGAAGGGAATTGAAACTAATATGGATCCCTGGGCATAGCGGAAAAAGCATAGGGAAACGAATTTGCAGACAGAGAAGCCAAGTTAGCAAATAAAGAGCCCCATCATAGGTTTATATAACCAACACTTAAACTTAAAAATAAGGCAAATCAAGCAATTTATACAAAACACTAGGCAAGCAAACTGGGATAACTCAAATAGCTTTTTACAGACACACTGGCTCACAACGTTAAAACCGGAATACGAAATCGGTAAGGGAAGAAAAATTGACGTAAAAATCTGTCGCATTAGACTTGGGAACACTCTTGCTACAAAAAAATTTCTATTTGACAAAACAGACCCTCCTTCTTGTTCAAAATGTGGACACACACTCTCTGTGAAACACATTTTCACCGAATGTACTTTCACACTAAATATTTTGACCCAGAATAATCTAAACACTGAACATCTGCTTCAACCTAACCGTAATAGAATAGACTTAATACAAAAGATAGCTAGGGATTTTAATATTTGGGATAAAATTTAGATATAATAGAAAACGAGGAAGAGTGTAGTAGAGTAGACTGTGTCAACTCTGGGATACCCGTATGACCGTTATATAAACATTATATCATTATTATTACAAACATTAATTACTTTTGGCAAAATTTCAAACATACCAGCTTTATTAGGTGAAATATAATGCTCATATAAAAGAAGGAGTTGAAGGCAGCTACTCGAACCCTTTGCAGTAGACCAACCAAATTTTGCAGTAACTTTGGCCATTAAACTAAACTATTTTTGGCAAAATTTCAGACACCCAGCTTTAATAGGTATAGAGTAATGCTCATATAAAATAAGAAGTTGTATGGCAGCTACTCGAACCCTTTGCAGTAGACCAACCAAATTTTGCAGTAACTTTGGCCATTACACTAAACTATTTTTGACAAAATTTCAGACACCCAGCTTTAATAGGTATAGAGTAATGCTCATATAAAAGAAGGAGTTGTATGGCAGCTACTCGAACTCACTGCAACAGACCAACCAAATTTTGCAGAAACTTTGGCCATAAAACTAAACTACTTTTGGCAAAATTTCAGACACGTAGCTGTAATAGGTACAGAGAAATACTCATATAAAAAAAGAAGTTGTATGGCAGCCACCCGAACCCATGGACCAAAATGGCTGGATTTAAATAGCGATGACGGCTATTGCAAAAAAACGAATTTGCGAAAATTTCAAGATCCTAGCTCCTTTAGTTTTTGAGTTATCGTGCGGACGGACGGACAGACGGACAGACGGACAGACGGACGGACGGACATACATAGTTAAATCGATTTTTTTTTCGATTCTGATCCGATCCATACACTTGAGTCTATATCTACCCCCCCTCCTTCTCTGCGTCACAAACGTAATGGCAAATTTATTATACCCTTTGACTATATAGTCATACGGGTATAAAGAGGAGAAAAAGCAAATTCTTAAAAGTTAACAACGACATAAAAAAGTAATATCAATATTATTGCATATTATATAAAAACAAGAATTACAAGATTAAAAATTTTTTGAATGTTTAAATTAAATTATACATAAGGATTTGTTAAAAAATCAAAAAAATATTTTCAAAATTTTAAATAAGTAAGTAATAATAATTTAATGTGAGTAATTGTAAATAAGCACATTGTTTAATTAAAATAATTATAAAAATAGTTTTAAGATTTAAATTTAGATACAAAAAATTGAAAAATTAATTAGAATCAGCCCACAATGGCCCTGGCAGCCGAGGGCTTTACCAATATTGCGTAGTTATTGTTATGCGTAATATTCGAATAAATAAATAAATAAAATATAATTACAAATTTAGAGCTTTTCATATAATTCATTTAAAAATAACAATAAATTTTATATAAATGCAGCAAGTAATTTTAAATATAGCTTAAGTATTGTACACAATGTCTTAAGTATATCACCTTTGGTAATAATTATAAAATATTATACA
Organism: Dolichopus griseipennis; assembly: GCA_963082915.1. Taxonomy (NCBI): domain Eukaryota; kingdom Metazoa; phylum Arthropoda; class Insecta; order Diptera; family Dolichopodidae; genus Dolichopus; species Dolichopus griseipennis. The sequence goes on along the minus strand of OY720441.1, from coordinate 99,625,964 downwards.
AAATATGCTTTATGGTAAAATTCTTAGCCTTTTAAAAATATAAAAATGTTAAATAAAAACGGAAATAGGAAAAAGCCTTCGTGTATCAAATTTGAAGTTTCTATCTTCATGGACTTCGAAGATAAGCTTTTTAATTTTGGGATTTCTTAGGTACCATCCGAACCACCACTACAATTAAATCTAAATTTCGGGGACACATAGGAATTAGGAAATATATTCTTTGGCTTCGAAATTATACTTGTTTAGCCTCAGAACAAATTCCCATGGTACTTTCATCACTAGTAACCTAGAAAGTTACTAGTATAACTTTCATCAAAATAGTGGCAATATTTTTTGAGTTAACCTGCTTTTAAGATATATGTTCGTTAGACCTTGAACTTTTCAAAGGTTCCAGAAACCAAAACCATGGTACGATTTCGCCCATATGCAGTCCCCGTCATACTTTCAATTCTTGTTAACCCTTGTACAAAAATGGAACGTTCTATAATAATTTTAAGTTACTATTTTTAGTAATTCCGATTATAAGCTTTTAAACCTTGGGAGGTTACTACTCTAATTGATCCCAAATTAGGGGGACACGCAACAGATAGTAAAGAACACTTTTGTAAAATATTTGAAGCTTCTACATTTTTTCAAGTTATATGCTTTAAGGTCTTCAGAAATGGGTGGCTGGTCCCCGACCCTCTACTCCAATGGGCCAAAATTTCAAGGTCGATAAGGAAATAGGAACAGACACCACAATACCAAATTTGGAGGTTCTATCTTCATTGATTTCGGAATTATGCTCGTTTGGCCTAAATTCGATCAAAAATTTCTAGGATCCGAACTACCGAACTAGTTTGCACGCAGTACCCGCCCTAGTCTCATTACTAGTAACCTACATCACAAAATTCATGATTATAACGCCATTAATTGTTGAGTTTTCCTTATTATACTTACTAGGACTGAAAGTACGGCGGGGATTGCAATCCAATTGGAGTAGGAAATCGGGGACCATCCATACAGTTCTGAAGACAAAGCATATCATTGAAATTATCAAAAACAAGTGAAGGAAAAACCCAAGGGTTTTTAATAAAGCACATTTTCAAAATAATAAAATGATTCATACTAAGTATTTTATCGGAATAAAATGTTGAAGCTTCAATATTAACGTTTAATTTAGGAAATATATACGTAAGTGACTATAAGTTACTGCTAACTTATAAAAACAGTAAATTTTTAAGCCCTAGTAGCCCCTCTATGGGGAAGGTTGCTAAATTTCTCAAGGATATAATCCTCACTACTCCCCTTCCCTCAAACTTTTTTAGGTTCTAGCAATTAAATTGTGAATTCCACCAAAATTTGGAATTTCACTTAGAATTTTACTATTTAAGCAAAAATGGTTAAAACTGAAAGACATTTTCTTCAATTTAAAGAACTCCTTTTAAATTTAAGAAAATCTTTTAACATATGTTAAAGTATAATGTTGGACCTTCAAATTTTTTATATTAAGGAAAAAATATTTAAACAGGTATTCAAGTTATAAGTGTTTAAAAATTTTACTTTTCGAGCCCTTATAGCTCCTAAATAGGAGGCTTGACAAAAAAATTTTGTTAACAGACTCCTACTAATTTCTGATTATCTAACTTTTCCCAAAATTTCAAGACCCTAGCTTGAACCGTTCAGAAGATATTGTAGTATATCTTGACCAAATACATAAAAAGATTTTGTACATAAAATAATTTCCACAAATGTAAACGATCAAAAATAATAATTATTAGTTAACATTAATGTAGATAAAAAATGCTGACATAGGTCAACAATTTCAAGTGGGAACATCTGTTCGCTAATATTTGTATGAATGCAAGTGCAATGCATTGCATGTACATATAAATATATTAATTTTGTTTTAGTATGATCAAATTTCATTTTTAAATATTTGTTGTGAATATAACGAATGATAATGATTCATATAGTTTGTTTTTATAATTCATATTTTTGGTTATTGATCTTTACATGGAAATGAATTTTATGATACTTTCTAAAGTCAAGAATATTATGATACTTTCTTTAATAGAAATTCTTTGTAACTAAGCAATAAATTACAATAATTTATTGCTCTAGATAAAATTATTATGGATTCAATAGAATCAAAAATTGTATATAAACCCTGTAATTTTCAAATAAAAATCAGAGTTAATCATACTCCAAATATTACAACATATTTTTTTTATTTAATATATTTTATTCCTGCAGATCTTTTGCTTGGAATAAATAAATATCATATAATAAATATTTAATATTCTATATAACCTATTAGAATAATCATGCTTTCTTATTATGCATGATTATTTCCAATATTTAATAACAAAGCAAATAGGCGTTATAGCCTGTGGATGAGCAAAGCCTTCCAGCTGTGATTAAAGTGAAGGAACTTTTGCATCAGGCAAATTGTATTTGGCTGATCAGAAGTGTTAGGAAAAGACTTTGACAATCTAAAACTAAAATTATTTATAACATGGCGACCCTGCACCTTCCTGGATATATAGTGTAGTGAACGACTCAACAAAAAAAAATAACAGTTCATCCAATTCTGAAAACAGCAAAGCAAAAAAAAAAAAAAAATTAAAAATGGGTTTCTTCTCATGATTTTTTATATATGTTCCTTAGCCCTGACATCGATTAAAAGGTCCGGAATCCGAACCGTTGGGCTGATTTCGCCCTTATATAGTCCGCGCTGTACTTATAGTACTAGTTAACCCTTGTACACAATTTGAACGGTCTATCCTAATTTTAAGTAACTGTTTTTAGTAATTTCGATTATAAGCCTTTAAAAGTTGGGAGGTCTGAGTGGGGTACAGAACGACCACTCCAATTGATCCCAAATTAGGGGAATACGCAAGAGATAGTAAAGAACACCCTTGTGGCAAATTGGAAGCTTCTACATTTTTTCAAGTTGTTATCTTTATTAATTTTAAAGATATGCTTTAAGGTCTTCGGAAATGTGTGGCTGGTTCCCGACCCACTACTCCAATGGGACCCAAATTCACAAGACACTTAGGAAATAGGAAGGGACACCCTGATACTAAATTTGGAGGTTCTATCTTCATTGGTTTCGGAGTTATGCTCGTTTGGCCTAAATTCGATCAAAAAGTTCTAGGTTCCGAACCCATGGTCCAATCCCGACCTTACGAAATTCCCGAAGTAGTTTCATTACTAGTAACCTACAGCACAAATTTGATGAAGATAGCGTCTTTAGTTGTTGAGTTATCGTGATTTTTTATATTTGTTCGTTAGCCCTGAAACCGATTAAAAGGTCCAGAATCCGAACCCATGGGCCGATTTCGCCCATATGCAATCCCCGCCGTACTTTTAGTCCTAGTAATCTACAGTTAAAATTTCATCAAGATAGCTCCATTATTTTTTGAGTTATCGTGCCTACGGACGGACGGACGGTTGCACCGACTGACTGTTTCTTAACTTGTTTATTTTTAATGCAAATAATGATTTGAAGAAATTTATTTAAAGGAAAAAAGTATTTTATTGAAACTTTATTTGGTTATAACTTTTATGATTTTTGAGATAAGAATAAAATTTGAGTTTCAAAATGTTCGTAGAGAAACAAATATTTTTTTTAGAAAAAAAAAATGGTATGGTAATTGCTCAATATTTTGAGCAATAGGGTTCAAAGCAATTTATGCCTAAAAAAATGCTCATAATTTTAACCTTTAAATCATTATAACTTCCAATTTCGAAGAGCAATATGCATTACTTTTTATGAATTAGAAAAAGAATTCAACAGGCGATTCAACAAATTTAATGTGCACGTTAAATTTTTTTTTTAGGTACTAGATTTTTGCTTTTATGGGTAAAAACAAAACATCAAAAAATTTAGTGAAAAAATATAATTTTTTTTTAAAATCGGATCTTTAAGGCCTTTTAACTCCGTATGGGTTGGAGATAGACCCCCCTTCCCATACAATTTTTTGGTCGTTTTGAACTCCCCTATCATCTGCTGTTCTATGGCACGTTATTCCCGGGACATCCTGTATATATTATTACAAATTAATATTTATTTCGAATAACTTTGAGGTTAGTTATATAGAACATTAATATATAAGTAAATTAAGAGAATGGATTTAAAAATTATTGAAAATTAAAAAAATTAACCAAGGGTACTTAATCATTCAACAGTAAATGCACTACAGCTAAAAATCTTGAACAGGAATAATTGATGGATGTGTGTAAAATTTTATTGAATTGGATAAAAGCATTAAATATGTAATTTTGTAATTGCATTTTACGAATCCATTTATCTCAACTTTATTTGTTGTTTAATATTTTTAAATAGATAAATTAGTAAGAATTGCTAATAAATTTGAATTGGTAAAATAATTAGAAAATGTTTTTAGTATTATAAAGTAAATTTGGTTAGCCATGTCTTACGATCAAACTAATAAAAGCTTTTATGATTTTAAAATGACTTATGGAATTCGCATTAAATTTGAACCAAATAGGTGTAGGGTATTTCTAAGTCGGTTGCACCGACTGACTGTTTCTTTACTTATTTTACCCGTATGACTAAATAGTCAAAGGGTATAATAAATTTGCCATTACGTTTGTGACCCAGAGATGGAGGGGGGGTAGATATAGACTCAAGTATATGGATAGGATCAGAATCGAAAAATAAATCTATAAGCTATGTATGACCGTCCTCCGTCCGTCCGTCCGCGCGATAATACAAAACTAAAAGAGCTAGGATCTTCAAATTTTCGCAAATTCGTTTTTTTACAATAGCCGTCATCGCTATTTATGTCCAGTCATTTTACTCCATGGGTTCGGGTAGCTGTCATACAACTTCTTTTTTTATATGAGTATTACTCTGTACTTATTACAACTGCGTGTCTGAAATTTCCCATTTATATTTGAATGAATGATATGAAAAGTTGTAAATTTGTAATTGTATTTTAGAAATAAGCTTTTCTAATAGGTACATAGACTAACAATTTAAAATAAGGCAAATTTTTAAAAATTTGAATTATTAAATATATTATGCTTTGATTAGCTTTTTATCACAAAATTTAATAATTCAAATTTTTTCACTTTTGTAACTGATTTGGAATAAATATATTTTCATTTTTTTTCAAGTTTTTTTGTCTTTTAATATTTTTAAATTGATAATGAATGATATAATGTTTATTTTACGGTTATACGGGTTTCCCAGAGTTGACACAGTCTACTCTACTACACTCTTCCTCATTTTTCTACTACAGTTAATGTTGAATGATTTACTGCCTTTGATTTATTCTTTTTAATTTACTTATTTTTTTATGTTATTCATAATTAAATTTTTAATAGTTTATTTTTTTCAATTTGAAAAATTCTGATTTCATTTATATTATAGATTTATTGAAATTCTATTGACTTTTCCTTGAAATATGACCTGATCCAGGTTTCAGGTATGGAAAAGATTAATTTCAGATTGAAATATTGGAAGTATGGTTAATACTCATCTTTTATAATTATCATAAACAATTTTGAGCACTTCTATTATAAACAATTATTACAATCATAAATATGCGGTTATCAGTGACACAAATTTTCATAAAAATTCTAAGTTACTTGAAATAAATATTTATTTGTGGTAGGTCTATATAATTAGATTTTAAACTAAAAACACTAATGGCTTGATTAGCTTTTTGTCACGTAAGTTAGTAATTCAAATTTTTAAAAAATGGAAAATAATTTTAATTCGTAGTATATGTATCTGTTGCAAAGGCTTATAAATGCAAAACATGCAACAAATAAATTTCTTAAATACAATGACAAATTTAGATTTTTATGTAATTCATTTAAATTAAAAATAAGTTTTACATTCGTGCAGCAGGTACCTTTATTAGGCAGTGAACACAATTTAAGTATTGTACCCAATTACATTATTATGCATATTTGTTATAATTATTATTGTAATACTTATTGATAACATTAGCGCTCAACATCTATTATCATAAATATAAGAGATGAGACTTTACATTGTAACTGTTACACTAATTTACGTTGAAATTCAAAGTAATTTTTGAGCAATGTGCACTCGTTATAAAATGTATTTTTTTCATATTTAAAATAAATTAAAAACATTAATGCTTCTTTTAGCTTTTTATCACAAAGTTTAGTACATCTATTTTTTATAATTCAAAATAATATTTAGTATACTATGTACTCATTCAAGTGATTCAAAAATGTAAAACATGCAATATAATGTAAAACATACATGGTATGACAAATATAAAAATTTTTATATAATTTATTTAAATACAAAAATAAATTCTATATACATGCAGCACATGCTATTAGGTGCTGAAATGAATTAAAGTATCATACAAAAGTTTTTAATTAATGGTATTAATTCAATAAAATATATAAGATCAATTAAAAAAGCTTAGAAACGCAAAATTCTCCGTTTCTCCGAACTCCGCCGTAGCCGGTCCCAAGCCCGGTTGAGAAAGGAGGAGGGAAGAATAGTTGCAACCTGAATGACCACATACATTGGGGTCTCAGGAAGTAGGAAAACGCTATATAATGCAGTTGAACTCGTAACATAGTTATGAGAACTTCAACGCATTATATGGCAAATACTGAAGCAACTCTTCAAACCCAACGGCCCTCCAGTCTGGGGGTTGGCGTAAGGCTAACTACCATACCCATAAAAACCAACAAATAGTTATGAATGACGAAAATGCCTCGGATATGAGAACGAATAGATTACACGGAAAACGACCATGGAACAACTATAAGGACAAAGATTTAAGAATTTGCTCCTGGAATGTAAGAACACTCTACACCCCAGGAGCATCTAACAATTTGGAAAAGGTTCTCGCGCAGTATAAAGCCGATATTACTGCGATACAGGAAATACGTTGGAAAAGAGCCGGTACAATAAAAAAGCGAAAATGCGACATTTACTACAGCTGCCATGAAAAGCACCACATATTAGGATGCAGTTTTGTAGTGGGAGAAAGGTTGAGGTCGTTGGTCATTGACTTTACACCTGTCAATGAACGACTTGCAACCATCCGCATCAAAGGCAGATTTTACAACATCTCCATAATATGTGCGCATGCTGCTACTGACGAAGCAGAGGATGCAGACAAGGAAGAATATTACGATACCCTTGAGCGAACATACGCAGCCTGCCCCGAACACGATGCCAAGATTGTAATCGGAGATTTTAATGTTAAAGTCGGTAGAGAAGCAATACATGGAAAAACAATTGGTAATCATAGTCTCCACAACACCACCACAGACAATGGTTACCGATTAGTTAATTTTGCAGCTGCGCGTAACATGGTTATAAGTAGCACCAAATTTCCACATAAGAACATCCACAAAATAACCTGGCTATACCCTGATGGTCGTACATCTAATCAGATTGACCATCTATTGATTGACGCACGACACTCAACATCCGTGCTAGATGTACGAACCTTCAGAGGGGCTAACATCGACTCTGATCATTATCTAACAGCAGCACAATTCAGAGCACGAATATTTAATGTGAGGAAGCTGCAGAACACACGATCACAAAAATTCCACATTAGAAGCCTACAATCGCCTGATATAGCCAGAGAATACAGCCAACAAATTAGCTCTAGACTCCAATCGGCACCTCCTTTGAATAATCCATCCATCGATCGACAATGGCAACATTGTTCTAACATTATCAAGGAGGTGGCTTCAAATACCATAGGTTTCGAACCAACACCAACCAGAAACCCTTGGTATGATGAAGAATGCTCAATTAAAACAGCATTCAAAAATGTAGCATACCGCAAGACCCTGCAGAGGAAAACCAGAGCGGCGCAGGAGGAGTACAGAGCTAAAAGACGAGATGAAAAGTACATCCTTAGGCGAAAAAAAAAGGGTTTATGAAAAATCTAGTCTTGTGGACATTGAAACATGCAGAGACAGAGGCAAAGTACGTAAGTTCTACAAACAAGCCAAGCAGTTGGCAGCTGGCTACAAACAACGTACACACGCGCTAATTTTATTTATTAATTAGTTATTAATAAAAAAAAAACACAATAATTTATTTTTTTTAAATAGATGTTTTAATTTTATTGAAATTTAAAATTTAAATCTTAAATTTAATTTTACAACTATTTTAGATTATTCAAGTTCAACAATTTGGTTTAGACTGACTTCTTTTTTTAATTAGTTACCAATATTTATATTGGTTATTATTTACAATATTTTATTTAATTCTTAACTTATACAAAGATATTTCTTTGTCTTAAATACATAATATAAATCTTAATCTATTTTATTTATTTCTTTAAAAACAAAGAAAGTAATTTCCTTGTCTCAATATAATAATTATCTTATTAAAACATGACTTGATTTGTTTACTATCTATTGTTTACCTGATTGTAACTTTCTTATTTAAGACATGTTTTATTTTGTCTGTTAATATTGATTATTATTATTTACTTGATAACAAAATATTTTGTTAAGACATGTTTAATTAAAATTATCTTCCTGATTCTAAATATACTATTACTTATTTAATTGTTTTATCATTATGTGTTAAGGATGTAACTCCTCCCCTCTTAGTTTGGAAACTCTCCTGAGTTTTCATAATGAATTGTATTTTAATACTTATTAATACAAAGCAGATAATTAGGATAATTAAAATTCCTGTTATTCCAAAATAATTGATGTGTTTATGATATCTTAATTCGTTAATTTCTTGAATATTCTCTTTAGTTTTTTAATACTATGTAATCAAAACTTAAGCTAATTTCAGATTTTGTTTTATTTAAATTTGGTATTACAAATTTTTCTATATAGTGATATTCTGTATTTGAAAACTTTTTATTATCAATGTTAATATTACAATTAAAAAAATTTACAAAATAGTTTCCATTTAGGGTAAATTGTCTTTATTATTGGAATGTGATTATTATATTCTTCTTCTTGGGAATGTATGGTTTGCATTTCAACCGTATTATTGTCATTTCTCTCTTCGTTAATATTAATCTCTTATTCTGAGTCAATTAAATTAATTTCATTTGTTTCCGTATTAATTCTACTTAGAAAATCTGCTACTTTATTATTTTTCCCTTTTATATATTCTATGTTGAAGTTATATTCTCCTAAAGATAATAACCATCTTTGTAATCGAGGATTAATATCTTTATACATATGTTTTGTCTGTAACCATTTAATTGGTTGATGATCTGTTTCAAGATCGAATTCTTTACCGTATAGGTAAGGCCTAAAATATTTTGTTGACCATACTATGGCTAGAAGTTCTTTTTCTATAGTAGAATAGTTTCTTTCATGTTCGTTAAGTGTTCTTGAAGTATAGGAGATTGGGTGATTATCTTGGGTTAGAACAGCTCCAAGTGCAAAATTGCTAGCGTCTGTAACAAGTTTGAATCTTTTCTCGAAATTAGGGTATCTAAGAACAGGGTGTTCTGTGATTAATTCTTTTAATTTTTCGAAAGCGTATATATATTCTGGATCGTGTATATTAATTTTTGTCTTTTTCTTTAAATATTTGGTCATTCCGTAAGCTATTTTTGAATAATCCTTTACGAATTTCCTATAATATCCCGTTATTCCTAAAAAGGATTTTATTTGTTTCTCTGTTGTAGGTAATTTTAGATTTTGGATAATCTGAATTTTCTTAGGATTAGGTTTTACACCTTCTGGAGTTAGGATATGTCCTAAATATTCAGTTTCTTTTGAAAGAAAATTACATTTGTCAATTTGAATTTTTAAACCTGCTTTTCTTAGGCAATGGAAAATTTTCTTCAGATTAGTTAAGTGTTCTTCTAGAGATCCACTAAAGATTAGTATATCATCTAAGTATACTACACAAATCTTATTAATGTAATCTCTTAAGATTGAATTCATTAATCTTTGAAAAGTTGCTGGGGCATTTTTTAACCCGAAAGGCATCCTGACGTATTCAAAGTGACCTAAAGGTGTGGAAAAAGCAGTTTTTCTTCTGTCTTTTTCATCAACTAAAATCTGATGGAAACCTTTCGCCAGATCTAGAGTAGTAAAATATTGAGATCTTCCTAATTTATCCAATATATTATATATGTTTGGTATCGGGAATTTATCGTTAACTGTAACCTCATTTAGTTTTCTATAATCTATAACTATTCGCCATTTTTGTTTGCCAGAATTATCTAATTTTTTAGGTACTATCCAGAGAGGAGAATTATAAGGAGAATTGCTTTCCCTTATAATTCCTTGATGTAACATATCTTTAATTTGTTTATTAATTTCTTTTTCATGTACTTGAGGATATCTATATAATTTACAATAAATTGGATTTTCTACCGTAGTATATATTTCGTGTTTAATTTCATGAGTGAAGGTCAAATTTTCACCTTCCAGAAAAAATAAATCTTGAAAGTTATATAATAAGTTTTTTAAACCTTTTTCTTCTTCTTTATTTAGGTATTGTAAATTTAATTTACATAAAATTTGTTCAGGAATAGGTTCTAAATTGCAAATTTCATTGTAAACAATTGGATAGTCCAATTCTTCAAATGGTATTTTAGTTTTATTTAATATTTCGATATTTTTTTTTTCTAAATCAATTTTTGCCTTAAAAGGTATAAGAAAATTTTGTCCTATAATAGCGTTATATTTTCTACCTTTTAAGTTGGCTACCTTCCAAGATATTGTACCGTTTTCTAAAAATTCTACAGGGAAAGGAGTAGTTAACTGATTTGTCACTTTTTTGATACTATTTATAGTAGTAAAATATATAGGTTGTTCTAATTTTTCTTCGGGGATGTCTGTAATTATTTTTGGGCTAATGATACTAGTATCTGAGCCAGTATCTATTAAACATTTTATTTCTTTATCTTTTATGGTTAATTTTATTATGGGTAACTTGGATCCTGAGGCTCTTTTATAAAATTTACTTCTTGCAATTCTATTTTCTCTATTTCCATGGGTTCAGCCATATCTATTCCAAGTTGTCTTGGATTGTTATATCTATATTGTTCCGAATTATTTTTAAATAGTCCTGAATTGTTTTGTTGAGAGTTATTTTTAAATAGTCCTGAATTATTTTGTTGGGAATTATTTTTAAATAGTCCTGAATTATTTTGTTGGGAATTATTTTTAAATAGTCCTGAATTATTTTGTCTAGGATTGTTTTGTTCAGTAAAGTTTTATTTAGAGTTATTTTGTCTATATTGTCCTGAGTCTTGGTTAACATGTCGTACATTATAATACCCTCTTTGATAATTATTTTTTTCTGGATTGGTAAATCCGTTTTGAGTATTATTATTATTATTTTGAATATTTCTTCTATACGAATTTGAATTATACTTTACATTAAAATTATTTTTATTTCTTATGTTATCTTGCCTATATGATCTTGATATAGCTCTTTCGTCATCTAAAAGTTTATTTTCTGCTAATTGATTAAATATTTTTATTAGAGTGTCTTCTTTATTTAGATGACATCTAACTAAACTGTCTATTTTTTCTAGAACAATGCCGACTAGATATCGGTCATTATTTTCTGGACTATAAATTATAGGTTTACTATCATCAAAATCATATAACTCGTTTAAAAGATAATTAGTTTCCCTAACCTTATCAAATAATTCTCTTAAATTACTTACCCGTAAGCTTCTGCATTTGTTAATTAACTCTGCATAATCTACTCTGGGTCTGAAGTGTTGTTTTAATTCTGCCTTTACTATATTCCATGTTAATTGTTGTCCTAAGCGTTGTATGCATCGTTTGGCATCACCTTGTATTTTTTCATTTATTACTATTTCTTGGCAATATGCTTCCAGACATACATTCTTGTTGCATAATTCAATAGCTTTTTCTGTTGCTTTGATGAATTCTTGTAGCGTGAATTCGCCTACACCGTTGAATGGTTTTAGATATCGGAAATGGTTGATACATTGTTCTGGTGTTAACTTAAATATTGAGTCTAATTGTTGTTGCTGTATCGACTGTGGTTGTTGTAGCTGATTTATTTGTTGAAGTTGTAATTGATGTTGTTGTTCTTGTTGTTGAAGTTGTAATAGATGTTGTTGTTCTTGTTGTTGAAATTTTTCCTGCATTCCGAGTATTTCATTTTTATGTTTTTCTTGAAAATCCAAGACTAACTGTTTTAAATTTTCGATTTCTGACATGTTATTTTTGTTATTTATATTTCTATTTTTATCAAATAAACTGTTTCTTTGTGTCATATAATATTATATTATTATATTTGTAGTTACAAAATTTGTAACACTTTTGATTAACTGATTTTTAGTTTAATCGTGTTTTTATAAATAAAATTTTTGTAACACTTTTGATTAACTGATTTTTAGTTTAATCGTGTTTTTATAAAAAAAATTTTTGTAACACTTTTGATTAACTGATTTTTAGTTTAATCGTGTTTTTATAAATAAAATTTTTGTAACACTTTTGATTAACTGATTTTTAGTTTAATCGTGTTTTTATAAATAAAAAAAAATTTTTTTTTTTTTTATTTTAAATTTTATTATATATATTTAGATTCGTTTCACTAGATATCAACTCTTTGGAGAGATATCCTACCGACTGCGCCAATTTTATTTATTAATTAGTTATTAATAAAAAAAAACACAATAATTTATTTTTTTTAAATAGATGTTTTAATTTTATTGAAATTTAAAATTTAAATCTTAAATTTAATTTTACAACTATTTTAGATTATTCAAGTTCAACAATTTGGTTTAGACTGACTTCTTTTTTTAATTAGTTACCAATATTTATATTGGTTATTATTTACAATATTTTATTTAATTCTTAACTTATACAAAGATATTTCTTTGTCTTAAATACATAATATAAATCTTAATCTATTTTATTTATTTCTTTAAAAACAAAGAAAGTAATTTCCTTGTCTCAATATAATAATTATCTTATTAAAACATGACTTGATTTGTTTACTATCTATTGTTTACCTGATTGTAACTTTCTTATTTAAGACATGTTTTAATTTGTCTGTTAGTATTGATTATTATTATTTACCTGATAACAAAATATTTTGTTAAGACATGTTTTATTTTGTCTGTTAATATTGATTATTATTATTTACTTGATAACAAAATATTTTGTTAAGACATGTTTTATTAAAATTATCTTCCTGATTCTAAATATTCTATTACTTCTTTAATTGTTTTATCATTATGTGTTAAGGATGTAACTCGCTTAAAGACAGCATGGGAAATTTGGTAACCGATACGCGAGAGATATTGAAGACATGGAAACAACATTTCGAACAGTTGTTAAATGATGGGCTTACAGAACACCAGAATAATGCACCAGTCACAATGATCAACGATGACGAAACACTACCACCGAGCCTAATGGAAGTTGATCAAGCCATTCAGAAACTGAAAAATAACAAAGCTGCTGGTTCAGATGGAATCCCAGCTGAGTTATTTAAGGTAGCAGGAGAAGATTTGATTAGGAGCATGCACCAAATCATCACCAGAGTCTGGATGGAAGAATGCATGCCCGATGACTGGAACATTAGCACCATATGCCCCATCCACAAAAAGGGCGATGCCATGTCATGTGCCAACTATAAAGGAATATCTCTCTTGAATGTCGCGTACAAGATCCTTTCCAACGTAATATGCGAACGACTGAAACCACATTGCAATAACATCATAGGCAACTATCAATGTGGTTTCCGTCCTGGTAAGTCTACCATCGACCAAATCTTCGCATTGAGGCAAATCCTGGAGAAGACCCATGAATTTCAAATCGATACACACCATCTTTTTATCGATTTTAAGGCAGCCTACGAAAGTATCTATTGCCGGGAACTGTACATTGCAATGTCGGAATATAGCAGACCATCCAAGCTTATCCGACTTTGCCAAGTAACATTGGAGAACACTAAATGTGCAGTTGCTATTGGAGGAAATATGTCGGAGCTTTTTTGCACATGGACCGGCTTCCGTCAAGGTGATGCACTGTCGTGCGACTTCTTCAATTTAGTGCTCGAACAGATTATACGCCGCTCTGATGTCAACACCGAAGGAACAATCTTCAGAAAATCTGTTCAGCTATTAGGCTTCGCGGACGACGTCGACATAATAACAACATCACAACGAGCCGTCATCGAAGCCTTCGTCCGTATTGAAGAAGAAGCAAAGAAAATGGGTCTTCTAGTGAACGAGAACAAAACGAAGTATATGTTATCAACAAATAAAGAGGCCAGAATACATCGAGCAGGTCCAAACATCACTGTTGGTACATATAACTTTGAGGTAGTTAAGGAGTTTGTCTACCTAGGTACAAATGTAAACTCCGCAAATGACATCAATGTGGAGATCCGACGAAGAATAAACCTAGCAAACCGCTGCTACTTCGGTTTGTCAAAACAAAGTGCAACTGTACAAAACGTTCACACTTCCGGTGCTACTATATGGAGCAGAATGCTGGACATTGCCCAGAGCAAGTGAGCAAGCACTTGGAACTTTCGAGCGAAAGATTCTTCGTCGAGTGTTCGGTCCTTACTGCGACGATGGGACCTGGAGAAGAAGATACAATGCCGAGATCTATCAGCTGTACGGTGACGTAGACCTAGTTCAAAAAATTAAGATCAAAAGGCTGCAATGGCTAGGTCACGTTGAGCGAATGGACAACAATGCTCCAGCTAAAAAGATACTCGAAGCCAGGGCAGAGGGAACACGTCGCAGAGGTCGCCCAAACCTTCGTTGGAGAGACGAGATTTCGACAGACATCAGAAGGCTCCAAATCTCCAACTGGAGAGAATCTGCTCGGGACCGAACGAGGTGGAGAGGAACGCTACGTCAGGCCCAGGACCTTCATGGTCTGTAGCGCCACCTAAGTAAGTAAGTAAGTAGAAACGCAAAATATGCAATGAATGTATTTCTAAAATACAATTACAAATTTAGAACTTTTCATATAATTCATTTAAATATAAAATTAAACTTTACGTACATGCAGCAAGTACCTTTGAATACAACTTAAGTATCGTACACAGTGTCTTAACTATATATTGCCTATGGTAATACTTCAATAAAATATATGATATAATAAAAATCAAAAACAAGAAATTTAATCGTTTCTTAAAAAGTATTATTTTTAAATTCTTAGCCTTTAAGAAATATAAATGTGTTAAATAAGAACTGAAATAGGAAGGAACTCTCGTGTTTCAAATTTAAAGTTTCTATTTTCATGAATTTTGAAGATAAGTTTTTTCATTTTGGGAAGTATTTGAACCATCACTACAATTAAGTCTAAATTTCGGGGACCCAAAGGAAATAGGAAAAAACACCGTTATACGACATTCAAAGCTTTTATATTTATTTCAAGTTACTATCTTTATTAATTTGCAATATTTGCTTTAAGGTCTTGAGAGTAGGGGGTGTATTCCAATATTCCAATTCATTCAAAATTCTACGCACACAAAGCAAATAGGAAAAAAACACTTGTGTCACAAATTTTGAGGTTCTATCTTCTTTAGTTTCGAAATGATACTCGTTTGGACTTAATTCGATCAAAAACTTTTAAAATCCGAACCCATGTCCGACTCGACCGGAACTAATCCTCCCTGAACTATCATTACTAGTAACATAGAGTTTAAATTTCGTCAAGATAGCGTCATTAGTTTTTGAGTTATGGTGTTTTTTAGATATCGTTGACCCAATTTTCAAAGTTCCCACTACCCGAAATCATTGTGCGATCCCGCCCATATGGAGTCCCCTCCATACTTTTAATGCAAGTTAACCCTCCTATAAAATGGTACATTCTATCTTAACTTTTAGTTGCTATTTTTATTAATT
Source organism: Dolichopus griseipennis (assembly GCA_963082915.1). NCBI lineage: Eukaryota > Metazoa > Arthropoda > Insecta > Diptera > Dolichopodidae > Dolichopus > Dolichopus griseipennis. Next base: position 99,610,146 of record OY720441.1, on the reverse strand, counting down.
TTGATGATAAGCTTTTTAACCTTAGGAGATCTAGGAGAGGTTCCTGAACCACCACTCCAATTGATCATAAGTTAGGGGAACACGTAGGAAATAGGAAAGAACACCCTAGTGCCAAATTTAAAGCTTCTACATTTGTTTGAAATTACTATCTTTATTATTTTCGAAGATATTTTTTTATTTATTTATTTCATTTATTTAAACTCAGAGAGCACTAGTGCTCGTATAGAGTGTTTGTATATAAAATTTTAAGTTTTAACAAAGATACAATTTACAAAAAAAAATATGAATATAAAGAACAAGTAAATAGTAATTCAAAAATGCAAAACGTAATATATAAAACAAAGTATAAAAGTAAACTATTATAAACTAGAAATTAATAATATAATTTAGAAAATAATACAAATAATTAGAAATTATTTATACAATAACAATATAATGACTATATGACTGTGTATATAAAATACTAGAGATTATAAAAATTATCACTAATAATTCATTCAAGACAAAAAACAAAAAATTAAATGAAATATAGAAAATTCAAGTTAACTATTGCTATCATAATCGGATATTTTAGATTTTACTGATGTAGTATTCATTTAACTTCTTTTTGAACTTGACATTGTCATTGGTATTATTTTTAATTTGTGCAGGCAATTCATTGAAGTTTTTATAGGCTGTGTTATATATAGTATCATGATTTTTGAATCTGACTTTTGAAGATTAGATTCTTAGCTGACTAGAATTTCTAGTGTTGTAAGTGTGAACTTCATTATTTAAAGTCGGTATAACTCTTGATTATATAAGGTATTAACTATTATAACTATTAGATATATTTGTGTTGCCAGTTTACTTTTTACCAGAAGTTGCAAAGGTAAAATATTGTGTTTACTGTGAATTTCCCGCGTTGGGGTTCTTGTTTTATATCCATATAGATTTTTAATGGCTTTATTTTGAGCCACTTGTAGTAAATTTAATTTGTTATTGCAAACATTACCCCAAATTTGAATACCGTAAGTAGTTGCGGAGTGGAATATGCTGAAATATACTGATCTTTTTACATTAAAAGGAATTTGATTACCTATTAATTTAAAGATTCCTGCCACTTTCCTTGCTTTTTTCAGTTGTTCCTGGATTTGTAGCTCCCAAGTGAGATTATCGTCAACGATGACGCTTAAATATTTATAGCTGCGGACCACTTCTACTTCTGAACTCTCAAACTTTATTTTTAAATGATCGTTGGGTTTTGCTTTAACTAACCTACATTTAGTTTTGTTTACATTTATTGTTAAACTGTGATTCATCATCCAATTCTGAATCTTACTCATATCTGCATTTATTTTTTCCTCTAGATTGCTACATGTATTTTCTGTGTATACAATAGCTAGGTCATCTGCGTACATAAGCGGTTTACCGAATAATGTGGTGTTTAGTAAGCCGCTTATATAACAAGAAAACAGGGTAGGCCCTAGTGCACTGCCCTGTATTACACCATACTTAACACATCGTAGTTCGCTTCGTACTCCATCACATTCCGCATATTGAAACCTATCTGACAAATAACTTGAAAACCAGTTAAATTCATTGCCTTTTACACCATGCTCAAACAGAATTCTTAAAAGTATATTTCTGTCAACAGAATCAAAAGCTTTTTTTACATCAAAAAATACTGTGGAAACTTTTTTATTTTTATCGATGCCGAATTGAATATCTGAAATTATGTCGAACAATGCTGCGTGAGTACTTGAGTTTCTTGTAAAACCGTACTGCCGATTATTTGTTAAATTTTCTCTATATAAATAATCAGTAAGTTGATCATTTATAAGTGTTTCAACTATTTTGCTAAAAGTCGACGAGATAGAAATTGGCCGGTAGTTATTCACGTCAATAATATCTCCTTCTTTTTTATAAATGGGTACCACTTTGTTTACTTTTATTGTTATTGGCATTTCACCACTCTTTAAAGATTTGTTTATGAAATTTGTTATGTTTTCAGCAATTTCAGTCTTGCAGGTTTTAAATATCAATGGAGACAACTGATCAGGCCCAGCAGATTTAGTGTTAGTTAATTTATCTATGAGCCTGTGACATTCATTTAAATTTATAGACTTGAACTTGAATTACTTATTTGTTCTCATTTTCGGATAGTAAACATTTATACAATTTTTATTCAAATTCACACCAACATTAGCATAAAAATTATTATACGATTAATTTTATTAATTTTTTCATTTTGATCTAGCTCATCGTTTTCAAAGAATTCATTTGATTTTTTGTTGTTACTACATATAAGCTCTTTAATATATTGCCAATTTTTTTTTGGGTTATTTTCTGCTTTTAGAAATTGTCTTTTATCATATTCATCTCTCTTTTTCCTTTTCAAGTTTGTAGCTTTATTTAACCAATATTTATAAACGTTCTTTTTTGTTTCTGATTCTCTATTTTGAGCATATTTCTTGTACCAATAATTTTTTCTTTCAATTAATACGATGCATTCATTATCTGTCCATGGTGCAGAATATTGTTTTTTACTCCATCCCATTTTTTTCACCACAGTAGCTCTTTCTATAATGTCTTTCCATCTGGTGGTCATATCTGTAACTAAATCATTGACGTTATCTGCATTGCTGACAAATTTTTTTAATTCCTGTTTGACATAATTGTAATTAATTTTTTGGATCAGCTGATCGGTTATCTTTTTATTATTTGCAATATTTACATTTTCTAATTCAACAACTATACCCAAATGATCTGAAATATCGTGTTGAAATAGAGAAATATTAATTTCTGCTTCAAGATCGTTGGTTATAATGTGGTCCAGACATGTTCCAGATTCAGGTCTAGTTGTTTCATTTGCACAAAAGGAAAATCCATTGGTTTCGATTATTGTTTTGTAAGTTTCAGTATTTTTATTTTTTGAACATTTAATAACCCATAATAAATTTTTTTTAGTTTTTTAGTTTTTCAAGATACATGTCCAACTTCTCAAGGAATGTTTTTATATGGATTGGTGAACTGTCCGGTGGCCGGTAGATACCAGTAATATTAAATTTATCTTTGTTATGAATTATAGTAATACTAACATAGCTGCTTACTTCATCAGAATATATTTCAATTTGTGAAAATTTTAGACAATTGTGTACAAACAAGCCAACACCACCTCCACGCCTAGTTTTTCTACAGGATAGTAACTTATTGTAGTTATTTATATTTATATGATCTTGCTCAGTTTCCAGAATCCAAGTTTCTGTTATAATAATAATATGAATAATGTAATTTAATTTATCTAATATGTGTGTTAAGTCACCCATTTTATGTTTAATGCTTCTTGCGTTGTAATAGAGAATTTTTAGTGAATTTTTATCTTTTATTTTAATATTATTTACGTCGAATATATTATAATCTATATGGGTGGTAAATCATAGTGGTAATTGAGTGGTAAATCGTATGACAGTTCATTCAACATCTAGATTTGATTCTTCTAAAACACGAATGATTTTATTTTTAGAATTTTTTCTTATGAACAATTTACCCTCTTTCACCCATACATATTCTATTATATTTTTCTTTTTTAGATCCCTAGCTTTTTTGTGTAAAAATTTAAAATACGGTGTTAAGCTTTCATTAATAAACATAGTTTTACTTTCAATTCTATTTTCAAGTAGTACATCACCGATATTTTCATTTTCATTTTTAAATATTTCAGTAGTACATTGCATCACATTGAATTACTTTATACTTCCTAAAATTAATATTTGTTTTGCATCGAGCGCAGTTTGCTTTGTTTACTTGTTTTGACATTTTTTCAAATGATATTTTTGATATGCTTTAAGGTCTTCGGAACTGTGTAGATAGTCCTCGAAGAGACATAATGACACCAAATTTGAAAGTTCTTATCTTCTTTGGTTGCGGAATTATGCTCGTTTGGCCTAAATTCTATCAAAAAGTTCTAGGATCCGAGCCAAAAGTCCCATCTCGACTGCACGCAATCCCCGACGCAGTTTCATTACTAGTAACCTACAGCACAAATTCCATGAAGGTAGCGCCATTAGTTTCATTACTAGTAACCTACAGCACAAATTCCATGAAGGTGGCGCCATTAGTTGTTGAGTTGTCCTAATTTATTTTATGTGTTCTTTAGCCCTTAGACCGGTCAAAAGGTCCAGAATCCGAATACATGGACCATTCTCTCCCATATGCAATCCACGCTTCAGTACTAGTAACTTACAGTTGAAATTTCATCAAGATAGCTCCATTATTTTTTGAGTTATCGTGCCTACGGACGGACGGACGGACATGGCTATATCGACTCAGGAGGTCACGCCGATGACAAATATATGTACTTTTCCATATCTAGTTCGCTGCTTTTAGGTGGCTACAAACACCATACCAAAGTAAATATACCTTTTTCCTATTTCATCAAATCAAAAATGGATTTTTTTAATAAGAGATATTTTATGTTCTAAGTTTCTAAGTTTTAACAAAATAAAGCATTTTTACATTACATTACATATTAATAAAAATTTAGAAACTTACTTACTTTTTTAATAAAATAGATATATTGAATTCTCATACCTTTCTTTTGTTGGGTGCAAAATCTAGTTTCATTAATTTAATTAGTTGGGATTCGGGGGAAGCTTCTGATATTAAAATAAAATTTTCTTAAACCAATTTTATTATATTTACACCCCGTTGCCCAGGATCGTGCAATTTGCTAAAATTAAAATATTTAAAACTATAATATTTTTATTTCTGGACCTAAAATGGGAGAAATTTTCAAACTTCTTTGCAAAATAAAAGTTTCCTGTAAATTTTGTCGATTTCCTGTAAATTTTGTATACGTGTTGCTGTTTACTCTATTAAAAATTTTGGAATTTGATAACCCATATTGGGATTGTGATCAATCTAAAAAAGTTAAGAAATTCCAGAAAAAATCTTAAAAACATTTTTGTAGATTTCCGTTAATTTATTGCGTCAGAATTAAACAAAGTATATTTTTTGCTTTAATTTTTTTCAATAACATCGACTTCGATTAAAAACTCTCGGCGTAGAAACGCTAACTCGACTGTTATCGTATTTATATATAAGGATTATTATACACGTACGACTATAGGTCAAAAAGGTATACCAAATTTTCCATTACGTTTGTGACGCTGATAGGTGTCTGAAATTTTGCCAAAAATAGTGTAGCTTTTTTTTTAGAAACCCTGAAGAACGCAAGGAGAAACCACTGAAGAACTTGTCTCTAGAAAAATCATGTGAAAATTAATCAAATAAGCCTACAGTCTCCAGTCTCCACAAAAGGTGCTAAGAATCCCCGGAGGTAGAACAAAAAATACATTAAATATAGGGATCTGGGATTTTACAAGGCTATTTGAATTTGGTAAACTAGCCATGTATTGCAAGAAATGCAACGTCTAATAATTCATATTTTGGCCATCAGCGAAACGTGGTGGCTACAACAAGGCACATGTCATGCAAAGGGAGCTAAGTATTGTGCCCCAGGAAATAATGCTGCAAATCATAGAAATGGTGTAGGTTTTATTGTTGCTGGCCATCTTGTAAACAGCGTAATACATTTCGTACCGCATTCAGATCGAATCGCTTTGTTACAAATGAACACAAAACCTGTAAAAATGTATATTATCCAAATATATGCCCCAACTGCAGATAAGCCAGACGACGAAGAAGAAGAGCTTTACAAACATATAACATATCTTCTAAAGCAACCTAAGCCACAAGAAATAAACTTAATAATTGGCGACTTCTATGCAAAAGTTGGTTTTGGAAAAGTAGAAAACGTAGTAGGGCCTTTTGCTCTGGGTGCATGAAATGAAAGAGGGGATCGTTTAATACAATTTTTCCAGGAAGAAAATTTGAAAATTACTAATACAACCTTCTGTCTACCACCAAGAAGGTTATGCGCATGGGTATCAACACAGGATGGAGTAGGTTTGTTTAAAAGGTTTCAACTTATCCGGGTGCTGATGTACTATCAAACCATAATTAACTCCTTGCTAAAATTAAAATCAAACAAGCAAGAGCAATCAGCAACCGAAATTAGACATAGAGCAACTGAAAAATAGTGAAAAAAAAACTCGCATTTATACTGAAATCAATAATCAATTGCGAGCCATTGATAGTAATTGCGATATATGGCATCAAACGAAAGTAATTCTGAATGAAACCTCATAAAATATATTATGTACAAAGAAATATATTGCTAAACAAAGATGAATGACCACATAAAAAGTCTAAAGCCACTTCTCTAAGGGATGAATACAATAACTATGATGTAGCTAAGAACTACATCCAAAAATTGTTTTCAAACGCTGACCGGTCCTTCAACCACATAGAGCCACAAATACAGCCATATAAACCCCCATCACACGAAATGAATTTAAGGAAGCAATAAAATCAGTAAAAAACAATAAAGCACCTAGGCCAGATGATATTACTTCAGAAATAATCAAACTTGTGAATGATGAGAATGTGGATGAAGAAGAAAATGAGAAAAAAAAAAAATGCTCGAAGAAATCTTTAACTCAGTCTACAACACAGTAGTCTTTCCTGAAGATTGGATGAAATCAACTTTTATTACACTCCCAATAAAGTCAAATACCAAATCTTGCGATGACTATTGATTAATTAGACTGATGAGCCACATGAGCTCAAAATATTTTTAAAGGTCATTCATAATCAAATCTATACAAAATGCGAAGAACACATGGGAAAAACACAATTCGGTTTAAAAAAGGCTCCACATAAAATTTACGAAGTATTATATATGGTCAATTGTTCTATATGGCATGAAGACTTGGACTTTAAAAATTAAAGAAATCAACAAATTGGAAGCATTTTAAATGTGGGTCTACAGAAAAATGCAAAAAATCTCATGGACTGAACACGGTTCAAATGAGGATGTTCTCAGTATAGTGTTCTCTGTTCTCTGTTCGTCAACGTTTTCGTTATATGAAGAGTATAAATTTATGTAAGCAATACAACTTCTATGTTAAATAAATCGTATGAAGAGTATTAATTTATGTAAGGAATACAAATTAAGTAGTTTAAGTATTTCAAGCAGTTCATTTACTTCGTTTTTTGATCCATCTGATCCAAAAACTTGATGTTGAAGTGGTAAGACTAAGTCAGAGCAAGCTTTTAAATATATTAAGTGCATATTTTTGTTTTTAAAATTTTTTTTACATTTCATGTTTGTTTAAATATATTAACTTATATATAGTTTTTTTTAAGGAAAATTCAAAAGTAAGGGGCAAATTTGTTAAAAATAAAACAAAACTTAATTAAAAATTTTAAAAAAATTAAGCAAACCGCATTTTTTTAATACCTGAATGTACGGACAATGTACATGTTATATTTGTTTCTTCTGAAATTACTAATTTTTAAATTTTGAAAAATTTAAACGGAATCGAAAATAATAGTACTTTATTGTATAATGTATATCGTATTTATTAATTTATTTATAGGTATCATGCTTCATGTCAGGTAGCTGTTTTTAACTTCAAATATGGGGTTCTTTTATGATAATCATAATTAAAAATTTCATTGATCATTGAAGGTACTTCCATAAAATATTAAAAATATTCTTTTACAAAATTTTATACATTAAAAAAAGTTTGTTACCGACATGATAATGCCACAATACATTAATGTAAATATCGGAATAATATGGCAGCTACCAAACCCTTTGTTTAAAACCAATCAAATTTAGCAAAGCTTGATGCTATAAATCTTTTAAATCTTTTGACATCTGTGGTAAAAATTTAAAATTTTAACCTAATTTAGTGCTAAGGTATTAACTAATAAATATCGCAGCTATTCGAATTTGTTTCTTTGAATCAAATAAATATTGTTAAATTCATTGTCATAAAACCAAAAATTTTTTGAAATAATTTTAGTTAAGTTTAGAGTGACACACACAAAAATAAAGAATTATAGTAAAGCTATGTGAATCTGATCTAACTTTCAATATTTGAGGATATTAATTTAGCATTTTATTCACAGAGCTGAATCTGTTGCACTAAACCAAAAAAAGTTCGCTAAATTATTATCAAAAAGCTTGTCATATTTTGCAAAATTTCAGATTTGAGTACCTGTTCATGTCAGGGTATAAATATTACAGTTGTATTGAAGCTACCTAAATCTATTATGCTTAACCAACCAAGTTTTTGGAAAAACCTTGCCTCATAAACCTTTAGTGTTACGAAATTAAAATAATTTTCATATAAATAATTAAATTATATGACAATTGCCTGGATTTTCCGGCCTATCAGGATGAGAATTCTTAAAGACGTATGAAAGCATCTAAATAACATGAGATAGAAATATCACTTTCCTATATCTTACTGTTTAGAAGTTTTTGCATTTCGGCACCGCAATTTCGGAACCGCATTGTATTGAAAACGTATTACCGCCTTAAATGTGAATTAAGTTATTGTAAAAAGAAAGGCATTTTATCGATTTTTTTTGCGTTATTATGAACTACACCTACGAAATAGGAAAAGGGTATATTAACTTTGGAATGTTCAACAAAATCCAAGGTAGTATTCCTAAGATAAGGAGAACATAATAAAAGTTTCTAGTTTAAAAAACTATTCCAAAAATAATAAAAATAAAGAAAATGCTCTACATTTAATCGAGTTGAAATATGACAAAGATAAAGATGAAGTTATGGTGAAGAAATCCAGCTACAAAAATCTTTTCACAGTGGATGTAAGCCTGGAGAATCATGGAAGCAAAGAAATATTTCTTGGAAACCATCTTATTTTCCTGCTATCCAAATTATACTATGAGGCTAAGCAGCCTAAATTTTGTTTTTTTTTTTTTGCGGGGAGTGAAACGTTTGAAAGCCACACATTGAAACTGTATGGTAATTCGTTGGGTAGTGTGCGACTTTAACGCACCAAAACCGTACCCTTTTTGAACCAAACTTTAGGAAGGAACCTGTGATACAAATGTACAGTTTGGTTACAGGGATGGGATATGAAAGGATTTTAGGATTGTGGGATGTTATTTAGGAATTTAGGATTATGGGGGATGGTGAAAATTTGGAGGGATTTTTAAGAGAAAGATGTTAATATTCTACTTAAATTTAATTTAGTCGTACACATACGAATTACCAACTTTAGGAAACACATTGGACAGAATGTGATTTCATAATCTCGACATGCGCATAACAAATGAATTTCCATAAGCCGTGTTTCGCCATCATAACAATTCGACGCAGTGAGATGAGCATCCGTTGACCTCCTTGTTTCACGTTGGAAAACTGTGAGTGGAGGCATGCATGGTTTTATTTCTTTAGAACAGGTGTTCGTCCCCACTAGGTATCTATAAAACAGGGAAAATGACCAGACTGTACGCCGATGGCTAAGTGGAGTGCGCGTTGAGGTAACACTGGGATCATTTATAAGACGAATAGCTCTGTCTTGCACTTTATCGAGAAACCAGCACCGATTGGGGTGCACCAGCCCTAATATGTGCATTATACTTCATTTTTGGTTTTATACATATTGAGGAGATCAAATGGAGAAAAAAAGTAAGTTTTACAGCGATACAAAAAACCGAAACATCTAGCTGCATCTTTAGCTATACCAAAAATGTAATTTGACCCAGTCAATTTCTGGTTTAACTCAATTCCCTAAATACTTAAATCTGTTGAGTACTGCAAAGCTTCTCCCTGAAAAATCAAGTTGGAAATAGATATTGCTATTTTTCGCAAGATGACACAGGATTGGGTTTTCCTCGTGTTGAATTGAACACGATTATTTTCACCCCATTTATGAATTTTTGCTAAATCATTGTTTAGCTCACTGACAGTGAAATTTTTTTCTGTTATTAACCTGATGATTAATGTTACAGCGGCTATGAAATTCATAGGAAGCTACAAGGGTGCTGTCATTTGCAAAACTGTGAATTGGATTGGAAGTTAAAGATAGAAGATCACTGATGAATATTAAGAAGAGTGTGGGAGAAAGAACAGCTCCGTGAGGCACACCAGCATTTAGTTCAAATTAGTAGATAGGTAAGTCTTGAGATCACCAGTTGAGCGACGGGCTCTGAACCTGTGTTGTCGATCATGAAGCAAACCTTTATGATTCAGATATTTCAATCGTTGTTGGTTTATAATTTTTTCCATTACTTTGGAAATGACCGAAGTTATAGCTATAGGACGGTACTTTGAGGGATCGATTTTACTACCTTTTTTTGGAATTGGAAAAACATGCGCAATCAATCTTCCATAAGGCAGGATGAATACCCGAAGTAAAGGATAAATAGAAGAGGTTGCGTAGAGGTTTTGGAAATGGCAGAGTAAGTTTTTTAAGAACCTACGTTGTGATTCCATCGGGACTGGCTGTAAAAAAAAAGTAAATTCTACCAAAGGAGCAGCCAACTTCTGGAATATTTGGTGGTCTTTGAGTTGACTGTGGTAGTCTTGAGTTAAAGGAAAATTGTTTGCCAAACAAGTTCGCCTTTTCTTTTGAATCTGACACAATTAAGTTGTTTTTATCAATAAGCGGAGGAAAAGAGAACCCGCTGGTGTCCTCCTTTAGATTTTTTGCAAACGTCCAAAGCAATTTGCTATTCTTAGGCGTATATAGGAATTTACGTTTCAACCCTTGGTTGAAAAAGAATTTTTGCTAATTAATAACTCTCTTACATCTGTTTCGAACTACGATATAGTTGGTCCTGTCAGACCTCAACCCGCTGTTACGGTATTGTTTAAAGGCCTCCTCCTTTTTACGAATGCCTTCTGTGCAAGTGCGATTAAACCATGCTATGGATTCTCGTTTAATTTTTTTAGTGAGTGAGGAATATACAGCCTATTTCCAAGTAAAATCGTTTCACTAATCGCCTTCCCAGTTAGCACGACTATTTTGCCATACTAATTTTTTGGGCGGAGTCATTCGGCTGGCTAACGTGCTTACCAGGAAGCTTGTGGTCAAAGCCCCCAAGGTCTACCAAATGAAACTATATATTTTTCACCGTGAGTGGTTAAAAACAGATCCAAGAGGTGGCCCTCTTGATCAGCTCGGTCGGGGACCCTAGTGGGATTTTGGATAAGTTGAGAAAGATGGAACAGTGAGGAAAATAATTTAACTTGTTGCCCCGTTGAGTTTTGCTCATTTTGTATTACATGCTTTTCAACGAGAATTGTAACCCAAATATAGTGAAAGTTTGAACTAGAAGGTTTATATTTATCTAGGGTGTTGAAAGGAATGTCATTAAACCGCGATTCCTCTTTTGGGTACGAAGTGTAAAACAAGTGAGTAGCCAGTAATATTAAAATTATTATTTAGTTCACTGCCCTGTATTTCACCAAGGGCTAGGATTTCTGGTTTTGTAGAGTTAAGATGACATTATACGGCATGTAATTTAACTTGTAGCCCCCGAATATTACAAAAATTAACACGAAAATTGGCAATTTTTAATAATAATTAATAAAAATATATAAAAAAAAAAAAATACAAAAAAAATTTAATTTTTCAACAATACCTCTAAAATATGTTGAGTGAGCAATCGGTTTAAAACTTTTGAATAAAATTTAAGTAAATAAATGAAATTTAATTGTGAAAAATTAATAAATTATATTAAAAAAATAAATAAAAAAAAGATACTTAACTTGCCACCATTGCAGATGCAGAAATATTATTCCAGTCACAACACTTATTTTTTTGTATTTTTTTTTAAATCACAAGTGAAATTAAATTTTGAAATAGAAAAAAAGCTTGTTATTTTATGTAATTTAATGTATAATTTATTTCAAATTAACAAAGGAAAGATAAAAATGAAAAAATAATTTAAATTTAATATTATTTATGAAGGTTAACACATCAGGTATCAGAAACAGATAATAACACAACATAACAGAACAATCTAAATTCCTAAGCATCAAAAATAATTAAATCTTCATGCGGAAAACGGACAACTCCAAGGTATTTAGAGTTGAAAATTTATGAGATATCAGTTTTATTAAAACAAAACCCTGCAAATAACTGCAATGTACTCCATAAAATAACCATCTCATAACTTTTTACATTTAAAAAAAAAAAAACTCCTTTTTTATTTATATTGTTATATTATAATGTCTAAAATTATTTATAAATTTACATTTTTTAATATTTTTTGTAACAATTCTAACTTTTAACATAACCTATAACACTGTTTTTGAAAATTTTTACATTCTTAAATCAAATTTAATTTTTTTTTCTCATTTAATCTTGAACAATTAGTTAGTTAAATGAACAACAACAATTTTTTTTTTAATTATTTATTTATTTATTGTTAAAAATTTACTTAGTGATATACTATGTTGTTACATTTTTTTTTGTTTTTTTTTTCTTATACTTTAACATTTATTTTTGTTTTTTTTTTTAACTGTGATATAAGCAAAGCTCATAGTTTTGGTATAAAACATCGCAGTTACCTCCTAATACAATCAATAAGGATTTATCAGTCAAATTTTTTATTAAACTTCTAGCATTTAATACCATATCATAATATTTAATCGGCTTATTTTTTCCCATACAAATATAAATGTCCCTTTTTAGGACAAACTATTTGACCAATTTTAATGAAACAACCACCAAAAGAAATTCTTTTTTTGTTTTCATAGGACAATGATATTTTTTTTTAGAATAATGCGTTTTTTCAGGTGAAAACCCGTCTTTAATTAAACGTAAAATTGAATTTAACGGTCACGCTGTTAAAAGTTAAGGCTTATGACTCTAATATTATGCGCCGACTTTCTGTGTAAATGTAATTCATTTTCGGTTGTAACTCGCAGCTGAATCTAATTCAAAAGATTATAGGCGCCGACTTATGTATATCTTTCTTTTTTTTGTTTAGTTCAAATATTCAATGAACAAGGAGATTTAAGTTTTTTTAAAATTTTTTTTTTGTTTTTTTTTTTTCTTTATCTTAAAAAGTGAACGAAAAATAATGAGTTCTGTTCGAAATGAAAGCAATACATTTGGTTTATACAGAAGTTTTCATTTATAACGAACTCGGTGCAATTTTAATTATAATAAACTTTACACTTTTTGCCAAAGAATTAAATTTTACCTAAAAATGAAAGTTTTTTATTACATTGATATTTCTTTCATTTAAAATTATTATATCTAATTATGTTGCTTGGTGATTAATTTAGTATTTTTTTATTTATTTTTGAATATAAAAAAAAATCATAATAACGCATCAAAAATACAAAAAAAATTTTATTAGAAGAAAAAGCACTATACATAGGCTTGAGGCTGACACATCAAATAAAATTTTAGCAAATGAGTTCGACATGTCCATTCTAGAATCAGCACATTCTACAATGTTCAAGTCTTATACTAATTTTTCAAAATTTACAGCATTCTTTTAAAACGACATTCGTTTATTACGACGAATATTTTCCGTCCCATTATGGTCGTTATAACCGAAAAGTACTGTACTTTGTTTTCGTTCGCTTAAAATTTTTTTTTTTTAAATCGTATATTGTTGTTGCTTTTTGTTAAGTTTTTTGTAAAATAAAAAACCGACTTCTGATAAATAATATTTCTTAAGAAAAATGATTTGTTACTTATGGATCAACCAAATTTAGCATGTACGTCGTTCAGTTTCTGTCAAAAAATTTTGAAATAAGTTGTTATGTAAATAAATTTACATGAAAGCATACGCGACGTACTGTACCTCGGAGTTTTAAAATTTAAAAATTGACAAAGCGTATAAAAATATTGTAATTGTTTTTTCTTATGTTGCTACGATTAAATTTTAAAAATAAAATATTTTAATATAATATTTTTTTAAAATAATTTTTTTTAAAACAAATAGGTATTCAAAATAATTAAAAATACCAACAATATGTTTGTAAAACTAAAAAAATTATCTTTCTTAAAAAAAATTATTTGTTCCTTACGTCCCAAACTAAATAAAAGCGTACGGCATATAATTTCTGTCAAAAAATTTAGAAATAAGTAGGTACATAAATTTACATGAGAGCAGCCAAAATACGCGTAACGCGATGTACTGTATCTCGTATTTTTAAAATTTACAAATATTGACAAAATGTATAAAAATATTATTATTGGTTTTTCTTATATTTCTAATATTATGTTTTAAAAAATATAATATTTATTTGTTCTAAGAAACTTATGCGTCATGGCTCATGATCATGTATAGAAATATATTTTTGTCAATAAAAAACTTAGGAAATATTAAATAAATAAACTAGACAAAAGGTATAAAGTAAACTAAGGAATTCAGAATCATTTTTCGCATGTTTTCAGAACTTAGATAGGCATACATTTGTAGTAAAAATTTACCTATGTAGCTATTAAATTTAAAAATGGAAAAAGGGTAGGAAAAGTTTATTCTTTGATTTATTGAAAAACTTTTTTTTTTGCTATAAATCTTAAGAATGAGATTTAAAAAAAGACTTCGGTCAACTTGACTATTATTTGTACTTCTGGCAGCTTCAATATAATATAATATAATACTAAATACTAAACTTATGAATTATGATATGTTAAATTTTGTTGTACATATTATGTATTCATAGAGTTTTTTAATTACGATACAGAATACGTACAACATATGTAGTTCAAATCGTACCAAAATGTTTAGAAAAAAGTACAGTTTGCTATATGAAAGACAGCATTAACTCGAATTTTGGGTTCTTGACTTCAATAAATATATGTATATGTTTAAAAATATGTATTTATTAGCATAATATTTATATGTATTTAGAATTTTAATTTAATTTAATTGTACCAATATATATCTTAAGCTATAGAAATAAAACTCAAAAATCGATACTTACCAACGTTTTAATAATTAAGAAGAATTATAAATTTTTTTTTAAGCATTTCAAGCGCAAGAATTGTTGACAACACTGTTGGCATTATTTTTATTATGAATAGTCTAATATAGTTTACACAAAACGAATTTTATATGTTAACTTAAAAGCAAAAATAGCTCGAATTTCGAACACAGGGCGATACTAGTTTATATAATTGTATTTGTTACGTGTCTTGGTTTACTAATCATATAATTTTGCCAAGACTCTCTAATTTTTTGTAAGTGCTCTCAACATGTCTCCTAAAATAAGCTAAATCTTTAAGTACTTCGATTTTGGATATTCCGGTGCTATCATGATAAGCAAAATATTAATTACTGAGTAATACCATCATCATAACATCATAAAAAATATCTTCTTTTCATGAAAATATGATAAAAATAATCTCACATTGCTGTAGATTCTGTGTTCTCTTAATCTAGATAAGGCATACGTATTTTCACCAGACTCGATTGCTTTTTTTTTTTAATCTAACAATTGGTGGAACCATGGCTTTGACAAAACTTTTCCCACTGTCTTCTATACTTAAATGCCTATTTTGAATGTTAATAGTTTCTCCTTTAACCCAATTTGAGTAATCGTTGCTTAGAAGCTCTTTTGATCTGATTTTTTCTTTGACTGAAACGATTTCTCGATCCTGCATACTATGAGAGTTTTTATTATCTTTGTTATGAACTTTATCTATCATATTAGTTTTGAGAGGTGGTTTATTTTTATTAAAGTGCATTAGTTTTGAAAATAGACTTAGTATTTTGTTAATAACACTATTATTATTGTTATTACTATCGTTATTATTACTTTTATTATTATTTTTACTATTATTATTATTTTTAGTATTATTATTGTTATTATTGCTATTATTATTATTATTACTATTATTAACTTATTAATCAACTTCAAATGTTTCAATAAAATTGATCAAGTATTAATTTATTATTACAGTATTAATTATTACATAAATTAAATTAAATTTGAATTAAATAATTTCACAAATTTGTATTGATTTAAATAATTATAGGTATATTTTTTTTATTAATTTAATTCACCGTATTATTTAAAAAAATTTTCACCGACTGCACCAGTTAAATGAGAGAAAAAACAAGTAAAGAAACAGTCAATCAACAGTGCAACCGACTTAGAAATACCCTAAACCTATTTCGTTCAAATTTAATGGGAAGTCCATGAGTCATTTAAAAACCATAAAAGCTTTTATTAGTTTGATCGCTAGACAAAACTAACCAAATTAACTTTATAATACTAAAAACATTTTCTAATTATTTGATCAGTTCAAAAATATTAAAAATTCTTACTAATTTATCTATTTAAAAATATTAAACAATGAATAAACTTGAAATAAATGGATTCGTCAAATGCAAGTACAAAATTGCATATTTAAAACTTTTTATCCAATTCAATAAAATTATAATATATAAAAGTTTATATAATTTGATGGTTTTTAATGATATTTAAAACAATTAATGCTTTCATTACCTTTTAATCACAAAATTTAATAATCAAAATATGCAATAAATGTATTTCTAAAATACAATGACAAATTTAGAAATTTTCATATAATTCATTTATATATAAAAATAAATTTTACAACTTATGAATCGTACACAATTTCTTAATTATATATTACCTATGGTAATATTTCAATAAAATATAGATATGATATAATAAAAATTAAAAACAAAAACAATTTCGTCGTTTATTAAAAAAATATTTTGTTTTTACTTTATAAAATATAATACATAATATGTTTTACATTCTTTTAAAAATATAAAAGTGTTAAATAAGAACGGAAATAGAAAATAGTATATCAAATTTGAATCTTTATTAATTTCGAATATATGCTTTAAGCTCTTGGGAGTAGTGGAGGTGGTACGCAAACCGCTATTCCAATTCATCCAAAATTTCACGTACTTTATTTGTTTTATATAAGAAGAAACACCTGTGCCCCAAATATAATGTTCAATCATCTTTGGTTTTGAAATTATAGTCGTTTGGCCTCAATTCGATCAAAAGCTTCTAGAATCCGAACACATTGTCCGAACTCGACCAGAACCAATTCCCATGGTACTTTCATTACTAGTAACTAGTAACCTAGAATTTAAATTTCATCAAAATAGCGTCATTAGTTTTTGTGTTATGATGTTCTAAGAAATATGTTTGTTGCCCTTGAACTTATCAAAGATTGCAGAACCCGAAACCATGGTACCATCTCGCCCACATGCGATTCCCGTCATACTTTAAATACTAGTTAATCCTTGTACACAATTGGAACGTTCTATCTTAATTTAATTTACTATTTTTATTAATTTCGATGATAAGACTTAAAATCTTGGCAGATCTAAGAGTGAAGTTGGGTGCCTGAAATTTCGCCAAAAATAGTTTAGTGTAATGGCCAAAATTACTGCAAAATTTGGTTGGTCTACTGCAGAGGGTTCATGTAGCTGCCATACAACTCCTTCTTTTATATGAGCATTACACTACACCTACTTAAGCTGGGTGTCTGAAATTTTGCCAATGTAGTTGGGTAGATATAGACTCAAGTGTAAAGATCGGATCAGATTCGAAAAATAAATCAACTCATCAATGTATTTTCGACCGTCCGCACGTTAACTCAAAAAATAAAGCAGCTAGGATCTAGAATATTTCACAAATTCGTTTTTTTTGCAATGGTCGTCATCGCTATTTAAATCAAGTCATTTTGGTCCACGGGTTCAGGTAGCTGCCATACAACTTCTTTTTAGCACATTGTCAAAAAATTTTGTAAAAATGTGCCTATAAAGTTTCACTCTGTCGGGTCCGTCCGTCCGTATGTTTACAAAAACTTTTACACCTTTCGAATAGAGAAAAAATATTTTAACCATGGGTAGGTATTGCAAAAAAAATAATATCGTTGTAGAATTTTTTTTTGTAGCCCCTCTCGTTACGAAGCTACAGCCCCACAAAGTTGGGAAAACCCTATATTTAAATTCTTATAACAATAGTTCTGTTAGGTGTATTTTCAATCTGAAAACGGCAAAAGATAGCTGGTTTTATAAACTTAATAAATTTTTAAAAGGAAAATATTTAGGGTTGCCATTTTTTTTTTTGTTCCTTTGCCACGTCTTTACGGAGTATAGGGCATTCACCAAGTTTATTTTAAACTAGGCTTCAGTTTCTTTAATCATAATATTCATTAAGCCGTTGATTACTCGGCTGTAGCTATTGTATAAGGTTATGAAATATGAATGCACAAATGTTAACTTTGTGCGCCATCTATAATCATCTTACACAAGAATTATTTATATACTTTTATTAAATCTTATTTTATATTAAGATGTAAACTATTACGATATAATTATACAGTTTTACGATATTATTTTATTAGATATGATCGGACCGGGGTTTGAACCCGAGACCTTCCACATGAAAGGCGACGCCTTTACCACTACGCCATTGGTTAGGGTTGCCATACGATACTAAAACTTACCGCTATGTAAAACTCGATTTTAGCTTAATGGTTTAAGCTAGGGTCTTGAAGTTTTGTTAGAAGTTAGTTCCTCAGAAGTTAGTAGGAATCGGTTGACAAAATTTGCTTGTTAAATTCCCTGTTTAGGTGCTATAAGGGCTCGAAAACTGTTATTTTGCTATTTTTAAACACCTGTAACTTGAATACTTAACATGTGACAAATGTACAAAATTTAAAGCTCCAGTATTATATTTCAAGATATGTTAAAGGTTTTTCTTAAATTTGAAAGGGGTTCTTTAAATTGAAGAAATTGTAATCTTAGTTTTACCCGTTTTTACTTAGATAATAAAATTCTAGGTAAAATTTCAAATTTTTGGTGGAGTTCACAATTGAATTCCTAGAACCTAATAAAAGGGAAGGATGGGGACAGGAAGAGGGTGGCAGATTCTCTAGAATCATCATAAGGTTTCTTAGCACAAATTTGGGAACCTTCCCCATTGAAGGGCTATTAGGCCTTAAAAAATTCAAAATTTCCTTTTTTTATAAATCAGTAACTTATTCACCAGTGAATGTTTTTCCAAAATTAAACGTTAACATTTAAGCTCCAACATTATATTTCACAATTGTTAACAGTGTGCATTGGGAGAATAAAATCCTTGAGTGCATTGGGATCACAATCCTTGAGTGCATTGGGAGAATAAAAGTATTGATTTAACTATTATTCACAATTAATAAATTAATGAAATAACTAAATTATAATAGTATCATTTATTTTTATAAATATTTTTATAAAAATAAATGATAAAATACTTAGTAAGAACTTATATACTCAGTATATAATTTTGAAAATGTGCTTTTTAAAAACCCTTGGTTTTTTTCATTACTTGTTTTATATGATTATTACTCTGTAGTACACCTATTACAGCTGAGTGTCTGAAATTTTGTCAAAAGTAGTTTAGTGTTATGTCCAAATTTTCTGCAAAATTAGGTTGGTCTACTGCAGTGGGTTCGGGTAGCTGCCATACAACTTTTTTTTAGCACATTTTCAAAAAATTTTTAAAAATGTTCCTATATAGTTCCACTATGTACGTCCGTCTGGCTACAGCCCCCCCAAATTTGAAAAAAGCCTTAGTTTTAAATTGTTATAACAAGAATTCTGTTAGGTGTATTTTCAATCTGAAAACGGAAAAAGATAGCTGGTTTTATAAAATTTATAAATTTTTAAAAACCAAAAGATTAGAGTTGCCATACGGTACTTAAATTTACCATTATGCAAAATTTTTAGCCCCACATATCTTCTAAACGGTTTAAGGTAGGGTCTTGAAATTTTGCGAGAAGTTAGGTCCTCCGAAATTAGTAGGAGTCGGTTAACAAAATTTTTTTGTCACGTCCCCTATTTAGGAGCTATAAGGGCTCGAAAATTGAAATTTTGCTATTTTTAAACACCTATAACTTGAAAACCAGTTAAAAAAATATTTTTAGTAATATACAAAATCGAAAGCTTCCAAAAAAGCCCTATATTTAAATTGGTATAATAGAAGTTTTCTTGAGTGTATTTTCAATCACAATTTACCATTATGCAAAACACAATTTTCGAAAAACTTTTAGCCCCACTTATCTTCTAAACAGTTGAAGCTAGGGTCTTAAACTTTTGGGAGAAGTTAGATCCTTAGAAATTAGTAGGAGTCGGTTAACAAAATTTTTTTGTGTAGCCCCCTGTTTAGGACCTATAAGGGCTCGAAATCTGAAATTTTGCTATTTTTAAGCACTAGTAACTTGAATACCTGTTCAAATTTTTTTTTTTCAAAGATACAAAATTTGAAGCTGTAGCATTATATCTTAACATGTGTTAAAGGTTGTTCTTAAATTTGAAAGGGGTTCTTTAAATTGAAGAAATTGTCTCGAAGTTTTAACCATTTTTGCTTAGATAATAAAATTCTAGGTAAAATTCCAAATTTTGGTGGAGTGCACAATTGATTTCCTAGAACCTAAAAAAAATGGAATGGTGTGGACAGGAAGTGGGTGGGCAGATCCATCATAAGTTTGCTAAGTAAAAATTTGGGAACCTTCGCCGTTGAAGTTCTAATATGTCTTCAAAATCAAAACTTTTATGTTTTTTTAAAACAGAAACTTATTCACCAGTGTATGTTTTTCCAAAATTAAACGTTAACATTGAAGCTCCAACATTATACTTCGCACTTGTTAACAGGGATTGTATTCTAAGTATTGATTTCACTATTAGTCATAATTAATAACTTGATGAAATAACAAAATTATAATATTATCATTTTTTCTCATATATATTTTAAAAAAAATAAATGATAAAATATTTAGTAAGAAACACTATAGAATCTTGATAATGTGATTTTTAAAATCCCTTGGTTATTTTCATCACCTGTTTTATATAAGGATTACTTTGTACCTAATGCAGCTGCGTATCTAAAATTTTGCCAAAAGTATTTTCGATTTATGGCCAAAGTTTCTGCAAAATTTGGTTGATCTACTGAAGTTGGTTTGGGTAGCTGCCGTACAACTTCTTCTTTTATATGAGCTTTACACTACACCTAATAAAGCTGTATGTTTGAAATTTTGCCAAAAGTAATAAACCGGATGATATAATGTTTATATTATGGTCATTCGGGTTCTCCAGAGTTGACACAGTGTACACGCCTACACTCTCCCTCGTTTTTTTTTTAATTTCGTTTAAAAAAGGATTATCTTTTAATTTTTATAGAGCATAAATTAAAAATAATTTTTAGATTTTCGAATTTTATTCAAAATTTGTGAACTTATTCAAATCTTTGATGAAGATTATCATGATATTATTCATATCTTTGATGAAGATTATCATAATATTATTCAAAAAATCATAAATGTTGTGATAAAAATTTCATCTACTAAACAAGATCTTAATGTCGGTGCAGTATATTGTCCAATAAATTCCAATATGAAGAAAAAAATGTTTAAGGAAATCCTAAATGTCCACGGACATAAATTTCTGCTAGGAGGTGACTAAGAAAAGCTATTCAAGATTTAGGTTGTTGCCATCATTCGACTGGCAAACAAACTTACTGGTCCACAGACACCAACAAAGCTCCAGATCTAATTGACTTATTGAAAAATGAAAAATTAAAAAATAACTAGAGAACTAAATAAGCTCACACTGACAAATATTACGACAGACTGGTTAAACTTTAAGTATGAAATCACAAATAATATTAATTTAAACATTTACAATCAAAAGAATAATTAGATGTGGATCTAGAAAGCTTTATTAATATAATTCAAAAAGCTGCTTGGAATAACACTAAAATAATTGCGTATAGGTCAGCAGCAAATAATTATCCTAACAATATAACTGATTTAATAAATCGAAAAAGAAGGACAAGACGTAGATGGCAACAATCACGTTACCCTGATGATAAGAAGATATTAAATAGATTATCACAATCTCTTAAAAGGAAAATTCAGATCTTAAAATCAGTATCATATGAAAATTATATAAAAAGTTTATCGGCACAAAAAGATCAAATTACTCGTTGTGGAAAGCAACGAAGAGTGTAAAAAAGTCGATAAAGCACGGGCAAATAAAAATAAAGATAAAGCCGAATTATTTGCAGATCATTTAAGAAACATATTCAAACCAAACGATATAAATTCAAATCTTTGTTAAGTGGAGGATATTAAAATAGAAGAGAACAATTCTAATCCATTTACACAAGAAGAAATTAGTGAAGAAATAAAAATTTTAAGGTTAAGAAAAGCCCCAGGTTGTGATCTTATTACAGCTCAGATTATAAAAGAGCTTCCACAAAAGGCTCTAAAATTTTTAAGAAAAATTATAAATGCAGCAGTAAATCTGAAGTATGTTCCAACTGCTTGGAAAAAAGCATAGGTAATTATGATAGCAAAGCCAGGGAAGCCATTAAATGAGGCAAAATCTTATAGGTCAATATCTCTGCTACCAATAATGTCAAAACTTTATGAAAAATTGTTGTTAAAAAGTCTAAAGCCAACTATAGAAAATAAAAATTTAATTCCAAATCATCAATTTGGATTTTGATCCAAGCATGCAACAATTGACAAGTTCATAGAATAACAAATATTATAGAAAAAGTGTTTAAAGAAAAACAAATATGCTCTACAATATTTCTGGGATTAATATTTAAATTAAGGAGATCGATACCCTTACAATATGTAGAAGTACTCGAATCGTACTTGTCAGATAAATTATTTAGAATTAAACAAGATGAAGAGTACTCTACATTAAGAGAAATAAAAGCAAGTGTGTCTCAAGGCAATATTCTAGGTCCTATTTTGTGCTTGCTTTATACAAGTTACCTACCAGAAGTAGAAAATGTAACTGTAGCAACATTAGCTGACGAAACTGCTGTATTGGCAGTAGGATCGAATATTAACGAAGCCACTGGAAAATTACAGAAAGCAAGTGAAAAAATGGAAAATAAAGTTAAATGAAAGTAAAACTGTTCATGTTAATTTTAGTAATAGAAATATAAGAAACCCACCAAAAATAAATTTAAATGGTGTATTTGTATCAATCGAAAATTCAGAAAAATATCTTGGAATCACACTGGATGTCAAGCTAAGGCGGAATGAACATTTTAAAAAGAAAAAACTAGAACTTGAAAATAAATATAGAGAAAATTACTGGAGTCTAGGGCGTAAGAAAATTACTGGCTCCCTGGCTCCTAAATTAACAATATATAATACAGTGTTAATTTACAACCAAGTAATTAATAAATTATTATTATAATATGGTTATATGGTATTCAACTTTAGAGTTGTGCCAAGCAAACGCATATTAAAAAAATACAAATCTTTCAGAATAAAGCCCTACGTAACATAGTAAGTGCTCCCTGGTATGTACGCAATAGTGACATTCATAGAGATTTACAAATTCCTAAAGTTATAGATGAAATAAGTAGATATGCCATAAAGCATAAAGCTCGTCTAGAAGGGCATATAAATATTGAAGCTGCTCAGTTAATAAATAATCAGATTATAATAAGAAGGCTTAAAAGAAAAAGAACTTTATATAATATATTATAAAGTTTATTTCTAATAATTTTTTAAAATTATAATAATATTTAGAAATTAATTGTACATTTTGTAATTATGATATTAATAATAATAACAAAAATAATATTACATATTTATAATTTTATTAAATTAGGCTCAGAATTTTTATAAACATACAAATCAGAAATGTGCAAATTTTTGTCCTTTATTTGATATTGTTTACATTTTTTTTTCATTATCATTATTCTCATATGAACAGTTTTACTCTGATAAGAAAATTAATTACTAATCTTATCAATTAGCAGCCATATTATCCTGACTTTCTCTATTGTTCTCAATGTTAATATTTATGCCACTAAGTAATTTTTTTGAATAAAAAAAAATTCAAAAATATTTCTTGTAAAAATTGTTAAATTTAAATTATTAAAACGTAAAATTATAGCTTCAATCCAATATAAGAAATAATTTATTGAATTTTATATTCAGTTTTAAACAAATTTACTCGAATTTTCAGATATACATAGAAAAAATTGAATAATAAGATTTCAAAGGGTTAAAAAAGAATTATTAAAATTTTTTTAATTTTAATTATTTTTGACGCGAGTTATGTATGAACTTCCTAATATAACGTTAACTGAGTCAACTTCAAGTTCTACACCTGAAGTTGTTATAGAAGCTAAAACAATAGCAACAAAAAAAAGTATATTTTGATTTTCATTTTTATTTTTTCTTATTTCAAAATTTAACTTAAAATTAAAAATTTACATTCATATATAAAAATCCGTAAATATATGTAAAAATGCTGAATTTGCATAATTTTTGTTTTTTTTGTTTTTTAAATGACAAAAACCTTGAACTCTTCAAGTTCAATGTTGTTTAAATGAATAATTTTATATTAGAAACTTAATTAATAAGAAATGCTTAGTCTTAGTTTTTTTAAGTTTAGTTTAAGTAATTACAAAAAACCGTAATATAAAATTAAGTTTTAGTTGGTTATAACTGTTCAAACGTAATATAATTAAAACTAATTAATATATAAAATTTTTTTGTTTTATTTTTATAATTAAATATAATAAAACCTTTTTTTATAAAAAATATATTTGGCGCAGTCGGTAGGATCTCTATCAAAAGAAAAGAGATCTAGTGAAACGAATTTAATTAGCATTATTTAAAATAATATTACAAAAACATTTTTTTAAAGTGGGCAACAAAGTCAGCCAAAGCAAAATTTAGTGGTTTATGTAGAAACGAACACAATAAAAAAAAAAAAATATAATATAATATATAAATAAATAAATCAAAATTGATCGTCAAATAAACATAAGCAATTTATTTGATCAATACCGTAATATTATGGCAAATGAACAAAATGACAATCGTATTGAACAGTGCTTAGTAGCTCTAACTCAGCTATTAGTGCAAAACAACCAACCACAAAATTGGAGATCACAAATTGAAAAGGAAATTCAATTTATTCCAGCTTTTAATGGTGAGCCAGGTACTTTACCATCTTTCATCGATTCAGTGACCAGAGTATTAGCTGATCATGTGGCGGAAGCTAACCAGGTTTTCAACATTATTTACAACATCAAAATTCAGGGAAGTGCAAAAAATTTACTTAATGTCAGCCCTCCAGCAAATTGGGATGATTGCAAAATAAAATTAAAACAACATTATAGAGCATCAAAAGACCAAATGGCAATCACAAGAGAAATTGGAGCACTAAAAGTAAGTAGCATTAAAGATTTAGATAATAAGTTAAGATTAGTGATAGAAGATATAACAGAATATGCGGCTTTTGTTGAAGATAGCCAAACAGTAATTGATATATTTAGTGGAATGTTAGTTCAGAAAATTAAAGAACTTTCTTCAGGATCGTTAGCTTATGCAATAATATCGAAAAATAATTTGACTGAAATTAGAAATACAGTAAGGAGTTTTATAGGTTTAGACGAGGGTAATCTTAATTTATCTCACAAAAATTTTAATAAAAATAGTGATAGTAAAAATTTTTTTAGGAATGATAATAAAAATAATTACAATTATAATAATAAAAAAAATTTTTTTAGTAATAAAAATTATGAAAGTAGAAATATGTTTAACAACAACAGTGTTAATAACAATTCAAATTCGAATTTTAAAAATAATAATAATAATTTCCAATTTCGAGCAAACGATAATTTTTATCAAAATAGAAATAGGCCTTCTCAGTTTAACCGAAATTATAATAGATACAATGACAGACAAGAAAGTAGACAGACCAGACCAATGGAAGTTGATCCAAGTAGACAAACTCGATCAATGGATGTTGATAATTTAAGTAAAAAAAATGAAACTAATACAATTGAAGAAACTTTTTTTATAAATTAGCCTCGGACCCAAATAAAATTTTTACAATTTTAACAATTCAAGAAAAAAAATATTCAGCCTTGTTAGATACAGGCTCAACAATAAGCATTGTAAATGAAAATAAAGTTTGTAGTTCTAAGTTTACTGTAATAAATTCAACTTCAATATCTATCAATACAATTCAAGGAGAGGTAAGCAAACCTAATAGAACAGTTGCTACCTTATCTCCAGCAGAATTTAAATATCCTGAAAATGCAAGAATGAAATGGATTGCAATGAAATTAAACAAGCCATATGACTTATTATTAGGTATGGATTGGATAAAAAAAAATGTGAAAGATATCAACGTAGAAAATCAACAAATTAATATGACCAATGGAGTGAGTCTTCCATTCTTAACTAAAACTATTCAAGAAGAAGTTAATGTATTAGAAGTAAGTGAAGTTCAAACTCTACAATTGGATCATTTAAATGAAAAAGAAAAACATATAATTGAAAAATTATTTTGAAAAATTCAATAAGCTATTATATAAAGAAGGTGATATTTTGACCAGTACAAATACAGTGGTACATGAAATTAAAACAACAGCAAGCGAACAAATTAATTCAAAACTTTATCGATATCCACCTAAACATGAAACTGAAGTGAGACGTCAAATGGAAGAAATGGAAAAACAGGGCATAATTAGAAAAAGTAAAAGTCGATATAGTTCTCCGATTATAGTAGTACCCAAAAGAAAAGATAATTCTGGAGTACAAAAATTTAGAATAGTTGTGGATTATAGAAGATTAAATCAGGTCACAATCGACGATAAATACCCTTTACCTAATATTGATAGCATTCTGGACAAATTGGGAAAAGCCCAATATTTCAGCACGTTAGATTTAGCCAAAGGTTACCATCAGATATTAGTAGCTGAAAAAGATATTGAAAAAACTGCTTTTGTTACTCCAGCAGGTCTATATGAATATGTACGTATGCCATTTGGATTGAAGAACGCACCGGCAACGTTTCAAAGATTGATGAACGAAATTCTTCGAGAATATATCAATCAAATTTGCGTCGTATATCTTGATGATATATTAATTTTTTCGACAACATTAGAAGAACACGAAAATTCATTAACAAAAATATTTAAAAGATTACAGGAACACAATTTGAAAATTCAAGTAGATAAATGTAGTTTTCTTAAAAGAAATACAGAATTTCTAGGACATATTTTGACAAAGGATGGGATAAAACCTAACCCTGAAAAAATAAAAAATATTCAAGAGTTACAAATTCCAAAAACTGAAAAACAATTAAAAGGTTTCTTAGGAGCAACTGGATTTTATAGAAAATTCATCAAAGATTATTCTAAGGTTGCATATCCTATGATTAAATATTTAAAAAAAGATAACAAAATTAATATAAATGACCCACAGTATATAGCAGCATTTGAAAACTTAAAGAGCTTGATAACTTCACATCCAATTTTAAAATTTTCAGAATACGATAAACCGTTTGTTGTAACTACAGATGCAAGTGATCATGCTATAGGTGCAGTGTTGTCTCAACAAGGTCATCCAATTTGTTATGTTTCGAGAACGCTAAACAACCATGAAAAAAATTATTGTACTACAGATAAAGAGTTTTTGGCAATTATGTATGCAGTAAATTATTCCAGACCTTATCTATATGGTAATAAGTTTAAAATCATAACAGACCATGTGCCAATTAAATATTTAAACAACAAATACAAAGGAAAGGAATTTTCACAAAGACACCAAAGATGGTTGCTAAAACTTCAAGAATATAATTATGAGATTGAATATTTGCAGGGTAAAGAAAATAAGGTAGCTGATTATTTAAGCAGATTAGAAAATACAAAGAAAATTAATGAAGAAAATGATATAGCATCCAATTTAGAATTATCTAATGATACAGTACATTCTGCAGATGAAAATCAATTAGATTACATAGGAATAAAAGAGGATATAGTAAACAAATATAAAACACAAATCATACTCACTTACAGTCCTGAAGAGAATATAACACTTCACAATAGAAGAATTATTGAAATAAATCCGTTAGAAAATGAAAATTTAATTAAAGACATTTTAAAACGTTATATCAAGAAAGGATATACGAGCATTTATTCGGAAGTATCTGATACTGACTATCATAAAATACAACTAATTTTAATATCGATGTTTTCATTTGATTCAAAAATAAAATTTATACGAAGTACAAAAAGAGCTAAAGAAATAAAAACTGAAGAAGAATTACATAAACAACTATCTCTTTACCACACTAAAGAGTCTATGCATAGTGGAATAAATGAATGTTACCACAATTTAAAAGACAAAATTTATTTTCCGAAGTTAAAAGATCATATTCATTTAATTATCAATAATTGTGAAAAATGTCAACAAATTAAGTATGATCGAAAACCATTAAAACCTAAATTTGCATTTACAGAAACACCTAAAGGAAAAAACGCAATTATACATTTGGACATATTTCATTTTAAAAAACAATCGTTTGTTACAGTAATTGATAAATTAACAAAATTTGCCTCAGCATATGGTATAACAGATCGCAATTGGAGAGCAAAGAAGACAATTATAATGGAACATTTTGCAAAATTTGGAAAACCAAAAAAAATAATTATGGACAATGAATTGAGAGCTGAACAACTAATTGAGTATTTAAATAGTGAAAATGTAGAAATTCATCTAACAAAAGCAAATAATCACACTGGAAATGCTGATATAGAGAGACTACACTCAACCCTCTTAGAAAAAATAACAGGAATTGAGGATAGGGAACTTTCAGTTGAGATGAAGATACAGATGGCTATAGGAAACTATAACGATCGCTATCATTCAACAATAAAATACACACCTAGAGAAGCTAAAGAAAATGTAGATGTTAGTAAATTGCAAATAAATATAGATAAAATGAAAACTAAAACTATAAATAAAAGAAACTTTAATAGAGAACACTACATAGAAAATAGATCAGTAGGAGCTATTAGAAATTATAAGAGACTTAGACATAAGGACGAACCATATTACAAACATAAACCTTTATTAAATGTACATTATTCAAATATTAAAAGACCTTTAAAACTTTTAGGTTTTCAACATAATAATATTGCTGTTAATAATCTTACCAACACAACTGACTGTAGGACTTCTTCAAGTCAATCCAATTCACGAAGAAGCCGGTTATATTCAAATAAAACTTCAACAGGTAGAAATAGTAAATAAAACTAGTACAATTTTACATATTATAAATCCAAGAGAAATAGATAATATGCTTACACAAATAGAAAAAACTATACAAGAACAAGAAATGCATAACAAAAATTTATTAAAAGCGGAAATTAAAATAATTAGAGCAAAAATCAGATCTATAATGCCAACTAAAACTAGAAAAAGGAGAGGTCTAATTAATTTCATAGGCAGTGCTGAAAAATGGTTATTCGGCACAATGGACGAAGAAGATCGAAAAGAAATATTAGAGCATTTAAAATCTATTGAAGAAAACGATCACAACGCTATTACTACACTAAATCAACAAATTTTAATAAATTCACATTTTAACGAAACTATAAACATTCTTAAACAGACAATAGAACAAGACAGAATTAAAAAGACAGAAGTCTTTAATGAAATAAAAGAAAACAATAAACAAATTATAGGATATTCATTATACTTAGATCAAATAATAAAATTAAGATTTTTAGAAAATAAGATAAATCAAATTCAAGACAATATTGCATCAGCTAAATATAATTTAATACATCCTAGCATATTAACTGCAGAGGAAATAGAATTATATCAAATTGATTTTTATAAATTAAAATTAAGTAAAATAGGAATTATGAATTATAAAGATGAATTATTAGTAACTGCAATTAAAATTCCACTAAATTATATTCAAACTGATTTAAAACTTATTACTCCTTTGCCTAATAAAGAATATATAGAAATTGACGAAAACAATGAATATATTGTAGAAATTGAAAATAAAATTTTAACTTATCAAGATGATGTTATGTTAAAAGATTTAAAATCTAGTAAAAACTGTATTTTGAATAATAAATGTAAATTTAGATATAATAACAAAACTAAAATTGAAATATTAGATGACGAAACTTTATTAATTAAAAATGCTAGAAAAACCGTATTAATACAAAATTGTGACGATAGAAATTTAACACTGAACAAAAACTATTTTATTAATTTTTATAATTGTGAAATTAAAATAGAGAATGAAATATTTTATAACCAAAAGCAAATTATTCAAGATAAATATTTTTACCCTAGTAATAATTTTAATTATACTTATGTAAAACCAATTAATTTTGACGATATTGTTTTAAAAAACTTTGAAAATATTAAAGAAATAAACGAATTAAAATATCATAAAGCCGTTTCATATGGGATAAATATTTCTATTATTGTAGTATTAGTAATAAGTATTACTTTTATAATATTATATTTAAAAAACAAAGGAACCAAAATAAAAATTGTAAATAAAGAAATTCCGGAGAATTTCAACTCTAACGGAGGAGGAGTTATGTATGAACTTCCTAATATAACGTTAACTGAGTCAACTTCAAGTTCTACACCTGAAGTTGTTATAGAAGCTAAAACAATAGCAACAAAAAAAAGTATATTTTGATTTTCATTTTTATTTTTTCTTATTTCAAAATTTAACTTAAAATTAAAAATTTACATTCATATATAAAAATCCGTAAATATATGTAAAAATGCTGAATTTGCATTATTTTTGTTTTTTTGTTTTTTAAATGACAAAAACCTTGAACTCTTCAAGTTCAATGTTGTTTAAATGAATAATTTTATATTAGAAACTTAATTAATAAGAAATGCTTAGTCTTAGTTTTTTTAAGTTTAGTTTAAGTAATTACAAAAAACCGTAATATAAAATTAAGTTTTAGTTGGTTATAACTGTTCAAACGTAATATAATTAAAACTAATTAATATATAAAATTTTTTTGTTTTATTTTTATAATTAAATATAATAAAACCTTTTTTTATAAAAAATATATTTCGCGCGACTTATATAATATTGTGTTGACAATGTAACATGATACATGTGTTGATATAATGTAGCATGATACATATTTTGACATAATTTAGTAACTCATTCACCTTTTATAAATAAAACATTTTATATTTTAACAATAACAGGAAATGCAATTTAGCATTCCTGTTTAATTGTTTTAATAAATTAATAAATTTTAAACAACGATTATTTTTGATGATCATAGCATTAAGTTAATTTAAATATTTTAATTTAAGTAGGTATATATAAGTAAATTTTGTAAAATAAACTAAACACACTAAAACAAACAAAGTCGTTTCATTTATGTTCTGAAGAACATATATGTATATATTTGGTTCTTTTAAAGATTGAATTAAAAGAAACAAATTTATCAAAAGATAAAATTATAAAAAAAAACAAAATAATATAAAAAAGTAATAATAATAATAATAATTATAATTAAATTTTAAAAATTATTTGCAGAAATTTGCAGAATTTTGCAGAAACGATGACAACAACAACAAATCGAACAACAACAACAAAGCCAACCATCAATAATCCAACAACAACCTCATAAAAAGCCAGAGACGCCAGCTGTAACGGCAGCTGCGAAATAATAGAGAAACACGAGTAGGTGAACTTACTTATGTCGAGATATGTAGAATTATAATAACTATAACAATTTTTTAAAAGTTGACGTCTTTCCCCAAAAATGGTAAATCTTAAATGAAAAATTAAAAAAAAAGAGAAATTTAAATAAATAAATAAAAAGCTTGGTATGTAATTTTTAATAAAATATCTTCGCATTATAAAACTAATTATAAGAAGGGAAATATTAGGAATGTTAAAAATATATAAGCTTTATTTTATTTTTTTAGTTATTCTATGTACACAAGAAAAAATAAAAAAAAAAAAATATGTTAATAATTGAAAATGTACAATAAAAATATAAAATAAAATAAGATTAATATAATGAAAAAAAAACGAGATTTAAAATAACCCAAAATTAAAATGCGAAGAACATGTATAGATGTCGTCTGAAACATCATTATTGAAGCTAAATTCATTATATATCGTTTTTAATGAAAATGATTACTCAATCATATAATTTCTATACAAAACATTAAAAAAAAATACTGTTTGATTAATTTTTTTTTTATTAAAAAAGGCTTAATTATATTATAAGAACATATATGTATAAAAAAACATAATTCACGTTGTTTTTTTTTCGAGGTAAAATGCTAATTTTTACTGATACAATTTAAATGCCCGTATTATTTTGGCTTTTATTATTGACGAAAAAGTTATTTTAGTTTCTTATAATTTTATGTTTTTATTAAATTCTAATATATTTCTTTATGATATTACACACATGCATATAATTAATAATATTATACTTTATTTAACACCACAATTATAATACGGATACATTTATATTAAAATATATTGGTTCTCTTTCTAACAATACTCATAAGGAGAATTCAGCACTCATAACAAGAATAAGCTACTTATTATAACACCCTTATGAGTTTTTTATGAATATTTTTTAATACTCTCGTAGTAGTTTTCCTATGAGCGTTTTATACTTTTACAACTCTTAAAATGAGAGCTAAAATTTTGTTATGAGTGTTAATTAACTCTCATAAGTGCGCTTTTAACTCTTATAAAGATCTCATAAGACACTTATAAAATTCTTTAAGAATAAATTATGAGAGCAATACTTAAAATATAATTAACTCAAAAAGAACTCTCCTAGAGTCTTATGAGCTATATTTTGTTACTTTGGTAAGTTTTATAGGTAGTTAAATTTTTTTTTTTCAAATTAAAATTATATTTTAAATTTTCTAATTATGGCAACATACCCTTCACTACACTAACTAGCTGAACGTAGTATTACTACAGAACCCTTAACATACTTAGATAGATTACCAGAATTCGATGGCAACATTAAAGGCTTGCAAATTTTTATTGATTCGGTTGATAGAATAATATTTTCGACTTCTTTGCAAGAGCATATGGAGTCAATAACAAAAATATTTCAGAGATTAATAGATTCAAATCTAAAAATACAACTAGACAAATCAGAATTTTTAAAACATGTGCCTAGTAAAAATGTGCCTATAGAGTTTCACTCTGTCCGTATGTTTACTAAAACTTTTACATCGTTTGAAATAGAGAAAAGAAATTTTAACCACGGGTAGGTATTGCAAAAATAAAAATTTCATGGAAGAACTTTTTTCTGTTACGGAGCTACAGCCCTCCAAAGTTGGAAAAAGCCCTATTTTAATAATTGTTATAACAACAGTTCTGTTAGGTGTATTTTTAATCTGAAAAGGGCAAAAAACTGCTCATTTTATAAACTTTTGAAAACCAAATATTTAGGATTGCCATACGGTACTAAAATTTACCATTATGCTAAACTCAATTTTCGCAAAATTTTTAGCCCCACATGTCTTCTAACCGGTTTAAGGTCGGGTCTTGAAATTTTGAGAGAAGTTAGACCTTCAGAAATTAGTAGCTGTCGGTTAACAACATTTTTTTGTCGCGTCCCCCGTTTAGAAGCTATAAGGGCTCGAAAACTGAAATTTTTCTATTTTTAAACACCTGTAACCATTTTTGCTTGGATAATAAAATTCTTGGTAAAACTCCAAATTTTGGTGGAGTTGACAATTGATTTCCTAGAACCTAAAAGAATGGAAAGGTGGGACAGGAAGGGAGTGAACAGATCGATCATAAGTTTGCTTAGCAAAAGTTTGGGAACCTTCTCCATTGAAGAGCTACTAGGTCTTCAAAATTAAAACTTTTATGTTTTTATAAAACAGTAACTTAATTCACCAGTGTATGTTTTTCCAAAATTAAACGTTAATATTGAAGCTCCGACATTATATTTCGCACTTTTTAACAGGTTTTCTTTAGTGCATTAAGCTTATATTCTAAGTATTGATTTCACTATTAGTCATAGTTAACAAATTGATGAAAAAACAAAATAATAATATTATCATTTATTTTTATATATATTTTTATGAAAGTAAATGGTTAAATACTCAGTAAGAAACCCTATATACTTTTGAAAATTGCTTTTCAAAAACCCTTGGTTTTTTTCATCACTTGCTTAGTATTATATCAATATATTCCCAAATTATAATTAATTTTTATCTGATAATTCTTATAAATGTAATATGAAATTCGTATGCATTGTTAGGTGATAAGCAAATCATAATATTTAATCAGCTTATTTTGTCCCATACAAATATAAATGTCCCTTTTTAGGACAAACTATTGGACCAATTTTAATGAAACAACAACCGAAAGAAATTCTTTTTTTTGTTTTCATAGGACAATGATATTTTTTTCTTTTTAGAATATTGCTTTTTTCAGATGAAAACCCGTCATAAATTTACCGTAAAATTGAATTTAACTGTCACGTGGTTCAAAGTTATGGCTTATGACTCTAGTATTATGCGCTGACTTTCTGTGTAAATGTAGTTCATTTTCAGTTGTGGCTCGCAGCTCAATCAAAATATTATAGGCGCCGACTTATGTGTTTCTTTTTTTTGTTTAGTTCAAATGTACAATGAAAAAGAAGATTGAAATTTTTTTAAAATTTTTGTTTTGTTTTTGTTTTGTTGTTGTTTTTTTTTTTATCTTAAAAAGTGAACGAGAAATGTAAAAAAAAAAGTGAGTTCTGTTGGAAATTAAAGCAATTTATTTGTTGTATACAGTAGTTTTCATTTATAACGAAGTCGGTTCAATTTTAGTTATAATAAACTTTACAATTTTTACCAATGAATTAAATTTTACCTAAAAATATAAGTTCTTTATTACATTCATATTTCTTTTATTTAAACTTATTATATCTAATTATGTTGCTTGGTGATTAATTTAGTGTTTCTTATTTAGTTTTGAATATAAAGAAAATCATAACAACGCATCAAAAATACAAAAAAAAAATTTCAATAGAAGAAAAAGCACTATACATAGGCTTGAGGTTGACACATCAAATAAACTCCTAGCAAATGAATTCGAAGTCTCCATTCTAGAATCAGCACATTCTAAAATATTCAAGTCTTATACTAATTTTTCAAAATTCACAGCATTCTTTTAAAATGACATTCGTTTATTACAAAGAATATTTTCCGTCCCATCATGGTCGTTATAACCGAAAAGTGCTGTATTTTGTTTTTGTTTTCTAAAAAAAAATTTTTTGTAAATCGTATATTGGTGTTGCTTTTTGTTAAGTTTTTTGTAAAATAAAAAACCGACTTCTGAAATATGTTTTGTAGTTGCCATTACGTTTGGGAGCAATGTTATTAACAAATATATGTAATTGCAAAAAATTAAAAAAAAAAAAAAAACAATAACCTTTCTTAAAAAAGTAATTTTTAATTTAAATGATTTGTTACTTAGGGTCTAACCAAAATCAACGCGTACGTTGTATAATTTCTAGAAAATTTTGAGATAAATAGTTAGGTACATGAATTTACATGTGAGCAACCGAAATACGCGACGTACTGGTACCCCTGATTGAAAAATTGACAAAGCGAAAAATAAAATTAGAAAATATTTTTTTTTTTATTGTATTAAATAATTTTTGTAAAATATTTGTTTATTAAAAAATACGTTATATTCAAAATAATAGAAAATACCTATAATATGTTTCTGCAAAAAACAAAATAATGTTTCTTAAGAAAAATGATTTGTTCCTTAGGGATCAACTAATAAGACTAATATAATATGTAATATAATATGTCAAAATTTTTTTTGTTTGTTTTTTTTTTAAAGTTTGTTTTGTTTTTATGGTTTTTATACCCAACACCTATAGAAGAGGTAAAGGGGTATATTAACTTTGGTATGGTGCTTGTAACCACATAAAGGAAGCGAGCTAGATATGGAAAAATATATATATTTGTGATCAGCGTGACCTCCTGAGTTGATATAGCCATGTCCGTAGGCACGATAACTCAAAAAATAATGGAACTATCTTGATGAAATTTTAATTGTAGGTTACTAGGAGTTAAAGTACGGCGGGGACTTCAAATGGGCGAAATCGTATTGAAAATGGCAAACGAGCATAATCCCGAAACCAATGAAGATATAATCTCCAAATTTGGTATCAGGTTGTCTTTTTCTATTTACTCAGTGTCCTTGGAATTTGGAACCAATTGGAGTAGTGGGTCGGGTACCAGCACATAATTCTGAAGACCTTAAATCATATTTTCGAAATTAATAAAGATAGTAACTTCAAACAAATGTAGAAGCTTCAAATTTCGCACATGGGTTTTCTTTACTATTCCTGCGAGTCTCTTAATTTTAGGTCAATCGGAGTGGTGGTGGTTCAGCACCCCTCTTAGACCCCCCAAGTCTTAAGGCTTGTCATCGAAATTAATAAAAATAGTAACTTAATTTTAAGTAAGTGATTTTAGTAATCTTAATTTTAAGATAGAACGTTATAATTGTGTACAAGGATTGACTAGTATTGAAAGTATAACGGGGACTGCATATGGGCGAAATCGTACCATGGTTCGTGTTCTGGAACCTTTGAAAAGTTCAAGGGCTAACAAACATATATCTTAAAAACACCATAACTCAAAAAATAATGTCGCTATTTTGATGAAATTTAAACTCTAAGTTACTAGTAATGAAAGTATCATGGGAATTGGTTCTGGTCGAGTTCGGACAATGAGTTCAGATTCTAGAAGCTTTTGATCGATTTGAGGCCAAACGAGTATAATTTCGAAGCCAAAGAATTTATTTCCAACTTCCTATGTTTCCCCAAAATATAAACTTAGTGCCTCCTAAGAAATCCCATAATTAAAAATCTTCGAAATTCATGAAAATAGAAACTTTAAATTTGATACACGAGGGTTCTTTCCTATTTCCGTTTTTATCTTACACTTATATATTTTTAAAATGCTAAGAATTTTACCATAATTTAAATAAAATTTATAAATTAAAAACAAAATATTTTTTTAATAAGCGATTAAATTCCTTTTTTTTTATTTTTATTATATAATACATTTTATTGAATTATTACCATAGGTTATGTATAATTAAGACATTGTGTACGATACTAAAGCTATGTTCAAAGGTACTTTATGTTAAATCAATTTTTATATTTAAATGAATTATATGAAAAGTTGCAAATTTGTAATTATATTTTAGAAATACATTTTTTGCATAATTTGCGTTTGTAACTTTTCTAAAAGGTACATTAACTAACAATTTAAAATAATTTCAATTTTGAAAAATTTGAATTATTTATTATATTATGCTTTGATTAGTTTTTTATCACAAAATTTAATAATTCAAATTTTTTCACTTTTGCAATTGAATTGAAATAAATATATTTTCATTTATTTCAAGCTTTTTTGTTTTTAAATATTTTTAAATAGATAAATTAGTAAGAATTTGTATTATTTTTGAATAGATAGAGTAATTAGAAAATGTTTTTAGGATTATAAAGTTAATTTAGTTAGGTATGTCTTACGATCAAACTAGTAACAGCTTTTATGATTTTAATATGACTTATGGACTTCCATTAAATTTGAACTAAATAGATGTGGGGTATTTCTAAGTCGGTTGTACCGGCTGACTGTTTTTTATACATTCGTTAGCCCTTAGAACGATTAAAAGGTCGAGAATTTGAATCCAAGGACCGATTTCTTCCATATGCAATTCCGGCCGTACTTTAAGTCCCAGTAATCTACAGTTAAAATTTCAGCAAGATAGCTCTATTAGTTTTTGAGTTATCGTGCCTACGGACGGACGGTCGGACAGATGGACGGACGTAGCTATATCGACTCAAGAGGTCACGCTGATCATAAATATATTTACTTTTCCACATCCAGCTCTCTTCGTTTAGGTGGTTACAAACACCATACCAAAGTTAATGTAACCTTTTCCTATTTCATAAGTGTAGGGTATAAAAACCCTATGAGAGGCGCAGAAACCGGGTATTATTTAATTTACATGTAAGTAGTTTTTTACTCGTATGACTGTAGTTCAAAAGGTTATACTAAATTTGCAATTACGTTTGTTGCGTACAGAAAAAGGGGAGTAGATATAGACTCAAAGGTATGGATCAGATCA
Source organism: Dolichopus griseipennis (assembly GCA_963082915.1). NCBI lineage: Eukaryota > Metazoa > Arthropoda > Insecta > Diptera > Dolichopodidae > Dolichopus > Dolichopus griseipennis. The sequence continues at coordinate 99,572,289 of OY720441.1, read as the reverse complement.
GAATCGAAAAATGAATCAATTTAGCTATGTTTGTTAATTAATCCGCAAGATAACTCAAAAAATAAAATAGAGCTAGGTAGTTTTATTAAGTAAGTGAGGTTTTGGAATAAAGGTTAATTTGGGCCACTACCAAAAATTCGACAATTTTATTGAACCTTTGCGCAAAATGCGTAAACAGGTCAAAACCAAATTACCCCGGTGGACTTCAATAATTAAAATCAATGCTGGTGCAAAATTTTCGATAAAATTCATTTAACCGTTTAAACAAATAAAATTTAAAAATAACTTTTTGGCATTTTCGTGGCAAGGGGGTTAATTGAACTTATCTAAAATATTTTGCAACCTCTCTTTTGGACTGTAAAGTCCCCTGTAAAATTGGACACAAATCGGAAATACAAAATTTTTTGGAAACTCGCCGGGTCGAAATGGGTTAATTCATTCAAACCAACTTTATGAAACTAATTTTGGTTACCAAGACGAACATTTTTGCGAAATTTCAAGTCAATCGGTCACACCGTTTCGACTCGACATAAAAAAAAACCAAAAAGTTGACTTATAAAAATAGTTGCCTATGTCACCTCCCGGGCTCCCAGAATTATTCATCTAAAATTTTGTGACAATCTGACCAGTGGTTTTCACGTGAATCCTGGACAAACAAACAAACAAAAAAACAAACAAATTTTCTTCTTTATATATTAGATTTTTACTACTAAATTACATATAGATTTTTTTATTGCTTTATTAAAAGAAAAATTTTTTATTTTTTAAAACAAACTTATTTTAATTCTGTAATTACAATATTTCTTTTTCTAAAACTAATTTACAATAATACACTTTTTTTAATATTCTTTATAATAATTCCAATCGTTCTTCGATTAAATTCAATATTAACTTTATCTATATTATACAATTTGGTAGTGATTGATATACTGATTTTAATCACTGATAAGTTACATATTAAATTCTTTTTCAATCTAACTTTTAATATAACCTGTAACATTGCTTTTTGAAATTTTTACATTCATATATCCAATTTAATTTTTTTTCTCATTTAATATTAAATAATTAGTTAATTAAATCAACAACAACAATTAACTTAACCTATAACATTCCTTTACTAATATGGTTCAATATAATTAATCAAATATTATTTTATTTCTCGCTGGCATCTACTAAAACAAAACTATGCAAGTAATTACTATGTATACAAAGCAATATGCTCAAAACTTTTTTTATTTTTTAAAACAAAGTTATACTTTAATTCTACAATATTAAATGTTTAAAATTAATTTACAATAATACACTTTTTTTCTTATTTTACTTTCTCACTTTATATATTTCACTTTGCTTCACATTATGAGTATTTAATTATTTTAATAATTTACCTATTATTCTTAATTAAAAAATTTTTATAACAATTGTTACGAGATTATTGTTTACAAACCAAGTTCAAATGTCAAATATTATTTAAAAACTTTAATTGAAAATCTTAAATGTGATGTAGATATAATTGTCCTAACTGAGATATGGCTTGTTTCTTCTGAAAATATTTTCTTCAATTTACCACGGTATGATTCGTATTTTATTAATCGACAAAAACCTTACGGTGGAATTGATATCTACATAAGAGATCACTTTCCTAGTAATATTCTTATTAGTGAGGAATTTGAAAATAGCCAAATATTGGCAATTAAGCTAACGAAGGAAAATTTTAATATTGTTGGCATATACAGATCACACGAGACAAATCCTATGAACTTTATTAATGTATTTGATGAGATAACTTCAAACCTTAAAAGAGCTATAATAGTGGGTGATTTTAATCTAGATTTTTTAAATGTTCACAACTTTGAAATAATATCGTATAAAAATATGTTGCTAAGTAATGGTTTTCTGATTTGCAATAAGATGTCCAAAAAATTTGCAACTAGATTTAGAACACATTCAAAAACAATAATTGATCATTTTGTAATTGATATTGTAGAGAAGGAATATCATATACATATCCTAGACTGTTCTTTGTCAGATCATCAAATGCTTTTTATCAGTACTGATCGGAAGTCCAAAAAAAGTAAGAACGTAAAATATAAAACGGTTTTAAACTAGAGTAACATTGATACTGATGATTTCTGATTAACCATTGTATCTTACAATGAAACTAATGAAATCATTGATAATCTTAATCCTTTAATAAATAATAATACTGTACGTATGTACGTACGTAAATAAAAAATATTAAAAAACGAGGAAGATTATAGTTGCCCTTCTCAACTTTTAGATACCCGTGCATACACTATAATGTGCTGTGCATATATTATGTGTATAATGTGCTATAATATATTAAACCAAAAATATCATCATCATCAATCGGCGTTACAGCTCGGGGTGAGCTTGAGCCTCTTGCACAACTAGTCTCCAGATATTTCTGTCTCTTGCATCTTCCAGTTTTGTAAATTTAGTGTTAGTAAATCCTTTTCTACACTGTCCAACCATCTCAGACAAGGTCTTCCCTGTGGTAGATTTATAAGTGGGCGATACTGAAGTATTTGTTTCTGGGGCCGTGTTTCTTCCATGAGTAATCTGGATTTAAATAATTTGAAATGCGCGTAGTAGCATTTGTTTGCAGCCACTAATCTGTCAGTTATACAATCTTGCATACTGTTGTCATTTTTTATTATCACACCCAAATACTTAAAACTTGCAGTACCTTGAAATTGGTACCTTGAAATCCCCGATGGTAATGCTTTCGGGTTGTCTTCTGCTTTCTCTTCTTGATACCGTCAGATATTGTGTTTTTGGTTGGTTTATTCGCAGTCCAATAGCTTTTGCAGCTCCTTCTATGAATGTGAACATGCGCATCATATCGTTCTTGTTTTTTGATATTATTACTATATCATCAGCATACGCATAAAACAATTCTGATCTGCAGAATATGTGACCTCCTCTATATAGATCTCTGACCGCATGATGTAGCATCAAGTTGAAGATTGTTATCGATAGTGTATCTCCCTGTCTTACTCTTGATTTAATTCTAAAAGACTCGGATATATTTCGCTGTAATAAGACCTTACCCAAGGTATTGTTTAGTGTCATCATGGTGAGATTTATTAGTTTTGTCGGTATACCCAAGTTATGCAAAGAGTTTGGAATTTTGCTTCTTTCAATGCAGTCGAACGCCTGTTTAAAATCCAAAAACAGTAGGTGTAAATCTGTGTTGAATTCATAGCATTTATCTATAGTTTGCTTTAGTAGGAACACTTTATCAGTTCTTGACCGGTTTGGTCTAAATCCACACTGATATTCATCCAATATTAGCTCAGCTTTTTCCTTTAATTTTTTCGAGAGAATAATTGAGAGCACCTTGTAGTATACATTCAGTAATGTAATTCCGCGGTAGTTCTCGCAATTTAGTTTGTCACCTTTTTTATGGATGGGTACTATCCTGCCATATTTGTTCCATCAGCTGGTGCAGCGTTAGAATGTTTTCCCCACCAATTTTTTTTATCAATTCGGCTGTTATTCCATCTTCGCCGGGTGCTTTATAGTTTTTAAGATTTTGTATGGCGTCTTTTACTTCATCTAACGATGGAGCTTCAATTAAGTAACGTTGTTGCTCAGTTTGATCACTGATGTTTCTTGGTGGTACAATATTGCTTGTATCCCCTTCCTGCGTATTAAGTAGCTCTGAAAAGTATTCTCTCCAACGAGTGACTATTGATTCTTCTTCTGCAAGGGTGGCGCCAGTTTTATCTTTACAGTTTATTAGTTTCGGTTGGAAGCCGTTTTCTTGCTGTTTAATGCCGTTAAAGAATTTCTTCATATCATTTCGATGAAAGTTCTCAGCTATGCTCTCCACTTTAGCTTTAAGGTGTAATTTTTTCTTCCTTCTGCAGAGTTTTGTGGCTTCTTTTCTTAATTCAATGTAAGCATTTCTATTACTCCTAGTGTTTCTTTCTAGGCATTTTTGCCTTGCGTTATTCTTTCTTTCAATCGCTCTTTTACAATCTTTTGACCAATACATTCGGTTGCTGCTTGTGTTATTGCCTTTTCTAAAATTTGCCAATTGCTCTCAATACTGTTGGTCGTTGTTCTGCCTGGCTTTCTCTCATTACTGATGCGTTGGTATGCCGCTAGATTTCCTATGTCTTTTAATTTTTCATCGTTCCACTTTATTCTTTTTAATCCTCGGTTTTTTGCAACGTTGGAGATCCTCTGGCGTAGGATTGTTTTAACCAGATAATGATCGCTATCGACATTTGCCCCTCTGCATGTATGCGAATCAATTATGGTTGTGAGCCTTCTTTTATTTATAAGTATATGGTCAATTTGGTTAACCCTTTGTGATCCTGGTACTTTCCACGTACCTTTGTGTATGTCTTTGTGTGGAAAATGTGTACTACTTATATCCATATTTGTGCTATTTGCAAATTCGCATAATTTTAAGCCATTTTGTGATGTAGCATGATGCAGAGAGTGTTTTCCTGCTATGTTTTCTGTGAACGTTTCTTTACCTATTTTGGCGTTGAAATCCCCAAGAATGATCATTGTATCATAACTACCGACGCTGCTACATGTTTGTTCTAAGTCGTTGTAAAATATATCTTTCTCTGTTTCATCCGCTTCTTCTGTTGGTGCGTATGCGGATATTAAAGTAATATTATTGAATTTTCCCTTAATTCTTAGAAGGCAGATACGGTCAGTAACTGGTGTAAAAGCTTGTACCGTTTCTTTTAAGCGCACTGTAATCATAAAGCCTGTTCCATATAGACCACTTCTATTGACGTTTCCACTAAAGTATAAAGAGAAATTTCTCTTATGTATAGCACCATTTCCTTTCCATCTAATTTCTTGCAGCGCCAAGATGTCAATTTTATAGTCATGCTGTTGCTAAGCGATTTCGTGCATCATACCTGCCCGTAGCATAGTTATAATATTCCATGTGCCTAGTATCAAATCATTTTTCTTTTTTCGTGCCGAGATTCAAGCCGTTTGTTCAAATTCTGTTATCCGAGGCTGAGTTGTGTTTCTCGTAACAATGTTGCTTTACGATGTGGCCTGTTAAACCAACGATCGACCCCCAACCTGGAGAACCAGGTCATTTGATATCGAAGTTTTCGTCTTCTAGCCTTTGGGAAACCAATCCCATAGTAAAAGATACAAGGCAGCACCTTCTTCCTCTCTCGTCGGTCCCTGACCAGATTACTACACTGGGGTTGGTTACCCAATCTTTCATACTGGTTACTCAGGTTAACAGGTTCCACCACGTGAAGGTGAGAGTAGGAATTGAATAGCGAGAGGCTGAGTGTTGTTAACAGGAAGCAACAACATAATACGCATCGCTATCACGTTCGGGAACCCATTACACCAAAAATATACAAAAGTAAATTAGTTTAAAAAAAATGTAACTCATTATCCCATAATTTTTGATTAAAAAAAAATACTAATTCATTATCCCATAATTTTTGCTTAAAACAAAAACAAAAAAAAAAAAAAAAAATTGCCCCACCCTAAAAGTTGGTCCGAGTGATGTCCAACTTTGCCAAGTAACTTGTCTTATTACTTTACCTGCCGAATTTTAATTTTAACCTCCTAGCTTTATTAGATTCACAGTTATTGAATTGAAAACTTTGTATGGCAGCACCCCGAAAATGGGGCCGTAACATTTTGAAACTTCATGTAAGTGCTTGATTCATTATAAAACTAACCGTGTGTAATTTTCATCTTCCTGGTATAATTACTTTTGAAGAAATTCATATTGGTTTAAATAAGTTGTGTGGCAGCTCCCCGAAACCTTGGTCTGGTCTTAACCAAAAAGAATAGGGAACCTCAAAAATGTCCAAAAAATGTTTTGTGTGAATTTCAAAACTCTAGCTCTAATTTTTCAATTTTATCTCTTATAATTAATTTTTAATTCACGAATATATTAAACTTAAGCAAAATAAGCTTCATATGATCATATTCATATAATGATCATCATGATAGATAATAATCATCATATTCATAATGATTATTTCTATCAATATCAATAAGCCATTTACTTAAAAAAAATCTTTGTGTTCTTTTTTGCTTATCTTAAATAAACTACGCATCATTTAAATCGTATGAAATCGTAACTTGAAATCGTTATCTACAAAAAAAAAAACAAAAACAACAAAACAAAACAACAAAAAAACAAAATTCATATAATTTCATGTTAAATACAAGATGCATAGCAAAATTTCAAATTTTTATATGAAAATCTTGGAGTTAAAAAAGTTAGTTGTTCGAGTGCTACCCGAAGTTTTGGTCCGATCTTAACCAAAAAAATAGGGAATCTAGAAATTGATTGAAAAATATTTTGTGAAAATTTAAAAACTGTAGCTCTTTTAGTTTTTGAGTTATCGTGCTGACACACAGACGGACGGACGGACAGACATACATAGCTAGATCGACTCAATTTCCGATTCTGAGCCGATACGTACCCTTGACACTATATCTAGCTCGTCTAGATCGATGTGTTACTAACGGAGGAGCAATTTTAATATACCCGATGTCATATATGTATGCACGGGTATAAATATGTGGGTAATGAACGCATTGGTAACTTATATATTAAATATAGAGATAGGGTTAAAACATTAATCACTGAGGAAAAAAAAATACTGCTCGGACAGAATATCTTTACACCACAGTGATACTAAAAGACTGTGGAATTTATATAAAGAGATAATTTTCAATACTGATTCCATCAAGCAAAAAAATTCAATTAAAGTAATATGTCAGAATGATAAAACAATCAAATGAAAAGGAAATCTCCGAATGTTTAACAACTTTTTTGTAAATGGAACGAAAGAAATTAAGGTACCTAAATACCCTCGATCATTCTACGAAATTTATCAAACGCTTTGCAGATTATTATTAACTTAATTAATTAATAAATAATTTCGTAACGGTATTTTTTCGAATAAACATAAATCGGCTATTATAATTCCAATTTATAAAAACGGAAGTAATACAGATTGCTCAAACTATAGACCCATTTCTATTTACCTGCTATTTCAAAGATAAATAAATTATCTTATAAAAAGATTGAATTGATTGAATTATTTTATTTCTAATAATAATATTTTAAGCGAGCAAGAATTTGGTTTCCGAACAAAATCTAATACCACAGCTGCATGTCTGAATCTAACTTATCCGACTTTATCTTTATCCTTGATCTAAAAAAGGCATTTGTTTGTGTTGATAACAAATATTATTGCTTAAACTTGCCAAGTTTAATTTTATCAGTATACAACAACAATTATTTAAATCATATTTACAAAACAGAGTGCCAAGAGCTTGCATTAATAACACATATAGCTCGGAAAAGGTTATGTTTAAAGGGGTACCGGAAGGCTCGGTTTTAGGACCGGATCCTTTTAAGATATATATTGATGATCTAGCTCGTCTAAACTTAAAAGGAGACATACAATTATATGCAGATGATGTGGTCCTAAAATACGCTGAAACTAGTAAAGAAAATACAAAACTTTCAATTCAAAATGATCTTGCAATAATTCAAGAATGATTCAAAGAAAACCAAAATTATTATTATTCAAAATAAATAGTGGAATTTAGGAACAAATATACCTTTTGAAAATGAGAATATTGAAATTATCAAAAATTTTAATTACTTAGGGTTAAATATTTTTTTTTTTTTTTTTTTTTTAAACGCTTACTGTTCAACTGTTAGGCTAATAATCCTGTCTATACCATAGGTACATGTTGGAACAGTGGGTCTTATTATATTCGTGTTATTAGAATTGGTCTTATTGAATTCCAAGGAAGCTTTATATACGATGTATAAACCTTATATAAAATCACAAATCTGTTAACCCAATGTGGGGTAGAGCCGCGAATGTCTATCTAAACAAGCTAGATATCGTACATTAAAAAAGTATAAATGTAATTATTATATGGTAGGCAATATATTAGTTTAGCAAACATAAGTAAATATTTACTATACGTTTTATCGTTTAAGATTATTAATAATGATATTAAGCATAATTTCATACTAAACAGAATGATTGATATTCATAACCGTAACACTCGTAACAAAGCAACTACCTTACATTATTCCGTACAAATAACAAAACAAATAATGTATATTATTGTCTAAAAGCGTATAATGAGCTTCCAGAGAATTTTAAACGGATTGAAAATTTACCTAAGTTTAAATCAATGATTAGAACATTTGTGTTGGAAGGTTAGCATCTTGGATTCGATTGTTGAACAACATGCAAAACAAACAAAAAAAAACTGTTGTTGTTAAGGAGAATTAAATGAATTTAATTTCAAAACTTGATGAATGAATTGTTTACTATATTAATTACTTTTGTTAAATACAAGGAAATACTTTGTTTTTATCACAATTGTTAAATGAAGGTTATGTTATTTGTTATATTTTTCTCTTTTGTAATGTTTTTGTTTTTTATTCTTTCTTTTATTAGATATAAGAAGAAAAAAACAAGACACCTTTATACTTTTGATCTAAATTTTGAATTTAGCAAACCATATAGCCCAGGCTTAACTCATTGCGGCCCAACACCTTTTTTCAATACTTTACTCTAAATTAGAAACGGTTCGACTGATTTTCTTCAAGTTTTGTATACTCTTTTAACCGACTTGGAGTTCGATAACCCATGCCGGCCCGACGATTGTCCAAAAAGAATTTTGGAAGCAAATTACATCTAATTTTGCGCAGTACTGCTTTGGCCAAAGAGAAAGTCTCAAAGAATTTTTAGTTAACTTTAAATTAGAAACGGTTTGACCCGTTCACTTCATATTTTATATGCGAGAAGCACCTTGAAAATCGAGGTGAGTCTGTTAGCAGGCTTGGTGTTTGGTAACACATGTCGGTCGTACAATTGGTCAAAAAAAATTTTTTGGAAGTAAATTACGTCCAATTTTGGAAAGTAGTTAGTACTTCTTTGATTACAGGAACTATAAAAAATTACTAGAATAATCCTAGCAAAAACGTTTAAAACATTTTAAAATTAACATTTACACCATGTGTAATTTTTTTTTTTAACTTTTGCAGTGACATCAACTTAAACTAAACCTACATTGTGAGGCGTAGGAACGCGAGTTAAATATGTCCTTTTAGACATTTATAAAAAAAAAAAAATTTAATTTTAAATAAAAGTTTTTTATTTTGTTCTCCAAACTTAATTGAATTGTTATTAAATTTTACAGGTCTTTTATAATCAAAATTATGCAAAGCTAATCAAAATTATTAAATTACATTAATGTGGGAAAGTTCAATTTTAAAAGTTCACAAATTATTTTAGATACAAAATGTTTAGTAAGCAATATTTTAGTTAATAATTAAGTACAGTTTAATTATGCAATATAAATTTAATATAAGTAATAATTTAGAATATTTAATTTATAATCGTGAAATTTGATATTTAAGTACAATTTAAAAGTTATGAAATAAGTCTGAAAAATCAGGTGTTGTTAAATGTGCCAAGTGGTGTTATTGTATGATCACATAACTCCTCGCCCTTTAGAATGAAGTGACGGCCAAAGGAAACTTTTGTTGACTTGGTTGTTACTGCTGCTAGTACTAGTAGAATCTGTGTATGAAATAGGTAATACTATGTTGTTTTTTGATTTTGTTTTAACTGTAAAGAAAAATAATAGTGGTTAGTACTAAGACGATTATAATTATTGCTATTGTTCCTATTGCGAAGTTCAATTTGATAGTTTTTATTTGTAGTAGTTGAATTGCTTCGGTGTTGTTGTTTTGATATAACTTTAATTTCTATAGTTGTATGTTTTCTGTAATTATAGTGGAGTTAATATTTAACGTTTTCTCGGTATATTATATTATTAATTTCGACTGTACAATTTTGAAAATGTATAAGTAGGGTGTCTTTAGTTTTGAAATCATTTATCCCACAGTTAGATTTAATTAATATTTCAGGTACATTTATTAGTAAGATAAAATTAGGTTCAGGTTGCAAGATATCTGGTATTTGTAGGACTTCAGTAAAGTTACAATTTGCCGGTTTGTTTTGCAGTAAATTATTTATGCAGGAACGGTTGTTTTCTTGAAAGGATGATTCTTCACAAATATATATGCCTTCGATCTTGGTGCATGATTTGTCGAAATATTGAATTTTATAGGGATTATGAATAACATAGGGTTTTGGAATTGTTAGTTTATTATTTTTTGTAGGCAATGAGATCAAATAAAAAAACTTATACTCATGTTTAGAAAATATAGGAATGCGAATGTAAAATATAATATTTTAATCATTGAAATATGCTTGTAAACCTAATAATTCGTATATATGTTCATCAGACATAATATCTATGGATAGATTTTTGAAACTTCCATAAATTATAGTTAATTCTTGAGGATTTAAAATTAGCTTTGATATGATATTTTACTTTGCTAATATTAAAGCTTCACCCAAATTAATTAGGTGGTTATTTAAAAGATCAATGTTATAATTTATCTGACTTAAATGTTGTGCTTGTTTTATAACACTTTTACCTGTTATTATACTATTCTGTTGGTTATTTAAATAAGCTTGGATTACTTCTAGTTCCTGGTTTTTATGGTATGTAATATTTTCAAAACGTTCCATCATTTGGTGGTTTATAGTGGAAAGTTTTGCTTTTTGGTTTTCTTGGTTAGTTAATATTAAGTTGAGTTCCTCGTTTATTTGTTGGACGTCCGTAAGTAGGTAATGGGACACTTTGTCCTGGGAATTCTGAGCCAGAAAGAGATAGCAATAGTTTGACATATTGACCTACATTTTTGATTAATGGCCAGGTTAACCAGCCGAAAGTAGGTTAACTCTTAATAAACAAGTTTGTTTACTTGGTTTAAAGTAATAGGTGCACATGAAAAAGTAGTAAAAAAATATGTTTTTATAAAATTGGCAGAGTAAAATATAAAAAAATTTAAAGGTCAACAATCTTTAATCTTGTGGAATAAAAAAAAAAAAAAAAAAAAAAAATTAATGCTAACCAGTTTTTTACTTTTTAATTTTCTGATTACATAAAAGAAAAAGATAAAAAAATATTTAAGCTTCGAAAAAATTTTTTTTTGTTTTTGTTTGAAATAACGTTAAAATATTAATAAAAAGAATTATTTGAAAACAAAAATATGGAAGAGTGCTTAAAGAATTATAATTTATTAAGATTCGTTTGGATTTAAAAAAACATGCAAATTCTTTAAAAGTAAACCAGTGTTTGTGTTTTAAAAAATGTAGTTTTAAATATGCGAATAATAGATAACGAGAAAAAAGTAACTCTTGGTAAAGAAGGTGTGTTGTGTACCTTTATATAAAGAAAGAAAGAAAACAAATTTCAATTAATAATTATGTAATAAGATTGCCTGATACTGAATATATATACTTACTGCTATGTCTGATCTACATATATAACCTTGCTGTACAGAATGAAAAATAAAAACAGGTTAATGGCTTTTGGTACCTATAGTAAACATAAAGATTATTCTTTATTTCCTGGGATTCTGAAACTTTAAAAAAAATTTGTTGTTTTTTATTGTATTTTATTTATTATTTTTTATTTACATTTTTTATTAAATTCTTATTGCTTTCCAGCAATAGCGTAGTTTTCTGCTTCTTCTAACAAAAGCAATTTATTATTTTTTTTTTATTAGCATCAAATCTCCACTTTTGAAGTTTTGGAGATTCGGCTCTTCGGATAAAATTTGCCCGTATTGATGGGGCGCGAAAATGATATAATTTTGGGTTTCAAAAACCCATTTTTGTTTCTTTTCTTTTGTCGTATATAACTTTATCTTATCTAAAATATAAAGCCGTTCAGGCTCTATTTCATTGTGCCATAAAAATGGCTTGAAAAGATTTTGTTTTTAGTTTTATTTAATTATTTGCATAATTTTGCAAACTTTTTTTTATATGGTTGTTGCTGCTGTACTTGTTGTTGTTGTTGTTGTGGATGTTGCTGTTGTTGTTGTTGTTGTTATTGTGGATGTTGCTGTTGTTGTTGTGGATGTTGCCGTTGTTGTTGTGGATGTTGCTGTTGTTGTTGTTGTAGTAGTAGTAGTTGTTGGCGTTGTTGTTGTGGATGTTGCTGTTGTTCATGTGGCTGTTCTGTTGTGTTTTCTTCAAGGAGCTGTCGCTCCTCGCTTTCTTCATTTTTCCTCCTTTTTGCCGGTAAACGAGAAGATGATCTGACATCATCGTTTTTGGGCATGTATAAATTTAAAAATTGTTGGGCCATTTTTTTGTTCAATTATTGAATTAAACTGTAATTATTACAGAAAATTTCACTGTATTTATACTAAATATACCTTCAAGTTCTTACGAGTAATATTATTTATTTATTTTATTTTATTTTAAACCAAAACAAGGTTTTTACAAAAAAAAAAAAAAAAAAAATCTTATAGCTAAACTTAAAATTAACATGAAATTTGATTACAAAACATTAATTTAAATTTATTATTAAAAAACATAAATTTAATATTTATTATTAAAGTTTATTTTTTTGTAAAAAATGCATAAAAATGCGAAAACACAGTTAAAATGCAATTTATAAAGTAAAAAAAAACAAAAATAACTAAATTATAAAATTATGTGAACTTCAAGTGTAATATGACTATATTATATTACAAAAAATTATTGCATTTAAGATAAATTTTTGTTATAGAACTATGATTTATCACATTTTCAAAATGTCTTGACTACAATGTTGTTAAAATTTTTATATTAAAGTTAATACAATGTAGGTATTTCATTTATAAATAAAGTAAGGCTAAATATTTTAATAATAGTTTACTCCAAGTTATCAAGAAGAAACATGGCTAAAAAAATAATTTTAAACAAATTTATTAATCCAGTCTCTGAAAATCTTCCGCGATTTTTAATCGAAAGTGAAAATTTAACGTACATTAAACGGTTCAACATATACGGTCGGAAAACAAAGTTTGTAATTATGGCAATACCGGTTAATAGAAATCCAATAGATTGGATTAAAGACGCCATCGAACAAATAATCAAACATGTAACTAGAGAAGTAAGTCCCATGGATAAGATCGGGATAACGTTTTGTGGTGAAAGTTTTCAAGATCGTCCAGCATTTCTCAACTTTAAAACTGCAAGCGACTTGAAGTTTAATGATATTTGGGATATAATACTGAAAGTTTTTCAGAGTAATTCAGAAGGTATATACACTTTAAGATTGTTTTTAAAGAATATTATTTATTTATTATTTCTTTTATTTGCAGGATTAAGTACAGATAAATTTTGTTTGGACATCACATATATTAAACTACCTACTGGAAGAGGAAGAACAAACAAATTTTCAAGCTACAATGAAGAATGCAAGAAAAGAAAAGGAATTATTGCTATCAAAAACACGGAAAATTTATGTCTATCCTGCACAATTATTGTTTCAATAGCCAAAGTTGAAAAATCTGTTAGTTATCGGAGTATCTTAAAGAATACAGGAGAACTTCAAACTACACTAGCTACAGAATTAACAAAAAGGGCAGGGGTAATTATACCACCAGATGGTTGTGGTATTCCTGAATTGAAAAAATATCGGGAGTATTTAACAAAATACAAAATGGTTGTCTATAAATATGGAACAAGAGGTAGGGATGTAATATTCAAAGGAACCAATGATGGTAAAAGATTAAATTTGTTACACTACAAACGACATTACAATGTAATCGGCTCCCACACCGCTGCTTTTGTTGCAAGGTATTACTGTGAAGAATGTCACATTCCATACTCTGAACAAAATGCACATAGATGCTCAAAACGCTGTCCTTGCTGTCAAAAAGAGTCCGCCTGTTCTGGTAATATAAAAAATATATTGTGCAAAGACTGTAATCGATCTTTTCGAGGTCTTACATGTTTGGAGAATCATAAAGCTTCTACTTCAACCAAAATAAGCAAGTGTGAAGAAATTAAAAAATGTAAAAATTGCTTTAAAGTTTTTAAAACAAATAGAAATCATACATGTGGAGAGATTTTTTGCAAAAATTTTCAAAATTTTGTTCCAGATAATCACCTGTGCTACATTCAACAAAACAAAAATAAGGAGAAATTCCAAAATTTTTTATATATTTTTTATGATTTAGAGACAAGACAAGAAAAAGTTGTATCTAAGGATTTGAAACAGCATGAACCTAATTTGTGTGTCATTCAACAAAAATGTGATATCTGTATCAATATTGAATCTTTATTCTTTTGCCAAAAATGTAAATTTAGAACAACAATTTTCGAACAAGAAATGATAATAGATAAATTAATGGAACATATTTTAAAATTGAGAAAAACATTTAAAAATATCGTTGTCATTGCACACAATGATCAAGCATTTGATCATCAGTTTGTTTTAAACTATGTATTGACTAAAACTGATCTTCAGCCAAAACTAATTATGCGAGGGACTAAATGTTAATAGATAATGTTAATAGATAATATAAAATTTATAGATTCTTTGAATTACTTCCCAATGCCTTTGGCAAAGTTAGCAAAAGCTTTTGACCTCTCAAAAGAATTCAAAAAAGGTTATTTTCCTCATCTTTTCAACAAGAAAGAAAATGAAAATTATATTGGATGCTTACCACCAATGGAAAACTATAGTCCTGATAATATGAAAAAAGATAAATATGATGAGTTTTTAAAATGGCATGAAAAAAATAAAAATAGTGAATTCAACTTTCACAAAAATTTTGTGAGTTACTGCTTAAGTGATGTCGAAATATTAACCGAAGCATGTCTCAAATTCAGAAAAATGTTTTTAGAGGAATGCAATGCAGAACCCTTTTTGGAAGCCACTACGATAGCTTCAGCGTGTAACCTTTTATTTCGTAGAAATTTTTGAAAGCTAACACCATAGGTCTTATTCCAAAAAATGGGTATAGATTAGTAGATAACCATTCAAAAATATCTCTCCATTGGTTGATTTGGGAAAAAAACTTGCGACAAAATGATATTCGGTGTGCACTTAATGGTAAAGAAAAAATTATTGGAGGTGTAAAGGTAGATGGATTTTGTGAGCAAACCAACGAAATATTTGAATTTCATGGTTGCTATTACCATGGACATCCAAAATGTTTAACAATTAAACGAGATAAAACTTTATTCAACAGCAATGATGATACATTAAACCAAATGTATGAGAGAACATTAGCAAAATCTCAACATTTAAAATCACTCGGTTACAATTTAATTGAAATGTGGGAATGTGAATTTCAAGAACAAATGAAAATTAATAAAAACATGGATTATTTGCGAAATCATTCATCAATCAATAAAGTACCTTTGAATACGAGAGATGCATTTTATGGAGGTAGAACAGCAAAAATATACATTCACCTATAAATGTAAACCTGGAGAAAAAATTAAATATATCGTCGGAGAAGTGGATTGTTCTAAATTAAAAATAGATAACATACTACATCTTGTTCTTCCACTAAAACAAAATGACAAACTTATGTTTTCTTTATGTCGAACTTGCAGTGAAAAAAAATATTTGGGGGAATTTTGTCTACATTCAGACGAAGAAAGGGCCTTTGTAGGAACATGGATAATTGATGAGGTTTCAAAAGCTGTTGAAAAGGAGTACAAACTGTTAGAAATTTATAAAATTTGGGAATATGAAACCGTAATGTATAATAAAAATAAAAATACGAGCGGATTATTCACCGATATGATGAATAAATTTATAAAAGTTAAACAAGAAGCTTCAGGTTGGCCAAACAAATGTGTGACCAATGAAGAAAAAATAAAATATATAGAAGATTTCTTAAATAAGGAGGATGTCAAACTGGAATCAACTAAAATAAACAAAAACCCAGGAAAGAGATCTTTAGCTAAATTAATTTTAAATTCATTCTGGGGTAAATTTGGACAAAAAGAAAATCAACAAAAAACTAAAATTATAAATAAAAGCTTTGAATTTTATGATATTTTGACAGATCCACCTATTGAAGTCAATCATATTTTTCCAATTAATGAATATAACATCGTAGTTAGCTGGCAACATAAAGAGGAAGCGGCTGAACCATTGCCAACTGTCAATGTATGTATAGCAGCTTATACATCAGCGCAAGCACGCCTTAAACTTTACGGTTATTTGGAAAAACTTGGTAAAAGCGTTCTTTATTATGACACCGACTCTGTTTTGTATGTAAACCGGGAAGGAGAATATGATCCTCCAACAGGAGAATTTATTGGAGACAGGACAGATGAACTAGAATGCTATGATTGAATAAAATCGGTTAAATTGTAAAACAGTCTGCTTCTTCTCTGTTAATGCTTATGCTTTGCCCATTCACAGATCTTAACCCATGATGTAAGCTCTCTTTTATGTCTTTTATCATCTGCATATCGAGTTTTGCGTTAAATTGATAATAAAATTTAGTCCATTCGTGATATTTTGAGACAATCTCCCTTTTACCGATACGATGAAATATGCATGAAGCGTCTTACAGTCAAATCTAACAGAAATTTTTAATGTGTGACTTTTATTGAGGAAATATGTATAGCTTAGCAATAAATTATAATTCTGACCTAATGCCTCCATTTCTTTAATTTTACTAACATTTATTTATAGTAATTTAATACTTATTTGGGGGAATATATAAATATCCAACTCTATAATGATACTTATACGTTTTAGGAACACAAGCTTGTAACGACTTGTATTTTCCAAAAAGCTTTTGAAAGGTATTTATAATTAATTTGTCGTTTTCTACATGATTACCTATATTAAATTTTTTTAAAAAGGTATTCATACTATAACCGCAACATCTATATCATGAATAAATACAACAATTCTGTCCACAGACATCTGAATAATTGCTTTGTAATTGTTTTTCATTAAAAACTACACATTGTTTTTTTAAGTAACTTAAAATTTCTAATTTATCAGGTTTTCTGCCAAAAGAATCAAAATATTCGATACAACCATGTTTAGGAATATAAAAAACCAACCAATGGGTTCCTGGATCTTTTGCTTTATCTGTGTTTACAATTAAAAAAGTTTGTTTTTTAATTGTTTTGGGAAGTTGATCTAAAGCAAAAACTCCTTTAAAAACTCGTCGTTACTCGCTTGTTTGTTACATCTCAACACGTTATTTATCTCCAGTGTGTTCATTAATCAAATTGATTCAAGTCATATACCTTGGTTGCTTCTTTGATGTAGTTCGATAAAGACTCTTTTTTAATTTTTTTATTTGTTATAACATCAAATTTTTCTAGTATTTGACAGAGCTCTTTATTTATTTTGTCGTTCTGCACAGTTCCAAAAGAATAATTTTCAAAATTATTATTTATAAATTCTCTCTTTGGAAATTTATACTTGAGCTCTTTCACAAACTTTTTACAAGGTTCTTTGATACCAACTATACAAATAGCTTTCACAAATAAGGTATTATTATCATCGCAACAAAACGTTACATCCAGTAGTGCACAAAACAGCGACATTTTGTCAATTATTTAAATTCATTTTTATGTGTGGTATTTATAGATTTGTAAATATATCTCGGCTTTTATCAATTTGTAAGCTTGCATCAAATTCTCTACAAACAATAGCGGTTAGTGTAGATGGAAGTGATTTTGATAATCTTGCCTCAATTCTAACTGTACCCCGATTTAATAAACCTTGACACACTTTATTTCCTGATGCATCTGGAGTTAAATCAAAAGCTAACATGAAAAATCCATTACTAAACATAGACATTGTTATCTGATGACCTTTATCATTGTGGTAAATTCCAGTACCAGAAAATAGTGTACTGTGTGCTCTTGTGTCTCAACTATTTTCATCCGAAAAACTGGTTTCAATTGCTGAATTAGGTATTTGAACTCCATTTACGTTTAAAACAAATTGTGAAATATCAAAATGTTTAAAATTGTATGGATTTTTTGATCTTTTTCCAGAATAACCTATATTTTCTGTCATACAAAATATTATTGAATTTGGTACTGACTAATGAAAACATTATCAAGTAATATCGATAAACTATTCTGTGGAATGGTAAAACTTTTTACCTCTACACGTTTGTAATTGTACTTGGCATTAGTTTTATCTAATGCAGCATTGTGTGCTAATAGTACACTTGGATTAATAGTTACATGTCTCATAAATATAGTAGCTTCTAAAATTTTTAGTTGAGATTCGTCAGAATCATCGGCAAAAAAGTAAAAGTCTGGTTTTTCAAGTGTTAAAAGAATTTGAATATCAACATTGTTTATGAGGAGTGTAGGTTGATTGAACATGTCTAAATGTAGTTTCCCCATAAGTTCTACTACATTGCTATTTTGGTATAATTTTTGACGTTCTTTTGAACCACTATTATCAGGTTTTCCTATATTTGGTTTATCGAGACCCCATCCTGCACATTCCAAATGAGTAGTAGCGGCATCTGTACCATAATTTAATAATGGTTCAATATAAGCTCTATAATGATAATTTCCATCAGATGGAGATATATTCTTTCCATTTAGCTGAACGTTACATAGTTTTATTAATGAATGTAAAAGATTATTGACTACACTTGGTTGTTGAATTAATTTGCCTTCAGTGTTTTTATCATTATTCCATTGAGTTCCATCTATTTTTAAAATTTGTACTTTCAATTTTAGATATGCAGAAGAAAGATCCCTGTATGTGTCCCCATGACCTAATGAAACAAATTCTATGACTGATGGATTATCCAAATAAACAATAGGGTTGTAGGAAACTTTTTCAGATCGTAATATACTCGATTGAATAGGTTGTGTTCTAAAAATATCCAACTCAGACTTCATACATTCAATCATAATTAACCAAAAATATCTTTTTGCTTCTTTTTGTTACTAACTTTGCGTTGCTTTGACGTAAAATAATTTAAATTATTAATGAGTGGTATTTTTATAGGTTTTCTTCTTTTAATTTTCCCTTGTCCATACATTTCATTGAGTTTTTGAACTGAACCCCGTTTTACATTTTTAATTATCTCTTTACTTCGATCTTGTACAACTTCTTTTAAATTTGCACCTGTTGCAATATCAGACAATGCATTAATACCAGAGTTAATAACCTCCTTTTTTAGTATATTAGCTCCAGACGTAAATATTGGTTTTAAATATCTGAAAAGTCCACCGAAAAAGCTTCCTAATCCTCGCCCCCTTTGGTAAGGTACAACTGAATGCAACAAAGGGCCAATATCGTCAAGACCTTTTCCTGATTGAACTAAATAATATTTATAGTATGCTCTTTCCATAATGTTTAAATAAATAATATATAATGTTTTAAATTCCTTTTATTTATACTTTTTTGAAATGCAATACAACTTTTGTGGGAATACTACTTCCGGAGAAACTTATTTTATAACCATATTTTTCACATAATAATATCGAAATACTATCAAATGATTTTTCCACATTGCAATATTGAATATTGTTATATTCCTTCACTATGTCTGTAAAAGTGTTCTCTATGTTGATAGTTCTTAAACATCTTACATCTTTTCCACCTACATTCTGTGGTTTAATAATATCAGTATATATAAAAAGCATATCAGGTTTTGCTATAGGAAATAAACCTAAACTATTAATTAAAAGTTTGTAAGCTTCAAGTACTCGAGGTTTATGTTGTTTAAGCTCCGCCTTTGTCTTGAGTAATACTTGCTGAAAACATGTTTTTAAAAGTGACTCCAAAGTATATGCGAATTCTGTTCTGATCTTAATATCTACCTTTGGTTTACTTAAACAGATAGTAGTATAGGTCAAATTTGTAGGAAATTCATCCTTTTTATCTGATGCAGTGTAGTTTTTATCATCATTCAAAGAGTTAAAAATTCCCCAAATCAACTGCCGCACAACTTCGTTCCTAGAATAACCAGGAAATGGTCGTACATTTTGAATTAATGTTGGTATTAAAAATATCTTCCAGTCGCATAACATTTGTGTTGGATTGTATGGTATGTATGTAGATTCTACACCAAGCATATCGTTTTTCTTACCTGATATATAAATTTGTGTACCTTTATCCCACTCTTCACCGTAAACATTTGGTGTAAAATTATTAACATATATTTCACAAATACCGACTTTCCAATTTGAATCAATCATGTATTTATCCATTTTATTTGTAAAAGAGGACAATGCACTTTCAGGGTAATAATTCATGGATGAATCGCTTAGTAAAGTGACGTAAAATTCATCATTTACTTGTATGTTATCCATGAGGATGTTGATTTATTTTTTCGTATTGGAAAATTAAGTTCTGTTTGAGTATTACCTGCTGCTGACCGTAAAACACGCCTTGCTGAACTATTTAACTCTTTGCTATTTATAGTTTTTTCTTTCTTCGTTGGTCGGCTCGGCTTGGGCTGTCTAAAGGAACTGATATTATGTCTCCTGTATCAGTTTCAAAAATTTGTACATTTTTATTTCTAATAGATTTTCTTTTTCTTAGACGTTTTCCAGCTGAAGCAGCAGACAATGCTTTTTTAAAAACTTCTTCTTCCATTTCATCATCGAATACTTCCTCAACTTCTTTTTCATATACATCTTCTTGAGGAAAAGCTTGTGTTGCAGCATCCTTATATACAGGAACATTTGATTGAGTTTCTACATCTACATACATAGGTTTTGCACGAGTTTGAGTACCCTTTGTTTCTGTAATTTTTACTTGCTCCTCTTTATTTGGAGAAAGAACTCTATTTTTGTTTCTGACTTTAAATAGATTTTGACGATATAAATACCATTTTTGTGTATCTGTCAGGTGTTTATTTAACAAAATTTTTTTCATAGCTTTATCCAATTCATTCACTTCTACGTCTGCATTTTGTTTCATTTTCTCATAAACTTCTGGTTTTAGTATAATCATTTTGTTAAATGTTGTATTATTCATTTTATAAAATTTCCTATTATTCCTGAAAGTAGTGCACCAAGAAGTGTAGGTAAAAATCCACCTCGTTGAATAATGATTTTTCTTTTGCTATTTATAGATTTTTTACGGCAAATGAGTGATCTCAATTCCTTTTTATACTTTCGTAATTTAAAAGCCTTTTAAAATATTTAAAGCAATTTCACAAAAAGTTTTTATTACTTCGGCATCACAATGTTTTATTATTACTTTTTGAAATTTTGGTTTAGAACTTTTTAATAGATGCAATATGTGTCGATTGGTTTTCAAACGTTTCATATTCTTCCCCAAATTGTTCTAATTGATCTCTTGTACAAAAGCAGAAATTTTTTCCAAATATATCACTTCTTAATCGAAATATATCATTAATGTCTTGAGTAAGATCTATTAATATATACCCGTATGGGTCTGACGTCACTTCATTATATACTTTTTCAAATGTTTTGATTTGATTTGGATAAATTTTACGAGCTAAATGTAATATCTGTGATTTATCTCTTGGATTTTTAAAAAGAACTAGATATTTACAGTTAAGTGAGATATCTCTTGAAAATTTAACTTGATGAAATATATTTTGAGTTACAAATATTATAGACAAATTCCTATGATGTGAACCTAGTAAATAAATCACACACATACTTATCATGAGAATTTAACACCATATCATCGATTACAATCAACAAAGGTTCTTGATTATCATTAAAATCTGGTATAGTTGCACTATATTCAACATCTTTCATATATTGTGGAACAGCATTTTTGTCTGGATTACACCAAACAATTTTAATAATTTCTGGTTGTATATTTTCTTTTTTATATTTAATTAAATCATAAATAAAAGTTGTTTTACCACAACAGGATGGTCCTGCCACCATCATAGTAAATGGGTGAAACAACATAGTTGTATTAGTGAATACTAATATTACTACCTATACTTATTTAAAAACTATTTTTAAAAATGAATATTAATAGAACTATGAAAAATGAAAAGGTTATTCCACCAATATCCTTCAACATGGTTAAACAAGTTTTAATAGTTGATCTTCAATTTTTATTAGGAAATGATAAACAAAATTTCATAAAAGAACTAGCCATACTTGAAAAAGGAAGTTTAATTCCCACTGTATATCACTTTAAACCACCATACCCTGCAGAAGAACTTAGTCAAGAAGTCAGATATACCAATCAGCATTGCGAAAATAAAATAAATGGACTTAAATGGGGTAGTGGTTTAGTTGAATATTTAGATGTAAAATGTATAATAAAACATTATTTAGAACCAGCTGAAAAAATTTATGTTAAAGGAGAACAAAAAAACTTTTCCTTCAAAAGTACATTGACAGTGTCAAAATAGAAGATCTAAGCAGAGTTTTGCCTCCATTAGAAAAGATTGATAACTTTAAAACATCATGTCCTATACATTTATCAAACCACAATTTTCGATGTTCAGTTAAAAATTGTTTTAACGTATATATGTATCTCTTAAAAGAAAAAATTTTAAACTAAGACCTTCACACATGCAATATGAAATTAAATAATAAAAGTAAAAAAGTTCACTTCAACACAAATATAGAAATTCAAGTCATGCATGTATGGAACTATGACTACAGAGCTGCTCGCAAATGTCATTGGCAACAACACGCATGTGATAGAAGTAGATTTCAAAGACGCATTGAAAATGTTGGTATCATTATTTCTAGAATTTTAATCATCGCAAAATTGTTAAAGCTTTTTCAGTTAAATAAAATTTATTAAAATATATTAACTCATCTGTTTTATTTTTTACTATAGGTACCAAAAGCAATTAACCTGTTTTTATTTTTCATTCATTACAGCAAGGTTATATATGTAGATCAGACATAGCAGTAAGTATATATGTTCAGTATCAGGTAAACTTGAAATGAAAAAGCTTTGCAGTTTAGTTCATTAGCATGTACCGCAAAGTTTAGCTACAACGGCCACACTGGAAAATATCTGAATTTTGCCCCCTTTAAAATACATGGGATTTTTGTGCTCGGAATGACATAGCTTTTTTTAAACACAAAAACTGGTTTACTTTTAAAGAATTTGCATTTTTTTTTAAATCCAAACGAATCTTAATAAATTATAAATCTTTAAGCACTCTTCCATATTTTTGTTTTCTTATAATTCTTTTTATTAATATTTTAACGTTATTTCAAACAAAAACAAAAAAAAATTTTTTTCGAAGGATAAATATTTTTGTATCTTTTTCTTTTATGTAATCAGAAAATTAAAAAGTAAAAAACTGGTTAGCACTTATTTTTTTTTTCTTTATTCCAAAAGATTAAAGATTGTTGACCTTTAAATTTTTATACCCTACACCTATAGAATAGGTAAAGGGGTATATTAACTTTGGTATGGTGTTTGTAACCACCTAAAGGAAGCGAGCTAGATATGGAAAAGTATATATATTTGTGATCAGCGTGACCGCCTTAGTCGATATAGCCATGTCCGTCCGTCCGTAGGCACTATAACTCAAAAAAGCATAATTCCGAAACCAATAAAGATGGAACCTTCTAAATTTGGTATCAGGGTGTCCCTTCCTATTTCCTAAGTGTCTTGGGAACTTGGGCCCCATTGGAGTAGTGGGTCGGGGACCAGCCACACATTTCCGAAGACCTTAAAGCATATCTTTAAAATTAATAAAGATAACAACTTGAAAAAATGTAGAAGCTTCCAATTTGCCACAAGGGTGTTCTTTACTATCTCTTGCGTGTTCCATTAATTTGGGATCAATTGGAGAGGTGGTTCAGTACCCCTCTCAGACCTCCCAAGTTTTAAAAGCTTATAATCGAAATTACTAAAAATAGTTACTTAAAATTAAGATAGACCGTTCAAATTGTGTACAAGGGTTAACTAGTACTATAAGTAAAGCGCGGGCTGTATAAGGGCGAAATCAGCCCATGGGTTCAAATTCTGGACCTTTTAGTCGGTGTCAGGGATAACGAACATATATTAAAAATCACGATAACTCAACAACTAATTAGTCTATCTTCATGAAATTTGTGCTGTAGGTTATTGGTAATGAAACTACGGTGGTGATTACGTACAGTGAGGATTGGACAATGGGTTCGGAACTGAGAACTTTTTGATCGAATTTAGGCCAAACTAGCGTAATTCCGAAACCAAAGAAGATATAACCTCCAAATTTGGTATCAGGGTGTCCCTTCTTATTGCGTAAGTGTCTTTGAAATTTGGGCCCCATTGGGCTAGTGGGTCGGGGACCAGCCACTCAGTTCCGAGGACCTTAAAGACTATTTTCGAAATTAATAAAAATAGTAACTTAAAACAAATGTAGAAGCTTCAAATTTGGCCCAGGGTGTTCTTTACTATTTCTTCCGTGCCCCCCTAATTTGGGATCATTTGGAATGGTGGTTCAGGACCTCTCTTAGACCCCCAAATGTGTAAAAGCTTATCATCGAAATTAATAAAACTAGTAACTTAAAATTAAGATAGAACGTTCCAATTGTATACAAGGGTTAACTTGTATTGAAAGTATGACGGGACTGCATATGGGCGAAATCGTACCATGGTTTCGGGTTCTGGAACCCATGACAAGTTCAAGGACAAAAAAACATATATCTTAAAAACACCATAACTCAAAAAATAATGCCGGTATTTTGATGAAATTTAAACTCTAGGTTACTAGTAATGAAAGTACCATGCGAATTGGTTCTGGTCGAGTTTAATTTCAAAGCCAAAGAATATATTTCCTATGTCCTATGTGTCTCCAAAATCTAGACTAAATTGTAGTGGTTCAGCTTTGTTCAAAGGTTTATTTGAATATTCAAATGAATTATATGAAAATTTCAAAATTTGTAATTGTATTTTAGAAGTACATTTATTGCATATTTTGCGTTTATAAGCTTTTCTATTAGGTATATAAACTAACCATTTTAAATAATTGCAATTTTTAAAAATTTGGATTATTAAATATATTATGCTTTGATTATCTTTTTATCGCAAAATTTAATAATTAGAATTTTTTCATTTTGTAATTGAATTGGAATAAATATATTTTCATTTATTTCAAGTTTGTTTGTTTTTTAATAATTTTAAATAGATAAATTAGTAAGATTTTGTAATATTTTTTAATAGATAGTGTAATTAGAAAATGTTTTTAGTATTATAAAGTTAATTTGGTTAGCTATGTCTTACGATCAAATTAATAACAGCTTTTATGGTGTTAAAATGACTTATGGATATGTCCTTAAATTTGAACCAAATAGGTGTAGGGTATTTCTAAGTCGGTTGCACCGACTGGCAGTTTCTTTACTTGTTTTTTATTTTACTCTTCCAATTTTATAAAAACATATTTTCTTACTACTTTTTCATGTGCACCTATTACTTTAAACCAAACTTGTTTATTAAGAGTTAACCTACTTTCGGGTAGAGTTAACCTGGCCATTAATCAAAAATGTAGGTCAATATGTCAAACTATTGCTATCTCTTTCTGGCTCAGAATTCCCAGGACAAAGTGTCCCATTACCTACTTCCTTAGCGTCCATGTTACCAGTTATAGTATTTATTATAGTACCAAGTCCGTTTATCAGTCCTCTTTTCTTTCTAATATTTGGTTTTCGTCCGTTTAGCCTGTGTTTTAGTTCAGTTATTTTAAGTTTTGTAATTATTGGAGAATCTTGTTCGTCATAATTTTTGAAATTTTCAATGGATTCTTCAATTTCTCCTATTGTTTTTTCATATTCGTCCAGTTTTAACTATTTGAAGTAAATTCTTGTATGTCGTTATTGTCCGTGCTGTCCCTGATATCATTGTTAGTGCTTGGTGGTTCGTTAAGTCCCGTATTTCTAATTTCTGTCCTGTCACTGTTATCACTCTGAAATTTACGTTTTCTTTTCAGTCTAATTTTATGAATTTTCCTGTTATCGTGAGTAATTATTGAAAGTTTATTATTAGTTTTTGTTTTATGTTTTGTAAACCTGCGGGTTAATTTATTTCTTTTCCCCTCTTTCCTATAAATTGTTTGGTTAACGTCTATGCTTTCGGGGTCTTCGCGATTTTCATTTAATTTTGATTTATTTTCTATTTGTTTTTGAATTTCGGGATAAAGGTTTGTTATATATTCATTTAATTTTTGAAGGTAATCATGCTCTGAACTGAAAATAGTATTTTTTAAAAAAGAATTAGTTCTGCCATAAAATAATTCGTGTGGGGTATGTTTTGTATTGGTATGTATTGCGTTATTGTAAGTAATTAAAGTTTCATCTAAGATTTCATCATGGTTTTAGTTATTTTGTTTATTTAAAATTATTCTATAAATTTCTGTTAAGGTTGAGTGCAAACGTTCAACTGGGCTATTGCTACTTATTTGTTGGAAGGAAGTATTGGTGAACGGCATGGTGAATTATGTTAAATTGGTTGCATAAATCATGAAAGATTATAGAAGTAAATTGTGAAACTTGGTCTGAGACTATTTTGCGGGGTATGCCCTGTAGGCTAAAGAAATGTCTGAGAGATTTTATAATTGTTTAACTATTTCTAGCTTGCACAGTATAAGCTCCGGCAAACTTGGAAAATTTATCAATAATTGTTAAAATTTTCTTATTATTTATACTATACATATCTATATGAAGAATGTCCATGGGTTTTTGGGGTATTTCGGGTAGTTCGTATTTAGGTTTGGTGGATATTTGTCTGTCTTGTTCGTCATCTTCTAGAATACCGTACATCGTATTAATTTGATAGTTTGTTGGTCCGCGAAATGTTTAAAGTAAGAGTCTTGAATAATATTAAAAATTTCGTCCGTTGTATAGATAGCTATTAATTTGTTAGGAGGGATTCTAGTTTTTAAAATACAGGTTATATTTTCTTCTGAATAGTCTGGTAATCTTATTGTTCGTCTAATTTTGTTTTTGAATAAGGTTTGTACGGAAAATGAAGGTATACTATTGGATTTTTCTAAAATTAACTGAATGTTTAATTCATTCAATAGTCTTGTAGCTATGGGTATGGTTTTTTGTAATGTTTCTGGTTCAGACTCATGAATATTAATTTCGTTTATTAATTTAATGCGACTCAATGCATCTGCATTTGAATTTGCTGAGCCCTTTTTATAAACGATCTTATAATCAAATTCTTCCAACTTTAATCGCCATCCTAGTCTAGAATTAGTCTCTTTTAGGTTCACAAGCCCATACAATAGCCAATACAATAGGCAATAATTCCTTTTCAATAACAGAATAGTTAGTTTCTGATGCTGTTAATGTCCTACTTGCATAACATATAGGCTTGTCGTTTCCAATCGGTTCTTGTGAAAGTACGGCGCCGATAGCATAACTGCTGGCATCCGTTGTTAACACAAATGGTCTTGAGAAGTCTTGATATTGTAGTATCGGGTCATTTATGAGTAGACCTTTACACATTTCAAAGGTTTTTATATAACTTTCAGTTAATTCTACCTTTTTTCAGGCATACGGTAAAACGTTTTGTTAGTCGGGCAAAGTCCTTTATGAACTTCCTGTAATAACCTAGTAATCCAAGAAACGTTTTAATTTCTTTACGATTTTTCGGTATTGGAAAACGTTTAATGGCCTGAATTTTGTCTGGGTTAGGTTTTACTCCTTCAGTAGTTACTATATGTCCTAAAAATGCTATTTCCTTTCTCATAAATTCGCATTTATCAAGTTGTATTTTGTAATTTGTTCTATAAAGTCGGTCAAATACTTTTCGTAAATTTTCTATATGTTCTTATAGTGATTTGGAGAAGATGATTATATCATCTAAATAAACAAGACATGTTTTTCCAACTAAACCCCTTAGGATATTATCTATAACCCTCTGAAAAATCGATGGAGCATTTTTCAATCCGAACGGCATGCGGATATATTCGTAATGCCCACCATCAACAGAAAATGTTCTTTTATCAACATCTTTAGGATCCATCTCAATTTGATGAAACCCACTGGAAAGATCGAGTGTCGTAAAATACATACACTTTCCAAGTTTGTCCGGAATTTCATTTATATTTGGGATAGGATATTTATCGTTTACCGTTTTTTCGTTCAACTTCCGATAACCTATAGCTAGACGCCATTTTTGCTTTCCCGTAGCATCTAGTTTTTTTGGGACTATCCAAACAGGAGAGCTCCAAGGGGAGTAACTATGTTGAATAATATTTTGTTTCAACATATCTTCAATCTGTTTTTGGATTTCTTGTTTGTGAACATGTGGATACCGATAATTATTAGTAAAGATTGGTTCGTCATCAGTAGTCTTTATCTGTGTTTTATTTGGTCGGAAAAAGTAAGTTCATCTCCTTCTCTAAAAAATATGTTGTCATATTCTCTACACATTTGTAGAAGTGCATTGCGTTTTTCGTCATTTAAATGGTCTGTTCGAATTAAGTCATATATTTCTTTTAGTGAAATATTTTGGTCAGAATTACAAGTGATTTGATAATTATTTATTTTAGTATAATTTGTTATAGGTTCAGTTTTAATTGGTTGTTCTAAGTACATTATTTTTTCTACATCAGCTTGATTTATAACTTGTGCCAGGCTGCACCAATATGTAGCTTGGTAAATTCCTTCGGGTATGAACAGGTTGGTGGATATCTCTATATTATTAACATAAATTTCACCCTCTTGATTATCTACTGGTATTTTGGCAATTAATTTAGACTTTGAAGGAACTGTATATTTTTCTGACGTGAAATTTGGTTAAAATTGTAATGGTAATTCGGCATATTTGGTTATTATTTTTTTATCAGTTAAGTAAATTTTTGCTTCTAATTCTGTAAGTATATCTAAGCCCAAGAGTCCGTCAAAATATCCGTGAAATTTAAACGCTAAAAATCTTAACTTTCCGGATTGGTTGAATTCTTTAAAGGTATTGAGAAAAGTTTCGTTATGAATTACGTGTTTGTTGAATGCGGTTATTATCTCTATTGGTTTTGTTTGTTTTAAAAAATTGGGGTTGATAAGCTCGGGATTTAAAAAAGATGAGGAGGTATCCGTGTCGATTAAAAACTTAAGGGGTCTTTTTATAGGGTTAAGAGTTATATTTATATAAGGAAGCATGTAACTGATTAAAAATTTGAATCATCAACTATTATATTTTGACTATCGTCCATGTTTTGGTCAATAGTATCAGTAATATTGTCATATTGGTAGTAGTGGTCCAAGTTCGTATATTCTTTATTGTAATCTGTCATCGGCACACTATTATCTGTAAGTTCATCATTTAAGTTGAATAACTCTTCACTTACGTATTTGGGAAATGGTTTACTACTTTTGAAAGGGTTGGTTGGTGGCCCTTGCGGCGGAAACCATATTTTGGTTTCTAAATCTATTGTAACTCTCAGTTGGTCGGTATTGTGAGTTTGAAGGTTCACTCATTTGATTAAAAGGTCGGGGTTGGTTTGGATTTGGGTTATATTTTGGTTTATTAAAACTTGAATTATTGAAATTGTTACGAGGAATATTTTGCTGATTGGCCGGTTTGTTGTATGTAAAGTTTAGTTGGGGATTTGGTGCGTTTGTAAACATATTTGGTTGGTTCATAAACATATTTGAATGCGGAACTATTATATTGCTTGGTATGGTTGGTCTAACGTTTGGTTTTGAAATTTGAATAGGTTTTTTTTGTGGAATCATGTTATTCTGTTTATTATAAAATATGTTTTGTTCTTGTACACAGTAGGAGAAAGCTATTGGTAGTGTGTCCGGTCTCATCGCACGAATTGTAGAACCTAAAGGTTCTCTTAGTCCAGAGAGAAAAACGTTAAGACACATTTCGGAAAATAAAGCTTTTTTAGAATGAATAACTTGAGTGTTCTTTTCGTGTATTTGGATATGATTGCCCATAGTGGCTTGAATTTCAATGACTTGACTATAGAAGTTTTCGATCGTTCTACTCCCCTGTTTTAAATTATGAAGATCTCTAATCAAAGATGTTTCATTCCTTTTATCAGAGTAGTATAAGATCAATTTTGCTTAATTTGTTCCCACTCTAAAGGAGTGCCGTACATATTTAAGATCTCGTTTGCTTGGCCTTCGATTTTATTCCTTATGGCTCTTAAAAGAATTTTGCCATACGAAGTACCAGCAATATCTTCCGTTAAGGATAGTATTTCCTCAACATTTTCGATAAAATCGAAAAGAAGGCGAGGATTTCTCGGAAGGTCCTTAACGCCATCAGGGATTCTGAGAGAATTAAAAATAGAACTAACGTCATTACTATGAGATGGATTAGCCATTTCGGAAAATGAATTTAGTGATTCGTTTGAACTTGAAAAACTAATATTAGCTATTTTATTTGGAGAAAAGAAGTTTAATAGTCCACTTCTAATTTGGTATGGAACAATTTTCCGCTTTGATCTAGCAGATTTCATAGAATTACAAATTATATATAAACCACACAAAAATTTTATAACTTTATAACAAAGAATTTATAACAATCACAAAGTTTTTTTTTTTTCAGACAAATTATAAAATTTAATTTAAAGTGACAATATAACACTAATTTAAAATTTTATTTAAAAGAGAAAAATGATTTTTTTTTTCTATGATTCAATTATTGAAATATGTTAATATGAATTAGGAAGAAAGATAGGAAAGGAATAATTTAAATTTCGACTTACGTGACCGTGGTCTGGAGCAAAGTTGCAGCTAACATTCCTTATTTTTTCAGGATTCCGGCGCAAAGTACTGATGTACACTAATCACTTTGTTTCACTTTCTTTTTTTTTTCTATGTTCTTGAACTATTTTTATTATATTTTTTTTTTCTTTTTATAAACTTATAAACGATTATCCTTCGTTTTTAGTCTTATATTTTAATTTCAAACACTTAGCCGTGATTTTATAGTTTGTATATTAATTTTGGATAAAACCGATTAACCGTCGTTTTAATTTTATTATTTACTGTCGTTATATAATTACCGTCGTTATA
Organism: Dolichopus griseipennis; assembly: GCA_963082915.1. Taxonomy (NCBI): domain Eukaryota; kingdom Metazoa; phylum Arthropoda; class Insecta; order Diptera; family Dolichopodidae; genus Dolichopus; species Dolichopus griseipennis. The sequence goes on along the minus strand of OY720441.1, from coordinate 99,541,462 downwards.
TAATTACACGTCTAATATTCAGATTAACAAAGGATCATCACCGGATCCTACCGACTGCGCCAGTTAAATATGTCCTTTTAGACATTTATAAAAAAAACAAAGTTAATTTTAAATAAAAGTTTTTTATTTGGTTCTCCAAACTTAATTGAATTGTTAAATTTTACAGGTCTTTTTTAATCAAAATTATGCAAAGCTAATCAAAATTATTAAATTACATTAATGTGGGAAAGTTAAATTTTAAAATTTCACAAATTATTTTAGATACAAAATGTTTAGTAAGCAATGTTTGAGTTAATAATTAAGTACAGTTTAATTATGCAATTTAAATTTAATATAATTAATAATTTAGAATATTTAATTTATAAACGTGAAATTTGATATTTAAGTACAATTTAAAAGTTATGAAATAAATCTGAAAAATCAGGTGTTGTAAATGTGCCAAGTGGTGTGATTGAATGATCACATAACTCGCCCACCGGGTATTAGCTAGTTATTTATATTATTACAAATTATTATTTCTTTCGAATAACTTTGAGTTTAATTATTTAAAACATTAAAAAAAAAGTAAATTAAGAGAATAAATTAAAAAATTATTTGAAATTGAAATAATTAAGCAAGGCTACTAAATCATTCAACAGTAATTGCACTACAGCCAAAAATCCTAAAAAGAAGTAATTGCTGCATGTGTGTAAAATTTTATTGAATTGGATAAAAAGTTTTAAATATGTAATTTTGTAATTGAATTTTGCGAACCATTTATTTCGAGTTTATTTGTTGTTTAATATTTTTATTATTATTTAAATAGATAAAGTCAAAAATTTAATATTTAATATTTTTGAATTGATAAAATAATTAGAAATTTTTTTTAGTATAATAAGGTAATTTCGTTAGCTTTGTCTTTCGATCAAACGAATAAAAGCTTTTATAGTTTTAAAATGACTTATGGACTTCCCATTAAATTTGAACCAAATAGGTGTAGGGTATTTCTAAGTCGTTTGCACCGACTGACTGTTTCTTTACTCGTTTTTTGAAGTAAGTATTCATAGTTTATTCACTTCATATTTTTCTTAACGCTCTAACGATTTCTTTTAATGCTAATTTTATTTGGTGTGATTTTTATACCCGTATGACTATGTAGTCATTATACCCGTATGACTATATATTCAAAGGGTATAATAAATTTGCCATTACGTTTGTGACGCAGAGAAGGAGGGCGGGTAGATATAGACTCAAGTGTATGGATCGAATCGAAAAATAAATCGATTTAGCTATGTATGTCCGTCCGCACGATAACTCAAAAACTAAAGGAGCTAGGATCTTGAAATTTGGCAAATTAGTTTTTTTGCAATAGCCGTCATCGCTATTTAAATACAGCCATTTTGATCCATGGGTTCGGGTAGCTGCCATACAACTTCTTTTTTTATATGAGCATTACTCATTATATGAGCATTACTCATTACAACTTCTTATTTTATATTAGCATTACTCTCCACCTAATAAAGCTGGGTGTCTGAAATTTTGCCAAAAATTGTTTAGTGTAATGGCCAAAGTTTCTGCAAAATTTGGTTGGTCTGCTGCATAGGGTTCGGGTAGCTGCCATACAACTCCTTCTTTTATATGAGCATTACACTACACCTAATGAAGCTGGGTGTCTGAAATTTTGCTAAAAATAGTTTAGTGTAATGGCCAAAGTTACAGCAAAATTTGGTTAGTCTACGGCAGAGGGTTCGAGTAGCTGCCATACAACTCCTTCTTTTATATGAGTATTCCACTACACTTAATAAAGCTGTATGTTTGAAATTTTGCCAAAAGTAATTAACTGGATGATATAATGTATATGTTTAGTTTTATGGCCAAACTATACTCTACTACACTCTTCCTCGTTTAAAATGAATTTCATAAGTTACCATTTAACCTATAAATCTTTCCTTCCCACAAGAATAAATTTTGCAATTTTTGTTTTGTATACAATTTTGTTGAGATAAAAAAAATTATTTATTAAAATAAATTTTATTTTAATCTAATATATAAAGGAGAAAATTTGTTTGTTTGTTTGTCCAGGATTCACGTAAAAACCACTGGTCCGATTGTCACAAAATTTTAAAGGAATAATTCTGAGAGCCCGGGGGGTACCATAGGCTATGTCACATTTTTATATGTCAACAGGTTGCGGCTCCAGAGCCGTTTTAAGCTTTTTCGTTTTTTTGATGTTCAAGTCGATTGACTTGAAATTTTGCACAAATGTTCCTCTTAGCAACCGGAACTTGTTGTGTACCTTTGGTTAGAATAAGTTAACCCATTTCGGCCTGGCGGGCTTCCAAAAAATTTTGTGTTTCCGATTTGTGTCCAATTTCACATGGTGGTTTCGCAGTCGAAAAGAGAGGCTGACCCAAATTTTTGTTGAGTTCGATTAACCCGTTTAGAGACGAGGGAGCCATGAAATTTTTTCAATGTTTTTGATGTCAAGTCAAAACGATTTGACCGAGGAGTTGTATAAATTTGGTTGAAATGAATTAACCCATTGCGGCCTGGCGGGCTTCCAAAAAAAATTGTGTTTCCGATTTTTGTCCAATTTTACAGGTTGAATTTGCAATCCAAACGAGAGCCTGCAAAAAGTTTTAGGATTAAGTTCGATTAACCCGTTTCCACGATAACGCCATGAATTTTTCTATAAATTTTTATTTTTATAAACGATTAAAAGAATTTTATTCAAAATTTTGTATCAGCATTTTAATTATAAAAACCCACAGGGTTAATTTGGTTTTGACCTGTTTACGCGTTTTGCACAAAGATTCAATGAAATTTTCAAATTTTTGATATTAACGCAAGTTAACCTTTATTCCAAAAGCTCACTTAATTAATAGACTAATTTTTTTGCTCTCCTTAAATAGTCTCAAATAGTGCAAAAGCTAAATGAGATAATATTAATAATAATTAAACTAAAGCTTACAAAGAATCCGAATAATAATGTCTTTAAATTTAAATAACAAAACATTTTCCTTCTCTACATTTTTTCGTAAGTTTTTATTTTTTTTCTACTTTGCAGTTGTTGTTTTTATACCCGTGCATACATATATGACATCGGGTATATTAGATTTGCTCCTTCGTTTGTAACGCATCGATCTAGACGAGCTAGATATAGTATCAAGGGTTCGTATCGGTTCAGAATCGAAAAATGAGTCGATCTAGCTATGTGTGTCTGTCCGTCCGTCCGTCTGTGTGTCAGCACGATAACTCAAAAACTAAAAGAGCTACAGTTTTGAAATTTTCACAAAATATTTTTCAATCAATTTCTAGGTTCCCTATTTTTTTTATCGGACCAAAACTTCGCGTAGCTCTCGAACAACTAACTTTTTTAACTCCAATATTTTCATATAAAAATTTGAAATTTTGCTAGGCATCTTGTATTTAACATGAAATTATATGAATTTTGTTTTTTTGTTGTTTTGTTTTGTTGTTTTTGTTTTTTTTTTGTAGATAACGATTTCGAGTTACGATTTCATATGATTTAAATGATGCGTAGTTTAAAAAAAATGTGAGATAAGCAAAAAAGAACACAAAGATTTTTTTTAAGTAAATGGCTTCATAAATAATTTATATATGTATATTCATATAATATGTATATGTGTAATATTTTGAATGAATCATTTTATCAATATGATTATATGATGCTTACTTTGCTTAAGTTTAATATATTCGTGAATTAAAAATTAATTAAAAGAGATAGAATTGAAAAATTAGAGCTAGAGTTTTGAAATTCACATAAAACATTTTTTTGGACATTTTTAAGGTTCCCTATTCTTTTTGGTTAAGACCAGACCAAGGTTTCGGGGAGCTGCCACACAACTTATTTAAACCAATATAAATTCTTCAAAAGTAATTATACTAGAAAGACGAAAATTACACACGGTTAGTTTTATAATGAATCAAGCATTTATATGAAGTTTCAAAATTTTACGGCTTCATTTGCGGGGGCTGCCATACAACTTCTTTGCACCAATATGAATTTCTTGAAAACTGAGTATACCACGAGGATGAAAATTACACACTGTTAGTTATATAATTAATCGAGCACTAATATGGAGTTTCAAAATGTTACGACCCCATTTTCGGGCAGCTGCCATACAAAGTTGTCAATTCGATAACTGTGAATCTAATGAAGCTACGAGGTTAAAATTAAAACTGGGCAGGTAAAGTAATAGGGCAAGTTAGTTCGCAAAGTTGGATATCGCTCGGACCAACTTTTGGGGTGGGCTATTTTTTTTTAATGGTTTTTTTTTCTTTTGTTTTTAAGCAAAAACTATGGTATAATGAATTAAAAATTTAATTTTTTTTTTTTTTTATTTATTTTTTTTAAGCTAAAATTATGGGATAATAAGTTAAATTTTTTTTAAACTACTTTACTTTTTTATATTTTTATACATTTATTATATTTATAATAGCATATGGAAAATAAATAACGGTTAGTGGGTATGCACGGATATCTAAAAGTTGACAAGGGCAACTATAATCTTCCTCGTTTAAAAAAAGATTTCAGTGTTAAAATGCAGTTTTCTTCAAATAAAATCTGAAAATCAAAAAAATTCAATTTCGTATATAATTATGCTTAAATACACAGTATTTTAAAATAGTTTTTCCAAGAAAGAAGCCTACATTTCTCTCATAAAATAATAAACAAATAAGGAAGAGCGTATTTGAACTTTTAGGTAAGTACAAAACAAAATATAAGTTGAAAAGCAGATTTTTAAACCTTTTCTAAACCTTGGACTATATTTTATTCAAACGTTGGCAATACAAGTAAACTACTATTTACTCAGTATAATGACATAATGGCAAATTTAGTATACCCTTTTGACCTCTCAATGGAGTTTTAATTTAAGTTGATGTTATTGAAAAAAGTTAACACAAGAACGGTGTACATGTTAGTTTTAAAATGTAATAAAGCAATTTTTTTAAAACGAGTTGCTTAGGGATTATTCTAACAATTTTTCAACTAATTTATCAAATTTCACTTGAAACTTTTCATAATTATTAAATAATAACAATAAAAATTCAAGGCGCATCAAATTGTCAAGAAGCAGAAGGAAAACGTATAGAAAAATTAGAAAAAAGCGTTCAAACTGTTTTTTAAAGTTTTTGTAAACATTCCCCTAATTCAAAAAAATTTTACCTACTTTCAAAAATTGGACTTAATTTACTTACAAAATTTTTTTTTTGAATAATCGTAGGAATGATAAGTATATACATGTACGCATACAAAATTTACATTCAAGTGGTCAAACCGTTTCTGCTTAAGAGTAAAGCAATGAAAAAATCTGTAAAAAGCTGCTGTGCCGCAATGGGTTAACAGAACTCAACAAACCTGTTTTTAAATTTTGAACAAGCAATATTTCGCAAAATTGGACGTAATATCCTTCCCAAATTTTTTTTGATAAAATTGTCGGGCGGCAAGGGGTAACAAATTCCAAGTCTGTTAATACAGTGAACTCCATTCTCAAAGAATATATTTATACAAAATATGAAGTCATTAGGTTAAACCATTTCTAATTTATAGCAAAGTAACGACAAACCTAAAGCTTTCTACACTACCAATCATTATAACAGTATAACTGTTAGTCAAAACGGTATACTAAATTTACTATTACGTTTGTGACGTAGAGAAGGAGGGGGGGTAGATATAGACTCAAGTGCATGGATCGGATCAGAATCGAAAAATAAATCGATTTAGCTATGTATGACTGTCCGTCCGTCCGCACGATAACTCAAACAAACTCAAAAAAGAGCTAGGATTTGAGCATTATACTACACCTAATGAAGCTAGGTGTGGATGTAAAGCACTGTGTGTGCTTTAATATAACATTTAATATTAACATTAAGTGCACATTGCTCTTAAACAGGTGTAGGTTTCAAAGGTTTTTTAGAGGCAACTTATGCTGACATTCAAAGATAGATTTATTTCATGTTTAATTGAATATATTAACTTTAATTATATGATTTTTTTTTAGGAAAATTCAAAAGTAGGGGCAGATGGGCTCGTTGGGATTTTCCCCAAAATCTATTAAAAATAAAACAAAACTTAATTAAAACTTTTAAAAAAAATAATCAAATTCCCTTTTTTTAATACCTGAATGTCCGATCAGTGTCCATGTTATAGTTGTTTCTACTAAAAATACTAATTTTTAAAATTTCAAAAACTAAAACGGAATCGAAGATAATATTACTTTACTATATATCATATTTATTAATTTATTTTTAGGTATCATGCTTCGTGCCAGGTAGCTGTTTTTAACTTCAAAATGGGGTACTTTTAGGATAATCATTATTAATTTCATTGATCATTGTAGGTACTTCCATAAAAAATTAAAAAACTTCTTTTACAAAATGTTGTACATTAAAATAAGCTAGTTAACAAGATGATAATACCACAATACATTAATGTAAATATCGGAATTATATGGCAGCTACCAAACCCGTTGTTCAAAATTAATAAAATTTAAAACTGTGATAAAATTTCAAATTTTAATGTAAATAAGTGCTAAGGTATTAGCATTCCGGCCTATCGGATGAAAATTCTTAAAGATGTATGGAAGCATTTAAGTAACATAAGTTGAAATTATCATTTTGTTATCTCTTACTGTTTAAAAGTTTCAGTATTTCGGTATATTGTAAAAATTTTATCAAAATTTTTTGCTTTGCTTCTTATAGTGAACATAGATGATACTGAATGACATTGCAAAATTTATATATAATAAAATTTAACTATCTGTGCATATTTGACTATCTATAATAAGAAATATTGTATAAATATTTATATAATATAATGTAGTGCTGTAACCTAATGAATTTATTTTAAAGTAAGTATGCATAGTTTATTCACATTTTTTTATGTTTCATATTTTTTTTAACGGTACTTTTATTTAGTGTGATTTTTTAAGATGATTCTCTTAAGATACTATTTAACCTATAGACCTTTCCTTTCCTCCCACAAGAATAAATTTTGCAATTTCTATTTATGTATTAAATTTTGTTTAGATAAAAAAAATTATTTATTAAAATAAATTTTATTTTAATTTTATAATAAAACAAAAATTTAAATATGTAGTTATATTTTTTCAAAGCATATATTAAAATTTTTGACAAAATAAATATTTAAAATATAAAACTTTTATTTTTTTACTTAAATATAACTTTTCTAACAATTCCATCACTAGTGCCAACGAAAACGGTGTGATCATTTGGTCCATGGCAAAGAGAATTAACACAGTTTCCTATAACTAATTCACCACCTAGTTGACCTAAATCATTTATATCTACCCACATCTTGAGAACTCCATCATATCCAGAGGTAAAGAGTGTTTTTTCATTTCCAGTAATAGCATTTATTATCATTCCATGACAATTCTTCAAGTTAAAATGGAATATTGAAAACTTAAATATTGAAACTACAATTTAAAATAAATTAACTTACATCTTTGTGCCATACTTTAACATAATCACGATTATGACAATTATTTAAAACGCTAAGACCTTTACCTAAATTTAAAAAGGAAATTGTTATTGAGTTTTAATTAGATTCCTATAATTTAAAGCTTTAACCGTCACGAGTAGCAGTAACGATCAATGAACGTCTTCCATTAACATAATTTCCAACTAATTTCAATGGTGCTCTTCCGGGTACAACAGCTTTTACTAAATAGTGCTTATCTGGTATTAGTTCACTAACCATTAAATCCATATCCCGAATTGTATAAACTAAATTGCCATCAATAGCTAAACCTTTGATTTCTTCCACCATTTCATAATGTCTAACTTTTTGTAAATTTTCGAAATGCATTAAAATACCCATACTATCACCTGCCCAAACTGATTCTCCATGACAATATAATGTTTGTACCGGACTTTCTGTACTTATATAAATATCTGTAGCATTATCTGAACTTATTGGACTTGGAAGACATTTAAGGACACCATTACTACCAGCAGCATATAAACGACCATTAACATCAACACATATAGCATACACGTAGTTTTCAGCGCCAAATAAATTAATACTCTTTTTTAATTTTAAATCTACATCCCATATCTAGAAAATAATTCTTTCAATTTAAAAGTGATAAAATAACTTCACGTCATACAGTATTGTTTCAGTTTGAACTGGGAACGATACTTTAAAAATTTTTTATATTTTTTTGAATATTTATATTTTATATACCTTTACAGATCCATCTTGTCCACCAGAATATAAGAAACCATCCATAAATATCATACAAGTTATATCGGTTTTATGTTTGTCACCTTCTTGAGAAAAGCTTTCTACACTTCCAATCATTATTAAAATATTTTTAATCTTTTGTTTTTATAAATAAATAAATTAAAATTTTTTGATTTATTACAATATAATATTATGATTTTTTTCTTTTAACTTTTAGTTGTATTTTCTTTCAATGTGGAAATTAGTATTTTTTTTTACTTTTTCGAAGTTTGAATACTTAAGACTTTAGATTTCAACTGAATTCTGAAGATTTCCATTTTGGATTCCTGGGTTTATATAGCAAAAAAGGAAAAATTCAAAAAACAAAAGAAAAACCGAATTTTTTTCCAGCAGAAACGAATACAGTCCAATACAATATATAAAAATTTTTTTTTTTAAAGAAAAACAAAATACTGACAAAAAGAATGACAATAATGTGCACACTTTATGAAAATATGCATACTTTAGGGGAACCAAAATAGAAGCTGAAAAAAACAATATTCCAAAAAACGGAAAATTTGTTTGTAAAAAAGTAAATTTTGACTTTTGTTTGGAATGATATTCATACTGAATGGTCGAGTATATTCTATAAATAATGAGTTTTTGACCTTTAGGCAATTTGTACTTCTTTTTTTGTTTTTTTACAATATTGTTTATTTCATCTTCTATTTTGGTTCTCATTAAATATGCATATATATTTTATAAAATAATTTTCTGATTATTAATCAAAAATCAAAAAAATAATCAAAGTGATATAAAAATACACGTTTTGAAAAAATGAAATATTACAAACATTTCATGGAAGATCGAAACAAGTTGTATATAATTGTTAAATTAGTATCAATATGCTACTGGCTACTTCACCCAAGGAAATTCAATTTTAATCCAACTTATCTTATTGGATAAAAAAATATTCTGGGTTAATAAATTTTGTCATTATTTTTTCACCCCACTGCGGATTGCAGAGCTTATCTTCAGGCTGCTAGTATAGGAAAACAATTCTCTGCGTTTTTAAAGAATAAAGTGTTTCTTGTTTTTAAAGGAATTTAACGAAAGAGAAGCTTTTAAAGAACATTTTGTGAATATTTTTATTTAATACAAATGTCTTAAGTGTCAGCAAATTCTGTATAAGTTTATTTCAACTATATGTAAAAAGACATTTTTTTGAGTATTTTTAGATGTTTGTGATCATAAGTGTAATATTGGGTTTTAGGACGTCAAAAACTATAGGAGGAATAATCCGAAACTTTTCATTGGAATAAATATTTTATTTAATGTGTAATATTAGGACGTCAAATAGTATAGGAGGAATAATCCGAAACTCTTCATTGGAATAAATATTTAATTTATTTTAAATAATTTCATTTGTTAGGTATAGTTATTGTTACTGACAATAATTATACCCGTATGACTGTATGTCAAAGGATATAGATATAGACTCGTGTATAAACTTCGTGAATCGAAAATAAAATTGATTTAGCTATGTATGTCCGTCCGCACAATTATTGAATAACTAAAAGAGCTAGAATCTTGAAATTTCCGTAAATTCGTTTTTTTGAAATAGCCGTTGGCGTAATTAGGTTGGTCTATTTCAGAGGGTTCGAGTAGCTGCCATACAACTCCATCTTTTATATGAGCATAACACTAAACTTAACAAAGCTGGCACGTTTCAAATTTTGCCAAAAGTAACTAATATTTATAATATTAATGATATAAAGTTTATATAAACGGTCATACGGGTATGCCAGAGTTGACACAGTTTACTCTACTTCACTCTTACACGTTTTTTTTTTAATTTTTCTTTGAATTAACAACCAAAATTTGTTTTATTTAATCTGTTTATACCCGTGCATACAAATAATGCTACGGGTATATTAAAATTTTTCGTTTCTCTTAATTTACTTATTTCTTAGTGTTTTATATAACTAAACTCAAAGTTTTTCGAAATAAATATTAGTTTGTAATAATATAAATATAAAAGTTTATATAATTTCATGGTTTAAATTATAGTTAAAACCATTAATGCTTTCATTAGCTTTTTATCACAAAATTTAGTAATCAAAATATGCAATAAATGTATATTTACTAGATCAAAGTGACATATTTTTATATACGCATATATTTAAATGTTTATGCATCAACAATTAATCGTCCTATAAGAAATTTTAATATTGATTTAATTAACTGCTGTAGAAGATATCAATAAAAATTAAATATTTGTCCGAAGTGTTGCCATAAAATATGTTATTCCAAAGTTCACAATCCATGGCAACCAATGACATAAAAACAGTTTTTACTAATTAGAAGTAGAATCATATTAGTACTTGTTCCACTTGTTGTGTAAGAGTAGCAAATTTAAAACAAAAAACAAAGATTTAAACCAAAGATGACGAAAGACCTTTAATTTACGTAATATTATATAATAATTTGTTAATTCTGATATTGATATATTAAGGCACTGGTTTCATAAGCACAAATTAGCCATTAACAGTAAAACTATTAGGATATATGGTTTCTTTGATGTTGGGTATGAATTTTATTATCATGATCCTAGTTGTGGTAATTATCCGCTTATTGCTAGCTCTCGAATTAACGTTCCCAATTGCTCATCCAATTGCTTTTGCATTTGGATGAGCATTTGCATGTTTCTGAATTTAAATATCTTTGCGTTCTTGTTGATTCCAATTTTTACTGGTCTAAACATACTTCTCATTTAAAAGAGTATTTTAATAAAGTAATTATACAACTATTTCAAGTGTATAGTTCTAAGAAAGTTTCGTCTATGGTCTATTACGCCTTCATTCATTTTAAACTTCAATATGGTATAGTTTGTTGTGGTGGTAGTTATAATAATAAGTTTCTACCACTTTTAAAATCCCAGTTAAACATGCAATTAGATTAATTTGTAAGAAAGGATTATTATCACATTGTTTTCCTTTGTTCCAATAATAAATTTATTCTTTTATAAAACTCTCAAAGGGTAAATTATAAATTTATATAATTGTTAAGTAGGTTAAGCTAGGTATAAAAATCTATATAAACAAGTGAGGGGAAAAAACCAAGGGTTTTTAAAAAGCACATTTTTAAAATTATATACGGTTCTTACTGAGCATTTTATCATGTATTTTTATAAAAAGATATATTATGATATTATAATTTTGTTATTTCATTAATAATTAATTATATGACTAATAGTGAATTACTTAGAATATAACCCCAATGCACTCAAGAAAACCTGTTAATAAGTGCAAAATATAATGTTGGAGCTTCAATGTTAACGTTTAATTTTGGAAAAACTTACAATGGTGAATAAGTTATTGTTTTATAAGAACATAAAAGTTTTAATTTTGAAGACCTAGTAGCCCTTCAATTGGGAAGGTTCCCAAATTTTTGCTTAGCAAACTTATGATGGATCTGCCCACCCCCTCCTGTCCTCACCCTTCCTTTTTTTTCCCGGTTCTAGGAAATCTATTTTGAACTCCAACAAAATTTGGAATTTTACCTAGAATATTATTATCAAACCAAAAATGGTTAAGACAAAGAACAATTTCTTCAATTTAAAGAGACCCTTTCAAATTTAAGAAAAGAAAAACCTTTAACGTATGTTGAAATATGATGCTGCAGCTATAAATTTTGCATATTTGTAAAAATAAATTTGAACAGGTGTTAAAGTTACAGGTGGTTGAAAATAGCAAAATTTCAATTTTCGAGCCCTTATAGCTCCTAAACAGGGGGCGTGAAAAAAAAATTTTGTTAACCGACTTCTACTAATTTTAGAGGACCTAACTTCTCCCAAAATTTCAAGACCCTAGCTTGGCCCGTTTAGAAGATATATGGGGTCAAAAATTTTGCAAAAGTTGAGTTTAGCTTAATGGTAAATTTTAGTACCGTATGGTAACCCTATACATTTTAGCCTTATATTTTTGTGAAGCTTATAAAACTAGCTATCTTTTACCGTTTTTAGATTGAAAATACACTTAACAAAACTCATGTTATAATAATTTAAAAATAGGGCTTTTTCCAAATTTGAAGGACTGTAGCTCCGTAACGGGTAGGGCTACAGAAAAAAATTCTTCTACGAAATAATTTTTTTTGCGAAAACTACCCATGGTTAAAATTTCTTTACTCTATTTCAAACGGTGTAAAAGTTTTTGTAAACATACGGACGGACGGACAAAGTCAAAATTAAGAAAAACCTTTGACACTTATTGAAACCTTCGTTTTGGAGCTTTCAATTTTGTATACAAATAAAAAAAAATTTTAACTGGTATTCAAGTTATAGGTGTTTAAAAGCTAAATTTTTAGCAAAATTTCAATTTTCGACCCCTTACAGCTCCTAAAGAGGGGGCGTGACAAAAAAAATTTGTTAACTGACTCTTACTTATTTCTAAGGATCTAACTTCTCCCAAAATTTCAAGTTTCTAGATTTAGCCGTTCCGAAGTTATGAGGGACCAAAAATTTTGTAAAACTTAGTTTTGAATAACGGTAAATTTTAGTACCGTATGGTAACCCTATACAATTGGTTTTTAAAGATTTGTAAAGCTTATAAGAACAGCTGTCTGTTACCATTTTCAGGTTGGAAATATACCTTATAGAACTCTAATTATAACTGTTTAAATATGGGGCTTTTTTCGACTTTGTGGGGCTGTAGCTCCGTAACGGGGGGCTACAAAAAAAAGTTTTAACATTAAATTATTTTTATTGCAAAACCTACCCATTTCTAATATTTTTTAGTCAATCGTAGGTAAAAAGGGACGGATGGACGGACGGACGGACGGACGGACAGAGTGAAGCTATATAGGCACTTTTTTACAAAATTTTTTGAAAATGTGCTAAAAATGCAATAAAAAAAAAAAAAACAAACAAAGAAAAGGAAGAAAAGAAAAAAAAAGGAAAAAATTAAAATAATATTTTTAAAGTAGCTGTTGGCCCGTCACAGAATGAAGGATGGACAATTGAAGGAACTTTTTCTAATTAAGAACTACATCTAATTTCATTACATACATATGCATTATTGTATATCCATACCATTTTCTTAAATAAAATCGCAACCATTACATTTTGTATTACGCAGATTATGCTTCGTTTCTAGTAATAGATACAAAAAAAAAAACAAATGACTTATATAATTTCTGTCGTATCTTAAAAATCTGAAGATGAATAAGTTATGTAGTCTACCTTTTGTATATTTTGAATTTAATAAAATGTTGGAGTCGTTAGTTTAAATTTTTTTCATGGTGAAATTTTTTTTATAATTTCAATCAAAAAATTTTTTTATGTAAGTACCTATTTGTTAAAATTTTAAATTAATAAATCGAATAATAAAATATTTGTGAATTAAAATTTTTCACAAGTTTATTTTGTTTCAATATTGATCTATTTCTCCATCTATTAACTTTTTGTATACATATTTTTAAAAAATGTTGCTAAACTATTTATATATTGACTACCTTTGTTTAGATTCAAATCGAAATAGTTGTTTGTTGCTAATATTCTATAATGTACCTAGTCAACATGCTTAATAATGGAGGGAGGAAACTTTGAATTTGCTTTGATTACATTGCTTGGTTTTTTTTGCTTTGATTACTTTTCAAAAAAAACTTCTTGCTAATTAATAATCTCACAAATGTATTATAATAAAACGCAAGATACTTCTAGCTGATCAAAAGTAACATTAGATTTTTTAATTTTAGTGAAAAATATATACATATAATGATTAATTTTAACAATTAAATTGAATGTTAAAAGAGAAATACGTGTCATATGTCAATATCATGAAATATTTTTGATAAAAGTATTAAAATTCAATATAATATTTCAACAGAATAAAATTAGGTTTTTGCACTTCGATTTTATTTTAAAGTATTTTAACGGCCTGTCGTACGACGAGCTTCTCCCTAGTACAATAATATACGTATATATTATAAATATTAATAAAAATTAAAGTCGGTTTCAAAATTAGAGTTTCAAAACTTTGTTTAGCGGGAGTTTAGGGACGAAACCCTACTATTTTAAGTTATTTGTTGTTAAAATATATTATATATATATTATATATAGAAAAAATAAATAAAAGTGATGGGGAAATTAGAGTTGATTATAAAACTATTACAACCAACATAAACGAGGAACAGTGTAGTAGAGAAGTCTGTGTCAACTCTGGGATACCCGTATGACCGTAATATAAACATAATATCATCTGATTAATTACTTTTGGCAAAATTTCAAACATTCAGTTTTATTATGTATAAAGTAATGCTCATGTGAAATATGAATTGTATGGCAACTCCTCGAACCCACTGCAGCAGGCCAACATAATTTTACACTAAACTATTTGTAGCAAAATTTCAGACACCCAACTTCAATATGTAAAGAGTAATGTTCATATAATATAAGAAATTGTATGGCAGCTACTCGAACCCACTGCAGTAGACCAACCCAATTTTGCAGAAACTTTGGCCATAAAACTAAAATACTTTTGACAAAATTTCAGACAAGCAGCTGTAATAGGTACAGAGTAATACTCATATATAAAAAAAAGTTTTATGGCAGCTACCCGAAGTCATGGACCAAAATCGCGAGATTTAAATAGCAATGACGGCTATTACAAAAAAAACGAATTTGCGAAAATTTCAAATTCCTAGCTCCTTTAGTTTTTGAGTTATTGTGTGGACGGGCGGACGGACAGACGGCGGACGGACGGACATACATAGCTAAATCGATTCTGATCCGATTCATACACTTGAGTCTATATCTACCCCCTCCTTTTCTGCGTCACAAACGTTAAGGCAAATTTATTATACCCTTTGACTATATAGTATAAAAGTTGTATGGCAGCTACCCGAACCCATGGACCAAAATGGCTGGATTTAAATAGCGATGACGGCTATTGCAAAAAAATGCATTTGCGAAAATTTCAAATGCTTTTGACTAATAGCTATACGGCTATAAAAAAAATTTTATTATACCCGTGCATACATATGGATCGGGTATATTCAAATTACTCCTCCGTTTGTAAGACATCGAACTAGACGAGCTACATATAGTGGCAAGGGTGCGTATCGAATCAGCATCGAAAAGTGAATCGATCTAGCTATGTGTGTCCGTCCGTCCGTCTGTCAGCACGATAACTCTAAAACTATAAGAGCTAGAGTTGCGAAATTTTCACAAAGTAATTTTTAGACTTGTAAGTGTAAGTTTCGGGTAGCTACCACACAAATTTTTTGAAATTATATGAATATTTTCAAAATTAATAGCTAAATAGAAATTAAATAGAAAAACTAACAAAATGTAGTAAAATTATTTACTTAATGGTGTAGTGGTTAGGACATGCGACTTGCAGTAAAAACGTCTCGGTTCTAATCCAGACTGGGGCAAATTTTTTTTTTTTTAAATTCATCTTATTTTATCTATTCAATTTTTAATAAAATGTATGTATTTATTTATTTTATGTATGAGAAATTTTATTCTATAGAAAATTTGACAGTCATTTATTTTAAAAATTATTAATTCTTTTTATTATTTTTATACCAAAATGCAAAACAGTTTTTTAAAACAATACCATTAATACCATAGCAACTATAATTTAAAAAAAAAAAAATTAAGATAAACAAAAAGCAATGGCTAAAAACAAGTAATGTCGTGTCTGTTACCTACCCTTCTCCAACGCTTCTGTTAAACGAATTTTTACAAGTCAGCTCAATATTATTAAAACAAGTTTGAGGAATAAGCTAAACACGGACGCAATTGCTTCAATTTTATTCGCCAAAGTGAAAGTGATAGCTGTATTAAATTTGAACCTGAAAAAAAGTTACTGCATTAGAAAGTATGAAATTAAATATATAAACTCTCTGTGAATATGTGAACTCTGGTTATCCCAGAGTTCTACCGTAATATAAACATTATATCATCCGGTTATTACTTTTGGCAAAATTTGAAGCATACAGTTTAATTAGGTGTGGAGTAATGCTCAAATAAAACAAGTGAAGTGATGATAAAAAACCAAGGGTTTTTAAAAAAGCACATTTTCAAAATAATATAATGTTTCATACTAAGTATTTTATCGGAATATACTGTTCAAGCTTCAATATTAACGTTTAAGGAAATATATACGTTAGTGACTAAGTTACTGCTTACAAATAAAAACCGTAAATTTTTTATTTTAAAGTTCTAATAGCCCTGCAATGGGGAAAGTTGCCAAATTTCTCAAGGACCTAACTTCATCTAGAACCCCCTCCCCCTCCCTCTCCATTTTTGTAGGTTCTAGGAATTAAATTGCGATTTCCACAAAAATTTGGAATTTTACTTAGAACTATACTATCTAAGCAAAAAATTTTGTTAACCGACTTCTACTAATTTTAGAGGATCTAACTTCTTCCAATTTCAAGACTCTATCTTAAACCGTTTAACCGATATGTGGTACCAAAAATTTTGAGTTTTACATAATGCTAAATTTTAGTACCGTATGGCAACCCTATACATTTTATCAATGTATATATATATTCCTTTATAAAAATTATCGAATGTACTAATTCTATACATTCGTTCAAAAAGCTTTAAATATGGTATATACTCAAACTACACCTTAACTATATTAAATTCTATTCCTTTTATTTTAAATAACAAATTGAAAAGCTTTTCTTTCATAAATAGTTTGATGTTTTGAAAATCTAATTCTTCTAAATCTTTTAAAATGCACCAAGTATAACGAGTACTCTAAATACAATGAAAAAGAAAAGGAAAAAAAAGATAACAAATAGAAGAAAAAAACAAACAAAGCTGTGAAAAGCTACAGATTACATATTGATATAGTACATTCTGGATATACATACTGAATATTCATACTTGTTTTTGGTCTACTCGGTATATAAATACAAATACTATAAATATTCTATTTTCGTGTACATACATTTAAACAAATAAATATTCATTCTATTCTACAATAATTTTGTATTTCTTTTACTCTATTCTATAATAATTTTGTAATGTATGCATTTGGTTTGAAAGCTTTCAACTTATTATTAACAAATATATATATATATTTGTGCACATGTCTACTATGTACCTATGTTTAAATGCTATTTAAAGATATGTACTCTTAGCTTCTTACTAAGTAAACCAAATTCTAAATAGTAATTTACAACACATAAAAAAGCTCAAGAAGGCGTAAATGGCTTAAAGTGGTAAAAGTTGAGCATATTCCAAAATCAGTTGAACATGTTTCTATAAATCATTTAAAAAAAAACATTTGATAAAAAACAATAGACGTAATGTAATTCCAACGCTGTTATTGACAATGACTTAAAACCCCAAAAAAAATTGAACTAAACAAATTATTATTAATTCGGCAATAATTATTCTGAAATTGCTTTGAACTTAAATGAAGGAAATCTCCTTAAAACTCCTCCGATTACCCAAAAATATTTAACACAAAAATTTCGTACCACAGAGTTAATAGAAAGTCTTGAAATATTCAAAACAATCAAAAAACCAAAAAAACAAGTGATGAAAAAAAACCAAGGGTTATTAAAAAGCACATATTCAAAATTATACAGGGTTTCTGAGTGTTTTATCACTTATTTTTATAAAAATATATATAAAAATAAATGATAATATCATAATTTAGTTATTTCATTAATTTATTATATATATTATATATGACTAATAGTGAAATAATAGAATATAACCCCAATGTATTCAAGAAAACCTGTAAATAAGTGCGAAATATAATGTTCAAGCTTCAATGTTAACGTTTAATTTTGGAAAAACTTACACTGGTGAATAAGTTCCTGTTTTACAAAATTCTGGTGAATAAGTTAATGTTTTATGGTAAAATTCTTAGCCTTTTAAAAATATAAAAGTGTTAAATAACAAATAGAAATACATTTATTGCATATTTTGATTACTAAATTTTGTGATAAAAAGCTAATGAAAGCATTAATGGTTTTAACTATAATTTAAACCATGAAATTATATAAACTTTTATATTTATATTATTACAAACTAATATTTATTTCGAAAAACTTTGAGTTTAATTATATAAAACATTAAGATTTAAGAAATAAGTAAATTAAGAGAATAAA
Organism: Dolichopus griseipennis; assembly: GCA_963082915.1. Lineage (NCBI taxonomy): Eukaryota > Metazoa > Arthropoda > Insecta > Diptera > Dolichopodidae > Dolichopus > Dolichopus griseipennis. Next base: position 99,523,131 of record OY720441.1, on the reverse strand, counting down.
TTTAAAAATTATTTAAAATTGAAATAATTCTCTACACACAAGGCATAACATCTTAAGTCGACTTAAGTAAAAAATGAGAAAAAATAGGTATTCAAATTTTAAATAGAATATCTTACTTTTCCTCTGGGTCCCATGTTTAAATTTTTTCTCTAACGGCTTTTATAAGCAATGATGCTTCATCTTATGTCCATCTTTTTAATGTTTTGCATTTGTCATATAATCTTAAGTAAACCTAAGATATTATTCAACACAAATTTATATTATATTCTGTTAAATATTTGAAAGGGCAAAATATCCTAAGAAAACATAAGATGTTTTGCCTTGTGCTAACTCATTCAGACCTTTGCCTTATGTCCACTTAAGATAAAGAAATGAAACTAATCAAAGAAATTTCAAAAAAGGCATAATATCTTATGTAGACTTAAGTTATTTTGAATTGATACGATCAAAAAACGAGGAAGATTATAGTTGCCCTTGTCAACTTTTAGATACCCGGTATGTACGTATGTACTATGGTGTATAAAATAACCGTAATTTACTTCCCTTATACATTTAACTCATTACTCCATAATTTAGACGTAAAAAAAAAAAAAAAAAAATTAACAAAAACAAAAAAAAAATTAACAAAAAAAAAAAAAAAATCACAAAACAAAAAACAAAATTTTCATTCATTGTCCCATAACTTTAGCTTAAAAAAAAAAAAAAAAAAAAAAAAACAAAAAAAAAAAATGGCCCACCCTAAAATTCCGATGGTCCGAGTGATGTCCAACTTTGCCAACTAACTTGCCCTATTACTTTACCTGCCCAATTTTAATTTTAACCTTATAGCTTCATTAGATTCACAGTTATTGAATCGAAAACTTTGTATGGCAGCCCCCCAAAATGGGGCCGAAACATTTTGAAACATCATATAAGTGCTCGATTCATTATATAAATAACTGTGTGTAATTTTTATCGTCGTAGTATAATTAGTTTTGTAGAAATTCATATTGGTGCAAAGAAGTTGTATGGCAGCCCCCCGAAAATGGGGCCCTAACATTTTGAAACTTCATATAAGTGCTCGATTCATTATATTACTAACCGTGTGTAATTTTCAGCCTCGTAGTATAATTAGTTTTGAAGAAATTCATATTGGTGCAAAGAAGTTGTATGGCAGCCCCCCGAAAATGGGGCCCTAACAATTTGAAACTTCATATAAGTGCTCGATTCATTATATAATTAACCGTGTGTAATTTTCAGCCTCGTAGTATAATTAGTTTTGAAGAAATTCATACTGGTGCAAAGAAGTTGTATGGCAGCCCCCTGAAAATGGGGCCCTAACATTTTGAAACATCATATAAGTGCACGATTCATTATATAACTAACCGTGTGTAATTTTCATCTGCGTAGTATTATTAGTTTTGAAGAAATTCATATTGGTGCAAAGAATTTGTATGGCAGCCCCCCGAAAATGGGGCCTAACATTTTGAAACTTCATATAAGTGCCGGAGTCATTATAAAACTACCCGTGTGTAATTTTCATCCCCGTAGTATAATTAGTTTTGAAGAAATTCATATTGGTGCAAAAAAGTTGTATGGCAGCTCCTCGAAGCTTTGGTCCGATTTTAACCAAAAACAATAGGGAACCTACAAATTGTCTAAAAATTACTTTGTGAAAGTTTCAGAACTCTAGCTCTTATAGTTTTTGAGTTATCGTGCTGACGGACGGACGGACACACATAGCTAGATCGATTCACTTTTCGATGCTGATTCGATACGTACCCTTGACACTATATCTAGCTCTTATATTTCGATGCGTTACAAACGGAGGAGTAATTTTAATATACCCGATGTTCATATATGTATGCACGGGTATAATAATTCATAATTAAGTACACATAAGAGCATTTCGCTAGTGCATGTATAAAAATTCTAGCTGTAATTTCCGTTACATAAGATGATTTTTTTTTATTCGGTAATCATTCGATCATTATTTTTATTTTAAAACTTAAATCAGTCGGTGTATGCATTTTGTAGTGTAATGTAAAAATGAAACGAAATATAGGTATGTATGTATAAAAATTATAAATTATTAATAATTTTATTATTATGAAATTATTATTAAGTTTTTATTGATATCAAAATAATTTATTAATATTTTATTGAATGTAGTTATGTGGTATTAAAATATGTACATACAATTTACTAATTTGAATTTAGAAAAAGTAAATGGAAATTATTGATATTTGTTAATGTTTGCATAAAAACAAATAATAAATTTATTATTATTTTTGAACTTACAAAAATGATTTGTTTTATTTACGAAAAAGAAAAGTAAGAGAAACTATTTGAAATAGGTAGATATGGAAAAATTTAGTTAATTCACTTATAATAATAATATTATTTCTTATTATTTTATTAGAATTATTATGAGCATATTAATTTTAATATACATATTTTATAATAATTTCTACAATGCTGTCTCTTATTTAATTACTTTGGTTTTTTATTTTTTAAAATAGTTTTAATAAATTATAATACTTTTATAGATATCTTGAAATTGAATACGCGGGCGGCTAAAATAGTAGCATTAGTCAAAAATAACAAAATTTTAGATTATACAAAAGTTTCTGATAATTTCAACAATAATGAACGGATTTTAGAAAATAAAATTATAATTAATAAGCCACAGCCAAAATACCAATTTTTAATTGAAGAGTATTTTGACGATATTTATAAGGATCCTGATTACCAAAATTCATCATCTTCCGAGATTATTACTAACCCTGCATCAATAAATCTGCAATCAATTTCAAAAACTAATTGTAAAAATATAGATTTATACAGCGACTCTTGTGCACGCGAAAACAAAAATGCAGTTGTTTCAATAATGTTCTCACTGTACCTCCAAGAGAATCATAATATCGAATTTATTGACCATAAGTTTCTTGTGCCCGGTCATTCGCACATGGAGTGCGACGTAGATCACTCAATTATTGAGAGAAAAAAAGAAGAAAGCTCGCCTAACTATACATCATCCGCGTGACTGGATACAATTTATTAAAACTTTTGATTTTTCCAAGTTGAGGAAATGACGTAGGAAAGGTTTTTTAATTTTTCTTCATTATTAAAAGAAAAATTCATTATTTAGAAAAATTTAGTTTTTAAGTTTACATTTTCGCTGAAGTATTAATTTATTTTATGTTACGTTTTGTTTAATTTATGTTATGTTTTGTAATTAAATTTAAGTTATTAATGGTAAAATATAAAAATTGAATTTTAAAAGTACAAAATCTTTCAAAATATACAATAATATCTTATTTACAGTTTTATGCAATTTTACACTTTAAAAACAAACTTATGTCGACGTAAGATGCTTTAGTGAAAGAAATATTTATACAAAAAATTTTATTAAAGTATCTTATGTCGACATATGACACCTACAAATTATAATTTCATAATAAGTCACAATATCTTATGTTACATTTTGCAAATTAGTGGCTAAACTATTTGAGATATTTTCTTTTAATTTATGTCATTTAATGCATTTCTAAAATATCAATCGATATTTTACTCTAAAATTTCTTACATTTCAAAAATAAATTTTTCATATCATTTTTTCATATAAAAAGCTTCTACTGCAAAACTTGCAATTTTGACTTAAGATGTTATACCTTGTGTGTAGAGAATTAATCAAGGGTACTAAATCATTCAACAGTTAATGCACTACAGCTAAAAATAACTGGAGAGGAGTAATTGCTGCATGTGTGTAAAATTTTATTGAACTGGATAAAAGTTTTGAATATGTAATTTTGTAATTTGTTGTATAATATTTTTTTTTTTAAATTTTTATAACAAAATTCAAAAAAGTTTTTTAAAACAATACAATTTTTACCATAGTTAGGTACTATTTATAATAAATTTCAAAAAAAAATTATCATAAACAAAAATTCGATGGATTAGTGGTTAGGACGTCGGCCTTCCAATCGAAAAGTGTCAGTCCAAATCCAGGTTGGGTCAAAAGTCTATTTTTTTTTAAATATAATGAAATTGAAAATTCGCTCAAGGTATTATTAAGTTGTAAAAAAAAAATTATATTTTCGACATATTATACCATATGTAAAAAAATATTCTTATTTTTTGATTTTAAGATATTGATATACTGAAAACAAAAGCATTAAAATACTAATTGGTTTTATAGCTCATAAAAGTACATTAAACTGCAAGAATTGTTAGTTCGATCTATCAGATTAAAATTCGTTTCAAAGTGAAACCAATGGTGAAACCTAGGATCTTTTTATAAATTCTTAAACTACAATACCGACACAGTTGTATTAAAAAGTCCAATATAATATATCTTAATTGCATTATAATTGTTTAACAGCGTTTTTTAAAAAAAAAAATTACATTTGCAAAATATAAAACATAATTTAATTATGTGTATAGAATTGACAAGTCAATACTTTCCTGATTGGATTTTACAAACGCATGAATGTTATAAGCACATACTTGAAATATAAGATTTGTTTTTATTAATACTTTTTAGAAAAAATTTTAAATGACTTGGTCAAGAAATATGCAAAAAATCTGATTCAGATCGATTGAAAGTTTGAAATAAATACAAAATTCATATTGTAATAAACATAAATTCATATGTTTTAATATTATTAACTTTCTTTTATGCATTCATTTTCTTTTAAAATGTAAAATTATCCTATATAATATTTTAGGTTAACTGACATAAAGCATATTTATTTTTATAAAATACTAGCTAATACCCGGTGCGCGTTACTGCACCTCTCGGACCTCTCAATGGAGGTTTAATTGAAGTTGATGTTACTGCAAAAAGTTAACACAAAAATTACACACGGTTTACACATGTAAATTTTAAAATGTATGAAACAATCTTTTTAAAACGATTTTTCTAGGATTATTCTAGCAATTTGTGATTTTTAAAATTTGAGGTAATTTACTTCCAAAAAAATTTTTTTGACCAATCTTAGGACCGACTGTTAACAGACTCAATTCAATTTTCAAGTTGCTTCACACATATAAAAAGCTGTTGGGCCGCAATGGGTTAATGCAACTCAATAAAATTTTTTTTGGGGCTTTCTTTTTAGCCAATGCAGAATTTCATAAAATCGGACAAAATTTTAACCCAAAATTTTTTTTGACCAACCATCGGCCCGACATGGGTTAACAAATTCCAAAACTGTTAATAGTGTCAACTCAATTCTCAAGGAGTATCACGTATACAACATTTGAAGTCAATCGGTAAAATTTTCATTTTAGACCAAAGAACACCACAGCCCCAACTTGGTGGTCCGTTAGAGCAAAATTTTTGGGCCACGATTTCTTTCCGTACCCAAAAACCTCTATATACAAATTTTTATGAAAATCGGCTGGGCAGTTTAGGAGTCTATTCGCTGCATCAAACAAACAAACAAACTTTCGCTTTTATATATATAGTTACATCCACACCCCCCTCTGCTGATAATTTTATACCTACTGTAACAAACAATATTGTACAAGAAAATGGAATTATCCTACAAGAACGGAAAATGCCATTTTCTCTAAATTAAATCGAATTTAAATTTTTCTTTTAATTTTACAATTTACGTTTTCTTTATTTTAAACTCACTTGAACCCAAGTGCTTTATTTCATAATCGACCAAACATTTTTTTTATTAAACAAATAAATATTTTTTAAATAACTAATTAGCTGATCAAACCTTTTTTTTTGTTAAAACTTTTAAAATTAAATTAATTTAAATTTATTGAGAAATTATCGAAAAACGCTGATAATGTAAAATCAGCATTTTTCTTTTCTTTTTATAACACACTTAAAATGTGAAATGTAAAATATTACGTAAAATCAAAATTGTATTACGTAACTAAAATTTTATACTAAGTTAAGTAAAATTAGTTTAAGAAAATTTTTTAGTTCTTTTTCTGACAACAAATAATAAAGTACTTGTTTTGAAAATTAAAGATTTTTTTTGTTTTATTAACATTTTTCCAAATAAAAAATTTGAAAAACATTAATGGCGCAGTCGGTAGGATCCCAAAAATTAATATAAGGGATGAAGTGATAAAAAATTTTTTAAAGAAAAATAAAAATTTAATAATAAAAGAAAACTCTTAAAAAAAAAAACAAGTATCAAGGAAAAAAAACTCAAAACACAAATAAAAGTTTTAAATTTAAAACCTTTGTAAAATACAGTTTAAAATTATTTCCATAAATTTATTAATAAAATTACTAAAATCAATTATCGTAAATATAAAAACAAAATTCTAAACTTATAACAATTACAACAAATAAAACAATCTAATATCTAAATAAATAAAATAGTTCAAATCAAAAACACAAAAAAAAAAAAAAAAAAAAAACATTGTTTTACCTATTTAAAAATAAAAAAGGAAAAACAAATAAATAAATTTCCTACTAATAATACTCATAATAATATACCATTATACTGGTACAAATAAAATAAACCTTTTGTGAAAATATACGTGAACATCATTCAACAAAATTAATACAACGAGATCAACAAAGAGATTGGAGCAGAGATATACAATTTCATTAACACAGGACCAAACAGCAACGAGTCAACCATTGGTTTTGAAGATCGATCCGATTAAATACATCGAAAACCTGCCAACATTTAATGGAAATGGTGAGAATTTAAATACATTTTTAGAATTAGTTGAAAGTGTAATACCGATAATTTTAAAATATGACTCTTCAAGTCAAGTTATATTGTTAAATAGATTAAAAAGTAAATTAGTTGATAAGGCTAGGGAAATTATAGAGATTAACAATCACGTAGAAAATTGGGTTGAGATAAAAAATGTGCTTTTAAATAATTTCGGAGAAAAAAAATCTAGTCAGGAATTATATGACAATTTACGAAACGTTAATTTCTCTACAAATAGTGTAGATTTGTATAATAGTATGAAAAATTGTTTACGTAGGTTAAATAACAAAATAAAAAATGAAGTAAATTCTCCATATACCGTGCAAAATAATGCTAATACTGCTTTAAGGGTTTTTATGGATAAAATTCCAGAACCAATGCGTTCTATACTTTATAGTAGGAACCCCGATACTCTTGAAAAGGCTATGGACATTCTTTATGAAGGTGGATATGCTTATTTTAGTCCGTATAGGAATACTTTTCGAAATAACGGAAATCAAAATGCCCAAAAATCTAAATATAATAATTGTTCACAAAATTTTAGTAATTACCCTAGAAATAACAATTTTCAAAATAATATCACATATACTAACAAAAATCATAATAATATTAACAATAATAATAAAAATCACAGTAATAATAATGATCACAGATTTCAAAATACTTCTAATATTAATAATAGATACGATTCTAACAGTAGAAATAATACAAGTCAAACCAGAAGATTTTATCAAAATAATAATAACAATTTTGCAAATCGGCAATTTCCTCAAAGTTCACAATCTAAACGTATGGACGTAGACCACACAATACAAGCCCACATGAATAACGTAACTGCAAACGAAGTACAAAATTTTCAATTGATTGCCTCGGAACCACAGAACAACGACTTCCTTATATAAAGATCCAATCCAAAGGAAGACCACTTAAGTTTATTATAGACACTGGAGCGACAATGAGTGTTATCAATACAAAAATTTGTAATCCTATTTATAGTATAAAAATTAATCCAATTAGCGTAAAAACACTTACTAATACTACTATATGTAATACTAAAGTAAGAATTGATTGTTTTCTTGAATTTGGTTTTAACACTAAATTAGAATTCCTGGAATTACAATTTCATGACAAATTTGACGGTCTATTAGGTAATAATATTTTAATCCCCTTCATAACTGAAATTAATTATGAAAATCAAATAATCAAATTCAAATCAGGTAACGAAATTCCTTTTTTTTTCAATGAAAATGAAGAAAAACAATATTTTATTACTTTTCCTCTCAAAGAACTTGAGATATTTCAAAATGAAATTTTTCTTGACCAAAATGAATTTAGAATAAACCATCTAGATGACGTGACAAAACAAGAACTTCTGAGTATAATCAAGAGGTTCGATAAAGCTTTCTATCATGAAGGTGATGATTTATCGTTCACTCACGCTATTAAACATAATATTAGAACTACTAACGAAATTCCAATTTACACAAAATTATATCGCTATCCTGAAATCCACCGCCAAGAAGTAAATAATCAAATTGAAGAAATGCTTCAACAAGGTATCATTAGAAATAGTGATTTCCGTTATTCCGCACCTATATGGGTTGTCCCGAAAAAATTGGATGCATCACAAAAACAAAAGTGGCGCATCGTAATCGATTATCGGAAATTAAATAATATTACTGTTGACGACAAATATCCCATACCTAATATGGAAGATATTCTAGATAAATTAGGTCGGGCTATGTACTTCACTACGCTCGATCTTGCCAAAGGTTTTCATCAAATCGAAGTCGTACCAGAAGACATAAGGAAAACCGCATTCAGTACCTATAATGGACACTATGAATTTGTCAGGATGCCATTTGGTCTTAAAAATGCTCCTGCAACATTCCAACGTTTAATGAATTCGGTACTTAAAGAATACATAGGTAAATTTTGCTATGTATATCTAGATGATATAATTATCTTTAGTACAAGTAAAGAGGAACATTTTGACAACTTGAAAAAAATTTTAAATAAATTGAATAACGCTAACCTGAAAATACAATTGGATAAAAGTGAATTTATGAAGCAAGAAACTGAATTTCTTGGTCATATCATCACGACTAAAGGTATTAAACCTAATCCAAATAAAATAGAGGCCATAACGAAATTTCCAATACCTAAAACACAGAAACAAATTAAAAGTTTTTAGGGTTAGTTGGGTATTACCGAAAATTTATTAAAGATTTCGCAAAAATTTCAAAGCCTTTAACAAATTGCTTAAAAAAAGGAAAACATATTAATATCACAAATCCTGAATATAAAGAAGCATTTGAAAAATTAAAACTTTTGATCATTACTGATCTAATATTGGTCTATCCTGATTTTTCAAAAAAATTTGTAGTTACTACAGATGCAAGTAATTTCGCGATCGGTGCTGTTCTATCGCAGAATAACCACCCAGTTTGTTACGCCTCACGTACACTCAACGAACATGAGTGTAAGTATTCCACAATCGAAAAGGAACTACTTGCGATTGTCTGGGCAACTAAATATTTTCGACCATATATCTTTGGTCGCAAATTCACTATCAGAACAGACCATAGACCTTTACAATGGTTGCACAATTTGAAGGAACCTAATTCAAAATTGCAAAGATGGAAAATCAAACTAGAAGAATTTAATTTTGATATCGAATACCTTGCGGGAAAGGAAAACAAAATTGCTGACGCATTATCTAGAGTACAAATCAATGTTAATGAAATGGATATTGATGAAATTCGTTCAACCGATGCTACTATTCACTCAGCAAATGAAGATAACTCTGAATATATTCCAATTTCTGAATCACCAATAAATTTCTATAAAACCCAAATTATTATAAAAAAAGGTTCTCCACAAAACTTCAAATTAATAAATATCCATAAGAGAAAACGGAAAATTTTTACACATCCTGATCCAAATGAAGAATTCTTCTTAGAGATTTTTAAAAATCATATTCCTAATAAAGGTATAGTAGGAGTTATGGTTGAAGACATCAAAATTTATAGCGCTTTCCAAAATACATATTTGAAATATTTCTCGAAAAATAAGTTATTAAAATTAAATAAATGTTCAAATGTTCTTACTTGATGATATTTTATATCGTCTAGAATTACAAGAACTCATCCTCGACCAACATGTGAAAACAAACCACAGAGGTATCAATGTCATTTATCTAAATTTAAAAAACAAATATTATTTTCCTAAATTTAAAGAAGAAATTCAAAGAGTCATAAACAATTGTCACATTTGCAATTCTGCCAAATACGAACGTAATCCTCTAAAACTACCACTTAAAATTTCAGAAACTGCCAGTAAACCCTTAGAAATAGTTCACATGGACATTTGGTTCAAAAACAAAGGCAATCCATACCTTACTTTTATAGATAAATTTTCAAAACATGCGCAAGTTTATCCTATTAAGTCAAGGAACTGGTCTGACCTAAAAAATGAACTTATGAAATATCTTGCTTCTCTTGGTAAACCCAAAAGAATAGTTACAGATAGAGAAAAAGGTTTTAATAGTCTAAATTTTAAAAATTACTTGAGCAGTGAAGGAATTGAAATCCACTTTAGTACTCCAAACAATCACAATAGTAATGCGGATATAGAAAGATTCCACAATACGCTAAATGAACATCTTAGAATCTTACGAGTAGTTGAAAAAGAAGAAGGCTTACCATCTGACGAAGATCCTATTGTTAAAGTTGTCAAAATCTATAACGAAACGATCCGCTCTGCAACTAACAGAAGACCAATTGATTTTGCAAACGGCACCATTTCATCCGCACAATATCCTTTTATCCAAGAAACATTATTAAAAGCTAAAACTAAAAACATAAAAAAACTTAATGAAAACAGAAAAAAACAAAATGCTTCGAAATATTTAAAACTTAACCGTGTCACAAAACTTCAACCACATTACACCAAAACTGAAATTAAAAATCAAACTGAGAATCACTTTCAAATTAATAATGAAAAATTACCTAGATACATTAGACATTTAAGAAAAAATTCAAATATGAAAACTAAAGTCAAAATAAAAATTAACTAAGTCAATATGACACCTCATCTATTTTAAGATAAGACCTTTGATTACTTTATCCATAATAAGTAAATAATCAGAATTACATCTTAATTTTTTTACCAACAAATAATAAACTAACAATTACAAATTACGAATAGCAAAATTGAAATAATTTACCTTATTATCACTTTAGGAATCATTTGTGTCAGCATGTTTTTACTCTGTATTATCAACATAATTGCATGCTCTCAAATTGATATTCATGAGATACAAAATGGGAATGGGTATATTCTCGTACAGGATTCTAAAATAAATATCATCTATAACTATACAAAAATAATGCATATCATTAACTTGAAGTTGTATGAAGAGACTATAAATAAAATAGCACAAAATGTAGAACAATTACAAAATAAAAACACAACTTTCACTAACCTTTTGCATGACTTGAAACATTTGCAAGATGATTTTAGTAGCATTATCCCACATCATATACACAAAAGGAGTTTAATTAACTTCGTAGGTAACGGTCTTCGCTTTTTAACGGGCACCATGGATAATAACGACAGAGATGAAATTCAACAACATTTAAAAATTATTGAAAAAAATAATAATGCATTAATAAATAACGCGAATCAACAAGTTTCTATAAATCAAAACTTATCCGATCACATCCAAAATATAACTAACCACATTAATTCCTCTCAAAACAAAATATCAACTGAAATTAATAATTAATAATTTACAAAACAATATAGAAAAAATTAACGAAGATATTAAATTACTTAGAATAGAATTAGAAATAGAAAAAAACATAAAATTATTATCAAAACAAATATCTAATATTAAGGAAATAATACTATCCAGTAAATTAGAAATTTTATCAAAAAATTTTGACAAACGAAGAAATTGACAATTTTAATATAACAATGTTGCACTTTATGAAAACAAAATTGTATTTATTATCTCAATACCCTATTTCTCTAGCGATGTATGTTATAAAACTAAAATTATAAAAATTCCAAACAAAAACAAAAACTTAGAATTAGATAACGGTAATTAATAATAAAAATAATTTTAAAAGTTTTAACAAAAAAAAATGTTTGATCAGCTAATTAGTTATTTAAAAAATATTTATTTGTTTAATAAAAAAAATGTTTGGTCGATTATGAAATAAAGCACTTGGGTTCAAGTGAGTTTAAAATAAAGAAAACGTAAAATGTAAAATTAAAAGAAAAATTGAAATTCGATTTAATTTAGAGAAAATGGCATTTTCCGTTCTTGTAGGATAATTCCATTTTCTTGTACAATATTGTTTGTTACAGTAGGTATAAAATTATCAGCAGAGGGTGGTGTGGATGTAACTCCTCCCTCATTAGAATCTGACTCCCGGCAGATACCGTTTAGTTTAAAATTTAAATTTGGTACGACAAACTTCGAGTTTCGAAATTTCAAGCGAATTATAGTTAAAACGAGTGTTATTATTATTATAAAAATTAATGAATCTGCGGTTATACTGGTGTACCATTTCCACGTATGATCATGTTTAATTTCTTCAATATGTCTGGTATTCTTTATATGGCTTGCGTGCAATGTTTCCAGATCAAATTCATTTACTATTTTCTTTATCTTTATTTCACGTTCGACATGTGGTAAAATTTTATTTACATAGTATTTAAATTGAGTATCATCTACTTTAAAATCATTTATAGAAATTTTACAGTTTGAGAATTTTATTAGGTTATTACCTCTAATTTTAATTTTATTTTGTGAATTACAATTATTAAATAAAAATGTTTCATTCAAATTTTTTGTTATTACTACATTATTGTTAATTAATTCTATGTCTCTAGTATCATTCTTATGGTAAGTACAAATCATTTCGTCTGTATTTAATAAATTTGATATGCATTTATCATCAAATGGCATTAAATCTGAGAACAATATTACATTTTTTTTCTAAATACTTAAAAATATTTTGCTTACATGTAAAAATTTTTTCAATGCCATTATCTAATTCTAAGTTTTTGTTTTTGTTTGGAATTTTTATTTTTTATTTATTTATTTATTTACATTATATGATGACTAATTAATTAGTTAACATATTTTACAACGAGCACTAGCAACTAACGGCCTTAGGCTATTTTATTACATTTTTTTTTTTTTTTTTTTTCCTTTTTTATATATTATACATTTATTATATTACATTACATTGTAAAACTTTTCTCTTTATATACTAGTAGGTATATATTAAAATTTATAAATATATATTGGCTTTTTATAAGTTTGTATGAAAATAATTATTTTTATTTGTTTTTTATTAATTTCTTATTAAAGTATTTGAGAAATAATATGTACAAGATTTAAGTTTTTGGAACACGATTTTTGATTTTGTTAGTTAATTTTTTGAAGTTTACAAGTTTAAAATTTTTTTTTTTTAAATTTTATTATAAATATTAATTTTTTTTAAAAATTTTACAAAGCTTGTAATGTTTTCAGCTGTGACTTGTGAGAGTAGCACGTGCAGCGGTTCTATTCTTTGTTGGATCCTTATGGTATCGATGGATGGGCACTCCGTTATTATATGTTTGATGGTTAAAGATTGAATATTACAAAAGAAGCATGTAGGTGGTGGCTCTTTTTTGAAGAGGAGGTGGGGAGAGTAAAGTGTGACCAATTCTAAATCTCGTGTAGACTATTGAATCCTTTCGGTTTACATTTCTTGGAAAGATGGATGGAAGTTTATTTGGATTTATAATTAAGTACTCTTTTTTTGTTATTTTCGTTATTTCTTTATTAATATCGGCTTTATTGGCGTATTCTAATTCAACGAGTGGCGAATTGGCAGCCTGTTTTGCTATCTGATCTGCAAAGGTGTTTCCCACAATACCCACGTGGCCAGGGACCCACATTAATTTTAGGTGCTTTTCCTTTTTGTTTAATATATCTCGTATTTCTTGTATTGTTTTCTCATTATTGTTTAAGTTAATGACAGCTTGTATTGTTGAGAGTGAGTCTGAACATATTATACATTTTTCGGTCGGATTATATTTGAATTTGACTTCGTTCAGGATTGCGACAGCTTCGGCGGAGTAAGCAGTGGAATAGCTTGGCAAGGCTCCAATTTTTAAAATGGTTTTATGTTCGTCTACAGTACTGAAAGTGGTTGAGAAGGCGGATTTTGATCCATCTGTGTAGATAAACTTCCAATCGACGTATTTATTTTTTATCCGGAGAAACTGTTGTTGAAAAAACGTTGGGTTGACTTCATCCTTGTGCCATTTAGTTAGCTCTAAGATAATGCTGTCGTTTTTAAATTTCCATGGTGGGAAAATGTTACGAATGTTGTTGATAGGCTTATAGCACATATTATTGTTTTTTGCGAAGAGAATAACTTGATGGAGGGTTGATGGTTTTTTCGGTTTTCGCTTCCTGGCTAGGACTTTTTTACTTTTTTGGTATAGTTCAACTCCTTCAGAAAATATTATTTTTGTTAACAGTTTTCTTGTAGACAAAGTGATTTTTTCATCTAGTGATGGAAGCCCTGCTTCGGCAAGGATGATGGGTATTGGGGAAGATGGAAATGCTCCTAAAGCCGAGCGTATTGCTGCGTGGTAGATTGTTTTGATTTTTTGTAGCTCAGAATTTGATGCTGTTCCGTATATTGGTAGCCCATATTCAATTTTAGAAAGAATTACTGCTCTTACTACGTCAATTAGAGATTTTGCATTGCTTTGTAAAAATTTACTACTTAAACATTTAATACAATTTAATCTGTTATATAGAGATTTACATAAGTTATCTATGTGTGTGTTCCACCGATATTTTGTATTTAAAACTAAGCCTAAGATTTTTAAATTTGGAACATTTTCTATATCTAATGTGTTTATTTTAATTTTGAAATTATTGCAATTATGTTTTCTACAAATGTGTAAGTGTTTTGACTTTTCTATCGAAATTTTTAAGCCGCTGTATCTGCCCCAGTGTGTTAATTCAGTTTTTAGGTTTTCTAGTTTATTTTTGAAGACGGAGGATTTTTTTATTGGACAATAAATTAGTAAATCGTCGGCATATAATATATGTTTGAAAAATTTTTGTTCGTCTATAATTTCGCTGAGTTTGTTATAAGCTATCAGGAATAAAACGACCGATAAAGGAGATCCTTGAGGGATTCCGTTGTTAAGTGGCCACACATTCGAGTAGAAGTTATTGTTTTTAACCCTAATTTTCCTATTTGTCATGAAATTTTTTATGAAGTTAATTATAGTTCCCCCTACTTTCCATTTAATTAATTGGTCAATTATTGAGTGGACACCCACTCGATCAAAAGCTTTTTCTGCGTCTATTGATATTAGGGAAATATGATTTCTTGTACCTAAGTTATCACAGATATCCTGATCTAATGAAAGTAAGGCGTCCATGGTACCTTTACCTGCTTTGTAGGCTGTTTGCTTGTTTGACAGTAGCTTTTCTTCTTGTAAAAGCCAAAAGAGCCGTTTTGCTACAATTTTTTCCAAAACTTTGCTCATACATGGTAAAAGTGATATTGGACGGTAACTGGACGGACTAAGTTGATCTTTGCCTTTTTTGGCTATAGGAACTATAGATGCTATTTTCCATTGTTGTGGGATGGTGCCCGTAAGAAAAATATGATTGTAAATTTCCCGTAAAATTAATTTAGCATTAATTGGGAGATTTTTCAAAATGGGGTATGACAAGTTATCATAACCTGAAGTTTTTCCTTTTAAGGAGTTAACACATGCTTGCAGTTCTAACAGGGTTATGGGGAGCTCGATTTCTTTGGCACGTTTTCTGGGAGTGTAGGGTGTTAAAATGGGTGTTGTAATGGAATTTTTGCTATTATTGTAATGGTCTGGGAAATGTTTGTCGTTAGAATTTTGTGACCAATATTGTGCCAATGTATTTGCTATTTCGAATGGATTTTGGGTGATTGAGTTATTTGAGTTTTTTATGTACGAAATGTGAAGTTTTGGGGTGAGGTTTGAGAGGGTTCGGACTTTTGACCAAAGAATTTTTGGAGATGTGTTTGGGTTGATACCTTTTGTGTAGGTAGCGAAAGATTCCCGTTTGGCGAGTTTAATTTCTCTTTTGAAGTATGCGTTCGCTTTTTTATAATTGATAATATTCGTGGTATTTGGGTGTTTTTTAAGTATTTTCCAATATTTTTGTTTCTTTTTTTGCAGTTCGAATAGTGTAGAGTTCCACCAACAAGTATATTTTTGGTTTTTCTTGGTTTTTGTTTTTGGGATTGTGTCGTTGGCACTGCTAATTATTAATTTTTGAAATTTGGCTACTTTTTGGTTAATATTATTGATTTGCTTTTGAAAGGTGGAGAGTTTGTTGTTTACTGAATTTTGAAAGTTGTCCCAGTTTCCTATATCAGTTTTAAATTTAGGCTTATGTTTAGGTGGTGTGGGGAGATTTTGATGAGTAAAGAGCTCGATTATGATAGGAAAGTGGTCGCCACCACGAGGAAACTGATCAACCGACCAAGAATACGATAGATTCAATGGGTGTGAACAGAGAGCTAAGTCGACATGCGTAAAAGTGGAGTGAGTGGAGAAGTGAGTTGGTGATCCGTTATTTAGAATTATTAAATTACTATTTTTTATAAAGTTTGAAATTATTTTGCCTTTTTTGTTGGATTTTGGAGATCCCCATAGGGGACACCAAGCGTTAAAGTCTCTAACGACTAATACCGGCTTGGTGAAGCACGATAATAGGACGTGATGGTCGTTTTCGCTAATCTGTTCATTTGGGGCAATGTAAAGGTTGATTATAATAAATGTGATATTGATTTCTATTTCTAAAGCTATTGCTAGAATGTTTGAATTAATATTAATTATTTTGTGTTTTATATTATTTAAAACAAGTAAAGCGACACCGCGTTTTGCTTTTTCATTTGCTTTCAAAGCGTATAGTTTTTCGGTATTTTAGAAGAGTGGGGGTATGTAAAAAGGTGAGTTTCTTGTAATGCTATAATATTTGGATTTTGATTTTTGATTAGTAATTGAAGCTCATCTGAATTGTTGTGGTATCCATTTAAGTTCCATTGAAGGAATTTTATGACCATAAGTTAGGGACTAAAAATTAATAAAATACTGTATTTAAATGAAAAAGCAAATAGATGAAAAACAGTGTAGACGAGAAAATAATCTAACTTGAATAATGATTAATAACAGAGAACTTGATTCCTTTGTTGTTTTTTTTTTTTTTTTTTTTTTTTTTTATAATTATCTTTGTTATTCAAATTAAGAATAGAAAGCATTATAATATATAAGAATAATATTGAATTGAAGATCGAAGAGTGAATGATAAGAAATATTTATTAAAGAAAAACGAAAAATAAATTAGAATTTTTGAAGAGTAAAAAATTTTTTTTTTTTTTGTTACTAAATTTGAAAGACTATATAGTTATTTTATATAAAATAACAAAAAGTATTTCAAACTAGTCGGAATCTGAAATTTCTAAGGAATCAATGTTTGTTTTGTTTGATAAAGAATTAGTTTGATTATGTGAGTTAATTATGTCTGCTTGTTTGTTTGATTGGATGGAATATTTGCTTGATTTAAAAAATTTGAGTGGAAGGTTGTATTGGTTGGAAGAAGAAGTTTGTTCGATTGGAATATTATTTGTTGAATTATTATTTTCTATTTCAGTCGTAATAGCGTTTGTTAATACTTGTTTTTCATTTTTTTGTAAGTTTATGTTGTAGTTAGAAGAGGATAGATTATCATTTGCAATATTTATTGAATTAATGCATTGTTCATTGGAAGAAATTGGGAGGGGAACGTTGTTTTCGATGGAAGAAGATGAATCTATTGTAATAATTGAGGTTAGGTTGTTATTTATATTTTTGTTTGAATTATTGGATTGTAAATTGGATAAGGAATTTTTTAAGGGTGAATTATAGAATTGTTTTGGATTTTCTGCTGTTGTTGGATTAATTAAATTTGAAGTTTTATTGATGGAGTTCATGGTGATTGAGGAGTAAGTTGCATTTTTATGTGGGGGTACAGAATTGTTTTGATTGTATATTTTGCGGGCATCTGCGTAAGTACATTTTTTTTGTGTTTTTATTTTTAATATTTCTCTTTGTTGTATGAATTTTGGACATTTGTTGAACGAGGATGGGTGATCACCAAGGCAGTTGGAACACATTGTTCTAGAACATTGGGGCGGTGAGTGTGGAGGAAGATTACAATTTACACACATTGCGGGGTTTTTACAATTGTTTTTTGTATGTCCAAGTTTTTGGCAAGTTTGACATCTCATTGGATTGGGATAATATTCTCTTACTTTAACCTGATACCAAGCGATTTCAATTTTTTCGGGAACTTTGTAAGTGTTGAATGTAAGGAGAATCAGGCCGGTGTAAGTTTTTTTATTATCAATTAAACGAGTGAATTTGTATACGTTAGTAACTCCTTGTTTTTTTAAGTCGTTTAAGATTTCTTCCTCATTGGTTGGGATGAGATTTTTATCAAAAATTGTGCCTTTTGTGGAGTTTAGTGTTTCATGAAGTTTAGCTGAAACGGTACATAAACCACCGAAGTTTTTAGTATTTAGAAATTTGTTTGCGACTTTTTCGGAGTTTACTAATATGAGAAGATTACCATCTTTAAGTAGTGTGACCGATTGAATTTCTGTACTTATACTGTCAAGAGCCTTTTTTTTGGCAAAAACGCTGAAGGAGGAGAGTGGTTTGGATTTATCCGTGGATTCAATGACGACAAATTTTGGACATTTTTGTTTTATATTTACCTGTGGCAAACTGGGAAAAATATCGCTCATGATGTCTATACCTCTTACTCTTTTTGGTCTTGGACTCTGTTGGCCGGTGTCGTTGTCAGGCAGCCCGGCAAACCGATTCCCCGAGGGGATCGGCGTGTCGCCTAGCATTTTTAACTCACTTGTTCACTGTATTTAACTAATTTTGTTTGAAGTTTAAATTAATTTTTTTATGTTAAAAAATATCTATTTATTTTTAGGTTATGATTTTTTAGTGTGATTGAAATTATAAGAAAGAGAAAATAAAGAAAGAAAGAGAAAGGGATACCGAAAACAAAAAGAATACAGAAAAAAGACGTCTATACTACACAAAGGTTAGTCGATGACTGGGAATTTTTATAATTTTAGTTTTATAACATACATCGCTAGAGAAATTGGGTATTGAGATAATAAATACAATTTTGTTTTCATAAAGTGCAACATTGTTTTTTATAAACGGTAATTTTTCTAAAGTTATATTAAAATTGTCAATTTCTTCGTTTGTCAAAATATTTTTTGATAAAATTTCTAATTTTATGCTAGAAGTTTAAGGAAAAATATGACTGAAATCGAACTTTTTGTTAAAGACAGGATAGATATTGATATTATTATGATTGGTGAAACTTGGTTATATACAGATGAAGAAAGATTTTTTAATATACCTGATTTCTCAGCATTTTTTAATTCTAATAATGAATCGAGAGGAGGTGGAACCGCTATTTTTATTAAGCAGAATATTCAGTATACGGTTTTAGAAGTATTTAATCAATTTAATACTATAATTGTTTCATTAAATAATACTTCTCCATCTTTAAAAATTGCAGTTTGTTACAAAAACCAAGTGATAACAACAGCGATTTATTAGCACATCTAGATTTAATTTTTGATAAATATAAGAATATAGTTCTGATGGGTGATATAAATATTGATTTATTAACGGACACAGAGCTCTCCAGATCATATAAATTGATGTTAGAATCTAACGGAGTAACTATAAGGAACGTACTAAGTTATGAATCTGCTACTAGAGTGACTGAAAATACTTCTACGATCATTGATCATATTCTAACAAATATAGATAAGTTTGACTTTGATATTAAACTTCACGATATAGTAAATCTAGATCATAAAGCTATTAGTGTCAAATTAAATAAAGTCTTAAAAAAAGTTGAGCCTATTTTTAAAAGGGAATTCTACACCACAAATTTTAAGAAATATAAAGAAAATGTAAGAAAACTACTTGAAATAAATAAATGTCAAAACGTGGATGACCTTATTAAAATATTGCAAAAAGCGAAGGTTAATTCTACAATTAAAACGCACAGAAGAGTGAGGAACAACAGTCATTGGATGACAAAGGAATTATTGAATATGATCAAAAAGAGGAATAACCTGTTCAAAAAGTTGAAAAAGCACCCTAACAATATAGATATTTAAGCAAGTTTTAAAAATGCAAAGAACAAGGTTAATTATGAAATAACTAAAGCCAAACAAAATTATTTTAATGATAAACTACAATTAGCTGGTGGTGATCAAAGGAAAATTTGGAAAGTACTAAATAATCTCATCTTGAAAAAATCAACTGAGTTAAGGTTATCAAAGAAATAAACAGTAATGGAATCAGAACATGCGATAGTTTTGAAATTGCAAATTCATTCAATTCTTACTTCAGTTCTATCGGAAACAAACTAGCTGATAAAATTGTTGATGCTGAAAAATACATAATAAACAAGTGAAGAAACAGTCAGTCGGTGCAACCGACTTAGAAATACCCTACACCTATTTGGTTCAAATTTAAGGACATATTCATAAGTCATTTTAACACTATAAAAGCTGTTATTAATTTGATCGTAAGACATAGCTAACCAAATTAACTTTATAATACTAAAAACATTTTCTAATTACACTATCTATTAAAAAATATTACAAAATCTTACTAATTTATCTATTTAAAAATATTAAAAAACAAACAAACTTGAAATGAATGAAAATATATTTATTCCAATTCAATTACAAAATGAAAAAATTCTAATTGTTAAATTTTGTGATAAAAAGATAATCAAAGCATAATATATTTAATAATCCAAATTTTTAAAAATTTCAATTATTTTAAATGGTTAGTTTATATACCTAATAGAAAAGCTTATAAACGCAAAATATGCAATAAATGTACTTCTAAAATACAATTACAAATTTTGAACTTTTCATATAATTCATTTAAATATTCAAATAAATTTTACATAAATGCAGCAAGTACCTTTGAACATAGCTGAACCACTACAATTTAGTCCAGATTTCGGAGACACATAGGACATAGGAAATATATTCTTTGGCTTTGAAATTAAACTCGACCAGAACCATTTCGCATGGTACTTTCATTACTAGTAATCTAGAGTTTAAATTTCATCAAAATACCGGCATTATTTTTTGAGTTATGGTGTTTTTAAGATATATGTTTTTTAGTCCTTGAACTTGTCAAGGGTTCCAGAACCCGAAACCATGGTACGATTTCGCCGATATGCAGTCCCGTCATACTTTCAATACTAGTTAACCCTTGTATACAATTGGAACGTTCTATCTTAATTTTAAGTTACTAGTTTTATTAATTTCGATGATAAGCTTTTACACATTTGGGGGTCTTAGAGAGGTCCTGAACCACCACTCCAAATGATCCCAAATTAGGGGGGCACGGAAGAAATAGTAAGGAACACCCTGGGCCAAATTTGAAGCTTCTACATTTTTTTCAAGTTACTATTTTTGTTAATTTCGAAAATATGCTTTAAGGTCCTCGGATCTGAGTGGCTGGTCCCCGACCCACTAGTCCAATGGGGCTCAAATTTCAAAGACACTTACGCAATAGGAAGGGACACCCTGATACCAAATTTGGAGGTTATATCTTCATTGGTTTCGGAATTACGCTAGTTTGGCCTAAATTCGATCAAAAAGTTCTCAGTTCCGAACCCATTGTCCAATCCTCACCGTACGTAGTTACCGTCGTAGTTTCATTACCAATAACCTACAGCACAAATTTCATGAAGATAGACTCATTAGTTGTTGAGTTATCGTGATTTTTAATATATGTTCGTTATCCCTGACACCGACTAAAAGGTCCAGAGTCCGAACCCATGGGCTGATTTTGCCCTTATACAGCCCGCGCTTTACTTATAGTACTAGTTAACCCTTGTACACAATTTGAACGGTCTATCTTAATTTTAAGTAACTATTTTTAGTAATTTCGATTATAAGCTTTTAAAACTTGGGAGGTCTGAGAGGGGTACTGAACCACCTCTCCAATTGATCCCAAATTAAGGGAACACGCAAGAGATAGTAAAGAACACCCTTGTGGCAAATTGGAAGCTTCTACATTTTTTCAAGTTGTTATCTTTATTAATTTTAAAGATATGCTTTAAGGTCTTCGGAAATGTGTGGCTGGTCCCCGACCCACTACTCCAATGGGGCCCAAATTCCCAAAACACTTAGGAAATAGGAAGGGACACCCTGATACCAAATTTGGAGGTTCCATCTTCATTGGTTTCGGAATTATGCTCGTTTGGCCTAAATTTGATCAAAAAGTTCTAGGTTCCGAACCCATGGTCCAATCCCGACCTTACGCAATCCCCGAAGTAATTTCATTACTAGTAACCTACAGCACAAATTTGATGAAGATAGCGTCATTAGTTGTTGAGTTATCGTGATTTTTTATATATGTGCGTTAGCCCTTCGATCGATTAAAAGGTCCAAAATCCGAACCCATGGGCCGATTTCGCCCATATGCAATCCCCGCCGTACTTTCAGTCCTAGTAATCTACAGTTAAAATTTCATCAAGATAGCTCCATTATTTTTTGAGTTATCGTGCCTACGGACGGACGGACGGACGGACTGACGGACGGACGGACGGACATGGCTATATCGACTAAGGCGGTCACGCTGATCACAAATATATATACTTTTCCATATCTACCTCGCTTCCTTTAGGTGGTTACAAACACCATACCAAAGTTAATATACCCCTTTACCTATTCTATAGGTGTAGGGTATAAAAATAGATTTGTTGAACAGTCTATTTTTCTTAAACCAACAGATGAAACGGAAATACATAACATTATCATGCAGTTAAAAAATAGTTCTCCAGGAGGTGATAATATTTAAGCTTCAGATTTAAAACATGTTGCAACTTTAATAACACCTACAATTGTATAAATAGGTGTCTAAATACTGGTATATATCCCGAGTGTTTAAAATCGAGTATTGTTGTACCTATATTTAAATCGGGATCAACCTCAGATGTATCAAATTATAGACCGATTACTCTCTCAAGCTGTATTGGAAAAGTATTTGAAAAGGTAATTAACTCTAGAATACAGGAGTTCGTGCAAAAAGTTGTAGGATTTGATATAAATCAATTTGGTTTTCAAAAGAAAATTGGAACTGACTCTGCAGTCCTTGAATCCACCAACTCAATTATAAATAAACTGGATCAGGGAAATTATGTATTTTCGGTATTCGTTGATCTAAAGAAATCCTTTGATACAGTGGACCATAATATTTTACTTGACAGATTGCACGAAATCGGAATAAGGGGTACTGCTAATAATTTACTTTTCTCATATCTTAATAATAGAAAAACTATGACAAAAATTAATGGAGTTTTCAGTAATGAAAATATTATAAATATTGGTGTTCCTCAAGGATCAGTACTTGGTCCCACACTGTACTTACTTTATATTCTTAATATCCAGTATACGAATTTGAGGGCTGACTATAAGATCTTTGCTGATGATACTCTACTTATTTATAATGCTAGAACCTGTGAAGAACTTGAAAGTTTTGTAAATACTGATTTGGGGATATATGAAAGTTGGCTTAAAGGTAATAAATTTTAATTGCGGAAAAAACAAAATATATAGTATATAAAATAAAAAATAAAATTGATATAAATCCGAATCTATTGGTAAATAAGACTAAAATTGAAAGAGTTACTACTTATAAATACCTTGGGGTTGTAATAGAGTAAATAAAATTGTGCCTCTGCTTGGTGCCTTCAAAAGAAGTGGAATTATGTTGAATAAACAAACTGCAGATAAGCTTTATTATTCTCATATTATCTCGCACATCAGATACAATTTATGTAATTGGTCCAGCTGTTCATCACGGTTGAAAGAGTCCAGCTGTTCATTTGTGTTTTAATAAACAACGCCATAAAATGCTTACATAAGTACGATTGGCTTACCCCAACAAACGAAATTTTAAATTTTTCATCATTTTGGAAAAATCTAAACTAATTTTCAAAATAGAAAAAGGGGTTTATAAAAAAAACGTCATAATTACCAAAAGAAATAATATTCATAATTACAATACAAGAAGTTGAACAATTTAAATCATGCCAAATCAAGAATAGAGTTATAACGCAATAGCTGTCTCTCGTCATCAAAAAGAATTTATAATAAATTGCCAATGGATTTAAAAAAAAGATCAAGATATCAAGAAAGATCAAAAGATATTTTTGTCAAAAAACTGAAACAATTACTAAAGAATAATGCTACATTTGTAAATGGCTTAACGCAGGAGTGAAACAATGCTTATAGCATATAATGTTATGAGCTACGATATTGTATTTATGTAATTATATATGTATATATGTAAATATATTAAAATTTTAAATTTACTTTGTTAATAATATTAGGAAGTAACTGCGATGTTTTATGCCAAAACTATAAGTTTTGTTTATATCAAAGTTATAAAATAAAACAAAAAATAAAATTACAAAAATAAATGCTGTAATTCTAAGGGAAAAAAAAAAAAAAAAAAAATGTAAAAAACATATGTATACCACTAAGTAAATTTAAACAATAAATAAAAAAATAAATAAATATTAAATTATTAATTAGCAAAAAAAAAAAAAAATTTACTGGGTAGTATTATTTCCTTAATATTAGATATTTGTTTTGATAATAATTTTATGTTTTTTTCTATTTCTAATTCTTTTCTAAGTAATTTAATATCTTCGTTAATTTTTTCTATATTGTTTTGTAAATTATTACTTACAGTTGATATTTTGTTTTGAGAGGAATTAATGTGGTTAGTTATATTTTAGATGTGATCGGATAAGTTTTGATTTATAGAAACTTGTTGATTCGCGTTATTTATTAATGCATTATTATTTTTTTCAATAATTTTTAAATGTTGTTGAATTTCATCTCTGTCGTTATTATCCATGGTGCCCGTTAAAAAGCGAAGACCGTTACCTACGAAGTTAATTAAACCCCTTTTTTGTATATGATGTGGGATAATGCTACTAAAATCATCTTGCAAATGTTTCAAGTCGTGCAAAAGGTTAGTGAAAGTTGTGTTTTTATACCCTACACATATAGAATAGGTAAAGTGGTATATTAACTTTGGTATGGTGTTTGTAACCACCTAAAGGAAGCGAGCTAGATATGGAAAAGTACATATATTTGTGATCAGTGTGACCGCCTGAGTCGATATAGCCATGTCCGTCCGTCCGTAGGCACGATAACTCAAAAAATAATGGAGCTATCTTGATGAAATTTTAACTGTAGATTACCAGGACTGAAAGTACGACGGGGATTGCATATGGGCGAAATCGGCCCATGGGTTCGGATTCTGGACCTTTTGATCGATCGAAGGGCTAACGAACATATATAAAAAATCACGATAACTCAACAACTAATGACGCTATCTTCATCAAATTTGTGCTGTAGGTTACTAGTAATGAAACTACTTCGGGGATTGCGTAAGGTCGGGATTGGACCATGGGTTCAGAACCTAGAACTTTTTTATCGAATTTAGGCCAAACGAGAATAATTCCAAAACCAATGAAGATAGAACCTCCAAATTTGGTATCAGGGTGTCCCTTCCTATTTCCTAAGTGTCTTGGAAATTTGGGTCCCAATGGAGTACTGGGTCGGGGACCAGCCACACATTTCCGAAGACCTTAAAGCATATCTTTAAAATTAATAAAGATAACAACTTGAAAAAATGTAGAAGCTTCCAATTTGCCACAAGGGTGTTCTTTACTATCTCTTGCGTGTTCCCTTAATTTGGGATCAATTGGAGTGGTGGTTCTGTACCCCACTCAGACCTCCCAACTTTTAAAGGCTTATAATCGAAATTACTAAAAACAGTTACTTAAAATTAGGATAGACCGTTCAAATTGTGTACAAGGGTTAACTAGTACTATAAGCAAAGCGCGGGCTCTATAAGGGCGAAATCAGCCCATGGGTTCGGATTCTGGACCTTTTAGTCGGTGTTAGGGATAACGAACATATATTAACAACTAATGAGGCTATCTTCATGAAATTTGTGCTGTAGGTTATTGGTAATGAAACTACGGCAGTGATTACGTACAGTGAGGATTGGACAATGGGTTCGGAACTGAGAACTTTTTGATCGAATTTAGGCCAAACTAGCGTAATTCCGAAACCAATGAAGATATAACCTCCAAATTTGGTATCAGGGTGTCCCTTCCTATTGCGTAAGTATCTTTGAAATTTGGGTCCCATTGGACTAGTGGGTCGGGGACCAGCCACTCAGTTCCGAGGACTTTAAAGCATATTTTCGAAATTAATAAAAATAGGAGCTTGAAACAAATGTAGAAGCTTCAAAATTGGCCCAGGGTGTTCCTTACTATTTCTTCCGTGCCCCCCTAATTTGGGATCATTTGGAGTGGTGGTTCAGGACCTCTCTTAGACCCCCAAATGTGTAAAAGCTTATCATCGAAATTAATAAAACTAGTAACTTAAAATTAAGATAGAACGTTCCAAATGTATAGAAGGGTTAACTAGTATTGAAAGTATGACGGGACTGCATATGGGCGAAATCGTGCCATGGTTTCGGGTTCTGGAATCCTTGACAAGTTCAAGGACTAAAAAATATATATCTTAAAAACACCATAACTCAAAAAATAACGCCGATATGTTGATGAAATTTAAACTCTAGGTTACTAGTAATGAAAGTACCATGGGAATTGGTTCTGGTCGAGTTTAATTTCAAAGCCAAAGAATATATTTCCTATGTCCTATGTGTCTCCGAAATCTAGACTTAATTGTAGTGGTTCAGCTATGTTCAAAGGTACTTGCTGCATTTATGTAAAATTTATTTGAATATTTAAAAAAATTATATGAAAAGGTCTAAATTTGTAATTGTATTTTAGAAATACATTTATTGCATATTTTGCGTTTATAAGCTTTTCTATTAGGTATATAAACTAACCATTTAAAATAATTGCAATTTTGAAAAATTTGGATTATTAAATATATTATGCTTTGATTATCTTTTTATCACAAAATTTAATAATTAGAATTTTTTCATTTTGTAATTGAATTGGAATAAATATATTTTCATTTATTTCAAGTTTGTTTGTTTTTTTATATTTTTAAATAGATAAATTAATAAGAATTTGTAATATTTTTTAATAGATAGTGTAATTAGAAAATGTTTTTAGTATTATAAAGTTAATTTGGTTAGCTATGCCTTACGATCAAATTAATAACAGCTTTTATTTTTTTTATTTTTTTTTTTATTTATTATACTGCTTAACACAAACAGTTTACAAAAAAGCATGCAAATAACAATTAAAATTATACAATTAAAATCAATATAAAAAATTACATATTTGACTAATTATAAATATGTTCAAACTAAAATTAAAATTAAAAGTTAAAAATTATAAACTTTACATTACTACAAGAAAAACAAAACAAAAATAATCCTAATAATAGCGATTGTATAATTTTTGTTTTTGGGAGTGTTTTGAAAGTGTAAAGTCAATATAATGTTTATGTTTATTACCTATAATAAGCATTCTATTAATAGGTTCGAATTTGCCATAGTTAGTCCTATGATTATTAGTTTTAAATAAATTGCAAGAGCGAAGGCGTTGAAGATTTCTAATAATAATTTTACTAGAAATTAAATTAGATTTAACGTTACCCTTAACAATTTCTGTAATAAAAATGATATCAGAAACTTCACGTCGAAAATTTAAAGTACACAAATCAATTAATTTTAGCCTTTGTTCATATGGTGGTAAAATAATGGGATTCGATAATGGTAAATGGCGTAAGGCAAATCTAAGAAAATTTTTTTGTATTGCTTCAATCCTATCAATGTGTACCATATAAAACGGAGACCAAACTTGACTAGCATATTCCAAGTTTGGTCTTACAAGACAAGTGTACAACGATTTAAGAACATAAGGATCTGAAAATTCCTTTGCAGAACGTTTAACAAATCCCAAAAGTGAATTAGCTTTATTTATAATATTATTATAATGGATTTTAAAGCTAAGTTGGGAATCGAAGTACACCACTAAGTCCTTTATTGAGGTAACTTTAGGTAAACTAATACCATCTAAGTTATAATTGAAACAAATAGGACTAGATCGGTGTGTATAAGATATCAATGCGCATTTACTTACATTAAGTAGTAAAGAGTTATTAACGCACCAATTGTTAAAATTTTGAAGATCATTCTGCATAAGGATGGCGTCATTATAAGATGTAATCTTTTTAAAAAGTTTCATATCATCAGCGTAAACTTGAAGCTCGCAATTAGAAATTAAAGTAGAAACATCATTTACAGATAAGATAAAAAGTAGAGGGCCAAGGTGGCTACCTTGTGGAACTCCCGAATTTGCCACGAAAGGTTCTGAAATCACATTTTTAAATATATCACTATAGGAGCGATCACATAAATAAGAATGTATCCACTTAAGGAAAAATAGTGGAAAACCATATTTTTTAAGTTTTAGTAAAATAATATTATGTGGCAATAGATCAAATGCTTTACTAAAATTAGTATAGACAACATCTGTTTGAAATCCTGCTTCCATGTATTAAGAAGAAGAGATGTGGTTTCAACTAGATTAGTCACTGTAGATTTTTATTTTACAAAGCCATGTTGGTTATCTATTATAAGATTCCTACAATGATTATAAATGGAATCCGTTATAATTAATTCAAATAATTTAGGGATTGAAGATAATTTAGCTATTGGGCGATAGTTAGTGATTTCATTTTTAGCATTCTTTTTGTGAATTGACCTAATATAAGAAATTTTCCAAATAGGAGGAAAATATCCGGAATTTAATGAATTTTTAAAGAGTAATGTTAAAGGCGTAGTGAGAATGTTACAACACTTGCTCAAAATTATTTCTGGTATACGATCTGGTCCAGGAAAAGTATTATCACCCAGTTTATTTAGATACCTGGAAACTATTTGTTCATTAATATTAATGTCAGTAAGAGAAGTTTTTTGATATGTATTCATATAGGAAAAATAATTTTCATTTGGCGTAAAAGAAGAACCACTATATGAAGTGCTAAAAAACTCACGAAAATATTTCGAAATAGTTGAAGGATCATTATTAGAAAGAGAATTGAAATTCATAAATTTTGGGTAATCATCACATTTACGTCCAGAGTTCAAGAATTTCCAAAATTTTTTCGGATCAGACTTTAATTTAGTTGCCATTAAGTTAATGTAACTATTATAAAGTATTTCAAAAGAAGTTTTAAAATTCTCAAACAATATGACAAAATTATTAAATTCATTAATATCTGTTGTTTTTAGATATTTACGCCAGGCTTCGTTTTTCTTATTTCTGAAAGATCTAAGCTGCTTTGTGAACCATGGTGGGCCAGAGTTAGAACATCTGGTTTTTGAAATAGGAACTAATTGTGTAAAACCTGCGAACATTATTTCATAAAACCTAGATTAAGGTCTATATTATTAAATATAGACGTGAAGTCATAGGGGTTTAAGAAATTTACTAGTCCGGAAAAGTTGGTTTTATTGAAATTAAACCTATAAGAATCTGCTGCTTCATGATTTATGGAATTAGTCAAACAATAAGTAAAATTTATTGAAGTGTGATATGGGTCCAACGCAACAAGCGGTGACACCGATTCACAGAAAATAATATTATTCCAATCAGAAGTAAATATTAGATCCAATTGTTTATCTTTAAAATTGCGGCAGTGGGAAACCTGTTGTAAATCGTTGGTATTTAAACCATCAATAAATTGAGAATCAGGTTCGTTCACTGAAGAATCAGCAATCAAAAAAGATTCTTCGTCGTGATTGATCCAAGTTATATTAGGGAGATTAAAATCTCCACATAAAATTAACTCATCATTAGGAGCAGAATTACAGCAAATCGAATCTATTACATTTAAAAGAGTAATATAAATATTTGAATTCGAAGAGGGTGGATTGTATGTGTTAACAATATTAACACTTTTATTAGCAAATTTTATGTTTACACCTATTATTTCAAGACAGTCCGAGTCAGAAATAGGAATATGTTTTGCATTAAATGAGTTTTTTACGGCTTTCAATACTCCTCCCCCTTTAGGAATGTAACTATTAGATACATTAAGTTCAGAGTATCTGTCTTTTCTAAAAACCGAGTATGAGCTATCAAAAAGCTCAAGATTGTTAATAGAAGAATTTAGCCAAGTTTCAGTCAAAGCAAATACGTCAAAATTTAAATTTATTGAATTAAGTAGGACTTGTCTAGTTTTTGTTCTAAGACCTCTGACATTTTGATAATATAATGATAAATTTATCAAATTTGAAGGATCAATCAAAGATGTGGAGGTCTTATTTAAATATTATTTAATATGAAAATATTTATTATGGTTATCATTTGAAACCTGCAAGTGATTGTAATAATTACTACTACAATGGTTACGGTATTCCTTTAAGTCGTCAGAAACATCTTTGGAAGATATACCTTTAATTTCGTGAAATTTAATATATTATTTATAGAGTTCTTTATAATCGGTCGGTAAACCTTCGTTATCAATTAAGACCTTTACACTTATTCTAGTCTTACCTTCCAATACCTTATTATAATTATCGTCAAACAAATACGACAAATACAATCTGACCATGTTATAAACTTTATCATCTCTTAGCCTGGAAAGAGCTATTGTATAGTCCTTGTTGGCAAGAGATTGTTGTGTCATTCTATTGGTGGTAAAAGTGGGTTAATAATTGAAGGCTGAAGAGTTTCACCTTGCACAAATTTTACGAATTTAGAAGTAGAAGGAGTGTTTGGAGAAGTCAAAGAAGAAGGAGGAGAGTAGTATGTATATGCCGGTTCAGCGGCGGAGGAGCTTTTTTAAAGCTTTTTTAATGCCGTTTCAGCGGCAGCTGGAGCTTTTTTCGGTAGTTCTCCTAAAGTTATGCAATAAATTTGTGATAAGTAAAAAGTTTTGTGCTTTTGAGTATTTTAAATTAAGCTTAGCGGTTAAAATATCAGTTATGTTTAAATTTCAAATTAAAACAATAATAAGCTTAAACTAGTTTGAGTCTTTGAGTATTTTAAATTAAGCTTGGTTGTTAGGATATCAGTTATGTTTAAAATTTCAAATTAAAACAGTAATAAAAGTCTTTAAAGTTTGGTTTAAGTACAAAGTTAATATTATCAAAGTTTAAGCTTGATTTAAAATTTTCATAAAAATTAAAAAAAAGTTTTATAAATAAAAAAAAATAAGCTTAAGCTATTTAGCTGAATATTCTTAAGTAGATATGAAAAATTTTTAAATATCAGTTATGTTTAAATTTCAAATTAAAACAATAACAAGCTTAAGCTAGTTTGAGTCTTTGAGTATTATAAATTAAACTTGACGGTTAGGATATCAGATATGTTTATATTTCAAATTAAAACAGTAATAAGCTTAAGATATTGTGCTTACTGTTCTTAATTTAATATGAGAAGTTTTTAAAGTTTGGTTTAAATACAAAGTTAATATTATAAAAGTTTAAGCTTGATTTAATATTTCTGTGAAAATTTAAAAAAGTTTTATAAATTAACAAAAATAAGCTTAAGCTATTGAGCTGAATATTTTTAATTAGATATGAAAAGTTTTTTAAATATCAGTTATGTTTAAATTTCAAATTCAAACAGTAACAAGCTTAAGATATTGTGCTTACTGTTCTTAATTATATATGAAAAGTTTTTTAAATTTGGTTTATACTTAATATTATCAAAGTTTAAGCTTGATTTAATATTTACGTGAAAAATTAAAAAAATTTAAAGCTGATAAAGCTCGTTCGTTATGTTTCAAAAATTAAGCTCCCAACTGCCATTTTAAATTTGAAAAGCTTAAAAAATCGATGGAAATATTTTGTTTGAATAACTTAACTGCAAAAGTTTTGAAAAAAATTCAACAAATAAACGTTTGAAATTATATTGTTAATAATATAAAGGCGTGATCATGAATACAAATTGAGAACGTGATTAAGTTCAAGTTAAAAAAAAAAAAAAATAAAATATATATAAAACTTGATTTTAAAAAGTTGTTTTTAATATTAAATAACAGCATAGCATGTTTTACTAAAAGTTAATAAATTATTATTCATTAAATAATATCTTTTTTATTTATCCATGAATCATGGTTTTTATCAAAGCCAAGCCACCTAACCAAAACTTGATTTCCTTTTTTTCTTATTATTTTTTCTACAAGGTAAACATTAGGAAATTTAACAGATGTAAGTTCAGGTTCATAAAAACTGCCTTTTATTTGTTTTTGTGTGTAATCAAGTAAATTGTATGTTATTGGATCAGTTCTTTTTATTTTCGCTATTGTATAAATTTCTGTTGACCAATTAGGTTGATAACCTTTTGCAAATATACCTTTAAATTTACTTATACGAACAAAATCTCCAACTTTGTATTTTGCTTTTCGGAAAACTTTTAATTTATTGTAGACAGTTTTTAATAAAAATTTCTCATTTTTCTTTGTAACATTTTTAGGTGGAAGTTTAATTGTATGATGATATGTTGAGTTATATTTTTCTATTAGCGATGGCAGAATAGGTAACCATTTATATGTGCCTTGTAAACTGAATTGTTTCCACATCATGTTTTTTAGGGTGCGATTGAAACGTTCAACAATTGATGCTTTTAGTTCTGAATATGTATGATAATGGTTAATTTTATATTTCCTCATTAGATTTTGAAATTTTTTGTTGAAAAATTCCGTACCTTGATCAGATTGTAAATTTTTTGGTTTTTTACCAGCACGCTTAAAAATATTTTTCATTGCGATTAAAACATTATCAGCGCTTTTGTTTTTAATCGGTTCAGCATACGCAAATTTTGAAAATGTATCAATAACGGTTAATAAATATTTATATGTCTTATTAAATTTTGCATATGGAATCATTTCAACCAAATCAATTTGCCAAGTATCATTTAAACCCTTTTGAATAAATTTTCTTCGTGTAAAGTTTCTTCTAGCGCCTCTATGAATTTCTGACACGACTTGTAGCCTCGACATTATTCTCGTACCATTTAATTAAATTTTCTAAAGTGATTCTATAATTTTCTATTGTGTGACATTCACATGTGTCCGGTTCAGAAGTAGAATTATCATATGCCCACGGACAAAGGGTAAAATGAGTACCATAAATTGAAGTGAATTTTTTTACTCCAGAAAAGTTTTTAATGTGTTTATATAGATGTAATATTAGTTTCTTATGATCATCTAATAAGACGGAGGAATAAATATTTAAGAACTCCTCCACTTCCATAATTCAAAATGACAGTACTAAGAATATGTTCGCTGCTTTTATATGATCTCTAAATTGCATTTTAAATTCAGTTTCTTATCAGACACAGACCAAAAATGATTAATTTTATTCATCCATTTACAATGATGATAGCGAGACCATCTGGATGTGGGAAAACAACATTTGTGTGTAATTTAATTGAAAATATTGATAGATTGATTTCTCCGAAAATTGAAACAATAAAATGGTGTAACCCAGAAATTTCTGCTATTCCAAAAAATCTAACTTTTCCATATATAGACTTTTATACCAGTATCCCAAAAGAATTTAGTGGTAATGAAAATAAACCTACGTTAATTGTTCTAGATGACTTAATGTTAGATTCTGCAAATAAAGAGGTATGTGAGCTATTTACTAAAGGTTCACACCATCGTAATTTATCTATTATATTGTTAACACAAAACGTTTTTCATCAGGGAAAATTTTCAAGAGATATTTCATTAAATTGTAAATATTTAGTGCTTTTCAAAAATCCTCGAGACAAATCGCAAATTTTTCCTCTTGCTAGGCAACTATATCCAGAAAATATAAAGGGTTTTGAGAGTATATAATGAGTCAACATCAAAACCTCATGGTTATATTGTGTTGGATTTAACACAAGACATTAACGATTTATTCCGTATTAGAACTAATATTTTTTCCAAAGAATATTGTATATGTTTCTGTGATACGGGTGATTTGAATAACAACTGTCAAAAGTATGAAACGATTGAAGAAAAACCAACATATATTACATGTACTAGGAAAGTGCAACAACAAGATATTTCGTAAAAATATTCTTAAATATTGTGATGATGATATTATAAAAACTATTGCTGAAATTGCAATCAATATATTAAATGGTAATAATAAAATATCATCGGCACAAAAAGCAAAATTAAAAAAACATAAAAAACAATTAAGATTTCTAGCCTGTGCTAAGAAAAGTATAAAAGCCAAAAGAAAAATATTAGTTCAACATGGTGGGTTTTTACCAACTCTAATCGGAACTATATTATCTGGTGTAATAGGTAAATTACTCAGTAAGACATAATGCAGCGAATGATTGTTATGTCACCAGAAATATTTTCAAAATTTAGTAAATTATTTCAAGATGATAAAAACTTGGATTTATTAGATCAAAAAATGAAAAAAGTTTTATATGACAAAAAATTAAAACCATTGCAAAAATGGTACTTATATCGGCAAAATCTCCTCAAATATGGAATTAACAAAAGACACGCAAAAAAATTACCAGAAAAGGCTAATATTCCTACATTTGATACAGGCACCCAAACAAAATTCTTTTCTAAACGAAATGCATATACAGAAACTGAATTACCTAAATACAAATCAACATCAACACAGACTAATTTTGTACCATTAGTTACTGATGAAGTGTTTGAATATGATCCCAAAAAAGAGTATTCAGATATGGATATCGATTTAGATGATGAAAATTCATTTAGAAAATTAGCTCAAACTGAAATGTTGAAAGACGAAAAACTAGTACAAAGACCATCTCTAAGTTCTGATTATCGAATGTTTGAAACACCAAGTGGTGATGTAATTACCGTTGCTGTACCATCACCTGAAAAAAAGAAGACACTAAGATCGGCCGGTAGTTCAATTTCCTCAACTATACTTTCACAGTTTCCTGAAACAAAAAAACGAAAATTAAAACCTTTACTAAGAAGTCCAAAACTAAGAACTTCATCAACACCGGAATGGACAACATATAAATAGTGCAACATTTTATGTCTTAAAAGAAGTTAACAAAGATGGATAGTCAAGATGACTTCTATGTAACATTGTTTAGTAATGATAATTTAAAACTTTTTCCAGACAACACTTTAGCTTCATTCGAAAATAAATTGCCTATTCACTTTGATTTAAGAAACTGAAACTGGAAAGTAGGTCTTTCAGAAGTTTACTGAACGATTTCCTACAAACGGAAAAATTTAACAAGGAGAATTGTGCTCTTATTAATATCGGACAGTATAATGTATATGTAAAAAACATTGAAAAACCTCTTGAAAAAATTAAAGTAACCAAATCTATAGGTTACACATATTATTCATATGACGATTCGGAATTACATTTGGATGATTGGAAATTTAATTTTTTACCAACACTTATTAAAAATATAACTCCTAATCCGGGATTTACTCGAAACCAAGTTTTCAAAGAATTTTTTAATGAAGTTTTGACATATATTTCTAATATTAAAAATTATGATAATATAACTTTTCAAAAAGTAGCAGATCAAAACAAAAAAGGTTTAATTCGAATATCACAGACTTTTGATGAAGACAGCTTCTTTATAAAAGTTAATCACAGTTATAATGTAAAAACATTGCTAAATGAATTATTTCGACAGAAACAAAATATAAAAAATTTCAAAACAAAATTACCAGAACTATTTAAATTAGCTATTGCTAATAATAAAGATGAAATTAATGGAATGGTGATGATATATTCAGATATAGTTCAATCATCTGTTTTTGGAAGTAGCAAAGTACGTGCATTAAGAGCTATCAACGTAGAAAATTGCAGAATACCTACAAATATTGAATTTGAAAATGTCCAATACATACCTATAGAAAAAAATTGTTTTGAAACGATAGCGATTAAAATTTGCAACCAATACGGCGATGGAATAAATTTTGTTTCCAGTTACTATCCAACAAAAATTGTACTGCACTTTAAAAAGCAATGATTGCTTAAAAACAATATAAATACTACTACTCAAATATGATATCATATCAAACATGGAAAGAGCTTACGTGAGATATTATTCCTCTCAAGTAGGTGGAGGAATCAACGATATTGGACCTCTATTACAATTTTATCCAACTATTCAAAGAGGTCGTGGTTTTGGAAATATATTCGGAAGTTTAATTCGTTACTTAAAGCCAGTTTTTACATCAGGTTGGAACTTAATTAAAACAGAGGCTATGAACACAAGTAAAAATATTTTGAATG
The DNA here is from genome assembly GCA_963082915.1 of Dolichopus griseipennis. Lineage (NCBI taxonomy): Eukaryota > Metazoa > Arthropoda > Insecta > Diptera > Dolichopodidae > Dolichopus > Dolichopus griseipennis. The sequence continues at coordinate 99,487,042 of OY720441.1, read as the reverse complement.
ATATAGCATCTGGTGCAAACATAAAAGAAACTGTAATTGATCAAAGTAAAGGTGGGATGAAAAATCTAAGAAAATCAGTAGTTAATCAACTGCATTCGATGTATGGTGGAAGGCGAAAACCCATAAAAAGACGGAGCAGTATAAAATGACGAGCAGTTTCTAAAAAGACACATTTAAAGTCGAAGCGACAAAAAAAGCAAATTAAAACCTCTGATATATTCAATTAAATATGGAGTGTATGAAATCTGAACTTGATCTTTTTGCATCATTACCAGTACAAACAAGTATATTGCGTTCAGAAGAAGTAGCATACAATCCTTTAGCTTCTTTAGAGGCGTCACCATCAACTATTGAATTTGTTTCGCTTGGAAATGGAGATACATATCGAGATTTATCGTCAACCTACATCAAATTTAAAATTCAAATATTAAAAAAAGATGGATCAGTTTGGAGTGCAAAAAATAAAGTAGGAACCGGAGCTGATGCAAAAGCAGCCTCACAGCCCAGTGTTGTAAATAATTTATTACACTCTTTAATTAAACAATGTAATGTAACTCTAAATGGAAAAAACATCACTCCGTCAGACTCATTATACCATTATAAAGCATACTTAACTACTTTACTAAATTATGGTACAGATTCCACTCAAACATATCTGGAAGCATCTGGTTGGGAATTGGATAAACCAAATGTAAATGATTTTAACAATTCTGGTTCTAAATCAAGGCAAAAATTATACAATAATTCTACAATAGTAGAATTAATGGGAAAATTACATGTAGATTTTTTCAACACTTCCAAATTACTTTTAAATAACGTTGACATTCGAATTGCTTTGGCATTAGAAAAACAAGATTTTTTTCTATTTTTCAATGATTCAGACGAAAGCTATTTAAAAATTCTTGAAGCTACATTATACATGAAACATTTAACAATTAATCCAAGCATATTAATAGCACATAATACTGTTTTGGAAAAGGCTAACGCAAAATATTTTTATACGAGAAGTGAAATCAAAACATTCACAATTCCAGCTAACACATCCAACATATCATTGGATAATATATTTATAGGGCAAATACCAAAAGCTCTTTTATTTTGTATGGTTAATAATGAAAATTTTAATGGTAAAAGATCAAAAAATCCATACCATTTCGATCATCAAAATCTCACACAATTTCAATTATATGTGAATGGAGTGCCTACACCAAACTCTGCAATTGAAACCAGTTTTACATCGAATAACAATTGCAATTCTCGTGCATATTTAACATTATTTAGCGGAACAGGTATACATCATTCTGATAAAGGCCATCAAATTTCAAAAGAACTATTTTCAAAAGGTTATACAATACTAGCTTTTGATTTATCACCAGATGGTTCTGGAACTGATACATGTCAAAGTTTATTAAACCAGGGAGTAGTAAAGATTGAAGCAAGACTCAGTTCTCCATTAACTTCAACATTAACATGTATTGTGTTTGCAGAATTCGATGCCAGTATCGAAATTGATAAAAATCGCAACGTCTACGTAAACATATAAAAGGAAGCATAGTGGAGCATCTCTATTCATTTTGAAAATGGCATACGCTGTAGTAGATTTATCATTCTGCACGGATGATAACAATACAATATTTGCTAAAAACCTTGCTGTGGCTGGAATAAAAGAAAAATGTAAAACTATTGTAAAGGAATTAAAGTATAAATTCCCAACCAAAGATTTAAAAAGAACAGACATCAAGAATTACTCTTTTGGACATATGGACAATGAAAAAACAACTAATAATTTAATAAATTTGCTTGAAAAATTCGATATAGTGTTCACAAATGGTAAACTTAAAGTTGAATTTTTAACGGCATACATAAGTGGAAATACTCAGCTAATTGATATTTCCCGTTTACAAAAAAATGAATACACTTCAGATAACGAAAGCGCTGAAATGTAATAGTGTCACAAGTAAATTGTTTAATGGTGTTTTTGCTCTTGATCAAATACCGAAAAATATTTCAAAACCTGGTATTTTAGTAATAAACACCGACACTTCTACCAAAAAAGGAACACATTGGTTAGCAATTTTCGTGCCAGTTCAAGGCTGTGTAGAATATTTTGATTCATTTGGAAATCCACCATTCCACAATGAGATTGTGAAATTTCTACAAAATCAATCAAAATGTTTTATTTTCAACAACAAGCGTTTACAAAGTGACCTTACATCAGTCTGTGGACAATATTGTTGTGTATATTTATGGATGCGATGTAAGCGCAAGAGCATGAAAAATTTTATTAATTTATTCAACACAATGTCATCCCCACCCAAAAACGATAAAAAAATACAAATAATGTTTCGGAAAATTTTCAAAAAATGTTTACGATAAAAACTATAAATACAAAACTTTCGAGTTATAAAACTTTAACAGTTTAAAAAAAAAAAACATGGAGCCAACATCAATTGCTAAAGTATTTATCGAAAAACAAATAAAGAACGCTAACGAGGACGAAGCACAACAAAAAAATCTTTTATTAAGCTATATTTACTATTTGGATAAAAAGCAAACAATAAAAATACAAATTGGATTTAATATTGAAAATTTAGCTGCAACAATAATTTTTCAACGTCATCGTAAAGTCATTAGCGAGATGAATTATTTGCAGTGGCATGCTTTTTATGTAAATTTTACAAACATTCAACCTAAATTAAATTCAAATAAATTTCCACTGAAATTCAATCATACAAAACAAACTAAAAAACTAACATTGGAACTAGATGAGTACACCCGCTTTTGCCTTATGTTGGACTTTATACAAGCAGTGATGTCATATAACAATGGAGCTGAATTAAAAGTGCGGGAATATGTATTCAAGTATTTCGATAGATGTATTGAAAGGAATAAACTGAAATTGGAACAAGAAGATTTTTATATTCCTATGAATTTACATATAGCTCAGTGTAATTATTCTAGACTATTTTATGAAATACCATTGTTTATGTCTGAAAAAATATATTGTGCAACAATAAATAAAACAAATATTTTTTAAAGCCAATTATTATTATTATTATCTTTTATTAAATACATGTACAAGTTTATACAATTTTTTACAGCACATCTTTGCAACAAATTTTCTGTATTATGATGGTGAGGGCAAATGGTAATGTAATTTCTTAGTTTCTGTAGAGATGGAATTTTGTTATCCAAATTGATAACTTTTACTGAATTTGAAATAAAAGTGTCTAAAAATTGCTTTTTTTTAAGACCTTTTACATAAACAACATCAAATATAGTTGTTAAATGTTCCTCAAAGACATTTTTAACTTTTAAATACTCTATAAAGCCATCATTCCAATCCATGTTATTAATGTTCTTTTTGTTGTACTCATTTTGTCGTTTAACATCACTATTTAATTCTTCAAATGAGTACGGTGCTTTAAATATATAAAACTCTGGTATTAGAGAACCATCAGCTATCAAAGAAAATTCTTTCAAAAAATATTGTTTGTTATTTCCAATAACAAATTGTAAATCAACTATAGCTTTTCTGCTACCACCACTGTTGTCGTTGTTATACCCTACACCTATAGAATAGGTAAAGGGGTATATTAACTTTGGTATGGTGTTTGTAACCACCTAAAGGAAGCGAGCTAGATATGGAAAAGTATATATATTTGTGATCAGCGTGACCGCCTTAGTCGATATAGCCATGTCCGTCCGTCCGTCCGTCCGTCCGTCCGTCCGTAGGCACGATAACTCAAAAAATAATGGAGCTATCTTGATGAAATTTTAACTGTAGGTTACTAGGACTGAAAGTACGGCGGGGATTGCATATGGGTGATATCGGCCCATGGGTTCGGATTCTGGACCTTTTAATCGGTTTCAGGGCTAACGAACAAATATAAAAAATCACGATAACTCAACGACTAATGACGCTATCTTCATCAAATTTGTGCTGTAGGTTACTAGTAATGAAACAACTTCGGGAATTGCCTAAGGTCGGGATTGGACCATGGGTTCGGAACCTAGAACTTTTTGATCGAATTTAGGCCAAACGAGCATAATTCCGAAACCAATGAAGATAGAACCTCCAAATTTAGTATCAGGGTGTCCCTTCCTATTTCCTAAGTGTCTTGTGAATTTGGGTCCCATTGGAGTAGTGGGTCGGGGACCAGCCACACATTTCCGAAGACCTTAAAGCATATCTTTAAAATTAATAAAGATAACAACTTGAAAAAATGTAGAAGCTTCCAATTTGCCACAACGGTGTTCTTTACTATCTCTTGCGTGTTCCCCTAATTTGGGATCAATTGGAGTGGTGGTTCTGTACCCCTCTCACACCTCCCAAGTTTTAAAGGCTTATAATCGAAATTACTAAAAATAGTTACTTAAAATTAGGATAGACCGTTCAAATTGTGTACAAGGGTTAACTAGTACTATAAGTACAGCGCGGACTATATAAGGGCGAAATCAGCCCAACGGTTCGGATTCCGGACCTTTTAATCGATGTCAGGGCTAAGGAACATATATAAAAAATCACGATAACTCAACAACTAATGAGGCTATCTTCATGAAATTTGTGCTGTAGGTTATTGGCAGCGAAACTACGGCGGTGATTACGTACGGTGAGGATTGGACAATGGGTTCGGAACTTAGAACTTTTTGATCGAATTTAGGCCAAACGAGCATAATTCCAAAACCAATGAAGATAGAACCTCCAAATTTGGTATCAGGGTGTCCCTTCCTATTTCGTAAGTGTCTTTGAAATTTGGGCCCCATTGGAGTAGTGGGTCGAGGACCAGCCGCTCAGTTCTTAGGCCCTTAAAGCATATTTTCGAAATTAATAAAGATAGTAACTTGAAACAAATGTAGAAGCTTCCAATTTGCCACAAGGGTGTTCTTTACTATTTCTTGCATGCCCCCCTAATTTGGGATCAATTAGAGTGGTGGTTCAGAACCTCTCTTAGACCCCCCAATGTGTAAAAGCTTATCATCGAAATTAATAAAACTAGTAATTTAAAATTAAGATAGAGCGTTCCAATTGTGTACAAGGGTTAACTAGTATTGAAAGTATGACGGTACTGCATATGGGCGAAATCGTACCATAATTTCGGGTCCTGGAACCCTTGAAAAGTTCAAGGACTAACAAACATATATCTTACAAACACCATAACTCAAAAAATAATGCCGGTATTTTGATGAAATTTAACAGTAGGTTACTAGTAATGAAAGTACCATGGGAATTGGTTGTGGTCGAGTTTAATTTCGAAGCCAAAGAATATATTTCCTATGTCCTATGTGTCTCCGAAATCTAGACTTAATTGTAGCTGTTCAGCTATGTTCAAAGGTACTTGCTGCATTTATGTAAAATTTATTTTTATATTTAAATGAATTATATGAAAAGGTGTAAATTTTTAATTGTCTTTTAGAAATACATTTATTGCATATTTTGCGTTTATAAGCTTTTGTATTAGGTATATAAAGTAACCATTTAAAATAATTGCAATTTTTAAAAATTTGGATTATTAAATATATTATGCTTTGATTATCTTTTTATCACAAAATTTAATAATTAGAACTTTTTCATTTTGTAATTGAATTGGAATAAATATATTTTCATTTATTTCAAGTTTGTTTGTTTTTTAATATTTTTAAATAGATAAATTAGTAAGAATTTGTAGTATTTTTTAATAGATAGGGTAATTAGAAAATGTTTTTAGTATTATACAGTTAATTTGGTTAGCTATGTCTTACGATCAAATTAATAACAGCTTCTATGGTGTTAAAATGACTTATGGATATGTCCTTAAATTTGAACCAAATAGGTGTAGGGTATTTCTAAGTCGGTTGCACCGACTGACTGTTTCTTTACTTGTTGCAATTCATTTTGTTCTTTATTATAATAAAAAAAAAACTTAATAACCTAGCCTTTTATTTATAACTCTGATTTCATAAAAGAAAAGTGGGGATACCTAAATATACTATAGAGCAGTAAATTTTTAACACTATTAACGGACCTTCACAGACCTTTTTCGGACCTTCACAGACCGTTTTCGGACCTTCACAGACCGTTTCGGACCTTCACAGACCGAAACTAGTTTTGAATACAGGCCCCTCGCGCCAGGGGCCCCCTTGTTTTGGACTTTCAGAGACCGTTTCGGACCTTCACAGACCGTTTTCGGACCTTCACAGACCGTTTTCGGACCTTCACAGACCGTTTCGGACCTTCACAGACCGTTTCGGACTTTCACAGACCGTTTGCGGACCTTCACAGACCGAAACTAGTTTTGAATACAGGCCCCTCGCGCTAAAGGCCCCCTTAGCACCGTCAAAAGTATCTGAAAAAAAAAAAAAAAAAAAATTTCCTTTCCTTTCAAAATAAATAAAAAAAAAAACAAATTAAATTCTTTAATATTAAACTTTATTTATTTCAAAAATTTTTCCTGCGATTCGATATCAATCGATGGAATTAATTGAAATAACGCCATATTTTTTTTGTCTTTATCCCGTCCCAAAAATTTAAAATAAAACTGCGCTCTATTCAATTCCTCTAATTCCTGTTCGTTTGTAACTTTTTTTGATAATCTGTCCGGCATGAAAAATATGATTTTTTCATTTGTTATCATATCTTCTACCTCACAAAGCACCACCGTTTGGCCTCTTTTCGTCTCTAGAAAGCGCCAGGAAAGCACCTCGTATATTTTATTTTGGTGTAAAATATCAATATTATGATATTTTTCACTCGAACCCATTCCCAATTCCATCAAACTTTTTAAAAAATTAGCCTAATTATTGAAAATAGAAAAATAAAAATATAAAACAAAAAAAAAAAAACAAAAAAAAAAACAAATATCTTACCATATTGTTTGTTTTATTCTGTAATATGTATTATTCTTATGTACTTTTAATAAAGTAAATAATTTTTAATAATAGTAAAGAAAAATTCTTGTTCTTATATATGAAAAACTTTATATATGACTTCCCCACTCATATAAAAAATAAAATAAAAACCACATAACTAACTCATTATGCAATTATGCAATTATTTTTTTTTTTTTTTAAGTTAAAATTCTAATACGATACAACATTGTTGCAGTATTTGTGAAAAATATCATATAAATTAAAAAGTTGTGAAGGCTGCTGCAGCTGCGCGGTGCCAAAAAAAAATATTTTAATAGATTTATTTTTATGATTTTATGATTAGAATAGTAATGGCGCGCCTTTCTAAAAAAGTTAATATGCTAATAAGATGCAACATTGTTGCTGTATTTGAAAAATATAATATAAATTAAAAAGTTGTCCCGGGGGTTAAAAGTTGGATTTATGCAATTTTTTTTTTTCTTTTGTTTTTTAAAGTTAAAATTCTAATACGATACAACATTGTTGCAGTATTTGTGAAAAATATCATATAAATTAAAAAGTTGTGAAGGCTGCTGCAGCTGCGCGGTGCCAAAAAAAAATATTTTAATAGATTTATTTTTATGATTTTATGATTAGAATAGTAATGGCGCGCCTTTCTAAAAAAGTTAATATGCTAATAAGATGCAACATTGTTGCTGTATTTGAAAAATATAATATAAATTAAAAAGTTGTCCCGGGGGTTAAAAGTTGGATTTATGCAATTTTTTTTTTTCTTTTGTTTTTTAAAGTTAAAATTCTAATACGATACAACATTGTTGCAGTATTTTGAAAAATATCATATAAATTAAAATGTTGTGAAGGCTGCTGCAGCTGTGGTTTTTAAAAGTATATATATATGATATTATGTTATAATCCATTTTAGTTACCAAATAATTTTTACTTAAATTAAAACAAAACAAAAAAAAAAAAAAAACAACTAAAAATGAGTTCAGCAAATAAAAAAATCAAATCGGAATGCAATGAGTGCAAAAAAATTTTCACAAGGCCGGACAATCTTAAAAGCCATAAATGTTCAATAAATGTACAATTAAAGCATAAATGTGATTTATGCCAAAAAACATTTGGCAGAAAAAAAAATTTATTGGAACATTTAAAAAACCACAGAGAAGGTTATGAAAATACAAAATTTTGCAAGAAGTGCAAAACAGCCATCACAAATAATTTGTGGAATTACCATGTTCGGACAAATGAACATAAGAAAAATGCAGCAGAAGTCATTAAAACTAATGTTAGGTGTATTAATGAATGTTTTCAAAATAGACTAGAAACATTTATTAGAGATAATGATGATGAAGGCGTATTAAACCCATCAACCTTTTTAGAAAAGGCTCAAACCGATATCATTGAATTGTTGAGACAATCACTAAAAAAGCACAATGTCATTAAGGCGAATCTGGAACTTTTCGGTGAATATATAAAACCAACAGAAGAAGAGTTTGAAAATATATCAATCAAATCTTTTCAAACTCGAATGTTAAGCATAACACAGGCAGACGATCTTAATGAGTTTTTTGAAAATGCTAAAGACGTTATTCAACAACAAGCAGAAGACTTCCAAAAAAAGGATAGTGGCTGGGCGTTAATTAGAATTTTACACGTAGAAATAAATATCAATAAATATGAACCAATCCACGTTTCTAGTTATATTAAGTTACCAAAAAACATAGAAGATAAAAAAGCCTGCATTAATATCCACAATAATGATAACTTCTGTTTTAAGTGGAGTTTAGTATCAGCCTTACAAACTTGCGCTGAAAGTGCAAAACGAACATCTTCATACAAAATTAGTGACATTTCTCAACCCACAGTCAAGCTTGAGTTTGGAGATGTTTTACAACTTAATTTTGGCAATATGCAATTTCCAACTAAATTGTCTGAACTAAATTTATTCGAAGAACTTAATAATGAAATAAGCATAAATTTGTTTGGATTGGAAGTCATTAATAAGAAATATGAGGTTGTAGGGCCATTTTATTTGACAAAATGTGAAAAAAAGTTTCATGTCAATTTATTGCTTTTGGAAAGGGATGAAAAATTTCATTTTGTTTACATAAAACATTTATCAAGATTAATAAGTCGGTCTGTAACAAGGAATACTCATCAAATTCATATTTGTAATATGTGCTTGCAACATTTTCATACATTACAACAACGTGACTTACACAAACGCGAATGCAATAAAGTAGTTACAAAGCTTCCGTCTGTTGAAAAAAATACACTGGAGTTTAAGAATTATCAACAACAATTGAAAACACCTTTTGTTATTTATGCCGATGCTGAGAGTATTTTACAACCTATTGCAACATGCAATGTTGATTCTACGATGTCTTCAACAACAAACATTCATCAACATGTTCCAGTAGTTTTCTCTTACTACATTAGATGTTCTTTTGATGATGGTCTAAGCTGTTTCAAAGAATTTTTTGGAGCTAACTGTGCTAAGGAATTTATCCAATCATTGGCAGAAACATGCAGTGAATTATATTCAACCTTCTTTATGAGTTCAAAACCGATGAATCCGCTAACACTGGATGAGCAGCTACAACAATTGGTTCAAGAAACGTGTCACATATGTGGTAAGCATTTAGATTTTAATAATAGAATTAGAGACCATTGCCACTTTACTGGTAATTATAGAGGTCCTGCTCATTCTTATTGCAACTTATTGTATAGACGATCAAATTTTTTTCCAATATTTTTCCACAATTTTTCCGGCTATGATTGTCATCTTTTATTTAAAGAACTAAACGAAGTGAATGGACATATTGGTGTCATTCCTTTGAATAAAGAACGTTATATTTCATTATCTAAAAAAATTACAATAGATGATAATCATTCATTTTATTTACGTTTTCTCGATAGCTTCAGATTTATGGCTTCTAGCCTTGATTCATTGTGTAAAAATTTAAATGAAAACGATTTGATTCATATAAAAAAAGAATTCAATAATAATGAAAAATTTAAACTTATGACTCGAAAGGGAGTTTTTCCCTATGAGTATTTAAATTCCATTGAACGACTTGACGAAACATGTTTACCGTCACAAGACAATTTTACCAATCAAATGACAAACACACCATGTTCCGATGAAGACTACATTCATGCAGTTAATGTATGGAATACGTTTAAATGTCAAAATTTATGGGACTATCTTAAACTTTACCTTAAAACAGATGTACTTATTTTGACTGATGTTTTTGAAAATTTTCGAAAAATATGCTCTAAAATCTATTCTTTAGATCCTGCAAATTTTTACACTACACCAGGTTTGTCATGGGCGGCTATGTTAAAATACACTGATATAAAATTAGAGTTGTTAACTGATGTTGATATGTATAATTTTTTTAAAAAAGGGATACGAGGTGGAATTAGTCAGTGCTCACTTAGACATTCAGTGGCAAATAATAAATTTATGGGGGAATCTTATAAAAAAAACGAACCTTCCAAATATATAGTATATGAAGATGCCAACAATTTATATGGATTGGCAATGATCCAATATTTACCTCATAAAGATTTTCAGTGGGTTGATACTCCTGAAAATATTGATGTGCTTTCAGTTGCCGATGATTCGCAAACTGGTTACGTTTTAGAAGTGGATTTAGATTACCCTCAACATTTACATGATTTGCACAATGATTTTCCTTTTTGTGCTGAAAACAAAGTTCCACCGAAAGGTAAAATTCCTAAACTGTTAGTGGACTTAACAAACAAACGCAAATATATTATCCATTATCGAAGCTTAAAACAGTGTCTTCGAAACGGCTTGATTCTCAAAAAAATTTATAGAGTACTAAAATTCACACAAAGCAATTGGTTAAAAAAATATATTGATTTAAATAACGCACACAGGTCAATGGCTAAAAATGCTTTTGAAAAAGATTATTTTAAATTAATGAATAATGCTGTTTTTGGTAAAACAATGGAAAATGTAGATAAAAGAAAAAATGTCAAAATAGCTACATCTTGCGAAAGTCAAGGAAGACATTTAGGTGCTCGAGCGTTAATAGCAAAACCAAATTATCATAGTCACTCTAGATTTACTGAAAACTTGATAGCCATTCAGCTTAATCATACAAATATATGTTATGACAAACCTATATATTTGGGATTTACGGTACTCGAACAATCTAAAATTCTTATGTATGATTTTCATTATGATTATATTAAACCTAAATATGGTAGTAAGGTTTTTTTAAATTATACAGACACTGACAGTTTCATTTATACTATACAGACAGATGATTTTTACGCTGACATATTTAATGAAATACCAAAACGTTTTGATACATCAGATTACCCATCTGACAATTTATTTAATTTTCCTCTAATGAATAAAAAAGTTCTAGGTCTTTTTAAAGATGAATTTAATGGAAAAATTGTTTCTGAATTTATTGGATTAAAATCTAAAATGTATTTCCTTCAAACATATGAAAATAAAACTATTAAAAAAGCTAAAGGAATAAAAAAATATGTTGTCAATTCTTTAACATTAGATAATTATAAAAATTGTTTATTAAAAAATGAAACTTGTTTTAAAGAAATGAAAATATTTAGATCATATTTACATACAATTTATACACAAAATTTAAATAAAGTAGCTTTAAGTTCATTAGATAATAAAAGATATGTAACTGAAGATAATATAAAAACATATGCTTGGGGGCATTATGCCATTGAGCAATAGTTGTAAAAAAAAAAAACAAAATAAAAAAAAAATCAAATTTTTGTTAGCTTAATAGAAAATCACATTTTAAAGATGTTTAAATAAAATAAAAAATATTATACACACATACATTAAAAGTGTTTTTCAATTTTAATTTTAACTTTGTATTATTAAACCAAAACTATAAAAACTTTTCATATCTAATCAAGAATATTCAATTCAAAACCAATAAAACTTTTTTCTATTTTCACAGAAATATTAAATCAAGCTTAAAAAAAAAAAAAACTTTAAAATATAATTTCAAACGTTTATTTCTTTCATTTTTTTTTTTCAAAACTTTTGCAGTTAAGTTTTTTCAATCAACCAAAAAATTCCCATCGATTTTTTAAGCTTTTCAACTTTAAAATGGCAGTTGGAAGCTTCAATTTCAAACATAACGGACGAGCTTTATCACCTTTGAATTTTTTAAATTTTTCACGTAAACATTAAATCAAGCTTAAACTTTGATAATATTAAGTATAAATCAAATTTAAAAAACTTTTCATACCTAATTAAAAATTTTCAGCTCAATAGCTTAAGCTTATTTTTTTTTTAATTTATAAAACTTTTCTTTTTAATTTTCGCGGAAATATTAAATCAAGCTTAAACTTTGATAATATTAATTTTGTATTTAAACCAAACTTTAAAAAACTTTTCAGATTTAATTAAGAACAGTAAGCACAATAACTCAAGCTTTTTACTGTTTTAATTTGAAATTTAAACATAACTGATATTTAAAAAACTTTTCATATCTAATTAAAAATATTTAGCTTAAGCTTTTTTTTTTAATATATAAAACTTTTTTTTTTAATTTTCGCGGAAATATTAAATCAAGCTTAACTTTGTACTTAATGCCAAACTTTAAAAACTTTTCATATTTAATTAAGAATAATAAGCACAATATCTTAAGCTTGTTACTGTTTTAATTTGAAATTTAAACATAACTGATATTTAAAAAACTTTTCATATCTAATTAAAAATATTCAGCTCAATAGCTTAAGCTTATTTTTGTTAATTTATAAAACTTTTTTTAATTTTCACAGAAATATTAAATCAAGCTTAAACTTTGATAATATTAGATTTGTATTTAAACCAAGCTTTAAAAACTTTTCATTTTTAACTAAGAACAGTAAGCACAATATCTTAAGTTTACTACTGTTTTAATTTGAAATTTAAACATAACTGATATTTAAAAAATTTTTCATATCTACTTAAGAATATTCAGCTAAATAGCTTAAGCTTATTTTTTTTAATTTATAAAACTTTTTTTTAATTTTCGCGGAAATATTAAATCAAGCTTAAACGTTGATAATATTAACTTTGTATTTAAACCAAGCTTTAAAATTTTTCATATTTAATTAAGAACAATAAGCACAATATCTTAAGCTTATTACTGTTTTAATTTGAAATTTTAAACATAACTGATATCCTAACAACCAAGCTTAATTCAAAATACTCAAAGACTCAAACTAGTTTAAGCTTATTATTGTTTTAATTTGAAATTTAAACATAACTGATATTCTAACCGCTAAGCTTAATTTAAAATACTCAAAAGCAAACTTTTTACTTATCATAATTTTATTGCATAACTTTAGGAGAACTACCGAAAAAAGCTCCTGCTGCCGCTGAAACGGCATTAAAAAAGCTTTAAAAAAGCTCCCCCGCCGCTGAACCGGCATATACATACTACTGAGGAGGTTCAATAACTGTAGTAGAATTAGCATTGACAATTTCAGGCTCTAGTTAATGATGAAGTATTTAAAGTGTTTGTATTGTTATTATTGTTCTGAATAGTATTGTGGTTATGACAAATGTTGTTCTGATTTATGTTTGAAGTACTGTTATTAGTATTTAATTTAGTGTTTATGGAATTATTTGAATCTGTTGAGTTAGAATTAGTTGAATTGTTAGCAGTTGCGCTATTATTAGGATGTACAGTTATATTATTAACGTTAATGCTAGTATTAGTATTTCTATTGTCAGAGTTAATATTACTATGTCCAGAACTATTATTATTATTATTATTATTATTATTATTATTATTATTATTGTTATTATTACTATTATTATTATTATTATTATTATTATTATTATTATTATTATTGTTATTATTATTATTTTTATTATTATTATTATTATTATTATTGTTATTATTATATTTATTTTTATTAGTCTTATTACTTTTATTACAAGATATATTTTTATTTTTACGATTATTATCATTATTTTTATTTTTATTAATTTTATTTTTATTACCTCTAACATCCCAAAATTTTGTAATTTTCGTTCCCTTCTTCCAAAATTTAAGATTTCTCACCTTCTCAACCATCATATCAGGAACGGACACTTTAAATGACAGGTATTTTGGATTCCGGATCCTTTTGGGAGTAAATTTTTTACAAATTGCAATATCACACTTAAATTTTTGTTTAATAAAGCTCTCAAGGCTTTTTTCAGTCATTTTACAATTTAGCCTTGAAATGCAAAGAGTAAACGAAGGCTTTGTTGTAACAATTGGGGTTAGTAAAGCCTTAACTCCGGGTTTTGTCTTATTTATTTTACTCTTTGCCGTTGTGCTAGGTGTGATATTGTCAGTTTGGATAAATACATCTTTATAAACTATTGGTGGTTTATTTAATTTATCCAACTGTTGTTTGATTAACTCCACATCGCACTGAATTTCCTTCTGTCTATGATTGGGTGTTTGTTGATCAGAACCCAAAGCATGAAGGGATACGTTCATGCGATTTAAGTCGTCCTTCATTAGATCCACCACTTCACGAATGCCAACCAACTCCTTTGATGTTGCCGATATAAGTTCACCTTTGAGATCATTTAATAGATCTGTCATAGTGTTTTTCAAATATTTTTTCCGGTCAGAAAGAAAACTGCATAAAGCTTGATTGAAGTTATCATAGCTTTTGGCCATATCGTTAAAGCATACCGAATTGTTTTTCAAAGTATCTACTGCTTGAGTCGTGCAACCTTGGCAGTCACTTTTAATATCATTTAATGTAACCATCAACTCGTCTTTTAGTATTTGTATAGGCTGGTTCAAATCCAAGCAACTATCGCAAACAAAATGATGCGAAATGAACGAGTTGCATGTTTGCCAACCCCTAGGTGCATTAATGCAAACGCCATGAAATTTTCTTTTACAGATACCATTACATGTAATAATTTCGGTTCTGAAATATGTAATTGTATAGAGTACGGCACTGCATTTATTTTGATTCATTTTTATTTAATATTGTTTTTTTTTTATTTTATAACGGCAAAAAAAATGTATTTAAAATATAAAATATAATAGATCAGTTTTTAATGTTCTTAAAAAAATTACACTTGCAAAATGTTTTATTAAAAGTGAATAAACTTAAATGACCTAAATTGAAATTTGATCGTCAACAATTAAAATTTAAAATTATTATAAAAAAAAGTCTTACTAATTTTAAAGTTATAATATAAATTTTTTCTTATTTAAATTAAGTGTCAGCACTTTTTTGAAAAATGTTTAAAATTATTAAAAGTTTTTGTTTATTAAAAAAGTTATATATTAAAAACGAATTAAAAATAAAAAAAAAAGCGGGTTTAATAAAAATACCGTTAACTTGTTAATTGTTTGATGGTTTGAAAAGAACTGAAATGGTGTTAAAATGACTTATGGATATGTCCTTAAATTTTAACCAAATAGGTGTAGGGTATTTCTAAGTCGGTTGCACCGACTGACTGTTTCTTTACTTGTTATTTTGTAATTTTTCTACATTTTGTGCTATTTTATTTATAGTCTCTTCATACAACTTCAAGTTAATGATATGCATTATTTTTGTATAGTTATAGATGATATTTATGTTAGAATCCTGTACGAGAATATACCCATTCCCATTTTGTATATCATGAATGTCAATATGAGAGCATGCAATTATGTTGATAATACAGAGTAAAAACATGCTGACACAATTGATTCCTAAAGTAATAATAAGGTTAATTATTTCAATTTTGCTATTCGTAATTTGCAATTGTTAGTATTATTATTTGTTAGTAAAAAAAATTAAAATGTATGTGTCAAAATGTAATTCTGATTATTTACTTATTATGAATAAAGTAATCAAAAGTCTTATCTTAACATAGATGAGGTGTCATATTGACTTAGTTAATTTTTATTTTGACTTTAGTTTTCATATTTGAATTTTTCCTTAAATTGGCTAATGCATCTAGGTAATTTTTCATTATTAATTTGAAAGTGATTCTCAGTTTGATTTTTAATTTCAGTTTTTGTGTAATATGGTTGAAGTGACACGGTTAAGTTTTAAATATTTCGAAGCATTTTTTTTTTCTGTTTTCCTTAAGTTTTTTTATGTTTTTAGTTTTAGATTTTATTAATGTTTCTTGGATAAAAGGATATTGTGCGGATGAAATGGTGCCGTTTACAAAATAAATTGGTCTTCTGTTAGTTGCAGAGTGGATCGTTTCTTTATAGATTTTAACAGCTTTAACAAAAGGATCTTCGTCAGATGGTAAGCCTTCTTCTTTTTCAACTACTCGTAAGATTCTAAGATGTTCATTTAGTGTATTGTAATCTTTCTATATCCGCATTACTATTGTGATTGTTTGGAGTACTAAAGTGGATTTCAATTCCTTCACTGCTCAAGTAATTTTTAAAATTTAGACTATTAAAACCTTTTTCTCTATCTGTAACTATTCTTTTGGGTTTACCAAGAGAAGCAAGATATTTCATAAGTTCATTTTTTAGGTCAGACCAGTTCCTTGACTTAATAGGATAAACTTGCGCATGTTTTGAAAATTTATCTATAAAAGTAAGGTATGGATTGCCTTTGTTTTTGAATTAAATGTCCATGTGAACTATTTCTAAAGGTTTACTGGCAGTTTCTGAAATTTTAAGTGTAGTTTTAGAGGATTACGTTCGTATTTGGCAGAATTGCAAATGTGACAATTGTTTATGACTCTTTGAATTTCTTCTTTAAATTTAGGAAAATAATATTTGTTTTTTAAATTTAGATAAACGACATTGATACCTCTGTGGTTTGTTTTCACATGTTGGTCGAGGATGAGTTCTTGTAATTCTAGACGATATAAAATATCATCAAGTAAGAACATTTGAACATTTATTTAATTTTAATAACTTATTTTTCGAGAAATATTTCAAATATGTATTTTGGAAATCACTATAAATTTTGATGTCTTCAATCATTACTCCTACTATACCTTTATTAGGAATATGATTTTTAAAAATCTCTAAGAAGAATTCTTCATTTGGATCAGGATGTGTAAAAATTTTCCGTTTTCTCTTATGGATATTTATTAATTTGAAGTTTTGTGGAGAACCTTTTTATACCCTACACCTATAGAATAGGTAAAAGGGTATATTAACTTTGGTATGGTGTTTGTAACCACCTAAAGGAAGCGAGCTAGATATGGAAAAGTATATATATTTGTGATCAGCGTGACCGCCTTAGTCGATATAGCCATGTCCGTCCGTCCGTCCGTCCGTCCGTAGGCACGATAACTCAAAAAATAATGGAGCTATCTTGATGAAATTTTAACTGTAGGTTACTAGGACTGAAAGTACGGCGGGGATTGCATATGGGCGAAATCGGCCCATGGGTTCGGATTCTGGACCTTTTAATCGATCGAAGGGCTAACGAACATATATCAAAAATCACGATAACTCAACAACTAAGGACGCTATCTTCATAAAATTTGTGCTGTAGGTTACTAGTAATGAAACTACTTCGAGGACTGCGTAAGTTCGGGATTAGACCATGCGTTCGGAACCTAGAACTTTTTGATCGAATTTAGGCCAAACAAGCATAATTCCGAAACTAATAAAGATAGAACCTCCAAATTTGGTATCAGGGTGTCCCTTCCTATTTCCTAAGTGTCTTTGAAATTTGGGCCCCATTGGAGTTGGGAGTCGGGGACCAGCCACACATTTCCGAAAACCTTAAAGCATATCTTTAAAATTAATAAAGATACCAACTGAAAAAATGTAGAAGCTTCAAATTTTGTGTTCTTTACTATCTCTTGCATGCCCCCCTAATTTGGGATCAATTGGAGTGGTGGTTCAGTACCCCTCTTAGACCTCCCAAGTTTTAAAAGCTTATACTCGAAATTACTAAAAATAGTAACTTAAAATTAAGATAGAACGTTCAAATTTTGTACAAGGGTTAACTAGTACTTAAAGTACAGCGCGGACTGTATAAAACCGAAATCAGCCCAAAGGTTCGGATTCTGGACCTTTTAATCGGTTTTAGGGCTAACGAACATATGTAGAAAATCACGATAACTCAACAACTAATGACGCTATCTTCATGAAATTTGTGCTGTAGGTTATTGGTAATGAAACTACGGCGGCAATTGCGCACGGTGTGGTTTGGACAATGGGTTCGGAACTTAGAACTGTTTGATCGAATTTAGGCCAAACTAGCATAATTCCGAAACCAATGAAGATAGAACCTCCAAATTTGGTATCAGAGTGTCGATTTCGATTTACTTAGTCTCCTTGAAATTTGAGCCCAATTGGAGTAGTGGGTGGGGACCAGCCACTCAGTTCCGAGGACTTTAAAACATATTTTCGCAATTAATAAAGATAATAACTTGAAACAAAAGTAGAAGCTTCAAATTTAACACATGGATGTTCTTTACTATTTCCTGCTTGTCCCTTTAATTTTGGATCAATTGGAGTGGTGGTTCAGAACTTCTCTTAGACCCACCAATATGTAAAAGCTTATCATCGAAATTAATAAAACTTGTAACTTAAAATTAAGATAACACGTTCCAATTGTGTACAAGAGTTAACTAGTATTGTAAGTATGACGGGGACTGCATATGGGCGACTTCGTACCATGGTTCCGGGTTCTGAAACCCTTGCAAAGTTCAAGGGTTAACAAATATATATCTTAAAACACCATAACTCAAAAAATAATGCCGCTATTTTGATGAAATTTAAACTCTAGGTTACTAGTAATGAAAGTACCATGGGAATTGGTCCTGGTCGAGCTTAATTTCGAAGCCAAAGAATATATTTCCTATTTCCTATGTGTCCCCGAAACTTAATTGTAGTAGTTCAGCTATGTTCTAAGGTACTTGCTGCATTTATGTAAAATTTATTTTTATATTTAAATGAATTATATCAAAAGGTCTAAATTTGTATATGTATTTTAGAAATACATTTATTGCATATTTTGCGTTTATAAGCTTTTCTATTAGGTATATAAACAAGCCATTAAAAATAATTGCAATTTTGAAAAATTTTAATTATTAAATATATTAGCTTTTTATCACAAAATGTAATAATTTAAATTTTTTCATTTAGTAATTGAATTGGAATAAATATATTTTCATTTGTTTCAAGTTTTTTTGTTTTAATATTTTTAAATAGATAAATTAGTAAGAATTTCTAATATTTTTTTATAGATAGTATAATTAGAAATTGTTTTTAGTATTGTAAAGTTAAGTTGGTTAGCTATGTCTTACGATCAAATTAATAACAGCTCTTATGGTGTTAAAACGACTTATGGATATGTCCTTAAATTTGAACCAAATAGGTGTAGGGTATTTCTAAGTCGGTTGCACCGACTGACTGTTTCTTTACTTGTTTTATAATAATTTGGATTTTATAGAAATTTATTGGTGATTCAGAAATTGGAATATATTCAGAGTTATCTTCATTTGCTGAGTGAATAGTAGCATCGGTTGAACGAATTTCATCAATATCTATTTCTTTGTCAACACTATTTTCAACAGAATTTGCAACAGCATTTGTAGAGTGTATTTCATCAATATCCATTTCATTAACATTGATTTGTACTCTAGATAATGCGTCAGCAATTTTGTTTTCCTTTCCCGCAAGGTATTCGATATCAAAATTAAATTCTTCTAGTTTGATTTTCCATCTTTGCAATTTTGAATTAGGTTCCTTCAAATTGTGCAACCATTGCAAAGGTCTATAGTCTGTTCTGATAGTGAATTTGCGACCAAAGATATATGGGCGAAAATATTTAATTGCCCAGACAATCGCAAGTAATTCCATTTCGATTGTGGAATACTTACACTCATGTTCGTTGAGTGTACGTGAGGCGTAGCAACCTGGGTGGTTATTCTGCGATAGAACAGCACCGATCGCGAAATTACTTGCATCTGTAGTAACTACAAATTTTTTTGAAAAATCAGGATAGACCAATATTGGATCAGTAATGATCAAAAGTTTCAATTTTTCAAATGCTTCTTTATATTCAGGATTTGTGATATTAATATGTTTTCCTTTTTTTAAGCAATTTGTTAAAGGCTTTGAAATTTTTGCGAAATCTTTAATAAATTTTCTGTAATACCCAACTAACCCTAAAAACTTTTAATTTGTTTCTGTGTTTTAGGTATTGGAAATTTCGTTATGGCCTCTATTTTATTTGGATTAGGTTTAATACCTTTAGTCGTGATGATATGACCAAGAAATTTAGTTTCTTGCTTCATAAATTCACTTTTATCCAATTGTATTTTCGGGTTAGCGTTATTCAATTTATTTAAAATTTTTTTCAAGTTGTCAAAATGCTCCTCTTTACATGTACTAAAGATAATAATATCATCTAGATATACATAGCAACATTTACCTATGTATTCTTTAAGTACCGAATTTATTAAACGTTGGAATGTTGCAGGAGCATTTTTAAG
Source organism: Dolichopus griseipennis (assembly GCA_963082915.1). Taxonomy (NCBI): domain Eukaryota; kingdom Metazoa; phylum Arthropoda; class Insecta; order Diptera; family Dolichopodidae; genus Dolichopus; species Dolichopus griseipennis. The sequence continues at coordinate 99,466,743 of OY720441.1, read as the reverse complement.
ACCAAATGGAATCCTGACAAATTCATAGTGTCCATTATAGGTACTGAATGCGGTTTTCCTTATGTCTTCTGGTACGACTTCGATTTGATGAAAACCTTTGGCAAGATCGAGCGTAGTGAAGTACATAGCCCGACCTAATTTATCTAGAATATCTTCCATATTAGGTATGGGATATTTGTCGTCAACAGTAATATTATTTAATTTCCGATAATCGATTACGATGCGCCACTTTTGTTTTTGTGATGCATCCAATTTTTTCGGGACAACCCATATAGGTGCGGAATAAGGGGAATCACTATTTCTAATGATACCTTGTTGAACCATTTCTTCAATTTGATTATTTACTTCTTGGCGGTGGATTTCAGGATAGCGATATAATTTTGTGTAAATTGGAATTTCGTTAGTAGTTGTAATATTATGTTTAATAGCGTGAGTGAACGATAAATCATCACCTTCGTGATAGAAAGCTTTATCGAACCTCTTTATTATACTCAGAAGTTCTTGTTTTGTCACGTCATCTAGATGGTTTATTCTAAATTCATTTTGGTCAAGAAAAATTTAATTTTGAAATATCTCAAGTTCTTTGAGAGGAAAAGGAATAAAATATTGTTTTTCTTCATTTTCATTGAAAAAAAAGGAATTTCGTTACCTGATTTGAATTTGATTATTTGATTTTCATAATTAATTTCAGTTATGAAGGGGATTAAAATATTATTACCTAATAGACCGTCAAATTTGTCATGAAATTGTAATTCCAGGAATTCTAATTTAGTGTCAAAACCAAATTCAAGAAAACAATCAATTCTTACTTTAGTATTTACTAATATAGTAGTATTAGTAAGTGTTTTTACGCTAATTGGATTAATTTTTATACTATAAATAGGATTACAATTTTTGTATTGATAAGACTCATTGTCACTGCATTGTCTATAATAAACTTAAGTGGTCTTCCTTTGGATTGGATCTTTATATAAGGAAGTCGTTGTTCTGTGGTTCCGAGGCAATCAATTGAAAATTTTGTACTTCGTTTGCAGTTACGTTATTCATGTGGGCTTGTATTGTGTGTAACTCATAACTCATTGTAACTCATTGCAATTACTGTGTTTTAATTTGGGATTTGTTTGTTACTGTGTTTTGAACTAGGAATCGTGATGTAAACAATGCACTTACTGTGTTTTTGAAGCATCATTTTTACTCACTAAGGGTTCAGATCGTAAAAGTGACAATGTACAATGTTAGGAAACAACATAGTAAGTCCATTTTTGCTCTTAACTCGAATTTGATCATATTTTTAGTTACTGTGTTTTTGCTTGGTACAGCCGAACGTTTTTCGATAATTTCTCAATAAATTTAAATTAATTTAATTTTAAAAGTTTTAACAAAAAAAAATGTTTGATCAGCTAATTAGTTATTTAAAAAAATATTTATTTGTTTAATGTAAAAAACGGTCGATTATGAAATAAAGCACTTGGGTTCAAGTGAGTTTAAAATAAAGAAAACGTAAAATGTAAAATTAAAAGAAAAATTGAAATTCGATTTAATTTAGAGAATATGGCATTTTCCGTTCTTGTAGGATAATTCCATTTTCTTGTACAATATTGTTTGGTACAGTAGGTATAAAATTATCAGCAGAGGGTGGTGTGGATGTATATGTAAACTATATAGATTCTAGAATTTTTTTATTATAATATAGAGAAGATCTCATATTACATTAAGTATTATTTTTGTTTGGTTTTTATTTCAATGCAAATAGTATTTTATATTTTTGTGTGTAAAATGTCGTGTAAAATAAAGTGGAACAAAGTTTTATTTTATGAAATTTTAAGAAATGCATGTATTTCACTTGGCTTTTTTCCTTTTTATTTTATTAACAATAAATAAAACGAGAAAAAGTGCAGTAAAGTATATTGTGTCATCTCTGGGATACTCGTATGACCGTAATATAGACATTATATCACCCAGTTAATTAGTTTTGGCAAAGTTTAACTTATTAAGTTGAAAAGCTCTTCCACTGCACCGACTTTTTTATTCAGACGTTGGCCATTAAAGTTAACTATTATTGGCAAAATTTCAGACATCCAGGTTTATTAGTAGTTAGGAGTATTATATATAACTATAGAATAACTTTTATACAAAAAGAAGAATTTGTTTGAAAGTTGCTGAAACCTACTGCAGTAGACCAACAAAATTTTGCACAAATTTTGACTATGAACCTTAACTATTTTGGGCAAAATTTTAGATACCCAGTTTCATTAGGTGTAGAATAATGCTCATATAAAAGAAGAAATAGAATGGAAACTACTTGTATCCAATGCACTACTCAAACTAAATTTTGCGCAAACTTTGGACATAAAACTAAACTACTTTTAGCAAAATTCCAAATAACCAGCTTTACCATTTTTAGATTTATTTTCATATAAAAAAAAGAATTTGTATGGCAGTTACTCGAACACGTGGAAAATTTCAAAATTCTAGCTCCTTTATTTTTTGAGTTATCGTGCGGACGGACATACATAACTAGAGCGATTTACTTTTCGAATCTGATCCGACCCATACCTGTGAGTCTATTCAAGCCCCGCTTCTTCTCTGAGCCACAAACGCTATGGCAAATTTAGTATACCCTTTTAACATATAATCGTACGGGTACAAAGATATTGAAAATATAATTAAATATTACGTTGTATTGTTTTTTTTTTTTACGTTTCAAGTTAATTCAAATAAAAAATTTGAATCAAGCAAAATAACGAACTTAATTCTATCAAAAATTTACAAAATTTGAAAACAACAACACAGAAGACCTATTATATTTGATCGTTAAAAATTAGAAAAAAGTACATACGTATTGGGATAAATAATATTGCTTTTTAAAAATATATCCAAAAATTATATAAAACGAGGAAGAGTGTGGTAGAGTAGACTGTGTCAACTCTGGGATATCCGCATGACCGTTATATAAACATTATATCATTATTATTATAAACATTATTTAGTTTTGGCAAAATTTCAAACATACCAGCTTTATTAGGTGTAGTGTAATGCTCATATAAAAGAAGGAGTTTTATGGCAGCTACTCGAACCCTCTGCAGTAAACCAACCAAATTTTGCTGTAACTTTGGCCATTACACTAAGCTATTTTTGACAAAATTTACAACTTCAATAGGTATAGAGCAATGCTCATATAAACTAAGAAGTTGTATGGCAGCAACTCGAACCCTCAGCAGCAGACCAACCAAATTTTGCAGTAACTTTAGCCATTTCACTAAACTATTTTTCGCAAAATTTCAGACAGCCAGCTTCATTAGGTGTAGAGTAATGCTCATATAAAATAAGAAAATGTATGGCAGCTACTCGAACCCACTGCAGTAGACCAACCAAATTTTGCAGAAACTTTGGCCATAAAACTAAACTACTTTTGGCAACATTTCAGACACGCAACTGTAATAAGTACAGAGTAATACTTATATAAAAAAAGAAGTTGTATGGCAGCTATCCGAACCCATGGACCAAAATGGCTGGATGACGGCTATTGCAAAAAAAAACGAGTTTGCCAAAATTTCAAGATCCTAGCTCCTTTAGTTTTTGAGTTATCGTGGTGACGGACGGACGGACGGACATACATAGCTAAATCGATTTATTTTTCGATTCTGATCCAATCCATACACTTGAGTGTATATCAACCCTCCCCCCTCTTTCTCTGCGTCGCAAACGTAATGGCAAATTTATTATACCCTTTGACTATAAAGTCATACGGGTATAAAAACTTTTAATATTTGTGCATGGCGTTGTAAATAATTTCATGGAAAAATTTTTTAACCCCACCCGTTACGGAGCTACAGCCTTCCAAAGTCGAAAACTAGACCTTTTCCAAGAACCTGAAAATTTTGGGCTGGTGGAGCTGGGGTTAGGTCTTCGAGGATCGTCATAACTTTACTTAGTAAAAATTTCATTGATGAAATTTTATAAATCAGTAAATCAGTAACTTAGTCACTAGTGTACAAGTATATATTTCCAAAATTAAACGTTAACATTGAAGATTCAACATTATATTTAACTAGTTAACAGATTTTCTTGAGAACATTAAGATTATATTTCAAGTATTACTAATTCTTAATTTATAGTGAATTGATGTATATATGAATTATAAATTATCATTTATATTTATATGTATTTTTTACCCTTAGCTCAATAAATAATTTTGAAAATATGATTTTTTAAAAACCCTCGGTTTTTTTCATCACTTGTTTTAACTGCAATTAAAACTACATCTAGTTTGCTTTTAAATGTCTTAAACCATGGTTTTAATTTTATAAGCAAAAACTTAACAGTATGCATTTTGATATTCAAAATACATACTAATCGAATTGCATTCCCCATTATCTGAATTTATAGAAAAAATTACTTTTCAGAAAACTTTAATTCAATTAAATAATAGGAACCGGGAATGGAAGAGAGAGTTATCAAGGTAAATAATATTAGGAATACTAATTTATATCTTGCGTCATATTATCGAATTTTTATAAGTGGTTTTTAACAAATATTTATAGACCGAAAAAGCAAAAAATAATTATATAAACATTTTTTTTTCTCAAATATTCCACGTTTTTAAAATTTCCCCTAGCTCAATACTGATTTATAATCTCAAACGAATTCCAGACTAAATAATTGTTTTGGATTGACAGGAATAGGAGTTTCATTCATACTCAAGTGAATCAGGATTTAATATTATAAATGCAGTAATTTGTGATGTAACTTCCAACAGTACTGAAACTTCTGGATCCTAGGACACTTATTTTGACACTTGTTTCCTAAAGATAAACACAATTGTAACTCTTGACGCTTGAATTTAAGAACCTTAAATTAAAGTTTTATTTATCTTTACTCATATCCCGTTCCCATTACTATTGAGTGTGAAACCGTAATATTTGTGCCTTAAAAAGAATTATGAAACATTCATTTGTTGTGTCAACTATATTTCGTATTTATAAATCTAATTTATGCAAATTAACGTCGATTTTGCAAACATAAGAGGGCTAGAGTCCAATCACTTCAAAGCCTATGTTCACCTCACTATGAAAAATCCAGCCGTGTTAGCGTTGAGCGAAACTCAAGTTTTCTCAAACATTTGTTTTGTTTTAAACTTTAACTGGTTTTATTTTTTTACCAATAAAAATATTGACTTAGCTGCTAATGCTTTAACAAATACTGTACTCTTGGGCATGAACCTTTTCATACCAAGTAAGTTAAAAGTAATAAGTCATCCAACTATAACTGGCTGAACAAAAAATTGCAGGCAAGCTATTAAGAAACAAGTAAAGAAACAGTCAGTTGCTCAGTCAGTCGGACTTAGAAATACCCTACACCTATTTGGTTCAAATTTAATGGAAAGCTTGTATTAGTTTGATCGTAAGACACGGCTAACCAAATTTACTTTATAATACTAAAAACATTTTCTAGTTATTTTATTAATTCAAATTTATTAGCAATTCTTATTAATTTATCTATTTAAAAATATTAAACAACAAATAAAGTTGAGATAAATGGATTCGTAAAATGCAATTACAAAATTACATATTTAAAACTTTTATCTAATTCAATAAAATTTTATACACATGTAGCAATTACTCCTTTTCAGGATTTTCAGCTGTAGTGCTTTTACTGTTGAATGATTTAGTACCCTTGGTTAATTATTTCGATTTTCAATATATTTTAAATTTATTCTCTTAATTTACTTATTTATTAATGTTCTATATAATTAAACTCAAAGTTATTCGAAAGAAATATTAATTTGTAATAATATATATTATAATGTAGTAATAAATATATATATATATAATGTTAGTTAAAACCATTAATTCTTTAATTAGCTTTTTATCACACAATTTATTAATCAAAATATACAATAAATGTATTTCTAAAATACAATGATAAATTTAGAATTATTCATATAATTAATTTTAATAAAAAGATATTCTACAACTTAAGTATCGTACACAATTTTTTAATTATATATTACCTACGGTAATAATTCAATAAAATATTGATATGATATAATACCAATTAAAAACATAAAAAAAAAGTAGTTTATTAAAAAAATATTTAGTTTTCAATTTATAAAATACTAGCTGATTTACCTGGCGTTGCCCGGGAGCGTGCAAATTGCAAAAAAGCAAGTTTCGGCTATTTTTTTGAAGTACTGCTTTGGTTAAAAACAAAGCCTCAAAAAAATATTTGTGGAGTTCAGTTAACCCGTTGCGGCCCAACGGCTTTTTATAGGTTTTTTCGTTACCATAAATTAAAAATGGTTTAACCGATTGACTTCAAATTTTGTATATGTGCTCCTCTTGAAAATGGAGTTCACTTAATTAGCCCTTGCCGCCCGACAATTTTTCCAAAAAAAACCTGGGAAGGATATTACGTCCAATTTTGCGAAATATTTCTTGGTCAAAGTTTCAAAAACAGGTTTGTTGAGTTCCGTTAACCCATTGTGGCACAGCAGCTTTTTACAGATTTTTTTCATTACTTTACTCTTAAGCAGACACGGTTTGACCACTTGAATGTAAAGTTTGTATGCGTACATTTATATATATATCGTTCCTACGATTATTCAAAAAAAAAATTGTTTGTAAGTAAATTACGTCCAATTTTTGAAAGTAGGTAAAACATTTTTGAATTAGGGGAATATTTAAAAAAATGTTTTGTCGAGTTCTTTTAACCGATTGCGAAACAAAAACTTTAAAAAACAGTTTGAACGCTTATCTCTAATTTTTCTATACCTTTTCCTTCTACTTCTTGACAATTTGGTGATCCTTGAATTTCTATTGCTATTATTTATTAATTATGAAAAGTTTCAAGTGAAATTTGATAAATTTTTTGAAAAATTGCTAGAATAATCCCTAAAAAACTCGTTTTAAAAAAATTGCTTTATTACATTATAAAATTAACATGTACACCGTTCTTGTGTCAACTTTTTTCAATAACATCAACTTAAATTAAAACTCCATTGAGAGGTCAAAAGGGTATATTAAATTTGCCATTATGTCATTATACCAAGTAAATAGCAGTTTACTTGAATTGCCGGCGTTTGAATAAAATATAGTCGATTTAGGAAAGGTTTAAAAATCTGCTTTTCAACTTATATTTTGTTTTGTAGTTCCCTGAAAGTTCTACTACGCTCTTTCTCGTTTGTTTATGCTTTTATGAGAGAAATGTAGGCTTCTTTCTTGGAAAAGCTGTTTTAAAATACCATGTATTTGAGCATAATATATACGAAATTGAATTTTTTTTTATTTTAGATTTTATTTGAAGAAAACTGCAATTTTACACCGAAACCTTTTTTAAAAAAAAACAACTGCAAAGTAGATAAAAAACAAAGACTTACGAAAAACTGTAGAGAAGGAAAATGTTACTCAATACTATTATTATTCGGATTCTTTATTAACTTAATTTTTATTATTATTAAAATTATCTCACTTAGCTTTTGCACTATTTTAGACTATTTGAGAGCAAAAAAATTTGTATTATTAATTAAGTGAGCTTTTGGAATACAGTTTAACTTGCGTTAATAGCAAAAACCAGAAAATTTTATTGAATCATTGTACAAAACGCGTAAACAGGTCAAAACCAAATTAACCCTGTGGGTTTTTATAATTAAAATGCTGATACAAAATTTTCAATAAAATCCTTTTAATTGTTCAAGCAAATAAAATTTACAGAAAAATTCATGGCGTTATCGTGGAAAACGGGTTAATCGAACTTAATCCTAAAAATTTTTGCAGCCTCTCGTTTAGACTGCAAAATCAACCTGTAAAATTGGACACAAATCGGAAACACAATTTTTATTGGAAGCCCGCCAGGACGAAATTGGTTAATTCATTCCAACCAAATTTATATAACAAATTCCGGTTACTAAGAGGAACAAAATTTTCAAGAGGAACAAAAAAAATTTCAAATCAATCGGTCAAACCGTTTTGATTCGACATCAAAAATATTGAAAAAGCGTCATTCCGCCCTCGTGCTCAAACGGGTTAACCGAACTCAACAAAAATTTGTGCCAGCCTCTCTTTTCGACTGCGAAACCACCCTGTAAAATTGGACACAAATCGCAAACGCAAATTTTTTTGGAAGCCCGCCAGGTCGAAATGGTTTAATTTATTCCAACCAAATTTATACAACTAATTCCAGTTGCTAAGAGGAACCGAAATTTTATTTTTTTGTGCAAAATTTCAAGTCAATAGGTCAAACCGTTTTGCCTCGACATCCAAAAAACGAAAAAGCTTAAAAAGGCTCTGGGACCGCATCCTGTTGACTTATAAAAATGTGACATAGCCTATGTCACCTCCGGGCTCTCAGAATTATTCCTTTAAAATTTTGTGACAATCGGACTAGTGGTTTTCATGTGAATCCTGGACAAACAAACAAACAAACAAACAAATTTTCCCCTTTATATATTAGATAATACATAATATGTTTAATAGTAAAACTCTTAGCCTTTTAAAAATATAAAAGTGTTAAATAAGAACGGAAATGGGAACTTCGAATATATTATGCTTTAAGGTCTTGGGAGTAGTGGGTGTACAAATAAGAAAAAAAACACATGTGCCCCAAATATAATGTTCTATCTTCTTTGGTTTTGAAATTATACTAGTTTGACCTCAATTCGACCAATTCCGTGGAACTTTCATGGAACTTTAATTACTTTAATTACCTAGAATACAAATTTCATCAAAATAGCGTAATTAGTTTCTGAGTTTTGGTATTTTTATGATATACGTTTGTTAGCTTTTGAACTTCTCAAAGGTTCTAGAACCAGAGACCATGGTACGATTTCGCCTATATGCAGTCCAGTCATACTTTTAATACTAGTTAACCATTGTACACAAGTGGAACATTCTATATTAATTTTAAATGACTATTTTTATTAATTTCGATGATAAGCCTTTCTACCTTTAGAGGTGTAAGAGGTGTAAGTTACCTGAATTGATCACATTAAGGGAACACGTAGGAAATAATAAAGATTAGCCTTGTGCAAAATTTGAAGCTTCTACATTTTTTTGGAGTTTCTATCTCTATTATTTTGGAAAATATGCTTTAAGGTCTTCAAAACTATGTAAATGGTCCCCGACTCACTATTTCAATTGGTTCCAATTTTCGTGGACACTAAGAGAATAGAAAGGGACACCCTGATACCAAATTTGGAGGTTCTAACTTCTTTGAATTCGGAATCATGCTTGTTTGTCCTAAATTTGATTAAAAGTTCTAGGATCCGAACCCATGGTCGGATTTCGCTAATATTCAGTCCGCGCCGTTCTCTCAGTACTAGTGAACCCTTGTACACAATTGGAACGTTCAATCTTTATTTTAAGCTATTTTTTTTAATAATTCAATGATATGCTTTAAGGTCTTCAGAACTTTGTGGATGGTCCCCGACCCACTACTCCAATTGGTTCTAAATTTCCAGGACTCTAAGGACATAAGAAGAGGGATACTGATACCAAATTTTAAGGTTTTATCTTCATTAGTTTCGGAATTATGCTTGTTTGGCCTAAATTGAATCAAAAACTTCAAAGTTCGAACCCATGATCTGAACTCGATCGTACGTAGTCCCCGCCATAGTCTCATTACTAGTAACCTGCACCACAATGATTGTAGTTCCATTAGTTGATGAGTTATTCTTATTTTTTTTATATGTACCTTGGCCCTTAGAACAATTAAAAGGTCTAGAATGCGAACCCATGGGCCGATTTCTCCTATATGCAATCCCCGCCGTACTTTAAGGCCTAGTAATCTACAGTTAAAATTTCGTCAAGATAGCTCCATTAGTTTTTGAGTTTTCTTGCCTACGGACGGACGGACGTGGCTATATCGACTCAGGAAGTCACGCTGATCACAAATATATATACTTTTCCATATCTAGCTCGCTTCTTTTAGGTGGTTACAAACACCATACCAAAGTTAATAGACCCTTTTCTAATTTAATAGGTGTAGGGTATAAAAACATAAGACTTGAGTAGAAGTGGCTATCAAAGGAAAGCAAAATTTTAAAGATGACTATTTAATAAGGCAAAAATTTATTCGCTCCCGAGTCTTTTTCCAAATCAGTATAAAATAACTTATCTTTAACTCCCACTCCCCTACTATTTTATTATTATACTATTATTGTTGACCCCGGAGAAAAGGCATATGTGCTTGCACAAATCTTTGCAGTCAATTCAACACGGCTGACAACAACCACATTTGCTCCGGCCTATGCAACAATAAATTCAAAATTCAAAAAAATATTTTTTCGTACACATTTCATTTTTAAAGTTCTGAAGGGGCTTAATGTTCACAAATTTGCCGGTCGTGACGATGCTCATCCAAATGTTCTACAAAAATGCGCCAAAACCCTAGCTGTTCCTCTTTCTGGAAAGTTGCTTACATTCAGACAATCCCGAAAAAGGGTGCGTCAATTCAGAATGTTATAGACCAATTGCTTTAACATCAGTACTGTAAAAGGTTGTGGAATTAATAATTAATTATCATTTAAAAAATTATCTGAGAGTAAAGGCCTCATAAGTGACAATATTGTTTAGAGCTAAAAGCATATATCCAATTGGGCTAGGAAAAAATGTTTATCTCATGTATAGAATATTTTGTTTTAAACCGTTTAATACAAGTTGTTTTGGATGGTTTTACATCAAAAAAATTTTAAATCAATGCTCCAAATATTTAATACTTATATTCGGTTAAAACTTGAGTATATTTATAAATACCTACTAGGTATTATTCCAAAACTCCAATTCTTTTGACGTAATACATGCTTAGCAGCTCAATCACATGTATATACTGTAGAGCGTTTTCGAACTAGAACTCTGAAATATAGGAACTTTTTTATAAATCGCGCCTTCAAATTGTGGAACGCATTACCATTTTATGTGTTTCTTAATACTTATGATTTAAAAAAATTCAAGAGAGAAGTCAACTTGCAGCATTTCATCTAAGGGGGGACGTTGTTTTAGTAAAGTAAAATCTCACACTTTACGAGGGGTATAGGTTTTTGAGCTGCTTTTTTAAAGTTTTATACTCGGGTGCAAGACGATCATGAAAATTTTTTTTTTTTTTTTTTTTTTTTTTTTTGTCTTGGGGTAAAGATGGTGGAAATCGTCGAAAGATACTGAACGCAACCACAGTTATGTGTGACTTTCACACACTAAAAACACCCGCCCTGTTTTAAAATATTAAAACTAGTCTTAGAGACTAACCATTAATTTTGCGCTAACTTTTTATGATCTTCTGGAATTACAGGCGTCTGTTAAGGTGATCTGAATTTATCGCTAGTTGGAGGGGCCTAGTTCTTTTAAGCCTTCTATTGACATTTGAAAATAGTAGAAGTTTTGACGCTTCTATGTTTATGTGACCTTCTAAGTGGGTCTTATGTTTTATGGCATATTTTTTTATTTCATCGCTAACAATAGGAATTCCTAGATCCCTATGTAAGTCGGAATTTCGTACGTACCAGGGAGCACTCACCATGTTACGTAGCACTTTGCTTTGAAATGTTTGAATTCTCTGAATATGTGTTCGTTTGGCACACCCCCAAAGTTGTACGCCGTACAACCAGATAGGCTTAATTATTTGGTTATATAACAGAATTTTGTACTCTATTGGCAATTTAGATTTTCGACCTAGGAGCCAATACATTTCTCTATATTTTTGTTCTAATTCTATTCTTTTCTTTTTGACATGTTCTTTCCATTTTAGCTTGACATCTAATGTCATTCCTAGGTATTTTGCCTTGTTTTCATGAGGAATATCTACCCCATTTAATTGGGTAGGGGATTTAGGGGATACGGCTGGGGGATTTTGAATAGGTTTATTTGTAAAATTTACTTGCACTGATTTCAGTTCATTTAGTTTAATTTTCCATCTTTTGGTCCAAAGATATAATTTATCACTTGCTTTTTGTAGTTTATTTGTAGCCTCGCCGACATTTGATTCTACTGTCATTATTGCAGTATCGTCAGCAAAAGTCGCTACAGTTATTTCTTGAAATTGGGGCAAGTCACTAGTATACAGCAAGTATAATATTGGACCCAAGATACTTCCTTGAGGCACACCCGCTTTAATTTCTCTCAGTGTAGAGTTTATCTCAATGTAGAGTTTTAATTCTAAACAGTCTATCAGTTAAGTATGATGAGAGTATATCTACATAATTTTAGGTAATAGTTGCCGAAACTTATAAATTAAGCCTTCGTGCCAAACTTTATCAAATGCTTGTGCTACGTCTAGAAATATTGTAGAGCATATTTGTTTTTCTTCTAGAGCTTTCTCAATTATATCAGTAATTCTATGTACTTGGTCAACAGTAGAGTGTTTTTCTCTAAAACCAAATTGATAATTTGGAATTAGTTTTCTATTTTCTATTATAGGTTTCAACCTTTTTAACAACAGTTTCTCAAAGAGTTTTGATATAATTGGTAACAGAGAGATAGGTCTATAAGACTTTGTTTCGTTTGGAGGCTTTCCTGGCTTAAGTATCATAATTATTTCTGCCACCTTCCAAACGTTAGGTACATAATTTAACCTTAACATAGCATTCATTATATATGTTAACATTGTTATCCCTTTTTTCGGGAGTTGTTTTAGAATGTCTGCAGTAATTAGATCGAAACCTGGTGCTTTTTTTGACTTCAGAGCTTTAATTTCTTCAACCATTTCTATATGAGTAATTAGTTCAATGTCATTTTCTTCTCTTCTGAAATCATTTTCAATGTAGAGGTCTGACTCTATTTCATTGGGCCGAAAAATTTCTTCAGGTGATCTGCGAATGTTTCGGCTTTTTCTTTATTATTTTTTGCCCATTTACCATCCATTTTCCGAATTGGTGGGACTGGCATTACAGGTTTTTTCAAACTCTTTGTTGCTTTCCACAAAGAGTAATTTCTTTCTTTTTTAGCTGATAAATTCTCAACATATTTTTCATATGATTTGTTTTTTATTTCAAGGATTCTTCTTTTAAGATTCTGCGTTATTCTATTCAACACAGTTTTATCAGCTGGGTCACGTGTTTCATGCCATCTTCGTCTAGCTCTTCTCTTTAGTTTAATCGCATTTAATATATCTCTAGGATAATTAGGTCCTGCTGTCATGTATTTACATTCTTTTGTATTATTCCATGCAGCATTTTGGACAATTTTATTAAGATTTTCAATTGCTAAATCTATTTCATCTTTAGTTGTTATTTTAACCCTTAAATTTATATTATTTTCTATCTCTTGTTTAAAGTTAAACCAATTTGTTGATTTATTAACAAGTGTAGGCTTATTTTGTTTCTTAACAATTTGTTCATGCAGGTTTAGAACGACAGCCGAATGGTCTGAGTCTAAATCCTCATTATTTTCTAGGCTAATAAAATTTGGAGATATTTTTTTTGTTATGAAGAAATCCAGTAGATCAGGAGTTTTTTTTGTATCAGTAGGCCAATAAGTTGGTTCGCCTGTAGAATGAAAACAGCAACCCAACTCTCTAATAGCTTCCCTTAGCTCTCTTCCTTTTGTTGAGGTAAGTCTTGAACCCCAATCGATATGTTTGGCATTGTAGTCACCTCCTAGGATGAACCTATCCCCAAGTCGGTTCAAGAGGTCTTTAAGGATCATATTCTTTAATTTGTAATTAGGAGGGCAATATAAAGCCCCAATGTTTAAATCCTGTTTAAGGGATTTAACACGTATTACTGAAAGTTGAAATTCATCAGTTTCTATTTTACACTCTTCGTGATGTAGTAAAGAGTTTTTCACCAAAATTGCACTACCTCCTCGCAGTTTATTACTAGGGTGTGTCGCATTATAACATGTGAAACCTATTATTTTTTGTTTTGACTGTCTTGTCATATGAGTTTCTGTCATGATCCCAAATAAAAATTCCCAAAAAATAAATAATCACAAACTTTAATTCTCTAAAAAAACTCCCGAATATTCCAAATCCTAAAAACAAAATAATAAAAACCATCCGGAATGTTACCATATAGCATAAGCTACTTTAAAAAAACTATTGCATTCGGAATTAAAAATATAATAAAAAGGTTATATATAATAAAGTTAGAAAAGATTTCAGAGTTGGATACAAAATCAGGGCTTTAATAATTTGTTTAGCTGTGGTTTGGGGGGGACAGCAGTCCCCATTATAGAAAATTCTTGTTGTAAACTTATTATTTATAAAACGAGGAAGTACTACACTCGAAGACTGTGTCAACTCTGGGATACCCATATGACCTTAATATAAACATTATATTATCATCCGGTTAATTACTTTTGGCAAAATTTCACACACCCAGCTTCAATAGGTATAGAGTAATGCTCATATAAAGTAAGAAGTTGTAGGGCAGCTACTAGAACCCTCTGCAGTAGACCAACCAAATTTTGCGGTAGCCTTGGTCATTACCCTAAACTATTTTTGGCAAAATTTTAGACACCCAGTTGTATGGCAGCTAGTCGAACCCTCTGCAATAGACCAACAAAATTTTGCAGTAACTTTAGCCATTACACTAAATTATTTTTGGCAAAATTTTAGATATCCAGCTTCATTAGGTGTAGTGTAATGCTCATCTAAAAGAAGGAGTTGTATGGCAGTTACTTGAACCTTCGGCAGTAGACAACCTACATTTTGCAGTAACTGTGGTCATTACACTAAACATCCTATTTCCTAAAGTTTATATCTGTTGAATCCTTTGATCGCTATAATTATATATGAATTGAAAAAATTATGGCAAGTTTTATTTTCCGAATTGCACCCTTTCTATTGCTACTCTATCTCCAACCTCATTATTTCTAACAACTTTCCTTTGTTTATTATATTTTTTGTGTTTTCAGATTGCATTTATATAATATCTTTTCTGACTTCCTCTCCGAGAAGCTACAACTTGCTGCTATCATATTCTTTTATCATTCTTCTTCGATTATTTCCACCAACTTTAAATCTTGTTTGGTTCTCATTTCTATTCTAACTAATGGAACGGCGTTGTCTGAATTGCGCGTTCTAATAGTTTCACAAAACGGTACAATTTTTTGTGATCATCATGGGATAATTTGTTTAAAGCTACTATAGTAGTCCAATATAATCTTTTCATTTGTCCATTTCCTCTAGGTACTCCAACGGTGGTAAAAATGAGCTTAATGTCGTGGTCCTCGCAATATTCCCGGAATCTGTTAGAAGTGAATGCATTTCCGTAGTTGGCGTCGATCCTTTTACGAAACCCAAACTTCCCTGCCATATTTTCTAATTTTTGGAAAACTTCTACAGATTAACCGTTTTAGTAGAAAATAGCCGTTAATATTTTGTGAACCCGGCTATTACTGCAAAAATATATTTATAATTTTTCTTCGATTACATCATCCTAAACGTACTTCTCTTTCAAATGATAAACATCGGGTAGGTTGTTTTTACTTGCATTATCTACTTCAATTTCTGCCAAATTGTTATTTGTAGCTTTCTTCGGTGTTCATCGTACTTTCGCCTGAAACTATTTTTTTTGTTATGTTTATTTTACTTTCTTCAATCGGGTTTCATAAACTTGTTGTTGTTGAGAATATGAACTTCAACATTTTCAAAAGTGTTACTTCTTTTATATATAATTTTAATATTTAAAATACAGGAACCGCAGGTGGTGATGTTCGATCCGCTTTTTTTTCTGGCGGTAGCTTAAAACGAATTGACGTGTATTTTTATTTGTGGAAAGAAATTATTTTTTTATTTTATGTAATTTTAAATTATTATAAAATAAAGCTAAAAAAAAAATTTTAGAAAACTTAATTAAATAACAAAGAACTTTTAATTTATTTATCTTTTCTATTATTGTAAATTAAATTAAAAAATTATTATTTGACCAATTTTAAATTTTAAATTAAAGTTAAAAAAACAAAAAGCATAAATAAAAATAATTGAAAAAAACCAGAAAAAAAAAATATTATTCAACAATTAAAAGTGCTACCTAAAATAATAATAATAGTAATAACAATAAAAATAATAATAATATTAATAATAAAAAAAACAATAAGAAAAAGCATAATTAAAATAAAAATAAAAAAAACGCAATATGTCAGCAACCAATAAAAAGCTTTGCAACCAATGTAAAATAAACTTCAAAGGCTAAATCAAAAAAAATTCAATGTGATGGCAGCTGTAAGAATTAATACAGCCTGCGTGAATATGGATAATGAAGAGCACAAAAAATATCTAGAAGACAGTGACCGCTTTTGGTTTTGTAAAATGTGCAAAAGAGAACGTCTACAAAAAAAATCACTTATAAATAATACTATGCCCGCAACATCATCTGGTTCCACCACACTGGAACCCATTGTGCCAATTACATCTGTGAATAATCGAACTATTCAAAATACAGATGATAAATTTGACGAAATCTTGAACCAGATATCTCAACTATCAAACAATTTTGTTGGCGTAAATTCTAAAATAAATAATTTAAGCGAAATCATAAGTAATTTAACATAAGAAAATCTGGCGCTTAAAATAGAAAATGAAGAATTCATAAAACAAGTCGACAAAAACAAAATTGACATTTTTAATCTGCAGCAAACAAAAACCGAAAGCAACAACAGGTATAAAATTTTGGAGGATAAGTTTTATTATCTGGAATCATTATTCGATAAAGCATAGCAAACTAAAAATAGAAACTACATTGTGATCACAGGTTTACCACCTAATCCAGGTAATTTAAAAGATGTTTTCTTTTAAATATAATTTAAAAGTTAATTTCTGAAATATATAAAAAAAAAAAGAAAAAAAGCCGGATTTTAATATGAACGATATCGAGCGAATTGAAACTATAAATTCAAAAATAAGTGGCGAAAATATTAGTAAACAATATGAGGTACATCTTCGATCACATGCTATTAAAGAAGATCTTAATAAAAAAAAAGATTAAAAAAAAGAATCAGCATATATACACCTCAGAACTTTTTAGTGAATTTTTAGTGAAGAGGGAAATAAGGGGATATTTTTTTAGAAAGCATCTATCTCAATTACCAAAATAGTTATACTATGATGCTAAACAGCTTAAAATTAATTATAATTTTCAATTTCTTTGGATCAAAGATAATGTTATTAAAATTCGGAAATCTGCTTCTAGTCAAATTCTCAATACCAATAATTTTAATGATATTGAAAAAATTAAAAACAGCAAGATTGAACAAAAATAAAACTAAATTGATGATTTCTGAAATATTATCTCTTCTCTCTTCTTCTTTCACAAAAATCGGTAACTTTTTATGTTACTGTTTCACATTTTACTTAATAAAAAAAAAAAACATGGTTTTTCATTTTATATATTTTGAATTATTTTATTTTTGTATTAAGCCTTTTTTTATTCACAAATTTTTAATTGTTTAAAAACATTTTTCTTTTGAATATTACATTTGATAATTTTTTTTTTAATTTATTTTACATACAATTTTTTGAATTTTTTTATTTTTGTATTAAGACTTTTTTTTATTTACAAATTTTTAATTGTTCTCAAAACAATTATTTTTTTTTATAATATTACATTTGATAATTTTTTTTTTAATTTAGTTTACATACATATCAACAATTTTTTTAGATCTACACTTCAATTTCATTAATTTTATTTTTTTTTTTCTTTTTTATAAATAATCCGCCGCGAACCTGTAATTTTAAACTTTTTTGCTATTATATTATAACATACATGAACTATATTTATAAATTTTAATTTTTTTATTTTTTGCTATCATAACATTCTTGATAATTATTTCTATAAACATAAACTATATTTCCTATTTTTTGCTAATATTTGAAATTTAAAACCTATAATTTATATTCTACACCTACTAATTACTTAATTAAAATTACGTGACGCGTTTTTAATTCATGCCGAACTAATACTGATTTCATTTATTAAGTTTTTATATGGATACTTACAAGACATGTTTTAAATGGATACCATGTGCTTAACAGAATCTATTTTTGTTGTAAATAGTAATGTCTTGTGATATTGAGAACGAAATGAAAGTGAATTCCAGAATTACCCGAGAGTGCAATGTTGAAATATAAAAATAATTTAAAAATTCTGTATTTAAATATTAGAAGTTTGAGTAATAAATTAAATGAAGTTGAAATACTAATTAACTCATATGGGTGCGTGATACATATACTAGTTCTAACTGAAATTTGGGTACATAAAACTGAAAATCAATTTTTGTAATCTACCAGGGTATACCGGATATTTTTCGAATCGTACTGAATTAATTCGAAATATCACGTACGGGGGTCTAATTCATAATTCTTTCTATAGGTCTCAACAACCCAATATGGCAGATTTTATTAAATTTTATAAACAAAAACAATAATTGATCACTTTATCTCTGACTAGATAAGACTAAGATAATTTGTTGATCAATATTGTTTGAACAAACATAAACCTACAGAATTGCAGTTTCGACGAATTCATGCATGCCTTATCCCGGCTAATAAAAGATCATACAAGAGTAATCCTGGTACACAATACTAAAACAAAACATGACTCAAAAACTAATGATTTATATGAATTATACAAAAATAAGGTAAATGGTTTAGTGTGGCAAGCTAAAAAGAATTTTTGTAATAGAACCATCTCCAATCATCCAAGTGATAGTAGGAAACTTTTTACGTCGGATTTTGTATAAAAACGAGGAAGAGTGTAGTAGAGTAGACTGTGCCAACTCTGGGATACCCGTATGACCGTAACATATACATTATATCATCCGGTTAATTACTTTTGGCAAAATTTCAAACATTCAGCTTTATTAGGTATAGAGTAATGCTCATATAAAAGAAGGAGTTGTATGGCAGCTACTCGAACCCTTTGCAGTAGACCAACCAAATTTTGCAGTAACTTTGGCCATTACACTAAACTATTTTTTGCAAAATTTCAGACACCCAGCTTCATTTGGTGTAGTGTAATCCTCATATAAAAGAAGGAGTTGTATGGCAGCTACTCGAACCCTCAGCAGTAGACCAACTAAATTTTGCAGTAACTTTGGCCATTACACTAAACTATTTTTTGCAAAATTTCAGACACCCAGCTTCATCAGGTGTAGTGTAAAGCTCATATAAAAGAAGGAGTTGTATGGCAGCTACTCGAACCCTTTGCAGTAGACCAACCAAATTTTGCAGTAACTTTGGCCATTATACTAAACTACTTTTGGCAAAATTTCAGACACGCAGCTTCCATAGGTATAGAGTAATGCTCATATAAAATTAGAAGTTGTATGGCAGGTACTTGAACCCGTGGACCAAAATGGCTGAATTTAAAACTCGATTCCGTTTTTTGCATAAAAACGAATTTGTGAAAATTTCATAATCCTAGCTCCTTTACTTTTTGAGTTATCGTGATGACGGACGGACAGACGGACAGACAGACGGACGGACGGACGGACATACATAGCTAAATCGATTTATTTTTCGATTCTGATCCGATCCATACACTTGAGTCTATATCTACCCCCCCTCCTTCTCTGCGTCACAAACGTAATGGCAAATTTATTATACCCTTGGACTATATAGTCATACGGGTATAAAAATGATGTACAATAAAAGTGAATCGAATGCCGGTAGTCGTAAAAAATATAACACAAAACAAATTAAATACGTTTTACGCGATACGCTTGACATTGATTCGAGTCCAATTCATGAACAATATTTAGACAATTTCAGTAGGAATATTTTTATACCTTTTAGTTTAAATCCAACAAATTAAATAGAGGTCAAGGATGCAATTGATCTAAATCTCTAAAATCATCTTCAGCGACTGAGCATGATTGCATATCAGCAGAATTCGTTAAAAAATTCTCAACTCAACTTTGTTCAACTTTAACGCATTTTATTAATAAGTCATTTCGTACCTCAACATTTCCAGATTCGCTGAAGCCTGCGGTTGTAACTTCTATCTACAAAGGTGGAAGTGCAATCAATGCAACAAATTATCGACCTATATCTGTCTTAACCACTTTTTCGAAAATTTTTGAAAAAATTATCAAAAAAAGGCTAACGTTCTTTTTGAGAAATTACGCTATCCTACATCAAGAGCAATACAGTTTCGAAGAGAACTCCAATACAACCGCCGCATGCCTTGCATTAACAGACTTTGTAACTAGAAGTATGGATAAAGGTAAATACTAAGGATGTATTTTCATCGAAGTTCAAAAGACGTTTGATTGTGTCGATCACGAAATACTTTTTCATAAATTATCAAAATTAATTTTCAGCAATAAAGACAAACACTTTTTTTAAACTTATCTGAATAGAAAGCAAAGTGTCAAAATCATTAACACGATAGCCACAGAAATTTCATATATGTTAAGAAGGGTGTTCGCCAGGGGTCAATTTTGGGGCCTGATTGGTTCAAAATCTACGTCGCATACAACTATACGCAGACGATGCTGTAATCAAATATTTCACCGACATCGAATCTTAGTTAAATAGCGCCATCTTATCTGATTTGGATATTGTTGAGGGATAGCTTCAGAAAAACAAATTAAAAAAAGAATTACTATATTTTTAAAAAATTAGCTTAGGTGTTAATGTATTATGTATAGAATTTTAATGGTGTGAGAATAAGTATAAATAGAAAATATTAGCGAATAAAAAAAAAAGAAAAAAAGAAAAACCACATTTTGAAAATTATATTCGGTTTTTTACTGAGTATTTTATAATTTATTTTTATAAAGATATATATAAAAATAAATGATAATATTATAATTAAGTTATTTCATTAATTTATTAATTTTATGACTAATAGTGAAATACTTAGAATATAATCCCAATGCACTCACGAAAACCTGTTAATAAGTGCGAAATATAATTTTGGAGCTTCAATGTTAACGTTTAATTTTGGAAAAACTTACATTGGTGAAAAGTTACTGTTTTATAAAAACATAAAAATTTGAATTTTTAAGACCTAGTAGCCCTTCAATGGGAAAGGTTGCTAAATTTTTGCTTAACAAACTTATGATGGATCTGCCCACTCGCTTCTTGTCCTCATCCTTCCATTTTTTTCGGTTTTAGGAAATCAATTGTAAACTCCACAAGGCTTAAATGTTTTGGATTCGACCAATTTGGCCATAGAAATATGAATTGTCCTTTACAAACTACAATAAAAAAATCTTCGTTGTCTTCGTCTTCACGTTATCGTAAAAAATAGCATCTATCATTCATGCCAATTAAACAATTACATTTTAGATGATTTGATCGGCAAAGGCAGTAAAAGGTGCGTTATAAAGCAGAACAATGTATTAAACCAAAACAATATAGTAACAATAAAACCAAAATATTATTTAAAAGACTCTCGGTTATCAGTTTATTTTTTTTTCTTTAATAACAATTGGTACAAAATAAGTTTGATATATAAAAAAAATATTTTTATAGAATTACAATAATACAACAATAGAATTTTATATAGACCTTAGCCAAAGCTATCTGGTCATACAGAAATTTTATATAATACAATACCTTAGTATTAAAAAAAAAACAAAGAAAATAGAATGTTATTTTTACTTTTTCCTTTTTTTCTTCCTTTGTTTAAATTATTAAAATTATGATGCTAGGTACAATTATAGGTTATTATTTATTACAAACATAACCATCAACCCTTTAGTTTTCATTTATTTAAACATTTTATTTATTTTTATATTTTAACAAAAAAATATACTATGATATTAGTATTTTTATATTTATTTACTTAATTGAAATTTTATAAATTTTATTTTTTTTAGTTTTTATTATTGTTATTTTTTCCATTTTTATTACTTTTTAATTTTTTTTTTTTTCTTTTTAGCACTTTGTAAAAAAATTTTATAAAAATGTGCCGCCTATATAGCTTCACTCTGTCCGTCCGTCCGTCCGTATGTTTACAAAAACTTTTAAACCGTTTGAAATAAAGAAAAGAAATTTTAACCATGGGTAGCTTTTGCAAAAAAAATAATTTCGTAGAAGAATTTTTTTCTGTAGCCCCATCTGTTACGGGGCTACAGCCCCCCAAAGTTGGAAAAAGCCTTATATTTAAATTGTTATAACAAGAGTTCTGTTACATATATTTTCAATCTGAAAACGGCAAATGATAGCTGGTTTCATAAACTTTATAAATTTTTGCAAATCAAATGTTTAGGGTTGCCATACGATACTAAAATTTACCATTATATAAAACTCAATTTTTGCAAAATTTTTGGCCCCACATATCTTCTAAACGGTTCAAGCTAGGATGAAATTTTGGGAGAAGTTAGATGCTAAAAAAATAGTAGGAGTCAGTTAACAAAATTTGTTTGTCAAGCCCCCTGTTTAGGGGCTATAAGGGCCCGAAAATTGAAATTATGCTATTTTTAAGCACCTGTAACTTTAATACCTGTCCTATTTTTTTTTTATTAATATACAAAATTTGAAGGTCTAACATTATATTTTAACATATGTTAAAGGTTTTTCTTAAATTTAAAAGGGGTTCCTTAAATTGAAGAAAGTGTCTCTTAGTTTTACCCATTTTTGCTTAGATAATAAAATTCTAAGTAAAATTCCAAATTTTTGTGTAATTCACAATTTAATTCCTAGAACATAAAACACTAGTGGATGGGGGGGGGGGGAACATGGACATTGAAATTGAAGTTAGAGACTTGAGAAATTTGGCAACCTTTCCCATTGAAGGGCTATAACAACTTTTAAAAAAAAAAATTTACTGTTAGCAGTAAATTTTATAAGTCAGTAGTAACTATCTCCAAGTAAATATTTCCAAAGTTAAACTCAGTATGTAATACAATATAATTTTGAAAATGTGCTTTTTTAAAAACCCTTGGTTTTTTTTCATCACTTGTTTTTTTCTATGCATACTAAAATTGATGGCAACAGTTCTTGCGTTTGAAATTTCCTTATTAAAAAACATTTATAATTTTTTCAATTATAAAAACGTTTTTAAGTATTTTTGAATTTTATTCCTGTAGCTTAACGCGCTATAAAGAGGGTATAATTTTGCACAGTAATTACACAAAAAAAGCGATTTACATTCTAAATATAAATAGTGTTCTAATATATAATGTTCTGAAAATTTGATGATGATGTATTCTGTATCCTAATTAAAAAGCTTATTTATAGAGCATAATATGTACAACAAAATTGAACATACCTATCATAATTCATAAGTAAATAAGTTAAGTACTTAGTATTATCAAAGATAATGAATGCAACTGTATTCATTATCTTTGGTATTATATTATATTGAAGCTGCCAAAATACAAAATAATAGTTAAGTTGACAGAAGTCGAGATTTTTTTTAAAATCACAATTTTAAGATTTATAACATATCTATATTGATGATTTTTTCCTCCCCTTATTCCATTTTTAAATTTAGTAGCTACATAGGCACTACACTTCAATAATAAAATCTGAAATTTTTACTACAAATGTATGTACATATACAAAAAATGGTTCTGAATTCTTTACTTTACTTTATATTATACCTATTTGCATAGGAGTGAACTACTCTTTTACAGCTACACCACACCGCCTCTTGAAAAATAGTAGATGAAAGGAGTAGATAATTAAATATTTATTTTATATAAATTAAAGCATACGACGTACAATTTTTATACGGCAGTACGTCAATATGTCTATCTACATATCCGTAAATTGATACGCGCGTACACACAAAAATATTTATTTGAATGTTTTAATTTAGTACAAAAAATTTGATTAATTTCATATAATAGGTATATTTTGAATTTTTTTCAATATAAGATATTTTTTAAAACATAATCTTAGAAATATAAGAAAAACCAAAAACCATTTGTCAATTTGTAAATTTTAAAAATTCGATTACAGTACATCGCGTTACGCGTATTATGGTTGCTCTCATGTAAATTCATGTACCTATTTATTTGTAAATTTTTTGACAGAAATTGTACGTCAACTTTTATTTAAGTTTAAGATTATTTTTTAGTTTTTTTTTTGCGAACATATTATAGGTATTTTCAATTATTTTGACATTATGTTTTTTTAAAAAAAATATATTATTTTAAAATATTTTATTTTGAAAACTTAATCGTAGCAACAACAGAAAAAACAGTTACAATATTTTTATACGCTTTGTCAAATTTTAAAATCCGAAGTACAGTACAAGTCATATATCCATCTAACGAAATCTTGAACAAGATCAATATAAATTTCCAAACATATATATTTTAATTATCTTCATTACGTAATAAATAACAATTATAGGTCACCTGACCTAACGCAACAAATATAATTTTTTTATTATTCAAGTACCTACTCAAATATTAAACTAAACTGAACGATTTTATACTAAATCATATTTCATTAAAAAAAACTGAAATGTTAATGAACGTTGTTATATGACTTATTTTTTTTTTCATTCTAAATATGTTGTAATTTCGTTTTGGAACCAAAACGTTTGATATTTATTTAAGTGTCAAATTACAACAAAAATAAATTCTTTTTCTTCTTGTGTGTTGCAATATCGGAAACCGATGTTAAGTATATTATTGATTATTAATATATTTTTTTGTATTAAGCAATTTGTATTTTTTTTTTTGGATAAGTAATGAAAAATAAAAAAAGATAATATAATAATAATTTTGTTTTGTAATTTTAAAAAGAAATTAATTTTAAAATTATATTGAAAACTTCTTTAATAATTTAGTCTAAGTTTAACCATTCTTTAAAACGGTATTAAAAAATAAAAAATCAATAAATTGTTTAAATATAAAAATTGTGTTTTTATTTAAACTATTTTTTATTTTTCATTTTTTTTCACAATATATATATTTAAAGATATAAAACTGGCGCAGTCGTTAGGATCGCCAGCTAGTGTAATTAATCGTGTTACATATAACTATCTAATAAAATATTAAGTTATAATAAAAAAAAAAAAATTTGTTTTTTAAATTAAAAACTATAATAAAAAAAAAAAAGGATAGTGACGGTTAATACTAGTTTTTCTTTTAAGTAACTAATTGGCGAACTATAGTAAAAATAAAATAAAATAAAAAAAAATTTTTATATGTTTATTGTGAATGAAGCCGTATAGAATTCCGGTTTCACTATTTAGGCTCAGACCATTAAGAACTATCAGTGAAGTGAGTGAAAACGAAAATAGTTGTCATTCGAACTATTCTAATATACAACTAATAACTCAAAATAAAAATATAAATATCGTAACACCAAATATGGCACAAGGTGGTTTAAATTTAACAGCTCACGACTTAATTAAAGAAGCTCGAGCTGTACCAGTGTTTACAGGTGACAACACTTTCGAGTTGTCACACTTTTTAAACGAAGTAGATACCATAATAGGGTTAACACCAGACCCTGCAGAAAAAGCGTATCTATTAAACATCTTGACAACAAAAATACAAGGCAGAGCGGCAATATCTATTAGGAGGTTAGAAACAGCAACTTGGGACCAGATAAAAGAACAACTGACAAAATCATTTGGAGTCCAAGAATCCTATTTGAAATTGAAAGAGCTAGAGGATGCAATCAAATATTTTAATGTAAGTCAATACTATAATGAATTATTAAAAATATTAGATAAGCTTAACCTTAAATATAAGTTAGATCCTAATCCTTTATTAAAGTTTAGTACGGCAAACAATGAGCAAAGTATATTAGAAAAATTTTTAAATAAATTACCACAAGCTGATAATATGTATTTAAGAATTAAAAATGTTTCTACTTTAGAAGAAGCATATTATGAGCTCGTACAAACTGGAATCTCGAGTAATAGTAGTTCAAATAATATTAGGGTTACAAATAGAAGGAATACTAACAACATTAATAATTATAATAATGGTAGAAACAATAATTCAAATAATCGTGGTTTTTATAATAGAAGTAATAACAATAATTTTAATAATAATAACAGTGTAAACAATCGTAGTTTTTTTAATAATAACGGAAACAATGAATATAGATCTAACTCAAATCAACACCGTTGGTATAACAATAATAATAATATGAATCCTAGAAATAATCTTAATCCTAGTCAACAGACTAGAAATACTAATAGATCACAACGTATTAATGGTTATGAACCCATGGATATTGACCTAAATAATATTGAAAATTACCATAACCGAAATAGAAATAAATATAGGAAGAGTAACAGTAATAGACAAAATGAAAGTGAAAATACAGAGGTGGTCAAGTAATGTCTCAAATATTTCATTACCCATAGTGCAACTTACAGTTGAAAATAAAAAAATCGATTGTTTAATCGATACTGGGGCTGCTACATCAATTATATTTGATAGCATTTTTCAAGCAAATAAATTTTCTAAACTAAAAACACCTCTCAAATTAATTACGTTATCAGGAAACAGGGAAATAAAATACGAAATAATAACTAAAACACCATCAGAATTTAATGAAAATTCTACTATGTCTTGGAAAATTTTTGAACTAAAACATAAAAATTTCGATCTGTTAGAGAAAACTCTCCAAATTAATGAAGTTAAAATTAAATTTAAGAACGGTTGTCCTCATAAAGAGATTTTCCAATTGGAAACCGTGCAAATGAACCATTCGGATATAATTAATAATTTAAAAACAGAATATATGAATCCGGAAGAATTAAAATATTTAAAATTGATAGTATCTAAAAATAGCGATCTTTTCTATAAAGATGGTGATAGCCTCACACATATAACAGATGTGAAACATCAGATTATAACAGAAAATTCACATGCAATTTATTCAAAAATTTACCGTTTTCCCAAAGTTCATGAGATTGAAGTAGAAAAACAAGTTAAGGAAATGTTAGAACAAGGGATAATTCAACCAAGTAATTCACCTTACAATACTCCAATTTGGGTGGTTCCTAAGAAAACTGATAATTCTGGGAAACCCAAATGGAGAATCGTGGTAGATTATAGGAAATTGAACGAGATCACAATTAGTGATAAATTCCCTATACCAAATATGGATTCCCTTTTTGACAAATTGGGTAGAGCTCAATACTTTACCACTTTAGATTTGGCAAAAGGGTTCCATCAAATTTTAGTTGATGAGAAAGATAGATGCAAAACTGCTTTTTCAACCCCCCAAGGACATTACGAATTTCTACGAATGCCATTTGGGTTGAAAAATGCACCTGCAACCTTTCAACGCGTAATGAATTATATATTGAGAGATTTAATAAATAAAATATGTGTAGTCTACCTTGACGACATATTAATCTTTTCTACCTCTCTTCAAGAACATTTAGAAGGAATCCAAATTATTTTTGAAAAATTACGAAATTATAATTTAAAAATTTATCTTATTATCTATTTGATAAATGCAATTTCTTATGCAAACAAACGGAATATTAAGGGCATATCCTTACTCCGGAAGGTATTACACCCAATGAGAACAAAGTCAAAATTATTAAAGATCTTGAACTCCCTAATACAAGGAAACAAATAAAAAGCTTCTTGGGTATAACTGGATATTACCGTAAGTTTATAAAAGATTATGCTGCGGTAGCCAAACCCATGACAATTTATTTAAAAAAAGATAAAAAAATAAATATAAACAAGTAAAGAAACAGTCAGTCGGTGCAACCGACTTAGAAATACCCTACACCTATTTGGTTCAAATTTAAGGACATATCCATAAGTCATTTTAACACCATAGAAGCTGTTATTAATTTGATCGTAAGACATAGCTAACCAAATTAACTGTATAATACTAAAAACATTTTCTAATTACCCTATCTATTAAAAAATACTACAAATTCTTACTAATTCATCTATTTAAAAATATTAAAAAACAAACAAACTTGAAATAAATGAAAATATATTTATTCCAATTCAATTACAAAATGAAAAAATTCTAATTATTAAATTTTGTGATAAAAAGATAATCAAAGCATAATATATTTAATAATCCAAATTTTTAAAAATTGCAATTATTTTAAATGGTTAGTTTATATACCTAATAGAAAAGCTTATAAACGCAAAATATGCAATAAATGTATTTCTAAAATACAATTAAAAATTTACACCTTTTCATATAATTCATTTAAATATAAAAATAAATTTTACATAAATGCAGCAAGTACCTTTGAACATAGCTGAACCACTACAATTAAGTCTAGATTTCGGAGACACATAGGACATAGGAAATATATTCTTTGGCTTCGAAATTAAACTCGACCAGAACCAATTCCCATGGTACTTTCATTACTAGTAACCTAGTGTTAAATTTCATCAAAATACCGGCATTACTTTTTGAGTTATGGTGTTTGTAAGATATATGTTTGTTAGTCCTTGAACTTTTCAAGGGTTCCAGGACCCGAAATTATAGTACGATTTCGCCCATATGCAGTCCCGTCATACTTTCAATACTAGTTAACCCTTGTACACAATTGGAACGCTCTATCTTAATTTTAAGTTACTAGTTTTATTAATTTCGATGATAAGCTTTTACACATTGGGGGGTCTAAGAGAGGTTCTGAACCACCACTCCAATTGATCCCAAATTAGGGGGGCACGCAAGAAATAGTAAAGAACACCCTTGTGGCAAATTGGAAGCTTCTACATTTGTTTCAAGTTACTATCTTTATTAATTTCGAAAATATGCTTTAAGGGCCTAAGAACTGAGTGGCTGGTCCCCGATCCACTACTCCAATGGGGCCCAAATTTCAAAGACACTTACGAAATAGGAAGGGACACCCTGATACCAAATTTGGAGGTTCTATCTTCATTGGTTTCGGAATTATGCTCGTTTGGCCTAAATTCGATCAAAAAGTTCTAAGTTCCGAACCCATTGTCCAATACTCACCGTAAGTAATCACCGCCGCAGTTTCGCTGCCAATAACCTACAGCACAAATTTCATGAAGATAGCCTCATTAGTTGTTGAGTTATCGTGATTTTTTTATATATGTTCCTTAGCCCTGACATCGATTAAAAGGTCCGGAATCCGAACCGTTGGGCTGATTTCGCCCTTATATAGTCCGCGCTGTACTTATAACCCTTGTACACAATTTGAACGGTCTATCCTAATTTTAAGTAACTATTTTTAGTAATTTCGATTATAAGCCTTTAAAACTTGGGAGGTCTGAGAGGGGTACAGAACCACCACTCCAATTGATCTCAAATTAGGGGAACACGCAAGAGATAGTAAAGAACACCCTTGTGGAAAATTGGAAGCTTCTACATTTTTTCAAGTTGTTATATTTATTAATTTTAAAGATATGCTTTAAGGTCTTCGGAAATGTGTGGCTGGTCCCCGACCCACTACTCCAATGGGACCCAAATTCACAAGACACTTAGGAAATAGGAAGGGACACCCTGATACTAAATTTGGAGGTTCTATCTTCATTGGTTTCGGAATTATGCTCGTTTGGCCTAAATTCGATCAAAAAGTTCTAGGTTCCGAACCCATGGTCCAATCCCAACCTTACGCAATTCCCGAAGTAGTTTCATTACTAGTAACCTACAGCACAAATTTGATGAAGATAGCGTCATTAGTTGTTGAGTTATAGTGATTTTTTATATTTGTTCGTTAGCCCTGAAACCGATTAAAAGGTCCAGAATCCGAACCCATGGGCCGATTTCGCCCATATGCAATCCCCGCCGTACTTTCAGTCCTAGTAACCTACAGTTAAAATTTCATCAAGATAGCTCCATTATTTTTTGAGTTATCGTGCCTACGGACGGACGGACGGACGGACGGACATGGCTATATCGACTAAGGCGGTCACGCTGATCACAAATATATATACTTTTCCATATCTAGCTCGCTTCCTTTAGGTGGTTACAAACACCATACCAAAGTTAATATACCCCTTTACCTATTCTATAGGTGTAGGGTATAATAAAAGATCAAAATTATATGTTATCCTTTGAAAAATTAAAGGAGCTTATAACCAATTATCCTACACTGAGGTATCCTGACTTTAAAAAAAAGTTCACATTAACAACTGATGCCTCAAATTTTGGAATTGGTGCCGTCTTATCTCAAGATGGTCATCCTATCTGTTTCTCAAGTAGAACTCTAAATGAACATGAGACCCGGTATTCAACCATAGAGAAAGAACTTCTGGCTATAATATGGGCGACAAAATATTTCCGCCCGTACTTATATGCCACGAAGTTTACCATTAAAACCGATCACCAACCTTTAACTTGGTTACATTCCCTGAAGGAACCTAACTCTAAGTTACAGAGTTGGAAAATAAGGCTAAATAAATTTGAATTCGATATAGAGTATGTGAAAAGAAAAGAAAATCGAGTGGCAGATTTTCTTAGTAGGATAAATACTGACAAACAAGAAATAAATGAAAATGAAATTGAAGAAAATTCTGTTAATGAAAATAATTCTAATATGGCTGCAATACATAGTGGTATCGAAAATTTGGACGACCATATTCCTATTGTAGATCATATCGTTAATAAATATTACACCCAAATCTACCTTGTCAAAAATAAAACAAGTAAAGAAACAGTCAGTCGGTGCAACCGACTTAGAAATACCCTACACCTATTTGGTTCAAATTTAAGGACATATCCATAAGTCATTTTAACACCATAAAAGCTGTTATTAATTTGATCGTAGGACACAGCTAACCAAATTAACTTTAAAATACTAAAAACATTTTCTAATTACACTATCTATTAAAAAATATTACAAAATCTTACTAATTTATCTATTTAAAAATATTAAAAAACAAACAAACTTGAAATAAATGAAAATATATTTATTCCAATTAAATTACAAAATGAAAAAATTCTAATTATTAAATTTTGTGATAAAAAGATAATCAAAGCATAATATATTTAATAATCCAAATTTTTAAAAATTGCAATTATTTAAAATGGTTAGTTTATATACCCAATAGAAAAGCTTATAAACGCAAAATATGCAATAAATGTACTTCTAAAATACAATTACAAATTTTGAACTTTTCATATAATTCATTTAAATATTCAAATAAATTTTACATAAATGCAGCAAGTACCTTTGAACATAGCTGAACCACTACAATTTAGTCTAGATTTCGGAGGCACATAGGACATAGGAAATATATTATTTGGCTTTGAAATTAAACTCGACCAGAACCAATTCGCATGGTACTTTCATTACTAGTAACCTAGAGTTTAAATTTCATCAAAATACCGGCATTATTTTTTGAGTTATGGTGTTTTTAAGATATATGTTTTTTAGTCCTTGAACTTGTCATGGGTTCCAGAACCAAAAACCATGGTACGATTTCGCCCATATGCAGTCCCGTCATACTTTCAATACTAGTTAACCCTTGTATACAATTAGAACGTTCTATCTTAATTTTAAGTTACTAGTTTTATTAATTTCGATGATAAGCTTTTACACATTTGGGGGTCTAAGAGAGGTCCTGAACCACCACTCCAAATGATCCCAAATTAGTGGGGCACGGAAGAAATAGTAAAGAACACCCTGGGCCAAATTTGAAGCTTCTACATTTGTTTCAAGTTGCTATTTTTATTAATTTCGAAAATATGCTTTAAGGTCCTCCGAACTGAGTGGCTGGTCCCCGACCCACTAGTCCAATGGGGCCCAAATTTCAAAGACACTTTCGCAATAGGAAGGGACACCCTGATACCAAATTTGGAGGTTATATCTTCATTGGTTTCGGAATTACGCTAGTTTGGCCTAAATTCGATCAAAAAGTTCTCAGTTCCGAACCCATTGTCGAATCCTCACCGTGCGTAATCACCGCCGTAGTTTCATTACCAATAACCTACAGCACAAATTTCATGAAGATAGACTGATTAGTTGTTGAGTTATCGTGATTTTTAATATATGTTCGTTATCCCTGACACCGACTAAAAGGTCCAGAATCCGAACCCATGGGCTGATTTCGCCCTTATACAGCCCGCGCTTTACTTATAGTACTAGTTAACCCTTGTACACAATTTGAACGGTCTATCTTAATTTTAAATAACTATTTTTAGTAATTTCGATTATAAGCTTTTAAAACTTGGGAGGTTTGAGAGGGGTACTGAACCACCTCTCCAATTGATCCCAAATTAAGGGAACACGCAAGAGATAGTAAAGAACACCCTTGTGGCAAATTGGAAGCTTCTACATTTTTTCAAGTTGTTACCTTTAATAATTTTAAAGATATGCTTTAAGGTCTTCGGAATGTGTGGCTGGTCCCCACCCACTACTCCAATGAGGCCCAAATTCCCAAGACACTTAGGAAATAGGAAGGGACACCCTGATACCAAATTTGGAGGTTCCATCTTCATTGGTTTCGGAATTATGCTCGTTTGGCCTAAATTCGATCAAAAAGTTCTAGGTTCCGAACCCATGGTCCAATCCCGACCTTACGCAATCCCCGAAGTAGTTTCATTACTAGTAACCTACAGCACAAATTTGATGAAGATGGCGTCATTAGTTGTTGAGTTATCGTGATTTTTTATATATGTTCGTTAGCCCTTCGATCGATTAAAAGGTCCAAAATCCGAACCCACAAGCCGATTTCGCCCATATGCAATCCCCGCCGTACTTTTAGTCCTAGTAACCTACAGTTAAAATTTCATCAAGATAGCTCCATTATTTTTTGAGTTATCGTGCCTACGGACGGACGGACATGGCTATATCGACTAAGGCGGTCACGCTGATCACAAATATATATACTTTTCCATATCTAGCTCGCTTCCTTTAGGTGGTTACAAACAGCATACCAAAGTTAATATACCCCTTTACCTATTCTATAGGTGTAGGATATAAAAATAGTGAAATAAAACGCCTATATAACAAATATACTCACATTTTTAGCACATTTTCAAAAAATTTTGTAAAAATGTGCCTATATAGCTTCAATCTGTCCGTCCGTCCGTCCGTCCCTTTTTACCTACGATTGACTAAAAAATATCAGAAATGGGTAGGTATTGCAATAAACATAATTTAATGTTAAAACTTTTTTTTGTAGCCCCTCCCATTACGGAGCTACAGCCCCACAAATTCGAAAAAAGCCCCATATTTAAACAGTTATAATTAGAGTTCTATAAGGTATATTTCCAACCTGAAAACGATAACAGACAGCTGTTTTTATAAGCTTTACAAATTTTTAAAAACCAATTGTATAAGGTTACCATACGGTACTAAAATTTACCGTTATTCAAAACTAAGTTTTACAAAATTTTTGGTCCCTCATAACTTTGGAACGGCTAAATCTAAATTGGGAGAAGTTAGATCCTTAGAAATAAGTAAGAGTCGGTTAACAAAATTTTTTTGTCACGCCCCCTGTTTCGGAGCTACAAGGGCTCGAAAATTGAAATTTTGCTATATTCAACCACCTGTAATTTTAACACCTGTTTAAATTTTTTTTTTACAAATATGCAAAATTTATAGCTGCAACATTATATTTCAACATACGTTAAAGGTTTTTCTTAAATTTGAAAGGGTCTCTTTAAATTGAAGAAATTGTTTCTTAGTCTTAACCATTTTTGGTTAGATAATAATATTTTAGTTAAAATTCCAAATTTTGTTGGAGTTCAAAATTGATTTCCTAGAACCGGAAAAAAATAGAAGGGTGAAGACAGGAGGGGGGAGAGCAGATCCATCATAAGTTTGCTAAGTAAAAATTTCTGAACCTTCCCCATTGAAGGGCTACTAGGTCTTCAAAATTAAAACTTTTATGTTTATATAAAACAGTAACTTATTCACCAGTGTAAGTTTTTTCCAAAATTAAACGTTAACATTGAAGCTGCAACATTATCTTCCGCACTTATTAAAGGTTTCCTTGAGTGCATTGGGATTATATTCTAAGTAATTCATTATTAGTCATATAATTAATTATTAATGATATAACAAAATTATAATATTAGCATAATATATATTTTTATAAAAATAAATGATAAAATACTCAGTAAGAAACCGTAAATAATTTTGAAAATGTGCTTTTTAAAAACCCTTGGTTTTTTTCCCTCACTTGTTTTCTCTAGCCGACATTTCGCTGGCTGACAAAAAGCTTTAATAATAACAAAATAATGAAAAAAAAACAAGAAAAATATAAAGTTAGAAAGCTTTCTAAGTGTACTGAAATTAAATATGTATGTATATACTCGTAATAATCAAAATTAAAACAAAAAATTATATTGAACTGAAAAACAAGGCAGTATGTAAAATAAAGGTTTTGAAAGTCGCGGATTTTAAAAAGAGAAATAGAAAGGATCACTATATTTTTGGTTCAAAATTTGTAATATTCTTTTTGGAATTTTTATGTAAGAAAATCCCACAAGTAACAATATGATATTGGAGGTCTCATTTTATGGTTTTATTTAAAAGAAATGTCCAAAGGTTCCAAATTTACAGGTATCTAGACATACAAAATTTTACATTTTTGCCCCTAAAAAACTCTTAAGGAAGAGGGAATACGAAGGCTCGAAAACTGTTCAAAGAAATGGTTTTTTCTATTTTTTTTTTTTGCTAAAAAGAAAAAAGTGATGAGTCAAGAAAGACTGAAAATATTTTACTTAATGCGAACCAAATCAATTATTAGATATTGTTTATTTTTCGACCATCAGACAACCAGATCATATATCAATATTAATAAAATTGAATCTTTAACGACAAACGATTATTATTGAAAAAGAAAAAAAAACGAGGAAGAGTGTAGTAGAGTAAACTGTGCCAACTCTGGGATACCCGTATGACCGTTATATATACATTATATCATCCGGTTAATTACTTTTGGCAAAATTTCAAACATACTTTATTAAGTTTAGTGGAATACTCATATTAAAGAAGGAGTTGTATGGCAGTTACTCGAACCCTCTGCAATAGACCAACCAAATTTTGCTGTAACCTTGGCCAATACACTAAACTATTTTTGGCAAAATTTCAGACACCCAGCTTCATTAGGTGCAGAGTAATGCTTATCTAAAGTAGGAAGTTGTATGGCAGCTACACAAAATCACTGCAGGAGACCAACCAAATTTTGCAGAAACTTTGTATAGGGTTGGGATATGTATAGGGTTACCATACGGTACTAAAATTCACCATTAAGCTAAACTCAACTTTTGCAAAATTTTTGGCCACACATATCTTCTAAACGGTTCAACCTAGGGTCCCCAACTAGCAATTCTAAGTCACCAAAACGTTGCCACAGCAAAAATTCGCAGCTATTTAGCTATTTTTACTAGAGCCAAAAATTATGAAAATGTTCTTATGACGTGATCATGATGTTGCGGTGATCAAAGTGGTGATCATATTTTGGCTTTCACAACGTTTTGACAACGTAACAAAGCAAATTAGCTGTGTGACTATTATGATACTGAAACTGCAAAATAGCTATAAAATAGAAATACCTGTCATGATAGCCAAATAGCAACGGATGTGTAAAAGTTATGGCAAATGCAAACATGTTTGATCTTCTATGTCACTTACATGACAGCTTAATAGAAATATATGCTTAAAAGCTGCTATTACTGCAAGATCATTCGCCTAACAAATTTGCTATTCTGATAGCTAAAATAACTTCCAAAATTATTTTGCTGTTATAATATCACAAATTGTAAATAAAATTAAATTGTTTGAATATAAATAAATATTTCAAAAATTACAAAGTTCTTATAAATACAAACTTTGTAATTATGTAATTTATATCTATAGTCTAATAGTATAAATTATAATTTTTATATGAACAAATATGATTTTCCAGAAGATAAGAAAGACTAAATTCGCTTGCGATTAATATTTTATCGATTAATTTTCAAAAATACTTCGAAATAAAAAATGCGCCATTAAAATATTGAGTATTTAATAAAAAATTATTTTTAAGAAAAAATTATTTTCTCGAAAATAAATTTTAAAAATTTTATTAAATCAAACGTTAAAGTTGTAACAATTGATAATAATAATTTAGTAGTGGTTTTAAGGGCAATAATCATTCTTTTATAATTTATAAAACTTAAATAATTTTGGTAATTTTTTCTGCCATGTTTTTTTTCTACCATGTTTATTTTTGCCTTTATTAAAAAGCTATATATCTTTCATGATAGCTAAAAAATTAGTTTTGCAAAATAAATATTCTGATAGCGAATATAAAATCAAAAGGTCACAAGAATATATTAATTAGAATTTAAAGCAATTTAGATTTGTAGGCAGCAAATATTCTTTTTTAAAAAGTTATATAACTATCAGGGATTCATATTAAGTATATTTGCTGAATTGTTTGCAATCACAGCTATTATGCTGTACATAAAATAGCCAACTTTTAGATATCCATGCATTTATGTTGTAAAATATTATGTTGTAAAACATTAAATTAAGAAAAAATTGAAAAAGATGTATCATAATTAATCAAAACTATTTTGTAAAGCAAAATGTATGTCATCAGCACTCACCCCATAATTTTTGTTAAAAAAAAACCACAAAAACAAAACAAAAGAAAAAAAACATAGAAAAATATTTGGCCTACAAGCCCAATTTTAATTTTAACTTCTTAGCTTTAAAAGATTCCCAGATATCGAATTGACAACTTTGTATGGCAGCTCGCCGAAAATGAAGCCTTAACATTTTGAAACTTTACAAAAGTGCTTAGTGTATAATTATATTTTATAGTCTTTGATATTATCTCTTTTAATTTAAACCTTGAAAAAATAAACATCATATTCATATATTAAGATTATCAAGATACATAATAATCATCATGTTCATAATGATTATTATGTATCAATCTAAAATACAAACTGCACATACAAAGAATTTCAAATAAACATGTTATATAAATACATATAAATTATTTATCAAGCCATTTATTTACTTAAAAAAAATATTTGTGTTAATTTTAGCTTATCTTAAATTTTTTAAACTACGCATCATTTGAATCATATGAAATCGTAAATTGATAGATACCTACAAAACAAACACAGCAATAATAAAAGCAAAAATAAACAAACAAAAAATTCATATAACTGCATGTTGTATACAAGTTGTACTGCAAAAATTTAAATTTTTATTTAAGTTATAAATGTTAGTTGTTCGAGAGCTATCCGAAATTTTGGTTGAATCTTAACCACAGTATAGAGACAGAAAATACACACACACATAGTTAGATTAAAATACTTTTCGAAGCTGATCCGATACGTATTTTTGACATTATATCTAGCTCATCTAGATCAATGCGTTACAAACGGGGGAGCAATTTTAATATACTCGCGGTCATAATATCATATATATACATACATAATAAAAGAGTATAAAAAAAAAATTGGTAATCAAAAATTATCTAGGTATTGTAATAAGATGAGCCACTCCAACACGTGAGCAATTTTTGGGTTTGCAATATTTAAAAAAGAAAAAAAAACACAACGAAATTGAAATACATATGTAGGTTAGGTATAGAAATAAGATTTTATTATATGAAATGAAAACAAAAAACTTGAAATCTCACTATGGAGCAAATTGTGTCGAAAGTAGCGAGCTAAAACAAATTTAAATTAAATTGTCGTTTTAATATTAAAATATTTTTTATTTTAGAATACTTAATTTAAAATCTTAAAAACATTACTTAAACAAATAATTTAAAAATGTAAAATACGTATATAAGGTATAAGAAATTAAAATTAGATTTTATATTATGTTTTTTTATGTCTTTTACAATACTTCTTTTATCAATAATTCTTCACATTTTTATTAAAATTTTTTTTAGGTTATGAATTCTAAATCTAATTATATAATTTAATAAAATTAAAAAAAATTATTAACAATTTTAAACACTTTTTATTACTTTTTGCCACTCTGTACCTAAATGAATAAAAACGAGGAAGATTATAGTTGCCCTTGTCAACTTTTAGATACCCGTGCATACCCACTATGGTGTATAAAATAAACCGTAATTTACTTCTCTTATACATTTAACTCATTACCCCATAATTTTGACGTAAAAAAAAAAAAAAAAATTAACAAAAAAAAAAAAAAAGTCACAAAACAAAAAACAAAATTTTCATTCATTGTCCCATAACTTTAGCTTAAAAAAAAAAAAAAAAAAATTAACAAAAAAAAAAAAAAAATCACAAAAAAAAAAAAAAAGTTTTCATTCATTGTCCCATAACTTAAGCTTAAAAAAAAAAAAAAAAAAAATAAAAAAAAAAAAAAACAACAAAGAAAAAAAAAACAAAAAAAAAAAATTGGCCCACCCTAAAAGTCCGATGGTCCGAGTGATGTCCAACTTCGCCAAGTAACTTGCCCTATTAATTTACCTGCCCAATTTTAATTTTAACCTTGTAGCTTTATTAGATTCACAGTTATTGAATCGAAAACTTTGTATGGCAGCCCTCCGAAAATGGGGCCCTAACATTTTGAAACTTCATATAAGTGCTCGATTCATTATATAACTAACCGTGTGTAGTTTTCAGCCTCGTAGTATAATTAGTTTTGAAGAAATTCATATTGGTGCAAAGAAGTTGTATGGCAGCCCCCCATAAATGGGGCCCTAACATTTTGAAACTTCATATAAGTGCTCGATTCATTATATAACTAACCGTGTGTAATTTTCATCCGCGTAGTATAATTAGTTTTGAAGAAATTCATATTGGTGCAAGGAAGTTGTATGGCAGCCCCCCGAAAATGGGGCCCTAACATTTTGAAACTTCATATAAGTGCCGGAGTCAATATAAAACTAACCGTGTGTAATTTTCATCCCCGTAGTATAAATAGTTTTGAAGAAATTCATATTGGTGCAAAAAAGTTGTATGGCAGCTCCCCGAAGCCTTGGTCCGATTTTAACCAAAAACAATAGGGAACCTAGAAATTGTCTAAAAATGACTTTGTGTGAATTTCAAGACTCTAGCCCTTTTAGTTTTTGAGTTATCGTGATGACACACGGACGGACGGACGGACGGACGGACGGACAGACACACATAGCTAGATCGACTAATTTTTCGATTCTGAGCCGATACGTACCCTTGACACTATATCTAGCTCGTCTAGATCGATGCGTTACAAACGGAGGAGCAAATCTAATATACCCGAAGTTCATATATATATGCACGGGTATAAAAATTAAGGAATACTTTGCAATTCATTTTCAAATATCTTTATACTTTATACTATACCAATACAAAAAAAAAATAGTGGTTTTGAAAGAGCATTGCAAAAATATCGTTCTGTTTCTCTCTTGCAGAAATTTTAATAACAGAAAGGTTTTGCATACATATATTTACATACATATAATTTACCTAATTTTACTAATGAAATTTTTTTTTGTTTGGTGTACAAAATACATTAATATTTGTGAATGACAGTGGCACATCTTATTAATAATTGACATTCTTTGTTGATAATAAAATAGCTGTGGCAGCAACCAATTACATTTCACAGAAAATTAGCTTTGTACAAAGCAAAATAGCTTTCCATGCATATCTATTTAGCTTTGTACAAAGCTAAATAGTTATGCATGCACGTGGTGACATTATAATGGCATTAAAGTATAAAGGACAGCTTTGCATTCATATCTATTTAGCTTTGTAAAGCATTAAATCAAATAGCATTACTTATTGCCAGTTTACTAGAGTAACATATAAGTTTTCCAAAAAGCTATTTTGCTGTTATTGAAAAAATAATAAAAGCCAAATAGCATTACTTATTGCCAGTTTACAAGAGTAACAAATAGGTTTTCCAAAAAGCTATTTTGCTGTTATTGAAAAAATAATAAAAGCCAAATAGCATTATGGAAATAAAAATTACTTTAACAGCTATTTAGCTGTCATTTCGACTACATTGCCATTTTTGTAGCTAATGCCAAAATTATACAATATGGTAATTAAAGTAAAAATACTTTACTTATTGCCAGTTTGCTAGAGTAACAAACAAGTTTTCCAAAAAGCTATTTTGCTGTTATTGAAAAAATAATAAAAGCCAAATAGCATTATGGAAATAAAAATTACTTTAACAGCTATTTAGCTGTCATTTCGACTATATTGTTTTTTTGTAGCTAATGCCAAAATTATGCAATATGGTAATTAAAGTAAAAATACTTTACTTATTGCCAGTTTGCTAGAGTAACAAACAAGTTTTCCAAAAAGCTATTTTGCTGTAATTGAAAAAATAATAAAAGCCAAATAGCATTATGGAAATAAAAATTACTTTAACAGCTATTTAGCTGTCATTTCGACTATATTGCCATTTTTGTAGCTAATGCCAAAATTATACAATATGGTAATTAAAGTAAAAATACTTTACTTATTGCCAGTTTGCTAGAGTAACAAACAAGTTTTCCAAAAAGCTATTTTGCTGTAATTGAAAAAATAATAAAAGCCAAATAGCATTATGGAAATAAAAATTACTTTAACAGCTATTTAGCTGTCATTTCGACTATATTGCCATTTTTGTAGCTAATGCCAAAATTATACAATATGGTAATTAAAGTAAAAATACTTTACTTATTGCCAGTTTGCTAGAGTAACAAACAAGTTTTCCAAAAAGCTATTTTGCTGTTATTGAAAAAATAATAAAAGCCAAATAGCATTATGGAAATAAAAATTACTTTAACAGCTATTTAGCTGTCATTTCGACTATATTGCCATTTTTGTAGCTAATGCCAAAATTATACAATATGGTAATTAAAGTAAAAATACTTTACTTATTGCCAGTTTGCTAGAGTAACAAACAAGTTTTCCAAAAAGCTATTTTGCTGTTATTGAAAAAATAATAAAAGCCAAATAGCATTATGGAAATAAAAATTACTTTAACAGCTATTTAGCTGTCATTTCGACTATATTGTTTTTTTGTAGCTAATGCCAAAATTATGCAATATGGTAATTAAAGTAAAAATACTTTACTTATTGCCAGTTTGCTAGAGTAACAAACAAGTTTTCCAAAAAGCTATTTTGCTGTTATTGAAAAAATAATAAAAGCCAAATAGCATTATGGTAATCAAAATTACTTTAACAGCTATTTAGCTGTCATTTTACAGTAAATCGCTATTGCGTATATTACTTCTTTGCTAGTAAAAAAGCATATTAGTTGCAAAAGCTATTTAAATTTATTTTTAGCTGCGCTTACGTTTTCATGACTCGAAAACTTGTAAATTAGCATTAGTTGCAAAGTAGCTATTCTAGTCCATTAGGATGACGTTGTAAAAGCTAAAATTTAGCTGCGAAAACTAATTAGAATATAAATGTTAGTTGGGTCTTGAAATTGAAGGGAAACTAGGTCTTCAAAATTAAAAATTTTGGGAGAAGTTAGGTCCTCCAAAATTAGTAGGAGTCGGTTAACAAAATTTTTTTGTCACGCCCCCTGTTTCGGAGCTATAAGGGCTCGAAAATTGAAATTTTGCTATATTCAACCACCTGTAATTTTAACACCTGTTCAAATTTTTTTTTACATATATGCAAAATTTATAGCTCCAACATTATATTTCAACATACGTTAAAGGTTTTTCTTAAATTTGAAAGGGTCTCTTTAAATTGAAGAAATTGTTTCTTAGTCTTAACCATTTTTGGTTAGATAATAATATTTTAGTTAAAATTCCAAATTTTGTTGGAGTTCAAAATTGATTTCCTAGAACCGGAAAAAAATAGAAAGGTGAAGACAGGAGGGGGGAGAGCAGATCCATCATAAGTTTGCTAAGTAAAAATTTGGGAACCTTCCCCATTGAAGGGCTACTAGGTCTTCAAAATTAAAACTTTTATGTTTATATAAAACAGTAACTTATTCACCAGTGTAAGTTTTTTCCAAAATTAAACGTTAACATTGAAGCTGCAACATTATCTTCCGCACTTATTAAAGGTTTCCTTGAGTGCATTGGGGTTATATTCTAAGTAATTCATTATTAGTCACAAAATTAGTTTTTATACTAGAGATTCCAGTAATAAGCGAAGAAAACGCAATTAAATATAAAATATTCGCTGTACCAAATTCTAATTCGGAAGAAATTGATATAGAAAATACCGATATCATATTATTTAAAAATAAAACATATTATCTTAATCAAGAAAGATACTTTAATAAACTACAATTAACTTCAACTTAAAAAAAAACCAAGGGTTTTTAAAAAGCATCTTTTATACGGTTTCTTACTGAGTATTTTAAAATTATATACGGTTTCTTACTGAGTATTTTATCATTTATTTTTATAAAAATATATATTATGATAATATTATAATTTTGTTATTTCATTAATAATTAATTATATGACTAATAGTGAATTACTTAGAATATAACCCCAATGCACTCAGGAAAACCTGTTAATAAATGCAAAATATAATGTTGGAGCTTCAATGTTAAAGTTTAATTTTGGAAAAACTTACACTGGTAAATAAGTTACTGTTTTATAAGAACATAAAAGTTTTAATTTTGAAGACCTAGTAGATCTTCAATGGGGAAGGTTCCCAAATTTTTGCTTAGCAAACTTATGATGGATCTGCTCACCCCCCTCCTGTCTTCACTCTTCCATTTTTTTCCGGTTCTAGGAAATCAATTTTGAACTCCAACAAATTTGGAATTTTGCATAGAATATTATTATCAAACCAAAAATGGTTAAGACTAAGAAACAATTTCTTCAATTTAAAGAGACCCTTTCAAATTTAAGAGTAACCTTTAACGTATGTTGAAATATAATGCTGCAGCTATAAATTTTGCATATCCGTAAAAAAAAATTTGAACAGGTGTTAAAGTTACAGGTGGTTGAAAATAGCAAAATTTCAATTTTCGAGCCCTTATAGCTCCTAAACAGGGGGCGTGAAAAAAAAAATTTGTTAACCGACTCCTACAAATTTCGGAGGACCTAACTTCTCCCAAAATTTCAAGACCCTCGGTTGAACCGTTTAGAAGATATATGGGGCCAAAAATTTTTCAAAAGTTGAGTTTAGCTTAATGGTAAATTTTAGTAACGTATGGTAACCCTATACATTTAAACCTTATATTTTTATAAAGCCTATAAAACCAGCTATCTTTTGCCGTTTTCAGATTAAAAATACACTTAAAGAAACTCTTGTTATAACAATTTAAAAATAAGGCTTTTTCCAACTTTGGGGGGCTGTAGCTCCGTAACTGGTGGGGCTACAGAAAAAAATTCTTCTACGAAATTAATTTTTTTGTAATATCTACCCGTGGTTAAAATTTCTTTAATCTATTTCAAACGGTGTAAAAGTTTTTATACGGACAGACGGACGGACGGACAAAGTCAAAATCAAGAAAAACCTTTGACACTTATTAAAACTTTCGTTTTGGAGCTTTCAATTTTGTATACAAATAAAAAAAAATTTTGACTGGTATTCAAGTTATAGGTGTTTAAAAGCAAAATTTTTAGCAAAATTTCAATTTTCAACACCTTACAGCTCCTAAAGGGAGGGCGTGACAAAAAAATTTTGTTAACTGGCTCTTACTTATTTCTAAGGATCTAACTTCTCCCAAAATTTCAAGTTTCTAGATTTAGCCGTTCCGAAGTTATGAGGGACCAAAAATTTTGTAAAACTTAGTTTTGAACAACGGTAAATTTTAGTACCGTATGGTAACCTTATACAATTGGTTTTAAAAAATTTGTAAAGCTTATAAGAACAGTTGTCTGCTACCGTTTTCAGGTTGCAAATATACTTTATAGAACTCTAATTATAACTGTTTAAATATGGGGCATTTTTCGACTTTGTGGGGCTGTAGCTAGTTACGGGGGGGGGCTACAAAAAAAAGTTTTAACATTAAATTATTTTTATTGCAATGCCTACCCATTTCTGATATTTTTTAGTCAATCGTAGGTAAAAAGGGACGGATGGACGGACGGACGGACGGACAGAGTGAAGCTATATAGGCACATTTTTACAAAATTTTTTGAAAATGTGCTAAAAACTGAAATGTTAATGAACGTTGTTATATGACTTAGTTTTTTTTTCATTCTAAATATGTTGTAATTTCGTTTTGGAACCAAAACGTTTGATATTTATTTAAGTGTCAAATTACAACAAAAATAAATTCTTTTTCTTCTTGTGTGTTGCAATATCGGAAACCGATGTTAAGTATATT
Organism: Dolichopus griseipennis; assembly: GCA_963082915.1. Taxonomy (NCBI): domain Eukaryota; kingdom Metazoa; phylum Arthropoda; class Insecta; order Diptera; family Dolichopodidae; genus Dolichopus; species Dolichopus griseipennis. The sequence goes on along the minus strand of OY720441.1, from coordinate 99,422,765 downwards.
ATTGATTATTAATATATTTTTTAATTAAGCAATTTGTATTTTTTGTTTTGGATAAGTAATGAAAAATAAAAAAAGATAATATAATAATAATTTTGTTTTGTAATTTTAAAAAGAAATTAATTTTAAAATTATATTGAAAACTTCTTTAATAATTTAGTCTAAGTTTAACCATTCTTTTGTGTTTTTATTTAAACTATATTTTATTTTTCATTTTTTTTTCACAATATATATATTTAAAGATATAAAACTTACACAACATACCTACTTATTTCAAATTTTTTTGACAGAAACTGCATGCCGTACGCGTTTATTCTGGTTGATCTGTAAAGAACACATAATTTTTCTTAAGAAATGTTATTTTTTTGTTTCTGCAATCATACTATAGGTATTTCAATTATTTTGAATATATGTAAAGTATTTTTTAAAAAAATATAGGTAGTTATTTTTAAAAACAATATTATTTTAAAATATTTTATTTTTAGAACAATAACTACATAAGAAAAAACAATAACTTTTTAATATGTCAATGTTTAAATTTTAAAAATTCGAGGTACAGTAACTTGTGCTCATGTAATATCATGTACTTACAGAATATATTTCAAAAGTCAGTTATTTTATTATTATAAAAAACTTAACAAAAAGCAACAACAACGAAGTAGCAAAATATTTTTTTTAGAAAAAACAAAAAAAAAAAATACAGTAATTTTCGCTTATAACGACCATGAATGGACAGAAAATATGCGTCGTAATAAACGACGTAATAAACATCATTTTAAAAGAATGCTGTGAATTTTGAAAAATTATTATTAGAATTAAAGATTGTAGAATATGCTAATTTGAGCGGACTCTTCGAACTCATTTGCTAGAACTTTACATGATGTTCCAGCTTCAAGCTTATGTGTAGTGCTTTTTCCTCTAATGAAATTTTTTTTTGTATTTTTGATACGTTATGTTTTTTTTTATATTAAAAAATAAATAAGAAAATACCAAATGCATCACGTGCCGTACGCTTTTATTTAGGTTGGGACGTAAGGAACAAATAATTTTTTTTTAGAAAGATAATTTTTTTAGTTTTCCAAACATATTGTTGGTATTTTCAATTATTTTGAATATATGTTTTAAAAAAAATTATTTTAAAAAAATATTATTTTAAAATATTTTATTTTTAAAATTTAATCGTAGCAACATAAGAAAAAACAATTACAATATTTTTATACGCTTTGTCAATTTTTAAATTTTAAAACTCCGAGGTACAGCACGTCGCGTATGCTTTCATGTAAATTTATTTACATAACAACTTATTTCAAAAGTTTTTGACAGAAACTGAACGCCGTACATGCTGAATTTGGTTGATTCATAAGTAACAAATCATTTTTCTTAAGAAATATTATTTATCAGAAGTCGGTTTTTTATTTTACATATAACTTAACTAAAACCAACAACAATATACGATTTAAAAAAAAAAAAATTTTAAGCAAACGAAAACAAAGTACAGTACTTTTCGGTTAAAACGACCATGATGGGACGGAAAATATTCGTCGTAATAAACGAATGTCGTTTTAAAAGAATTCTGTGAATTTTGAAAAATTAGTATAAGACTTGAACATTGTAGAATGTGCTGATTCTAGAATGGACACTTCGAACTCATTTGCTAAAATTTTTTTTGATGTGTCAGCCTCAAGCCTATGTATACTGCTTTTTCTTTTAATGAAATTTTTTTTGTATTTTTGATGCGTTATTATGATTTTTTTTTATATTCAAAAATAAATAAAAAAATACTAAATTAATCACCAAGCAACATAATTAGATATAATAATTTTAAATAAAAGAAATATCAATGTAATAAAAAACTTTCATTTTTAGGTAAAATTTAATTCTTTGGCAAAAAGTGTAAAGTTTATTATAATTAAAATTGCACCGAGTTCGTTATAAATGAAAACTACTGTATAAACCAAATGTATTGCTTTCATTTCGAAGAGAACTCATTATTTTCGTTCACTTTTTAAGATAAAGAAAAAACAAAAACAAAAAAAAAATTTTAAAAAAATTTAAATCTCCTTGTTCATTGAATATTTGAACTAAACAAAAAAAAGAAAGATATACATAAGTCGGCGCCTATAATCTTTTGAATTAGATTAAACTGCGAATTACAACCGAAAATGAATTACATTTACACAGAAAGTCGGCGCATAATATTAGAGTCATAAGCCTCAACTTTTAACCGCGTGACCATTAAATTCAAAATTACGTTAAATTAAAGACAGGTTTTCACCTGAAAAAACGCAATATTCTTAAAAAAAAATATCATTGTCCTATGAAAACAAAAAAAACCTTTATTTTGGTTGTTGTTTCATTAAAATTGGTCAAATAGTTTACCCAGAAAAAGGATGTTTATATTTGTATAGAAAAAATAAGCCGATTAAATATTATGATTTAAAAGGGGTTCTTTAAATTGAAGAAATTGTCTCTTAGTTTTAAACATTTTTGTTTAGATAATAAAATTCTAGGTAAAATTCCAAAAATTTTGGTGGAGTTCACAATTGATTTCCTAGAACCTATAAAAATGGAAGAGGTGGGACAGGAAGAAAGTGGCCATATCCTCGAGAATCATCATAATTTTGCTTAACAAAAATTTGGGAACCTTCCCCATTGAAGAGCTATAAGGACTTAAAAATTAAAACTTTAATGTTTTTATAAATCAGTAACTTATTCAACAGTGTATTATTAAATTTTGATTCAACATTATATTTCGCACTTGTTAACAGGTTTTCTTGGGTGCATTGGGATTATATACTAAGTATTGATTTCACAATTATTCATATTTAATAAATTTATAAAATAACTAAATTTTAACATTATCACTTTTTTACCACATTTTCAAAAAAATTTTGTAAAAATGTGCCTATATAGCTTCACTCTGTGCGTCCGTCCGTCCGTATGTTTACAAAAACTTTTACACCGTTTGAAATAGAGTAAAGAAATTTTAACCATGAGTAGTTTTAGCAAAAAAAATAATTTCGTAGAAGAATTTTTTTCTGTAGCCCCACCTGTTGCGGGGCTACAGCCCCTCAAAGTTTGAAAAAGCCCTATATTTAAATTGTTATAACAAGGGTTCTGTTAGATATATTTTCAATATGAAAACGTCAAATGATAGCTGGTTTCATGAACTTTATAAATATTTAAAAGGCAAATCTTTAGGGTTGCCATGCGGTACTAAAATTTAACACTACGCAAAACTCAATTTTTGCAAAATTTTTGGTCATACATATCTTCTGAACGGTTCAAACTAGGGCCTTGAATTTTTGGGATAAGTTAGATACTCAGAAATTAGTAGGAGTCGGTTAACAAAATTTTTTTGTCAAGCCCCCTATTTAGGAGCTATAAGGGCTCGAAAATTGAAATTTTGCTATTTTTAAACACTTGTAACTTGAATACCTGTCCAAATTTTTTTTTAGTGATATACAAAATTCAAAGCTCTATAATTATATTTCAACGTATGTCAAAGGTTTTTCTTAATTTTGAAGGGTGACGAAGCTACAGCCCCTGCAAATTCCAAAAAAGCCCTATATTTAAATTGATATAACAAAAGTTCTGTTAGGTTTATTTTCAATCGATAAACGGTAGAAGAAGCTACTATTATAGGCTTTACAAAAATATATCGCTTAAATGTATAGGGTTGCCATACGGTACTAAAATTTAGAATTATATAAAACTCAATTTTTGCAAAATTTTCGGTCCAAATATCTTCTAAACAGTTTAAGATGGGGCCCTGAAATTTTGGGAGAAGTTAGATCCTGAAAAATTAGTAGGAGCCAGTTAACAAAATTTTTTTGTCAAACCCCCTGTTTAGGAGCTGTAAGGGTTCGAAAATTTAAATTTTGCTATTTTTAAGCACCTGCAACTTGAATACCTTTTTTCTTAAATTTTCAAACTTAAATTTTTTTTTTTGTGAATCGGTTTCAACCACATTGCCGCATTTCCAATGGCGCCATTTTTTTGATAAGTATTATTATTTCAAACTATTAAACTAACTAATTTCTTAACTAAAATTATTTTACACTAAATATTTTTTTTTATTATTTATAACTATAAATTTTATCTATTTTTTTTGTTTATATAGAATTCTTTTAAAAATTTATAAATTTTAATATCACGCGCCGGTTTGTTTTCTTTACATTTAACTTAATTAAAATAAAAATTTTTTTTCTTTTGGAAGTAATACTTCTTTTAATCTTCTTCTAGTCGTAAACAAAACAATATATCCATCTCTTCCCATTGATAGATGTTAATGTTTCAAATAATTCTCACCGCTCTCAATATACCATCATAACAGCACCGTAACTTAATCAATAAATTCTGATGGTTTATGTCCAACATTATCAATAAACTCATTCTATTTTTATATTTTACTATTTATATTGCCACAATTACAAATGTTGTTTTTTTTTTTAATTAGGTGTAATTGTGTATTTGTTTTATTTTGATTGAGTTTTTGGTTGTACCTACTACAATAAGGGCACATATAGTTTCTATATAGATTCTATATCGTGCAAGTTAAAAACTGGACGTAGTTGTAAACCATTCTCTCGCTTCAAATAAGACTTTTAAAATTAAAATTTTATTTTTATTTTTTTTTTATTTATTTTTTTACTTCCACTTTTATTTTTTTAAGGTTTGTCGATTTAGGTTGAATAAATCGTACAATCTTGTTCCTGTGTTTTTGCGCTTTCTCATTTTTATCAAAATTGTCAACTTTAACGTTAATTTTTGTAATATTCGCGGTTTACAAACGAACTTCCATGCCGTTGAGGGCCATCTTAATTCAACTAAACCGGCAATCCTTGCTCTATGTGAAACGCAAGTTAGTAGCCAAAATTTTAACTTCAAGTTAAAAACTGGATATTAACGGTATTAACGATATTAACGGCTACTCACTCATTTCACACTTCGTTCCCAAAATAGGCATCGGCATCTACATAAAAAAACACATTATTTTTAACACTCTTGTCAAATATAAATCTTCTAGCCCAACTTTCAATTACGTTTCGGTCAAAATCCATGTTGGAAAGCATGTTATACATTTCGGTTTTCATACAGATCACCTAATTCCAGTGAACAGGAAACTGTTATGGAATTTGAAAACCTTTCAAACCAGATCAATGAAATTCTCGATTTTTATCCTGAGACTGAAATTGTTCTGGCAGGCGATTTAAATGTTCATAACAAAGACTGGCTTCACTTTTCCAGTAGCTTTTCTCCGAGTCAAAACTCAATTGGGAAACAAGTTGAATTATTTTCCACTCTATTTCACCTTTCTGAACTTGTTAAAAATCCCACTAGAATCCCTGAACGTGCTGATCAAGAAGCTTACCTCTTGGATCTGTTTCTAGCCACACACCCTGAAAAGTATGTGGTTTAAGTTGGTTGCCCCCTTGGGGGCCCTGATCGATGTTTGGTCAATACAAGCTTCCAGGCAGGTGTCCAACCAAAGGTCCCTTCCCAAAAAATTGGTATGGCGTTATAACCATGCTAACTGGGAAGGTCTGAACAATTTTTATAAAACCTTTGATTGGTCCCGGTGCTTTCGATAATGAATTCAATAATCTCAATATTAAAGATTTCTGTAGGGAAGAAGGTATAGAAGTACATTTTACTTCACCAAGATCTCATACAGGAAATTCTGATATTGAAAGAGCTCACGGTACTTTAAATGAACATCTCCGAATTTTCGAAGCTCAAAAACTCAAATTAAATGTAGTACATAAAGTATTCTTAGCGGTTGAAAAATATAACTGTGCAATCCACTCGACCATTATGACTAGGCCAATGGATATACTTAATGGTAAAATTACAAATATAGAAGAAATTAAAAATTTAATTCATAGGAAAAAAGTTACAAACATAAATAAAATAAATACAACAAGATTAGAATTTAAGGCACAAGATAAAGATGAAATCGTAGTAAATAACCCCGATTCTCAACGTTATAAAACACAACCCAAATATACTAAAATTAAAAGTAGAGGGTAAACTAGAGTAAACTAGAGGGAAACAAAATGTTAGATAATAATAATCGAAATATACATCCAACTAGAATTAAAAGAAATTATAAATTTATTACAGGTAGTAATGAGTAGTAAATTAGTTTTTATACTAGAGATTCCAGTAATAAGCGAAGAAAACGCAATTAAATATAAAATATTCGCTGTACCAAATTCTAATTCGGAAGAAATTGATATAGAAAATACCGATATCATATTATTTAAAAATAAAACATATTATCTTAATCAAGAAAGATACTTTAATAAACTACAATTAACTTCAACTTGTATTTCAAATCTTTTTATAAAATCATTTAAAAACTGTACTAAAACTATTGAAAGTAATGTTAAAACTGTAGAAATTGATCAAGGAATTGTATTAGTTAAAAATGCACAAAAACTCAACTTAAAAAATAATTGTAATAACATCTTGTATTCATTGAATAAAAACTATATAATATTTTTCTATAATCGTTCTATTGAAATTAATAACTTTAAATATTCAAATAAAAATAAAGAATTCAAACATAACATTGTAATACCGAATTACATTACAGTTGGAAATATAAATCATACTATTAAATTAGAAATCTTACATATCAAACAAATTGAAAACAATAATGAAATAAAAGAAATAAATTTTGAAAGAAAAATTAATAAAATTGTAATCCAAATTAATTCTATTTTTGTAATAATTATTATTTTAGCTATAATCATCATAATATACTATCAAATAAAATCAAGAAAAAGAAATCAAATAAGTGATCTAAATATAAATAAAACTAAATATTTTGTTCAGGAGTACAAAAATCCTAAGGATGGGGGAGTAATATATCCATCTAACGAAATCTTGAACAAGATCATAAAAGCAAATTCTCAGAACCAGAATTTGTAAATTTCGTTATCAAAACATAATTTCTATTTTTTTAAAATACTTAATATAAAATTTTCCTTAATACAAATTTCCAAACAAATATATTTTAATTATCTTCATTACGTAATAAATAACAATTATAGGTCTCCTGACCTAACGCAACAAATATAATTTTTTTATTATTCAATTACCTACTCAAATATTAAACTAAACTGAACGATTTTATACTAGATCATATTTCATTAAAAACAAGTGAGGGAAAAAAACCAAGGGTTTTTAAAAAGCACCTTTTATACGGTTTCTTACTGAGTATTTTAAAATTATATACGGTTTCTTACTGAGTATTTTATCATTTATTTTTATAAAAATATATATTATGATAATATTATAATTTTGTTATTTCATTAATAATTAATTATATGACTAATAGTGAATTACTTAGAATATAACCCCAATGCACTCAAGAAAACCTGTTAATAAATGCAAAATATAATGTTGGAGCTTCAATGTTAAAATTTAATTTTGGAAAAACTTACACTGGTAAATAAGTTACTGTTTTATAAGAACATAAAAGTTTTAATTTTGAAGACCTAGTAGATCTTCAATGGGGAAGGTTCCCAAATTTTTGCTTAGCAAACTTATGATGGATCTGCTCACCCCCCTCCTGTCTTCACTCTTCCATTTTTTTCCGGTTCTAGGAAATCAATTTTGAACTCCAACAAATTTGGAATTTTGCATAGAATATTATTATCAAACCAAAAATGGTTAAGACTAAGAAACAATTTCTTCAATTTAAAGAGACCCTTTCAAATTTAAGAGTAACCTTTAACGTATGTTGAAATATAATGCTGCAGCTATAAATTTTGCATATCCGTAAAAAAAAATTTGAACAGGTGTTAAAGTTACAGGTGGTTGAAAATAGCAAAATTTCAATTTTCGAGCCCTTATAGCTCCTAAACAGGGGGCGTGAAAAAAAAAATTTGTTAACCGACTCCTACAAATTTCGGAGGACCTAACTTCTCCCAAAATTTCAAGACCCTCGGTTGAACCGTTTAGAAGATATATGGGGCCAAAAATTTTTCAAAAGTTGAGTTTAGCTTAATGGTAAATTTTAGTAACGTATGGTAACCCTATACATTTAAACCTTATATTTTTATAAAGCCTATAAAACCAGCTATCTTTTGCCGTTTTCAGATTAAAAATACACTTAAAGAAACTCTTGTTATAACAATTTAAAAATAGGGCTTTTTCCAACTTTGGGGGGCTGTACCTCCGTAACGGGTGGGGCTACAGAAAAAAATTCTTCTACGAAATTAATTTTTTTGTAATATCTACCCGTGGTTAAAATTTCTTTAATCTATTTCAAACGGTGTAAAAGTTTTTATACGGACAGACGGACGGACGGACAAAGTCAAAATCAAGAAAAACCTTTGACACTTATTAAAACTTTCGTTTTGGAGCTTTCAATTTTGTATACAAATAAAAAAAAATTTTGACTGGTATTCAAGTTATAGGTGTTTAAAAGCTAAATTTTTAGCAAAATTTAAATTTTCAACACCTTACAGCCTAAAGGGAGGGCGTGACAAAAAAATTTTGTTAACTGGCTCTTACTTATTTCTAAGGATCTAACTTCTCCCAAAAGCCGTTCCGAAGTTATGAGGGACCAAAAATTTTGTAAAACTTAGTTTTGAACAACGGTAAATTTTAGTACCGTATGGTAACCTTATACAATTGGTTTTAAAAAATTTGTAAAGCTTATAAGAACAGTTGTCTGCTACCGTTTTCAGGTTGCAAATATACTTTATAGAACTCTAATTATAACTGTTTAAATATGGGGCATTTTTCGACTTTGTGGGGCTGTAGCTAGTTACGGGGGGGGCTACAAAAAAAAGTTTTAACATTAAATTATTTTTATTGCAATGCCTACCCATTTCTGATATTTTTTAGTCAATCGTAGGTAAAAAGGGACGGATGGACGGACGGACGGACGGACGGACAGAGTGAAGCTATATAGGCACATTTTTACAAAATTTTTTGAAAATGTGCTAAAAACTGAAATGTGAATGAACGTTGTTATATAACTTAGTTTTTTTTTCATTCTAAATATGTTGTAATTTCGTTTTGAAACCAAAACGTTTGATATTTATTTAAGTGTCAAATTACAACAAAAATAAATTCTTTTTCTTCTTGTGTGTTGCAATATCGGAAACCGATGTTAAGTATATTATTGATTATTAATATATTTTTTAATTAAGCAATTTGTATTTTTTGTTTTGGATAAGTAATGAAAAATAAAAAAAGATAATATAATAATAATTTTGTTTTGTAATTTTAAAAAGAAATTAATTTTAAAATTATATTGAAAACTTCTTTAATAATTTAGTCTAAGTTTAACCATTCTTTTGTGTTTTTATTTAAACTATATTTTATTTTTCATTTTTTTTTCACAATATATATATTTAAAGATATAAAACTTACACAACATACCTACTTATTTCAAATTTTTTTGACAGAAACTGCATGCCGTACGCGTTTATTCTGGTTGATCTGTAAAGAACACATAATTTTTCTTAAGAAATGTTATTTTTTTGTTTCTGCAATCATACTATAGGTATTTCAATTATTTTGAATATATGTAAAGTATTTTTTAAAAAAATATAGGTAGGTATTTTTAAAAACAATATTATTTTAAAATATTTTATTTTTAGAACAATAACTACATAAGAAAAAACAATAACTTTTTAATATGTCAATGTTTAAATTTTAAAAATTCGAGGTACAGTAACTTGTGCTCATGTAATATCATGTACTTACAGAATATATTTCAAAAGTCAGTTATTTTATTATTATAAAAAACTTAACAAAAAGCAACAACAACGAAGTAGCAAAATATTTTTTTTAGAAAAAACAAAAAAAAAAAATACAGTAATTTTCGCTTATAACGACCATGAATGGACAGAAAATATGCGTTGTAATAAACGACGTAATAAACGTCATTTTAAAAGAATGCTGTGAATTTTGAAAAATTATTATTAGAATTAAAGATTGTAGAATATGCTAATTTGAGCGGACTCTTCGAACTCATTTGCTAGAACTTTACATGATGTTCCAGCTTCAAGCTTATGTGTAGTGCTTTTTCCTCTAATGAAATTTTTTTTTGTATTTTTGATACGTTATGTTTTTTTTTATATTAAAAAATAAATAAGAAAATACCAAATGCATCACGTGCCGTACGCTTTTATTTAGGTTGGGACGTAAGGAACAAATAATTTTTTTTTAGAAAGATAATTTTTTTAGTTTTCCAAACATATTGTTGGTATTTTCAATTATTTTGAATATATGTTTTAAAAAAAATTATTTTAAAAAAATATTATTTTAAAATATTTTATTTTTAAAATTTAATCGTAGCAACATAAGAAAAAACAATTACAATATTTTTATACGCTTTGTCAATTTTTAAATTTTAAAACTCCGAGGTACAGCACGTCGCGTATGCTTTCATGTAAATTTATTTACATAACAACTTATTTCAAAAGTTTTTGACAGAAACTGAACGCCGTACATGCTGAATTTGGTTGATTCATAAGTAACAAATCATTTTTCTTAAGAAATATTATTTATCAGAAGTCGGTTTTTTATTTTACATATAACTTAACTAAAACCAACAACAATATACGATTTAAAAAAAAAAAAATTTTAAGCAAACGAAAACAAAGTACAGTACTTTTCGGTTAAAACGACCATGATGGGACGGAAAATATTCGTCGTAATAAACGAATGTCGTTTTAAAAGAATTCTGTGAATTTTGAAAAATTAGTATAAGACTTGAACATTGTAGAATGTGCTGATTCTAGAATGGACACTTCGAACTCATTTGCTAAAATTTTTTTTGATGTGTCAGCCTCAAGCCTATGTATACTGCTTTTTCTTCTAATGAAATTTTTTTTGTATTTTTGATGCGTTATTATGATTTTTTTTATATTCAAAAATAAATAAAAAAATACTAAATTAATCACCAAGCAACATAATTAGATATAATAATTTTAAATAAAAGAAATATCAATGTAATAAAAAACTTTCATTTTTAGGTAAAATTTAATTCTTTGGCAAAAAGTGTAAAGTTTATTATAATTAAAATTGCACCGAGTTCGTTATAAATGAAAACTACTGTATAAACCAAATGTATTGCTTTCATTTCGAAGAGAACTCATTATTTTCGTTCACTTTTTAAGATAAAGAAAAAACAAAAACAGAAAAAAAATTTTTTAAAAATTTAAATCTCCTTGTTCATTGAATATTTGAACTAAACAAAAAAAAGAAAGATATACATAAGTCGGCGCCTATAATCTTTTGAATTAGATTAAACTGCGAATTACAACCGAAAATGAATTACATTTACACAGAAAGTCGGCGCATAATATTAGAGTCATAAGCCTCAACTTTTAACCGCGTGACCATTAAATTCAAAATTACGTTAAATTAAAGACAGGTTTTCACCTGAAAAAACGCAATATTCTTAAAAAAAAATATCATTGTCCTATGAAAACAAAAAAAACCTTTATTTTGGTTGTGTTTCATTAAAATTGGTCAAATAGTTTACCCAGAAAAAGGATGTTTATATTTGTATGGGAAAAAATAAGCCGATTAAATATTATGATTTAAAAGGGGTTCTTTAAATTGAAGAAATTGTCTCTTAGTTTTAAACATTTTTGTTTAGATAATAAAATTCTAGGTAAAATTCCAAAAATTTTGGTGGAGTTCACAATTGATTTCCTAGAACCTATAAAAATGGAAGAGGTGGGACAGGAAGAAAGTGGCCAGATCCTCGAGAATCATCATAATTTTGCTTAACAAAAATTTGGGAATCTTCCCCATTGAAGAGCTATAAGGACTTAAAAATTAAAACTTTAATGTTTTTATAAATCAGTAACTTATTCAACAGTGTATTATTAAATTTTGATTCAACATTATATTTCGCACTTGTTAACAGGTTTTCTTGGGTGCATTGGGATTATATACTAAGTATTGATTTCACAATTATTCATATTTAATAAATTTATAAAATAACTAAATTTTAACATTATCACTTTTTTACCACATTTTCAAAAAAATTTTGTAAAAATGTGCCTATATAGCTTCACTCTGTGCGTCCGTCCGTCCGTATGTTTACAAAAACTTTTACACCGTTTGAAATAGAGTAAAGAAATTTTAACCATGAGTAGTTTTAGCAAAAAAAATAATTTCGTAGAAGAATTTTTTTCTGTAGCCCCACCTGTTGCGGGGCTACAGCCCCTCAAAGTTTGAAAAAGCCCTATATTTAAATTGTTATAACAAGGGTTCTGTTAGATATATTTTCAATATGAAAACGTCAAATGATAGCTGGTTTCATGAACTTTATAAATATTTAAAAGGCAAATCTTTAGGGTTGCCATGCGGTACTAAAATTTAACACTACGCAAAACTCAATTTTTGCAAAATTTTTGGTCATACATATCTTCTGAACGGTTCAAGCTAGGGCCTTGAATTTTTGGGAGAAGTTAGATACTCAGAAATTAGTAGGAGTCGGTTAACAAAATTTTTTTGTCAAGCCCCCTATTTAGGAGCTATAAGGGCTCGAAAATTGAAATTTTGCTATTTTTAAACACTTGTAACTTGAATACCTGTCCAAATTTTTTTTTAGTGATATACAAAATTCAAAGCTCTATAATTATATTTCAACGTATGTCAAAGGTTTTTCTTAATTTTGAAGGGTGACGAAGCTACAGCCCCTGCAAATTCCAAAAAAGCCCTATATTTAAATTGATATAACAAAAGTTCTGTTAGGTTTATTTTCAATCGATAAACGGTAGAAGAAGCTATTATTATAGGCTTTACAAAAATATATCGCTTAAATGTATAGGGTTGCCATACGGTACTAAAATTTAGAATTATATAAAACTCAATTTTTGCAAAATTTTCGGTCCAAATATCTTCTAAACAGTTTAAGATGGGGCCCTGAAATTTTGGGAGAAGTTAGATCCTGAAAAATTAGTAGGAGCCAGTTAACAAAATTTTTTTGTCAGCCCCCCTGTTTAGGAGCTGTAAGGGTTCGAAAATTTAAATTTTGCTATTTTTAAGCATCTGCAACTTGAATACCTGTTCAAATTTTTTTTTATTAATATACAAAATTTAAAGGTTCAACATTATATTTTAACATATGTTAAAGGTTTTTCTTAAATTTAAAAGCGGTTCCTTAAATTGAAGAAAGTGTCTCTCAGTTTTACCCATTTTTGCTTAGATAGTATAATTCTAAGTAAAATTCCAAACTATTGTGGAATTCACAATTTAATTCCTAGAACCTAAAAAAATGGTGGGGGATGGGGGTGGTGGGGAGTTAGATGCAGTTAGATCTTTCAGAAATTTGGCAACGTTCCCAATTGAAGGGCTATAACAACTTTTAAATAAAAAATTTACCATAAGCAGTAAATTTTATAAGTAAGCAGTAATTATTTCCTAGTAAATATTTCCAAAGTTAAACTCAGTATTTAATACAATATAATTTGAAAATGTGCTTTTTTAAAAACCCTTGGTTTTTTTTCATCACTTGTTTTATAATTTATGCAAATCTGATTGAAGAGTAAACTTTTTCAAATACTAACTTTTTAAATTAATTTAACTTTTACACTTCACTTAATTCTGTTTCATTTTAATTTAGTGTTTTATTTTAAAATTTGTGGTAGTTCTTTCAAACTTAAATTTTTTTTTTTGTGAATCGGTTTCAACCACATTGCCGCATTTCCAATGGCGCCATTTTTTTGATAAGTATTATTATTTCAAACTATTAAACTAACTAATTTCTTAACTAAAATTATTTTACACTAAATATTTTTTTTTATTATTTATAACTATAAATTTTATCTGTTTTTTTTTGTTTATATAGAATTCTTTTAAAAATTTATAAATTTTAATATCACGCGCCGGTTTGTTTTCTTTACATTTAACTTAATTAAAATAAAAATTTTTTTTCTTTTGGAAGTAATACTTCTTTTAATCTTCTTCTAGTCGTAAACAAAACAATATATCCATCTCTTCCCATTGATAGATGTTAATGTTTCAAATAATTCTCACCGCTCTCAATATACCATCATAACAGCACCGTAACTTAATCAATAAATTCTGATGGTTTATGTCCAACATTATCAATAAACTTTCATTCTATTTTTATATTTTACTATTTATATTGCCACAATTACAAATGTTGTTTTTTTTTTTAATTAGGTGTAATTGTGTATTTGTTTTATTTTGATTGAGTTTTTGGTTGTACCTACTACAATAAGGGCACATATAGTTTCTATATAGATTCTATATCGTGCAAGTTAAAAACTGGACGTAGTTGTAAACCATTCTCTCGCTTCAAATAAGACTTTTAAAATTAAAATTTTATTTTTATTTTTTTTTTAATTTTTTTTTACTTCCACTTTTATTTTTTTAAGGTTTGTCGATTTAGGTTGAATAAATCGTACAATCTTGTTCCTGTGTTTTTGCGCTTTCTCATTTTTAGTAAAATTGTCAACTTTAACGTTAATTTTTGTAATATTCGCGGTTTACAAACGAACTTCCATGCCGTTGAGGGCCATCTTAATTCAACTAAACCGGCAATCCTTGCTCTATGTGAAACGCAAGTTAGTAGCCAAAATTTTAACTTCAAGTTAAAAACTGGATATTAACGGTATTAACGATATTAACGGCTACTCACTCATTTCACACTTCGTTCCCAAAATAGGCATCGGCATCTACATAAAAAAACACATTATTTTTAACACTCTTGTCAAATATAAATCTTCTAGCCCAACTTTCAATTACGTTTCGGTCAAAATCCATGTTGGAAAGCATGTTATACATTTCGGTTTTCATACAGATCACCTAATTCCAGTGAACAGGAAACTGTTATGGAATTTGAAAACCTTTCAAACCAGATCAATGAAATTCTCGATTGTTATCCTGAGACTGAAATTGTTCTGGCAGGCGATTTAAATGTTCATAACAAAGACTGGTTTCACTTTTCCAGTAGCTTTTCTCCGAGTCAAAACTCAATTGGGAAACAAGTTGAATTATTTTCCACTCTATTTCACCTTTCTGAACTTGTTAAAAATCCCACTAGAATCCCTGAACGTGCTGATCAAGAAGCATACCTCTTGGATCTGTTTCTAGCCACACACCCTGAAAAGTATGTGGTTTAAGTTGGTTGCCCCCTTGGGGGCCCTGATCGATGTTTGGTCAATACAAGCTTCCAGGCAGGTGTCCAACCAAAGGTCCCTTCCCAAAAAATTGGTATGGCGTTATAACCATGCTAACTGGGAAGGTCTGAACAATTTTTACAAAACCTTTGATTGGTCCCGGTGCTTTCGTGGTAGAAATGTTGACTTTGCTGCAAATGCGATTAATGAAACTATTCTACTTGGAATGAGATTATTTATACCTCACTCCATGAGATCTATTAAAAAGAAACCCAAAACTTGGTTTAATCGTAATTGCAAAGAAGCCATTCTATAAAAGGAGGAGGCCTTCAAAAAGTACCGGGACAGTGGTTTTGAGGCTTACAGGGCCAACTATATAGTGGTTCGGAACAGATGCAAGAGAGTTACCAACAAGGCAAAATTCTTGTTCAACCAAAGATTGAAACGTAACCTAATACACATTCCCAAGAATAGCAAATGCTTTTGGACCATTCTGGCGAGTCTGATGTTGTGGCTTTGAATATTTCCAAAGCTTTCGATCGAGTTTGGCATGATGCCTTATTGGCAAAATGCAGAGCTTTTGATCTAGGTGGGGATTTTGTTAAATAGATTGGAGATTTCCTTTCGAATCGCACGATTCTTGTTCTTGTCGATGGATATTCATCCAAAGATTTCAAAATAAATGCTGGTGTCCCTCGGGGATCTGTTTTATCCCCCAGTCTTTTCCTAATATTTATAAATAACCTACTATCAATAACCTCCAATCAAATCCATAGCTTCGCGACCGCAATACCCTTGTTGCTTCCTATGAATTTCATAGCAGCTGTAACATTATTCACCAGATTAATTCAACAGCAAAAAATTTCAAGTGAATTAAACAAAGATTTAATTAAAATCTAAAAATGGGGTGAATTCAACAGATTTGATTTCAACACCAAAAAAACCCAATGCTGTCTAGTCTCGCGAAAAATAGCTACAACTGAGCTAAACCAACAATTGACTTGGTCAAATCATATTTTTGGAGTAGCTAAGGACGCTGCAAAATGTTTGGGTTTCTTGTCCTCATCTATAACATCTATAAAACTTATATTAGGCCGAAAATGGAGTATAATGCACATATTTGGGCTGGTGCTCCCATAACGGCACTGGGATATCTTGATAAAGTGCTAAATAGAGCTATTCGTCTTATAAATGATTCCAGTGTTACCTCAACGCTCACTCCACTCAGCCATGGTCGCACTGTTGGGTCACTGACCTTGTTTTATAGATATCTTGTAGGGACTAACACCTGTTCTAAAGAAATCGAACAACTTATGCCTCCATTCAAGATTTTCGAACGGGAAACAAGGAGGGCAATTGATGCTCATCCCTACACAGTTGAGCTAGCCAGATGGCGTAACACGGCTTATGGAAATTCGTTTGTCATGCGCTCATCTCCTTTATGGAACCATATTCCACCAAATGTGTTCCCCAAAGTTGATAATGTATGTATATACGATTTAACCAAATTTAACAAGAACATTAATATCTTTCTTAATAATATCCCATCCAATTTTCCCCATCCCCCATAATCCAGATATTCCAAATAACTTCCACTATAATCTTAAATCCTTCCATATCCTCATCCCTGTAACCAAACTGTACATTTGTATTACAGGTTCCCTCCTAAAGTTTGGTTCAAAAAGGGTATGGTTTTAGTGTGTTAAAATCATACACTACCCAGCGAAACCATTCCCTCGTAAAAAAAACGAAATATATATATTTGTAAAAAATAAATGATAAAATACTTAATAAAAAAACCTTTATAATTTTTAGGGTTTTTTAATATAAAAATAAATTTTATATTAAAAAACCCTTGATTTTTTCATCACTTGTTTTTTCTTCTTTCCCTTAGTTTGTTATGAACTTCTGCAATTCGTATTGCAATATCGTATAATTCGGTGGCTTAGCGTCGAATGCGATAAAAACTTTTGCAGCTCCCCTTAAAGATCGTTTACAAAGAATAAATTTTTGTAAATCAATTCAGCTGAATGTTGTCGCAAATTATACTATCGCCTGAAAATTTACGCAAATTATTTTCTACATCTTCAAAATTAAATCTCATGGATTACGCTTCATTATTGTTGTTTGACCTTCTCTTCTGCCGATCTTCTTCGGAAGAGTAGAAGGCCTTCTGCCAATCCCGAAGTTTCTATGTCAAACTCAACAGCTACTTGGTTATTTTGCCTGCTTTGTTGTCAATGTTCACTAATTTCATTGATTTTTTATAATATTTTAAAATTACGAATATGTTTTACAAAATTTAAATTCTATATAAAACAATAAATGGCTTTATTTTCAAATAATTATTAATCCGCATTTATTTGTTTATGTATATTATATTTATTTATCAATTAATAAAAGAGAAAATAGTTTAGTTTATCTACCAGATGTACCTTAAATTTTGTTTTTTTGTTTTTGAAGTACAAAATGTTTATTTTTATTTTTTTTTATTTTATTTGAACCAAAACAAGGTTTTTACAAAACATTTTTATGGTTAAACTTAAAATTAACATGAAATTTAATTACAAAGCATAAATTTAAATACATTAAAATCAAAAGTTTATTATTTTTTTATAGATTGTAAAAAATGCATATAAAGCGAAAACACAGTTAAAATGAAATTTATAAAATAAAAAAAAAAATAAAAATAACTAAATTATAGAATTGTAAAATAATGTGAACTTGAAGTGTAATACGAGTATAATATATTGAAGGTTAAAATTAATGTCATAGGTCATTAAGAAATTTTATTTTTAATTTACGCTTAAAAGTGTATCTAGAAATTTGTGTTAAAAAAAGATGACTGTGTTTATTAAATGTAATGCAACATCTGTTCATTGATTCATTTTTTACATATTCAGTTCTATGAGTATTCAGTTCTATGAAACTGAAAGTCAATGTTTTTTCTTAGGACTTCAAAAATAGAGCAAGAAAAAAGAATTTGCCTGCGTGAGGATAAAGTTAAGATATTTAATGAATTAAGTCTTACGAGATAGCTAGGCAGAATTGAATAATCTGTAGGATTATATTGATTTTTCAAAGCAAATAAAAGAAATTACTTTTGCACGGATTCTATTCTATCAAAATGTATTTGAAATGCGGGATCCCACACAATGTTACCATATTCAAGAATAGATCGTACTAAAGAGCAATAAAGATTCTTCCGCTCTTCTTTTTATAAACCCGACCATTTTTTTTGCCCTAAAAATTGTATACTCATAATGAAGATGGAAGTTCAGTTTATCATCCAACCGAATCCCTAAATCGGTAATATTTTTAACTCTTTCAATGTTTACATTAATTATATTATAACCGAAAGTAATGGTAGATCTCTTACGTGTAAAACTTATAACCTTGCATTTTTCAATGTTTAGTTCTAACTTATTAAAGAAGCACCATTCTTGCAGACTATTTAGATTTGTCTGAAGTAGCGCAACATCGGAACTCTTTTTAATTACATGATAAATCTTAAGATCATCAGCAAATGCAACATGTGACACACCGAAAGGTTTACTAGAAAGATCGGAAATTAATTAAACAAGAGTGGACCTAAGTGGCTAACTTGCGATACTCCTGATGTAACATTGATTCAGTCCGAGAAAAAACTTTGAAATTTAATATTATGCGTTCTATTTGTAATATAGGAGAATATCCAATAAAGAAAAGAGCCGGAAATACCTAAAGCTGCAACTTTGCTTAGTAGAATTTTGTGATCAATACGATCGAATGCTTTGCTGAAGTCGGTGTAAATAGCATCAACTTGGTGCCCATTTTCCATTCCATTAAGGATTTCAGAAGTGTAAACTAAAAGGTTTGTTGTTGTGGAACGACCTTTTCTGAATTCATGTTGTTGTTTGTTTAGTTTTGTATTTATGATGGGTATAATTTTGTCTACTATAATTTTTTCTAATAACTTTGGAATAGTTGATAGAATAGCTATACCACGGTAATTTTCGACTTATGATTTATGACTCTTTTAGTAAATAGGGGGGGATAAGAATATTTCCAGAAAAGGGGAACATACTTGAGGAAAGAGATTTATTAAAGAAAAAATGAAGCGGATAAGTGAGATAACTAACACAGTTGTATAAAAAAGTTGGTGGAATCAGGTCAGGTCCTATACCTTTTTTGGTATCAAGTTTGCTTCAAATATTTCAACTTCGGAAAGGTATAAATCTGTAATAATAGGATTTGAATTATTTATTAAGTTAAAGAATTCAAAATCAAATGGAAAATCGTATGGACGATAAGCTTTTTGAAAAGATTTAGCAAAGAAATTGCAGATAGTTTTAGGACAATTAGAAAACGTATTGGCTTTTGACATTAAGCTTGGATAACCGTAAGTTTTACGTTAACGAAGTCAAAAAACTTTTTAGGATCTGTAATTAATTTGTTGCCTACGTTAGTGAGATATCTATCCTAAGCCAGGTAAGATTTTTGTTTAAATTCAAAAGCAAGATCCCTGTACTTGTTTAATAAGTCATTATTAGGGTCTTTTGAATTTTTAATTATTTTATATAGTTTATTGCGTTGGTTACGCAATGTCATAAGTTCATTGTTCAGCCAAGGTTCGGTTGTCTTGTCCTTTTTGCGATTTTTAGGAACAAAGGAGTTAATTATCTCAAATAGCTTTGAATAGAATTGAGAGATAATCAAGTCAATATCCTGTTCGGTTAACAGGTCGTCCCAACTGATGACTGACAAAGCATTATTAATGCTTTGATAATCAGCATTAAGAAAATCGTATACAAAAATATTATTGTAAGATTGGGAAAAAGTGGTACAGCAGTGGAAAATTCGAAGGTGATTTCGTTTTGATACGGAGTTTTTGTAAAAAGGTTTTCTGAATCATCAGCGAGCTTTACCACCACTTTATCATATGTATTCGTGAATGCAAGATCTAACCACTTGTAATAATTATTTGGAAAGCTGATAACTTGATGTAAATCATTACCATAAAATACATTAAAAAGATCGAAATCTATTTCGTCCTGAAAGTTGATTGGTAGTAACAGATTATCAGATTCGTCAACAATAAAAGATAAAGAAGGACGGTTAACGTCCCCTAAAATTATAATTGAATCATCCTCATTCATATTTAATATAACAATTGTCAAAATTAGAAGGAAAGTAAACAATACCAAGATATAAAAAATTGTTACCTAAGGTAACTTAGAACTAATAATCAATATAAAAAAATATTATTTTCATCAAAGGCTGCATTTATTGTAATTATTGTTTAAGTATATTTTATTTTATATTTAACTAGCAGATTTACCCGGTGTTTTCCGGGAGCGTGCAAATTGCCAAAATTTGAATTTATATTATATAATCTATATATTTATAAAAGCGAACGTTTGCTTCTTTTTTATAGTGTATAGGCTCAAAACTTGTCCAGTCCAATATAATGAAAATTTGTATAAAAAAGTTTTTTCGTACGGAAAGTGTTCTGGACTTTAAGTTGTAACAGTTTTCAAACATCTTTAAGTAAAGGCTTAGTTAAGTAGAAGCTGAGCCTTTTTTTTAATTTAACTAATTATATTAAAAATTGGTCAAGTTTCGATGAAACTCAGCTACCGTCAAAAGATGAATTTTATAGTTCTTTATATAAAATACATTTAAGTGATTAACATATAATAATTATAAACATGCACAAAATATTTGGAAACATTTTAAAATAAATAATCTTGAAGAGTACAGTGATACTTATATGAAAGTTGATATACTTCTTCTTGATGTCTTAAAAAATTTTAGATAAGGTTGTTTAAAAAATTATGGGTTAGATGCTGATTACTATTTTACTGTTCCAGGTTTAGCATTGGATGATATGTTGAAATATACTAACACAGAACTCGATTTAATAGACGATGTTAATATGTTATTATTTATTGAAAAAGGAATTAGAAGTGGACTCATCCAATGCTCAAAAAGATATGTTAAAGCTAAGCACAAATATCTTCCTGATTATGATGAAAAACAAGATTTTACGTATTTGATGTACTTTGATATTAATGTAATGTACTCCTTGGCTATGACTCAATGGGTTCATGATGTCAATAATTTAGATTTTAATATTCCAGATCACTAACAATTTGGATATATTCTAGAAGTTGATTGGTCTAAAAAAATTTGCTCCACCAGGTTTTAAGGGGAAAAAAATGTTAGCAACTTTACTTGATAAAAAGAAATTTGTTGTTCACTATAAAAATTTAAAAGAATATTTAAATGAAGGTTTAAAGTTAATAAAAATTCATCGTGCCATAATGTTTCAGCAAAGTGATGAAACCATTTATTGATTTGAATGCAGATTTAAAAAAAAATGCAAAGAATGAATTTTAAAAAAATTTATTCAAATTACTTTGTAACGCAGTATTTGGAAAAACTATGGAAAATGTTCGCGTCCGAAGAGATGTTAAACTTGTTTCATCTTGTCATGGTCGTTATGGTGCCGAGTCTTTGATTTCAAAACCAAATTTTCATTCGCTTAAAGTTTTTAATAAAAATTTGTTAGCAATTGAGTTATTGAAAACTGAAGTAATCTTTGACAAACCAATTTACATTGGAATGGTAATACTTGATATTTCTAAAACGAAATTATTATGGTTATGTGCAGGAAAAATATGATGAAAATTTTCATTTGTACTACACTGATATAGATTCCTTGATATATGAAATAAAAACTGATGATGTTTATCATGATAAAAAACAAGTAAGGAAACAATCAGTCGGTGCAACCGACTTAGTAATACCTTACACCTATTTTGTTCAAATTTAATGGGAAGTAAATAAGTTATTTTAAAACTATAAAAGCTGTTATTAGTTTGATCGTATACCAAACCAAATTAACCAAATTAACTTTATAATACTAAAAACATTTTCTAATTACTTTATCTACTCAAAAATATTACAAATTCTTACTAATTTATCGATTTGAAAATATTATAATTATTATAATAATTAAAAAACAAAAAAACTTGAACTAAATGAAAATATTTTTATTTCAATTCAATTACAAAAGTGAAAAAATTTGAATTATTAAATTTTGTGATAAAAAACTAATCAAAGCATAATACATTTTAAAATATTTTAATATTGCAATTATTTTAAATTGTTAGTTTATGTAAATATTAGAAAATCTTATAAACGCAAAATATGAAATAAATGTATTTCTAAAATATAATTACAAATTTTAGAACTTTTCATTTAATTCATTTAAATATAACAATTACTTTTACATAAATGCAGCAAGTACCTTTAAATATAGCTTAAGTATTGTACACAATGTCTTAATTATATATCACCTATGGTAATAATTATAAAATATTATACAAAACATGTTTTATGGTAAAATTCTTAGCCTTTTAAAAATATAAAAGTGTTAAGTAAAAACGGAAATAGGAAAGAACCCTCGTGTAGCAAATTTAAAGTTTCTATCTTCATGGATTTCGAAGATAAGCATTTTAATTTTGGGATTTCTTAGGTGCCACCTCAGCCACCACTACAATTAAGTCTAAATTTCGGGGACAAGTAGGAAATAGGAAATATTATCTTTGGCTTCGAAATTATACTCGTTTGGCCTCAGATTGATCAAAAACTTCTAGAATCCGAACTCATTGTCCGAACTCGACCAGAACCAATTTCCATGGTACTTTCATTACTAGTAACCTAGAGTTTAACTTTCATCAAAATAGCGGCATTATTTTTTGAGTTATACTGCTTTTAATACATATGTTCGTTAGGCTTTGAAATTTTCTTCCAGAACCAGAACCGGAAACCGTGGTACGATTTCGCCCATATGCAGTCCCCGTCATACTTTCAATACTAGTTAACCCTTGCACACAATTGGAACGTTCTATCTTAATTTCAAGTTACTACTTTGATTAATCTCGATGATAAGCTTTTAAACCTTGAGGGGCTAAGAGGGGTATTGAACCAACATTCTGATTGATCCAAAATTAGGGGAACGCGCAGGAAATAGTAAAGAGCACCCATGTGCCTTTGATAATTCTGAATACTGTGAAAACAATATATATAAAATACCTTAAGTAAATAAAAGGATTCTTGGATTAATGAAAGATGAAAATAATGGTAAACTAATGTATAAATTTGTCGGGCTTGGTGCCAAAATGTATGCCGTTCAAGTGTTAAGGGAAGATCTCAAATCTGAAGGAACTGAAAAAGCAAAGGGTATTTAAAATATTGTTTTAAAAAATGAAAACACATTTGAAGACTATAAAGCTTATCTAGATGAAAATATTGAGTATATAGGTACACGAGCAAAGCAATATTAAATCTGAACAATATCTCCTTTTGACTTGTTTGCAGTAGAAAATGTCGTTAAGTCCATTTGATAACAAAAGATATTTAATATCGGGCAGCTACAACACATTAACTTGGGGACATTATGCTAATAAAGATAAAAAATAAATTTACAAAAAAAAAAAATAAAATGAATTGTTGCTAATTTGAATTATTGTTAGAGAGTTTTAATTTTTACATAATATATATATAATTTTATTATTCACGTAGTGCTTAAAAAAATGCGAAGAATTAGGAACAAAATTTTCATAAAAAGATTCTAAAATTTAAAAAAGAAACAAGTGATGAAAAAAATCAAGGGTTTTTAAAAAGCACATTTTCAGCATATAGCACAAAGCACAATTTTAGCATGAGTTAAATATAGGGTTATTACACAGGGTTTCTTTCTGATAAAAATGTATATGAAAATAAATGATAATATTATAATTAAGTTATTTCATTAATTTATTAATTTTATGACTAATAGTGAAATATTTAGAATATAATCCCAATGCACTCACGAAAACCTGTTAATAAGTGCGAAATATAATTTTGGAGCTTCAATGTTAACGTTTAATTTTGGAAAAACTTACATTGTTGAAAAGTTACTGTTTTATAAAAACATAAAAGTTTGAATTTTTAAGACCTAGTAGCCCTTCAATGGGAAAGGTTGCTAAATTTTTGCTTAACAAACTTATGATGGATCTGCCCACTCGCTTCTTGTCCTCATCCTTCCATTTTCTTCGGTTTTAGGAAATCAATTGTAAACTCCACAATTTTTGGAATTGTACCTAGAATTTTATTATCTAAGCAAAAATGGTTAAAACTAAGAGATAATTTCTTCAATTTAAAACCCCTCCAAATTTAAGAAAAACCTTTAACGTATGTTGAAATATAATGCTGCAGCAGCAGAACAATAGTTCTGTCAGGTGTATTTTCAATCTGAAAACGGAAAAGATAGCTGGTTTTATAATCTTTATAAATTTTTAAAAGGCAAATTTTAAGAGTAGCCATATGGTACTAAAATTTGCCATAATGCAAAACTCAATCTTTGCAAAATTTTTGGCCCACATATCTTCTAAAAGGTTCAGGCAGGGAGAAGCTAGACTTGAGAAATTAGTAGGAGCCTATTAACAAAATTTTTTTGTCACGTCCCCTGTTTACGAGCTATAACGGCTCGAAAATTGAAATTTTGCTATTTTCAAACACCTGTAACTTGAATACTTGTTCAATTTTTTTTTTACAAAGACACGAAATTTAAAGCTCCAGCTCTATATTTCAACGTATGTTAAAGGTTTTATCTTAAATTTAAAAGGGGTTCTTTAAATTGAAGAAATTGTCTCTTAGTTTTAAACATTTTTGTTTAGATAATAAAATTCTAGGTAAAATTCCAAAAATTTTGGTGGAGTTCACAATTGATTTCCTAGAACCTATAAAAATGGAAAAAGTGGGACAGGAAGAAAGTAGCCAGATCCTCGAGAATCATCATAAGTTTGCTTAACAAAAATTTGGGAATCTTCCCCATTCAAGAGCTATAAGGACTTAAAAATTAAAACTTTAATGTTTTTGTAAATCAGTAACTTATTCAACAGTGTATTATTAAATTTTGATTCAACATTATATTTCGCACTTGTTAACAGGTTTTCTTGGGTGCATTGGGATTATATACTAAGTATTGATTTCACAATTATTCATATTTAATAAATTTATAAAATAACTAAATCTTAACATTATCACTTTTTTAGCACATTTTCAAAAAATTTTGTAAAAATGTGCCTGTATAGGTTCACTCTGTCCGTCCGTCTGTCCATCCGTCCGTCCGTATGTTTACAAAAACTTTTACACCGTTTGAAATAGAGTAAAGAAATTTTAACCATGAGTAGTTTTAGCAAAAAAAATAATTTCGTAGAGGAATTTTTTTCTGTAGCCCCACCTGTTACGGGGCTACAGCCCCCCAAAGTTTGAAAAAGCCCTATATTTAAATTGTTATAACAAGGGTATCTAACAGATATATTTTCAATCTGAAAACGTCAAATGTTAGCTGGTTTCATGAACTTTATAAATATTTAAAAGGCATTCATTCACAATCATGTGTTAGTGGGGAACGCTAGCGAATTTTTTCTTGCTTAAAAGTTTTTATTTTGTTTTTTA
Organism: Dolichopus griseipennis; assembly: GCA_963082915.1. Classification (NCBI taxonomy): domain Eukaryota; kingdom Metazoa; phylum Arthropoda; class Insecta; order Diptera; family Dolichopodidae; genus Dolichopus; species Dolichopus griseipennis. The sequence continues at coordinate 99,397,143 of OY720441.1, read as the reverse complement.
TAATAAATTTTTAAAATACATAGTATATTACTTTATCGTATATTACTTCATTAATTTTTTTAATATAAATTTTGAGAATGTCTAAAAGTAATATTTGTTCCTATAAAGTGGAAAGATTGGATTTAAAAATTCACTGCGTAAATTGCAAAAAAATTTTACATGCAAAATGCGCCAAAATCAATAAAAATGATATTGAGTATTATGAAAAGAGTAAGCAGGGTTTTAAGTGCAGTACGTGTATTAGAAGATTCTCACTTGTATCAGAGAACATTAAAACTACATCTACATCGGCTTTTTCAACATCAACATCTATACCGACTTCTTCTACATTAACATCAACATTAGTTTCATCTGCTTTAGTAGTTGCACCTGATGACTCTTCTTTTGCGTCTACTTCTACTTGTGGTGGTGTTACTCAGCATTCAAGTATTTCTTCACCAGTGCAAGCAAATGAAAAAGAGATCACTCTACTCACACTATTTAATGAGATTAAAATTCTACAAGCAATGGTGAGTAAGATGGAAGAATTAGAGAATAAAAATGCAACACTGTTAAAAAAAGTTGACTCTCTTGAAATGAGAATAAATCAATTAGAGCAAAAAGAAAACCGTAACTGTGTTGATATTATTGGTATTCCAGATATTTCTCATGAGAATGCAAAAGAGAAAGTTGTTAAACTTTTTAAAGAAGGTTTGAATGTAGATTTTTCTGTAAGTGACATCGATAACTACTACATCAAGAAACCAAAAACTTATTCAAAAATTCTCTCAGAGAAAAATCTATCTAACTCTCCCACGCTTTCTACTGAAAATAGAAATATTGTTTGTATAAAATTTAACTCGGCTGCTGTGAAAGAGAAAATTATGAAGAACAACAGACTACATAAAAATCTTACTGCTGGCATATTTGGTAATACTAATACTAATAACATCTATATTAATAATACGCTCACTAAACATATGAGAGATTTATTTACCAAAGCGTTAGAAGTTAGAAAGGAAAAGAAATACAGGTATTTATGGACGCAAAATTCTGTAATATTAATAAAGAAAAAAGAAGGCGATAAGGCAATAAAAATTAGTAATTATAATGATATTTATAATCTTAATTAATAGTTCTTTCTTATTTTTTTTGCATAAAAATTTTGATAAATGTCTCTAAATAATAATATTAATAACTATATTGATTTTGATAATTTGCCTTCTTTTAACTTAAATAATTTGTTTAGTAATGTAAGCCATAATAATTCAGTAAATAATTCTGTAAATAATTTTTTCGTTTCTCATCAAAACATTAGAAGTATGCGAAGTAACTTTGACTCTTATTTAGTTCATTTACAATCTTTAGAAATAATGCCATGCCAAGTATAATTTTTTTAAGTGAAATTTGGATCTTTGATCATGAAGTTAATAACTATAAAATTCCTATTTTCGAAATGTTTCATCGTTGTAATAATAATTACGCATCAGGTGGTGTTATTGTTTACGTTAGTAATGACATTAAATGTGTTTGTAAAGAAGTTAATTTTGTTAGCGCTGATATTATAAATGTAGTGTGTGAAATTGACAATATTTCTTATTGCTTTGTATGTGTTTATAGACTTCAAGAACATAAAATTAATGAATTTCTTATTGAATTCTCTAATTATTTAAATAATGTTAAGTACAAAAATTGTATTATTTTAGGTGATTTGAATATTGATATTCTTGGTAAATCAAAAAGTAGTGATGATTATCTTTTTCTTATGGCTTCAAACGGTTTTGAATCTCTTATTAATTAACCTACTAGATCTACTACAACTTCATTTTCATGTATTGATCATGTTTTTTGTAGAACTCAAAAAAATAATAATCATAAAATTAAAAGTTCTGATTAAACACGTGTTTGCCAAAATCTAAAACTTTTAGGTTATATTTATGAATTATAATTATATTGATTATGATAAATTAATTTATTTATTAAATTTAGAGTTATGGGAAGATGTTTTTTCTGAAAATAATCCCTCTACAGCATTTGACAAATTTTTAAAAATCCTAAATAATTATATTATGGATTGTAATATTATTGTCACTAGAAGTCGTAAGAAATGTAAGCTTAAACCATGGATTACAAATTCGTTATTGAATAATATTAAAAGAAGGGATAAAATTAGAAAAATTACGCTAAAACATAATAACAATATTCGTCTACTCAACTATTATAAGAAAATTTGCAATGATGTAAAAGTAAATATTACCAACTGTAAGAATAGTTATTATATTAATAAGTTTGATTCTAATAGGGGTAATATTAAGAAAGAATGGAATATAGTCAATAGTATATTAAACAAAGATTCTTCTTATGATAATAATATAATTATTAAGATTAATTTTATTAAGATCAATAACGTTATTACAAATAATAAATAAGTTATTAAGATCAATAACGTTATTACAAATAATTCTTTAGAAGTGGCTAATCATTTCAATCAATACTTTGTTAATATTTCCCAGCAACTTGATACGGATAATTATTTTAGTGCATACTTATCGGATAAAGTAGTCGAGGAAAGTTTTGAATTGAGAAGTTTCTTTTTTGACCAAATTTCAGCTTATGAAATTCATAAAATAATAACTGGCCTAAAAAGCTCAGATTCTACTACTTCAGAAGATATTTCTAATAATACTTTAAAGAAGATATCATATCAAATTATTGATATTTTGGCTCATATTTTTAATAATAGTGTAATTTCAGGCATATTTCCTGAAAAATTAAAAAATGCTGAAGTTATTCCTCTATTTAAAAAAGGTGATAGAACTGATGTCAACAATTATAGGCCTATTTCTCTTTTATCCTCTTTCTCAAAAATTTTTGAAAAAGCAATAAAATGTAGAATTTTAGCTTTCCTTGACAAAACTAATTTCTTTAGCTCGAATCAATTTGGTTTCCTGAAAGGCAGATCCACTGAGAATGCTTTACTCAAATTCTGTGGGGAACTATATGAGTCAGTAAATAAAGGTCACACTACAACTGCGTTGTTCATTGACATTACTAAAGCCTTTGATCTTGTGGACCACAATATTCTTTTAAAAAAGTTATTTAATGCTGGATTCAGATGTTTTATTCTTAATTGGTTTAATTCATATTTAGCAGGAAGAAGGCAAAAAGTAAAGATTGGAGAGATTTTAAGTTCCGACCTTAGTTTAATATCTTATGGTGTTCCTCAAGGGTCGGTACTAGGGCCTATCTTGTTTTTAGTTTTTATAAATTCGATCTTCCTACAACAATTTAAAGGATCAATAACTGCATTTGCTGATGATACTGCTTTTACGTATAGTTGTAGTAATAGTTTTGATGTAGCTGTCAACTTGAACTATGATCTTGATCTTATCAGACACTGGTTTAATAAGCATAAATTAATAATTAGTCCTAAAACAAAATATATGAATTTTAGTATCCATGGTCCGGCTTATAATAACTTAGATATTTTCTATCATGCTCCTAAGTGTGCAAAGTTTTTAATTAATGCGTATAATTCTGATTCTTTAAGTTGTTACTATATGAACCACCATTGCGATACAAACTGCTTCCTGATTAAAATCGTTAATTCGTTTAAATATCTTGGTATTTTAATTGATTCAAGATTATGTTGGTCAGATCATACGTCCTACGTTAATAAGTATCTTAAGAATATTATCAGAAATCTTTATCACGTTAGTTTATATTGCTCTCAGAAAATTTCATGCACAGTGTACTACGCAATGTTTCATTCTAAACTTCAATATGGTATATCGTGTTGGGGTGGGGCATATTTTAACAAAATACATCCTCTATTAATAACACAGAAGCATGCTATCAGAATTATTTGCAAGAAAAACCGTAATTATCCTTCTTTTGTGCTTTTCAATAAGTTAAAAATACTTCCCATAAGAAACTTATATTATTATAAAACCCTAAAAGTTTTTTTCTTGAAATCAGGCTATTCAGCTTTAAGGTATATTAATAATTACAATTTAAGAATTAATTCTAGAAATATTGTTAAAGTTCCGCGTTTCCGTAAATTACATTTTTGTCATTTCTATTTTATAGTTGCATCCAGAATATTTAACAAACTACCTGATTATATTAGACTTACTAGAATTTTAACTAAGTTTTTAAAACTTTTGAAATCTTGGCTTTTAGAAATTAACTTTGTAATTTGTGAAGACCTACTAAAGGTTATTAACTAAATGAGTAAAGTTCCTTCGCTTTTTTTAAGATAAAATTAATTATTTTTTATGTTGTTTTCTACATTTTTTATTTTCATTTTATTTTATTTTTTTGCCTTTCCCCACTAATGTTTATATTAAAATAAAAATTTTTTTGATAATTTGAAAAACATATTAAAGTAAGTAAATTTATATTTAGTTAATGATTTGTGTGATGCGCCATTCGATACTTGTCTCTTCTTTTGCAAAAGAATGGTAGCTAACTATTTTTATTATTAAAAATTTTGTACTACAATGTAATTTTATTGTATATTTAAAATCAAAATAAAAATATTGAATTAAAAAAAAAAAAAATAAAAAAAAAAAATGTTTAGGGTTGCCATACGGTACTAAAATTTAACATTACGCAAAACTCAATTTTTGCAAAATTTTTGGCCACACATATCTTCTGAACGGTTCAAGCTAGGGCCTTGCATTTTTGGGAGAAGTTAGATACTCAGAAATTAGTAGGAGTCGGTTAACAAAATTTTTTTGTCAAGCCCCCTATTTAGGAGCTATAAGGGCTCGAAAATTGAAATTTTGCTATTTTTAAACACTTGTAACTTGAATACCTGTCCAAATTTTTTTTTAGTGATATACAAAATTCAAAGCTCTATAATTATATTTCAACGTATGTCAAAGGTTTTTCTTAATTTTGAAGGGTGACAAAGCTACAGCCCCTGCAAATTCCAAAAAAGCCCTATATTTAAATTGATATAACGAAAGTTCTGTTAGGTTTATTTTCAATCGAAAAACGGTAGAAGAAGCTGCTATTATAGGCTTTACAAAAATATATCGCTTAAATGTATAGGGTTGCCATACGGTACTAAAATTTAGAATTATATAAAACTCACTTTTTGCAAAATTTTTGGTCCATATATCTCCTAAACGGTTTAAGATAGGGCCCTGAAATTTTATTATCTAAGCAAAAATGGTTAAAACTAAGAGATAATTTCTTCAATTTAAAACCCTTCCAAATTTAAGAAAAACCATTAACGTATGTTGAAATATAATGCTGCAGCAGTAAATTTAGTATATTTGTTAAAAAAAAATTTGAAAAGGTTTTCAAGTTACAGGTGTTTAAAATTAGAAAAATTCCAATTTTCGAGCTCTTATAGCTCCTAAACAGGGGAAGTGACAGAAAAATTTTGTTAACCGACTCCTACTAATTCCTGAAGGTCTAACTTCTTCTAAAATTTCAAGACCCTACCTCGAACCGTTTAGAAGATATGTGTGGCCAAAAATTTTGCAAAGATTGAGTTGTGCATAATGTTAAATGTTAGTACCGTATAGCTACTCTAAAAATTTGCCTTTTAAAAATTTATAAAGATTATAAAACCAGCTATCTTTTTCCGTATTCAGATTGCAAATACACATAACAGAACTCTTGTTATAACAATTTAATTATAGGGCTTTATCCAACTTTGTTTGAAAATTTTTTGAAAATGTGCTAAAAATTATGAATCATTACGAGAATACCTATATCGCATGATCGACGTCTCAGGCAGATTTGGGCGGAGTATCAATAATTGAGTATGGCATTGATGAAATCAAGGATAATGCAAGCAATAAACGCATATTTATGAATTTAAATTAAAGGTCAAAATCTACGAAATAAGAAAATGTGAAAGCATCAAGCTGTCTGGAAAATATTATGAACCAGAAGAAATATAGAAGAGATGTACTAAAGAATATAGACAAAACAAAAAAACGATTTGTTACAGCTGTCGGTTTTCGGATTTTGGATTCCAATAATTTTCTGAAAAAAGGCTTAAATGTTTTGGATTCGACCAATTTGGCCATAGAAATATGAATTGTCCTTTACAAACTACAATAAAAAAATCTTCGTTGTCTTCGTCTTCACGTTATCGTAAAAAATAGCATCTATCATTCATGCCAATTAAACAATTACATTTTAGATGATTTGATCGGCAAAGGCAGTAAAAGGTGCGTTATAAAGCAGAACAATGTATTAAACCAAAACAATATAGTAACAATAAGACCAAAATATTATTTAAAAGACTCTCGATTATAAGTTTATTTTTTTTTCTTTAATAACAATTGGTACAAAATTAGTTTGATATATAAAAAAATATTTTTATAGAATTACAATAATACAACAATAGAATTTTATATAGACCTTAGCCAAAGCTATCTGGTCATACAGAAATTTTATATAATACAATACCTTAGTATTAAACAAGTAAAGAAACAATCAGTCGTTTTAACGCCATAAAAGCTGTTATTAATTTGATTGTAAGACATAGCTAACCAAATTAACTTTATAATACTAAAAACATTTTCTAATTACACTATCTCTTAAAAAATATTACAAATTCTTACTAATTTTTTTATTTAAAAATATTAAAAAACAAAAAAACTTGTTATAAATGAAAATATATTTATTCCACTTCAATTACAAAATGAAAAAATTCTTGTGTTTTTGCGCTTTCTCATTTTTAGCAAAATTATCAACTTTAACGTTAATTTTTGTAATATTCGTGGTTTACAAACGAACTTCCATGCCATTGAGGGCCATCTTAATTCAACTAAACCGGCAATCCTTGCTCTATGTGAAACGCAAGTTAGTAGCCAAAATTTTAACTTCAAGTTAAAAACTGGATATTAACGGTATTAACGATATTAACGGCTACTCACTCATTTCACACTTCGTTCCCAAAATAGGCATCGGCATCTACATAAAAAAACACATTATTTTTAACACTCTTGTCAAATATAAATCTTCTAGCCCAACTTTCAATTACATTTCGGTCAAAATCCATGTGGGAAAGCATGTTATACTGTTTTCATACAGATCACCTAATTCCAGTGAACAGGAAACTCTAATGGAATTTGAAAACCTTTCAAACCAGATCAATGAAATTCTCGATTGTTATCCTGAGACTGAAATTGTTCTGGCAGGCGATTTAAATGTTCATAACAAAGACTGGTTTCACTTTTCCAGTAGCTTTTCTCCGAGTCAAAACTCAATTGGGAAACAAGTTGAATTATTTTCCACTCTATTTCACCTTTCTGAACTTGTTAAAAATCCCACTAGAATCCCTGAACGTGCTGATCAAGAAGCATACCTCTTGGATCTGTTTCTAGCCACACACCCTGAAAAGTATGTGGTTTAAGTTGGTTGCCCCCTTGGGGGCCCTGATCGATGTTTGGTCAATACAAGCTTCCAGGCAGGTGTCCAACCAAAGGTCCCTTCCCAAAAAATTGGTATGGCGTTATAACCATGCTAACTGGGAAGGTCTGAACAATTTTTACAAAACCTTTGATTGGTCCCGGTGCTTTCGTGGTAGAAATGTTGACTTTGCTGCAAATGCGATTAATGAAACTTTTCTACTTGGAATGAGATTATTTATACCTCACTCCATGAGATCTATTAAAAAGAAACCCAAAACTTGGTTTAATCGTAATTGCAAAGAAGCCATTCTATAAAAGGAGGAGGCCTTCAAAAAGTACCGGGACAGTGGTTTTGAGGCTTACAGGGCCAACTATATAGTGGTTCGGAACAGATGCAAGAGAGTTACCAACAAGGCAAAATTCTTGTTCAACCAAAGATTGAAACGTAAGCTAATACACATTCCCAAGAATAGCAAATGCTTTTGGACCATTCTGGCGAGTCTGATGTTGTGGCTTTGAATATTTCCAAAGCTTTCGATCGAGTTTGGCATGATGCTTTATTGGCAAAATGCAGAGCTTTTGATCTAGGTGGGGAGTTTGTTAAATAGATTGGAGATTTCCTTTCGAATCGCACGATTCTTGTTCTTGTCGATGGATATTCATCCAAAGATTTCAAAATAAATGCTGGTGTCCCTCGGGGATCTGTTTTATCCCCCAGTCTTTTCCTAATATTTATAAATAACCTACTATCAATAACCTCCAATCAAATCCATAGCTTCGCAGACCGCAATACCCTTGTTGCTTCCTATGAATTTCATAGCTGCTGTAACATTATTCACCAGATTAATTCAACAGCAAAAAATTTCACTATAAGTGAATTAAACAAAGATTTAATTAAAAACCAAAAATGGGGTGAATTCAACAGATTTTATTTCAACACCAAAAAAACCCAATGCTGTCTAGTCTCGCGAAAAATAGCTACAACTGAGCTAAACCAACAATTGACTTGGTCAAATCATATTTTTGGAGTAGCTAAGGACGCTGCAAAATGTTTGGGTTTCTTGTCCTCATCTATAACATCTATAAAACTTATATTAGGCCGAAAATGGAGTATAATGCACATATTTGGGCTGGTGCTCCCATAACGGCACTGGGATATCTTGATAAAGTGCTAAATAGAGCTATTCGTCTTATAAATGATTCCAGTGTTACCTCAACGCTCACTCCCCTCAGCCATGGTCGCACTGTTGGGTCACTGACCTTGTTTTATAGATATCTTGTAGGGACTAACACCTGTTCTAAAGAAATCGAACAACTTATGCCTCCATTCAAGATTTTCCAACGGGAAACAAGGAGGGCAATAGATGCTCATCCCTACACAGTTGAGATAGCCAGATGGCGTAACACGGCTTATGGAAATTCGTTTGTCATGCGATCATCTCCTTTATGGAACCATATTCCACCAAATCTGTTCCCCAAAGTTGATAATGTATATATGTACGATTTAACCAAATTTAAAAAGAATATTAATATCTTTCTTCTTAATATCCCATCCAATTTTCCCCATCCCCCATAATCCAGATATTCCAAATAACTTCCACTATAATCTTAAATCCTTTCATATCCTCATCCCTGTAATCAAACTGTACATTTGTATTACAGGTTCCCTCCTAAAGTTTGGTTCAAAAAGGGTATGGTTTTAGTGTGTTAAAATCATACACTACCCAGCGAAACCATTCCCTCGTAAAAAAAACGAAATATATATATTTGTAAAAAATAAATGATAAAATACTTAATAAAAAAACCTTTATAATTTTTAGGGTTTTTTAATATAAAAATAAATTTTATATTAAAAAACCCTTGATTTTTTCATCACTTGTTTTTTCTTCTTTCCCTTAGTTTGTTATGAACTTCTGCAATTCGTATTGCAATATCGTATAATTCGGTGGCTTAGCGTCGAATGCGATAAAAACTTTTGCAGCTCCCCTTAAAGATCGTTTACAAAGAATAAATTTTTGTAAATCAATTCAGCTGAATGTTGTCGCAAATTATACTATCGCCTGAAAATTTACGCAAATTATTTTCTACATCTTCAAAATTAAATCTCATGGATTACGCTTCATTATTGTTGTTTGACCTTCTCTTCTGCCGATCTTCTTCGGAAGATGAGAAGGCCTTCTGCCAATCCAGAAGTTTCTATGTCAAACTCAACAGCTACTTGGTTATTTTGCCTGCTTTGTTGTCAATGTCCACTAATTTCATTGATTTTTTATAATATTTTAAAATTACGAATATGTTTTACAAAATCTAAATTCTATATAAAACAATAAAAGGCTTAAAAAATAAAATAATTATCAATCCGCATTTATTTGTTTATGTATATTATATTTATGATGGAAGTAGCTAATGAAGTTTTAAAATTTAAAATGGATCTAGTAGCATTACAAGAAGTAAGATTCATGGGAAAAGGGGCCATACAAAAAAAGACTACTCCCTATTCTTTAGTGGATCTGAGGAAACAGCTGGCCAACTAGGCACTGGCTTCATCATTAACAACAAAATAAAAAGAAGCTTAATAGGTTTTGAGCCAGTTAACAATAGACTATGCATGATAAGAATAAAAGGAAAATTTCAAAACATTACTGTAATATCTGCACACGCTCCAACTGAAGAAAAAGATGACGTTGAAAAAGAAATGTTCTATGATCAATTAGAAAAAATGTACGATAGAATACCTAAATATGACATGGTAATATTAGGAGGAGATTTCAACGGCAAAGAAAGAAAGATCGGCAAAGAAAGCTTTGTAAGCTGTGTGGCTGGGCAGCACACTCTCCATGATGAAAGTAGTGAAAATGGGAGAAGACTATGCAACTTTGTAGCATCAAATAACCTGATCATTAGGAGCACCTGCTTTCCTCACAAAAAGATCCACCTAGGCACATGGACGTCACCAAGTAGAAATACAATAAATCAAATTGATCATATATTGGTATCGAAAAAACATGCATCTTCAATAATAGATGTAAGGGCTTGTCGAGGACCAAACTGTGACTCGGACCATTTCCTGGTGCAATCTACAGTAAGACAACGAATATCAAATATACTAGTAAACCGCGGTATAACAGGACAAAAATGGAACGTAGGAAAATTGACAGAAAATGAAGCAAGAGAGCAATATATTGAAAATGTGTCCAGAAGATTAGATAATATCGAAGAAACTGAAGAAACTAGTGACGTTAACAAAAAATGGGAGCTGATACAAAAGGCAATTCACCAGTCCGCGCAAGAAACTATCGGCCTAAAACAAACTGTAAGAAACGAGTGGTATGACCTAGAATGTGAAGATTTAATTAGGAGGAAAAATGAGGCAAGGAAAGTAATGCTACAAAGAAAAACTAGAATCAGTGTAAAAAATTACGAAGAACTACGGCGGACAGCGAAAAAGTTGTGTAAAAAGAAGAAGAAAATAGCAATGGAAAACAAAATCAAAGAATTAGAAGAGCATAGTGTTAAAAACGAAAGCAAAAGCTTCTTCAGATAACTAAAAGCACAAAACTCGACCTTCAAACCTAGAATAAATATTTGTAAAGATGAAAACGGTGAGATAATAAGCGAAGAAAGCAAGGTACTCAGAAGATGGGCTGAATACTTCAAGGAAGTACTGAATGGAGAACAACAAAATATAGATAATGACACCTACGTAAGTTACGTAACAGCACAGCCGCTCACTGCAAAACCCTCTCGAGAGGAAGTAAAAAATGCAATAGATCAAATGCATAATGGAAAAGCCCCAGGAGAAGATTCAATAACAGCCGAACTCTTCAAATATGGTGGCTCAGAGCTACTTGAAAAAATGTATAAATTAATTACTAAAGTATGGGAAGATGAGGTAATGCCAGCATCTTGGAATGTCGGAACCATCAACCCTGTTTATAAGAAGGGCGACAAATTACCATGTAAAAACTATAGACCAATAACGCTACTCAATGTAGCCTACAAGATATTTTCAAATATGTTACATGCATGGCTCAATGTATATGCAGAAGAAAGACTAGGGGAGTACCAATCGGGCTTTCGACCAAATCGTTCAACCTGTGATTCTATATTTGCAGTAAGGCAAGCTATGGAAAAATGCTACGAATTCAAGACTGATTTATACATGATATTTATTGATTTCATGCAAGCATTTGACAAAATAAATAGAAGCACTATTTTCGAAGCATTAGAAAAATTTGGAGTACCACATAAATTAATAAGACTTGTACAACTTAGCTTAAGAAATACTAAAGCCAAAGTCAGTATAAATAATTACACCTCGGAAGAATTTATAATAAATAGTGGAGTAAGACAAGGAGACTCGTTATCAACGCTGCTTTTTAATATGACATTGGAATCGTTGATGGAACGTGTCGAGAAAAACAAAACCATCTTGACAAAATCGATACAAATAAATGCATACGCTGATGACATAGCCCTGATTGCTAAAAGAGAAGATGATTTGAGAGAGAATTTCATTATCTTAGAACAGAACGCTGAAAAAGTAGGACTTAAAATCAATGAAAATAAAACTAAATTCATGGCAATGTCCAGAAGGGAAACAAGTAGAAGCGGGCAAAATTTCCAAATAGGAGACTATAATTTTGAAGGGGTGAAGCAATTTTGTTACTTAGGTGCCCAGATAAGTAGCAATAACCTAACGAGCACCTGCATTCAAGAAAAAATACAAGCAGGATACAAATGTTATTTTGCTAATGCAAAAATGTTAAGATCAAGAATCTTATCAAGGAAGGCGAAAATGACAATATATAAATCTATTATAAGGCCTGTTGTGACATATGGTTCAGAAAGCTGGACTATGACGATGCAAGATGAAAACGCCTTAAGAATATTTGAAAGAAAAATACTGAGAAAAATCTATGGACCTATCAGAATATACGAAAATAATTATAGAATTAGAACAAATGCAGAACTGAATGATATAATTAATAATGCGGACATTGTGAAATTTATAAAATCGCAAAGAATTAGATGGATAGGCCATGTACAAAGAATGGACGACAACCGTATGCAAAAAAAAATTATTAAATGGGCAACTGAGTGGTACAAGGGCTAGAGGGCGACCATGGAAAAGATGCTTGGACGATGTGAATGAAGACTTAAACACAATCGAAGTCAGAAATTGGAGAGATGCTGTGAGAGATAGAGATATCTGGAGAAGAATTGTGAAGGAAGCCAAGGTCCACACAGGACTGTAGCGCTACTGATGATGATGATGATATTATATTTATTTATCAATTAATAAAAGAGAAAATAGTTTAGTTTATCTACCAGATGTCTTGGTGCTCATTTTCCATTTCATTAAGGATTTCAGAAGTGTAAACTAAAAGGTTTGTTGTTGTGGAACGACCTTTTCTGAATTCATGTTGTTGTTTGTTTAGTTTTGTATTTATGATGGGTATAATTTTGTCTACTATAATTTTTTCTAATAACTTTGGAATAGTTGATAGAATAGCTATACCACGGTAATTTTCGACGTATGATTTATGACTCTTTTAGTAAATAGGGGGGATAAGAATATTTCCAGAAAAGGGGAACATACTTGAGAAAAGAGATTTATTAAAGATAAAATGAGGCGGATAAGTGAGATAACTAACACAGTTGTATAAAAAAGTCGGTGGAATCAGGTCAGGTCCTATACCTTTTTTGGTATCAAGTTTGCTTCAAATATTTCAACTTCGGAACGGTATAAATCTGTAATAATAGGATTTTAATTATTTATTAAGTTAAAGAAATCAAAATCAAATGGAAAATCGTATGGACGATAAGCTTTTTGAAAAGATTTAGCAAAGAAATTGCAGATAGTTTTAGGACAATTAGAAAACGTATTGGCTTTTGACATTAAGCTTGGATAACCGTAAGTTTTACGTTAACGAAGTCAAAAAACTTTTTAGGATCTGTAATTAATTTGTTGCCTACGTTAGTGAGATATCTATCATAAGCCATGTAAGATTTTTGTTTTAATTCAAAAGCAAGATCCCTGTACTTGTTTAATAAGTCATTATTAGGGTCTTTTGAATTTTTAATTATTTTATATAGTTTATTGCGTTGGTTACGCAATGTCATAAGTTCATTGTTCAGCCAAGGTTCGGTTGTCTTGTCCTTTTTGCGATTTTTAGGAACAAAGGAGTTAATTATCTCAAATAGCTTTGAATAGAATTGAGAGATAATCAAGTCAATATCCTGTTCGGTTAACAGGTCGTCCCAACTGATGACTGACAAAGCATTATTAATGCTTTGATAATCAGCATTAAGAAAATCGTATACAAAAATATTATTGTAAGATTGGGAAAAAGTGGTACAGCAGTGGAAAATTCGAAGGTGATTTCGTTTTGATACGGAGTTTTTGTAAAAAGGTTTTCTGAATCATCAGCGAGCTTTACCACCACTTTATCATATGTATTCGTGAATGCAAGATCTAACCACTTGTAATAATTATTCGGAAAGCTGATAACTTGATGTAAATCATTACCATAAAATACATTAAAAATATCGAAATCTATTTCGTCCTGAAAGTTGATTGGTAGTAACAGATTATCAGATTCGTCAACAATAAAAGATAAAGAAGGACGGTTAACGTCCCCTAAAATTATAATTGAATCATCCTCATTCATATTTGATACTAGCAGATTTACCCGGCGTTGCCCGGAAGCTTGAAAATTGTAAAAAAGCAAGTTTCAGCCAATTTTTTGAGATACTACTTTGCCTATAAATGCCACAAAAAAATATTTGTGGAGTTCCGTTAACCCATCCTGGCCCAACAGCTTTTTATAGGTTTTTTCGTTGCTTTGCTATATATTAGAAATGATTTAACAGATTAACTTCAAGTTTCGTATATGTGTTCTTCTTTGAAAATGAAGTTCAATTTACTAACAGACTTGAAAGTTGTTAACCCCTGCCGACGATTGTTCAAAAAAAAATTTGTAAGCAAATTACGTCCAATTTTTGAAAGTAGGTACAACTTCTTTGAATTTTTTTTTTTTTTTTTTTTTTTTTTTACGAGGGAATGGAAAGCTCGAAAGCCACCCATTGAAACTGTGCGGTGTTTCGCTGGGTAAGTGTATGATTTTAACACACCAAAACCACACCCTTTTTGAACCAAACTTTAGGAGGGAACCTGTAATACAAATGTACAGTTTGGTTACAGGGATGAGGATATGGAAGGATTTAGGATGATGGTGGAAGTTATTTGGAATATCTGGATTATGGGGGGTGGGGAAAATTGGATGGGATATTTAGAAGAAAGATGTTAATGTTCTTCTTAAATTTGGTTAAATCGTACATATATACATTATCAACTTTGGGGAACACATTTGGTGGAAGATGGTTCCATAAACGAGATGAGCGCATGACAAACGAATTTCCATAAGCCGTGTTACGCCATCTGGCTAGTTCAACTGTGTAGGGATGAGCATCTGTTGACCTCCTTGTTTCCCGTTGGAAAATCTTGAATGGAGGCATAAGTTGTTTGATTTCTTTAGAACAGGTGTTAGTCCCTACAAGATATCTATAAAACAAGGTCAGTGACCCAACAGTGCGACGATGGCTGAGTGGAGTGAGCGTTGAGGTGACACTGGGATCATTTATAAGACGAATAGCTCTATTTTGCACTTTATCAAGATATCCCAGCGCCGTAATGGGAGCACCAGCCCAAATATGTGCATTATACTCCATTTTCGGCCTGATATAAGTTTTATAGATGTTAAGGAGATCAGAGGGTGAGAAGTAAGTTTTGCAGCGATACAAGAAACCCAAACATTTAGCAGCGTCCTTAGCTACTCCAAAAATATGATTTGACCAGGTCAATTTTTGGTTTAGCTCAATCCCCAAAATGTTCAAGTCTTCCGAATGGTGCAAAGCCTCTCCTTGAAAAGTAAGGTTCGGAATAGTTGTAGCTATTTTTCGCGAGACTAGACAGCATTGGGTTTTTTTGGTGTTAAACTCAACTCTGTTGATTTCACCCCATTTTTGGATTTTAATTAAATCTTTGTTTAATTCACTTATAGTGAAATTTTTTGCTGTTGAATTAATCTGGTGATTAATGTTACAGCGGCTATGAAATTCATAGGAAGCAACAAGGGTACTGTCGTCTGCGAAGCTATGGATTGGATTGGAGGTTATTGATAGTAGGTCATTTATAAATATTAGAAAAAGACTGGGGGATAAAACAGATCCCTGAGGGACACCAGCATTTATTTTGAAATCTTTGGATGAATATCCATCGACAAGAACAAGAATCGTGCGATTCGAAAGGAAATCTCCAATCCATTTAACGAAAACCCTACCCAGACCTAAAGCCCTGCATTTTGCCAATAAAGCATCATGCCAAACTCGATCGAAAGCTTTAGAAATATCCAAAGCTACAACATCAGACTCACCAGAATGGTGAAGACTGATATTAAGCTTTTCGCACAGGTAGGTCATGAGATCACCAGTTGAACGACGGGCTCTGAACCCGTATTGTCGATCATGAAGCAAACCTTTACGATCTAGATATTTCAAAAGCTTATAATTTATAACTTTTTCCATTACTTTGGAGAGGACCGAAGTAATAGCAATAGGTCGGTAGTTAGAGGGATCGCTTTTATAGCCTTTTTTAGGAATTGGAAAAACATGTGCAACCTTCCATTGGGTAGGATGAATACCCGAAATAAAGGAAAGATGGAAAAGGTTGCGCAGAGGTTTTGAAATGGAAGTATATGTGTTTTTGAGAACGGTAGTTGTAATACCGTCCGGACCGGCTGATTTTTTTGTATCAAGATTCTTCAAGATTTTCATCACTGCTCGCGTCCTAAAGTATATTCTACCAAAGGAGCAGCCAACTTCTGGAATAGATGGAGGTCTTTGAGTTGACTGAGGCAGTGATGAGTTAGAAGCGAACTGTTTGCCAAACAAATTCGCTTTTTCTTTTGAATCTGATACGATGTGGTTGTTTATATCGACAAGTGGAGGAAAAGAAGACCCGCTATTGTCCTCTTTTAGATTTTTTGCAAAAGTCCAAAAGGACTTGCTATTCTTTGGCATGTGTATGAGTTTTCGTTTCAACTTTTGGTTGAACAAGAATTTTTGCTTGTTGATAACTCTCTTACATCTGTTCCGAACCACTATATAGTTGGTCCTGTGAGCCTCTAAACCACTGTCCCGGTACTTTTTGAAGGCCTCCTCTTTTTTTAGAATGGCTTCTTTACAAATGCGATTAAACCAAGTTTTGGGTTTCCGTTTAATAGATTTCATGGAGTGAGGTATAAATAATCTCATTCCAAGTAGAATAGTTTCACTAATCGCATTTGCAGCGAAGTCAACATTCCTACCTCGGAAGCACAGTGACCAATCAAAGGTTTTGTAAAAATTGTTCAGACCTTCCCAGTTAGCATGGTTATAATGCCATACCAATTTTTTGGGAAGGGACCTTTGATTGGACACCGAGCCTGCCCGGAAGCTTGTATTGACCAAACAGTGATCAGAGCCCCCCAGGGGGCAACCAACTGAAACCACATACTTTTCAGGGTGTGTGGTTAGAAACAGATCCAAGAGGTGACCTTCTTGATCAGCACGGTCTGGGATTCTGGTGGGATTTTTAACAAGTTGAGAAAGGTGGAATAGAGTAGAAAATAATTCAACTTGTTTCCCAATCGAGTTTTGACTCGGAGAAGAGGTACTGGAAAAGTGAAGCCAGTCTTTGTTATGAACATTAAAATCCCCCGCCAGAACAATTTCGGTATCAGGAAAACAATCGAGAATTTCATTGATCTGGTTCGAAAGGTTTTCAATTTCCATAACAGTTTCTTGTTCACTTGAATTGGGTGATCTGTATAGAAAACAGAAATGTATAACATGCTTTTCAACATGGATTTTTACCCAAACGTAATTGAAAGTTGGGCTTGAAGATTTATATTTGTCAAGAGTGTTAAAAGCAATGTTTTTTTTTATGTAGATAGCGATGCCTCTTTTGGGAACGAAGTGTGAAACGAGTAAGTAGCCGTTAATATCGAAGTTAACATTGTGACTACTAACTTGCGTTTCACATAGAGCAAGGATTGCCGGTTTAATTGAATTAAGATGACCTTCAACGGCATGGAAGTTCGTTTGCAAACCGCGAATATTACAAAAATTAAGATTAAAGTTGATAATGTTGTTAGAAATTAGGAAGAAAAAAAAAAAAAAAAAAAAGAAGAAAAAAAACAAAAAAAACAAAAATGCTTATTATGTACGATTTTATCGACCTATCGACAACACCTTTGAAAAAAGAAAAAAATTTACAAAAAAAAAAAAAAAAAAAATTTAAAACTTAAAAGTCTTATTTCGAGTGAGAAAATGGTTTATAACTACGTCCAACAGTTTTTAACTTGCACGATATAGAATCTATATAGGAACTATATGTGCCCTTATTGTAGTAGGTACAACCAAAAACTCAATCAAAATAAAACAAATACACAATTACATCTAATTAAAAATAAAGCATTTGTAATTGTGGTAATATAACTAATTAAATACAAAAACAAAATTAAAATTTAAAAATTATTGGACATATACCATCAGAATTTATTAATTAAGTTACGGTGTTTTTATGATGGTATATTGAGAGTGGAGAGAGTTATTAAAAACATTAACATCTATCCATGGGAAGGAGAGAGATGGATATATTGTTTTGTTTACCACTAGGAGAAAATTAAAAGAATGATTATTTCCAAAAAAAAAAAAAAATTATTTTAATTTAAAGTAAACAAAACAATCCGGCGCGTGATATTTAAAAATTAATAAAATAAAAAAATTCTAAAATTAATTTAAGTTAAGTTTAGTTAAAAAAAAAAAAATAAAAAATAAAAAAAGTGTAAAACAAGTAGTGTAAAAAAATTTAGTTATTTACGAAAAAAAAATTTTAGCATGCAGATAAAATTAAAAATGATACTTATCTAGATATGTCCGCCATTGAAAGTGCGGCAATGTGATCCAAAATAAAAAAAAATTGAAGTAGAATTAGAAAAAGAAAGTAGAAAAACACTACAAATTTTAAACACTTTAAATTTAAAGGAAAAAAATAAAAAAAAAAATTAATTTTATAACTTTATAATTTCAAATTAAATGAAAAAACAAAAAAACAAAATTTAAGTTTACTGATAGATTTAAAATTAGTAAAATTCTTATTAAACCGAAATTAGTGTTGTTTCAACGAAGGTTGATGATCGATTGGGGAATACTTAAAAAAAAGGTTTGTCGAGTTCTTTTAATCGATTGCGAAACAAAAACTTTAAAAAACAGTTTGCAAAACAATTTGAACGATTATCTCTAATTTTTCTATACATGCTGCTTCTTGACAATTTGGTGCTCCTTGACGATATAGTTGAGGATGGTAGGTTTCCGGTGAACAATGTTAACTGAATTAAAATGACTTTAGGTCAAAAGGCGATTTTCTTGAATTGCCAACGCTTGAATAAAATATAGTCGATGGTTTAGAAAAGGTTTAAAAATTCGCTTTTCAACTTATATTTTGTTTAGTACTCCCCTGAAAGTTGTAATACGCTCTTCCTCGTTTTTTTATGATTTTATGAGAGAAATGTAGGCTTATTTTTTGGAAAAACTGTTTTAAAATACTATGTATTTAAGCATTATATATAACAAATCGAATTTTTTGATTTTTAGATTTCATTTGAAGAAAACTGAAAATTTCATTGAATTTTTGTTCAAAACGCACAATCAGGTCAAAACCAAATTAACCCTGAGGGTTTTAATTAAAATGCTGGTACAAAATTTTCAATAAAATACTTTTAATCGTATAAGAAAATAAAATATATAGAAAACTTCATATCATCGTCGTGGAAAATGGATTAATCGAACTTAACTAAAACTTTTTGCAGCCTCTCTTTTAGACTACAAAATCAACCTGTAAAATTGGACACAAATTGAAAACACAAAATTTTTTGAAAGTCCGCCGGGCCGAAATGGGTTAATATTTTCAAACCATCTTTATACAACTAATTCCGTTTGCTAAGAGGAAGATTTGTGCAAAATTTCAAGTCAATCGGTCAAACTGTTTCGGCTCGACATCAAAAACATTGAAAAAGCTTCATTGCGCCCTCGTGCCCAAACGGGTTAACCGAACCCAACAAAATTTTGTGCCAGCCTCTCTTTTTGACTGCAAAACCACCCTGTCAAATTGGACACAAATCGGAAACACAAAATTTTTTGGAAGCCCGCCGGGCCGAAAGGGGTTAATTTATTCCAACCAACTTTATAACATTAATTCCGTTTAATAAGAAGAACATTCGTGCAAAATTTCAAGTTAATCGGTCAAACCGTTTCGACTCGACATCAAAAAAACGAAAAAGCTTAAAACGGCTCTGGAGCCGCAATCTGTTGACTTATAAAAATGCGACATAGTCTATGTCACCCACCGGGCTCCCAGAATTATTCCTTTAAAATTTTGTGACAATCGGACTAGTGGTTTTCACGTGAATCCTGGACAAACAAACAAACAAACAAACAAATTTTCTTCTTTATATATTAGATTTCACTAGCAGATTTACCCGGTGTTTTCCGGGAGCGTGCAAATTGCCAAAATTTGAATTTATATTATATAATCTATATATTTATAAAAGCGAACGTTTGCTTCTTTTTTATAGTGTATAGGCTCAAAACTTGTCCAGTCCAATATAATGAAAATTTGTATAAAAAAGTTTTTTCGTACGGAAAGTGTTCTGGACTTTAAGTTGTAACAGTTTTCAAACATCTTTAAGTAGTTAGACAATGAAAATTCTGCAACACTTTTAATGTTTTGCTGTCAGTAAAACACATTTCTTATAGAAATAGAAAAAAAAAGAAAACAAAAGAAAAAAAAGAAAACAGAACAATAACAAAAAAAAAAATTGACATAAAAATAAATGAAAACGAGGAAGAGTGTGGTAGAGTAGACTGTGTCAACTCTGGGATACCCGCATGACCGTAACATATACATTATATCATGCGGTTATTTACTTTTGGCAAAATTTAAAATATTCAGCTTTATTAGGTGTAGATTAATGCTTATATAAAAGAATGGCAGCTACTCGAACCCTTTGCAGTAGACCAACCAAATTTTGCAGTAACTTTGGCCATTACACTAAACTATTTTTGGCAAAATTTCAGACACGCAACTTCAATAGGTATAGAGTAATGCTCATATAAAATAAGAAGTTGTATGGCAGCTACTCGAACCCTTTGCAGTAGACCAACCAAATTTTGCAGTAACTTTGGCCATTACACTAAACTATTTTTGGCAAAATTTCAGACACCCAGCTTTAATAGGTATAGAGTAATGCTCATATAAAAGGAGGAGTTGTATGGCAGCTACTTGAACTCACTGCAACAGACCAACCAAATTTTGCAGAAACTTTGGTCATAAAACTAAACTACTTTTGCCAAAATTTCAGACACGTATCTGTAATAGGTACAGAGAAATACTCATATAGAAAAAGAAGTTGTATGGCAGGCACCCGAACCCATGGACCAAAATGGCTGGATTTAAATAGCGATGACGGCTATTGCAAAAAAACGAATTTCCGAAAATTTCAAGATCCTAGCTCCTTTAGTTTTTGAGTTATCGTGCGGACGGACGGATGGACGGACGGACAGACGGACGGACGGACGGACATACATAGCTAAATCGATTTTTTTTTTCGATTCTGATCCGATCCATACACTTGAGTCTATATCTACTCCCCCTCCTTCTCTGCGTCACAAACGTAATGGCAAATTTATTATACCCTTGGACTTTATAGTCATACGGGTATAACGAGGAAGAGTGTAGTAGAGTAGACTTTGCCAACTCTGGGATACCTGTAGGACCGTAACATATACATTATATCATCCGGTTAATTACTTTTTATTAATATATACATTATATTAGTTAATTACACATAACTACTTCGTGCGAAGTTATCGTGCGGATGGACGGAAGGACACACATAGCTAAATCGATTTGTTTTTCGATTCTGTTTTGATCGATACACTTGAGTCTATATCTACCCTTCTCCTTCTTTGCGTCACAAACGTAATGGCAAATTTATTATACTCTTTGACTATATAGTCATACGGGTATAAAAATCACGCATGGGGTTTCCAAAAATAATAAACAAAAATATCGTAGTTTTTTGGTACAATGTAAGTAATAATGCTGATAAGGATTTCTTTTAAAAATGGAGGGATTTTCTTAAATCACATTTAGTTATAATTAAAACTTAAAAAATAAATAACATAAAGTGTGCAGTAAAAAAAATAAAATTATTAGTTGAATTAGCTAAAAATAAAAATAAGAGAGAAAAAAAAATAAATAAAACAAATGTGCTAAACATATTAAAAACTTGGAAATATTTTTACAAAATGTTAATACAACTTGTGAAAAACTTAAAATAACAAGCACTATTGCCCTTTCGAAAGGCTATAAATACAAAATTAAAAAAATTAAAACTAAACAAAATAAATCAGAAAAAATTAAATGCTAAATTGTAAATAATGTACTTAAAAATCGGATACAGACTATTGTCTTAATAAATTTACTAACAAAGGAACTTTTTGGTAAAAAAATTAAAAATAATTTAAAGGAAGAAGAGTGTAGTAGAGTTTTGACAAAAATTAAAACATACAGCTTTCTTAAGTGTAGTGTAATGTTCATATAAAAGAAGGAGTTGTACGGCAGCTACTCAAATCCTCTGCAGTAGACCAACCAAATTTTTGGCACTAAACTATTTTTGGCAAAATTTCAGACACCCAACTTCATTAGGTGTAGTATAATGCTCATATAAAAGAAGGAGTTGTATGGCAGCTACTCGAACACTCTACAGTAGACCAACCAATTTTTGTAGAAACTTTGGCCATTACACTAAACTAATTTTAGCAAAATTTCAGATACCCAGCTTCATTAGGTGGAGAGTAATGCTCATATAAAAGAAGGAGTTGTATGGCAGCTCCTCGAACCCTCTTCAGTAGACCAACCAAATTTTGCAGAAACTTTGGCCATAAAACTAAACTACTTTTGGCAAAATTTCAGACACGCAACTGTAATAAGTACAGAGTAATACTTATATAAAAAAAGAAGTTGTACGGCAGCTGCCCGAACTCATGGACCAAAATGGCTGGATTTAATTAGCGATGACGGCTATTGCAAAAAAACGAATTTGCGAAAATTTGAAGATCCCTGCTCCTTTAGTTTTTGAGTTATCGTGCGGACGGACGGACGAACGGACGGACAGACAGACGGACAGACCGACAGACGGACAGACGGACAGACAGACGGACGGACAGGCGGACGGAAATACATAGCTAAATCGATTTATTTTTCGATTCTGATCCGATCCATACACTTGAGTCTATATCTACCCCCTTCCTTCCCTGCGTCCCAAGCGTAATGGCAAATTTATTATACCCTTTGACTATATAGTCGAACGGGTATAATAAAGAAGAACGAAATGTAAACTTACTAGTTATTCAGAATCTTTCTAAACTTTTAGCTAAATAAAGATCAAAACATGATGGGAAAAAATTTATTTGCGATCAATGTTTTCATTTTCAATTTTGCCAAAAGTAGTTTAGTTTTATTGCTAAAGTTCCTGCAAAATTTGGTTGGTCGACTGCAGTGGGTTCGAGGAGCTGCCATACAACTTCATATTATATTAACCGGATGATATAATGTATATGTTACGGTCATACGGGTGTCCCAGAGTTTTTTTTTTTTTTTTTTTTTTTACGAGGGAATGAAAAACTCGAGAGCCACCCATTGAAACTATGCGGTGTTTCTTTGGGTAGTGTATGATTTTAACACACCAAAACCACAACCTTTTTGAAACAAACCCTTTTTCGCGAGACTAGACAGCATTGGGTTTTTTTTGGTGTTTTTTCCATTTTTGGATTTTAATTAAATCTTTGTTTAATTCACTTATAATTAAATATTTTGCTGTTGAGTTAATCTGATGATTAGTGTTACAGCGACTATGAAATTCACAGGAAGCAACAAGGGTACTGACGTCCTTCCATTGGGTAGGATGAACACCCGAAGTAAAGGAAAGATGGAAAAGGTTGCGCAGAGGTTTTGAAATGGAAGTATATATGTTTTTGAGGACGGTAGATTTCTTGTTCACGGCCGATTTTCTTGTATCAAAGTTCTTCAAGATTTTCATCACTGCTCGCGTCCTAAAGTATATTCTACCAAAGGAGCAGCCAACTTCTGGAATAGATGGAGGTCTTTGAGTTGACTGAGGCAGTGATGAGTTAGAAGCGAACTGTTTACCAAACAAATTCGCTTTTTCTTTTGAATCAGATACGATGTGGTTGTTTATATCAACAAGTGGAGGAAAAGAAGACCCGCTATTGTCCTCTTTTAGATTTTTTGCAAAAATCCATTCTTGGGCTTGTGTATTAGTTTTCGTTTCAACTTTTGGTTGAACAAGAATTTTTGCTTGTTGATAACTCTCTTGCATCGGTTCCGAACCACTATATAGTTGGTCCTGTGAGCCTCCAAACCAATGTCCCGGTACTTTTTGAAGGCCTCCTCTTTTTTTAGAACGGCTTCTTTACACATGCGATTTAACCAAGTTTTGGGTTTCCGTTTAATAGATTTCATGGAGTGAGGTATAAATAATCTCATTCCAAGTAGAATAGTTTCACTAATCGCATTTGCAGCAAGGTCAACCTTCCTACCTCGGAAGCACAGTGACCAATCAAAAGTTTTGTAAAAATTGTTCAGACCTTCCCAGTTAGCATGGTTATAATGCCATACCAATTTTTTGGGAAGGGACCTTTGGTTGGACACCGAGCCTGCCCGGGAGCTTGTATTGACTAAACAGTGATCAGAGCCCTCCAGGGGGCAACCAACTGAAACCACATACTTTTCAGGGTGTGTGGTTAGAAACAGATCCAAGAGGTGACCTTCTTGATCAGCACGGTCAGGGATTCTAGTGGGATTTTTAACAAGTTGAGAAAGGTGAAATAGAGTAGAAAATAATTCAACTTGTTTCCCAATCGAATTTTGACTCGGAGAAGAGGTACTGGAAAAGTGAAGCCAGTCTTTGTTATAAACATTAAAATCCCCCGCCAGAACAATTTCGGTCTCAGGAAAACAATCGAGAATTTCATTGATCTGGTTTTTTAAGGTTCTCAATTTCCATAACAGTTTCTTGTTCACTTGAATTGGGTGTCCTGTATAGAAAACAGAAATGTATAACATGCTTTCCAACATGGATTTTAACCCACATGTAATTGGAAGTTGGGCTTGAAGATTTATATTTGTCAAGAGTGTTAAAAGCAATGTCTTTTTTTATGTAGATAGCGATGCCTCTTTTGGGAACGAAGTGTGAAATGAGTAAGTAGCCGTTGATATCGAAGTTAACACTGTGACTACTAACTTGCGTTTCACATAGAGCAAGGATTGCCGATTTAATTGAATTAAGATGACCTTCAACGGCATGGAAGTTAACACAGTCTACTCTCCTACACTCTTCCTCGTTTTTACAATAATGTTAATTTACAAAATCATTTACAAAATTGTAAAAATTTTAATGAAAATAAAGTTAGTTTTCCTAAAGATAAAATTGTAAAATTTAGAAACTTTAAGAAAAAGAACGTCTCCCATTTATCATTTATGTCCATTTTGAATGCATACTAAAACCCGATATGCAAAATAGTTCAAAATACAAAGCAATATCAACAACATATATCACATACTGAAGGCTATTATTTTAAAACTTCATATGATGAGTCACTATCTTTTTATTCAGCCTATAGAGATTTAAATTGTGCTAAATGGTTTAGTAAAGATTTGGAAAAAATTTGTCATGAAGCTGAGCCTTTTTTTTTAATTTAACTAATTATATTAAAAATTGGTCAAGTTTCGATGAAACTCAGCTACCATCAAAAGATGAATTTTATAGTTCTTTATATAAAATACATATTATATATATAAACATATAATAATTATAAACATGCACAAAGTATTTGGAAACATTTTAAAATAAATAATCTTGATGAGTACAGTGATATTTATATGAAAGTTGATATACTTCTTCTTGATGTCGTAGAAAATTTTAGATAAGGTTGTTTAAAAAATTATGGGTTAGATGCTGATTACTATTTCACTGTTCCAGGTTTAGCATTGGATGCTATGTTGAAATATACTAACACAGAACTCGATTTAATAGACGATGTTAATATGTTATTATTTATTGAAAAAGGAATTAGAAGTGGACTCATCCAATGCTCAAAAAGATATGTTAAAGCTAAGCACAAATATCTTCCTGATTATGATGAAAAAAGAGATTTTACGTATTTGATGTACTTTGATATTAATGTAATGTACTACTGGGCTATGACTCAATGGGTTCATGATGTCAATAATTTAGATTTTAATATTCCAGATCACTAACAATTTGGATATATTCTAGAAGTTGATTGGTCTAAAAAAATTTGCTCCACCAGGTTTTAAGGGGAAAAAAATGTTAGCAACTTTACTTGATAAAAAGAATTATGTTGTTCACTATAAAAATTTAAAAGAATATTTAAATGAAGGTTTAAAGTTAATAAAAATTCATCGTGCCATAATGTTTCAGCAAAGTGATTGGATGAAACCATTTATTGATTTGAATGCAGATTTAAGAAAAAATGCAAAGAATGAATTTTAAAAAAATTTATTCAAATTACTTTGTAACGCAGTATTTGGAAAAACTATGTTATTATTATGGTGCCGAGTCTTTGATTTCAAAACCAAATTTTCATTCGCGTAAAGTTTTTAATAAAAATTTGTTAGCAATTGAGTTATTGAAAACTGAAGTAATCTTTGACAAACCAATTTACATTGGAATGGTAATACTTGATATTTCTAAAACGAAATTATTATGGTTATATGCAGGAAAAATATGATGAAAATATTCATTTGTACTACACTGATATAGATTCCCTGATATATGAAATAAAAACTGATGATGTTTATCATGATAAAAAACAAGTAAGGAAACAATCAGTCGGTCCAACCGACTTAGTAATACCTTACACCTATTTGGTTCAAATTTAATGGGAAGTAAATAAGTTATTTTAAAACTATAAAAGCTGTTATTAGTTTGATCGTAAGACCTACCTAACCAAATTAACTTTATAATACTAAAAACATTTTCTAATTACTTTATCTACTCAAAAATATTACAAGTTCTTACTAATTTATCGATTTTAAAATATTAAAAAACAAAAAAACTTGAATTAAATGAAAATATTTTTATTTCAATTCAATTACAAAAGTGAAAAAATTTGAATTATTAAATTTTGTGATAAAAAACTAATCAAAGCATAATACATTTTAAAATATTTTAATATTGCAATTATTTTAAGTTGTTAGTTTATGTAAGTATTAGAAAAGCTTATAAACGCAAAATATGAAATAAATGTATTTCTAAAATATAATTACAAATTTAGAACTTTTCATATAATTCATTTAAATATAACAATAACTTTTACATAAATGCAGCAAGTACCTTTAAATATAGCTTAAGTATTGTACACAATGTCTTAATTATATATCACCTATGGTAATAATTATAAAATATTATACAAAACATGTTTTATGGTAAAATTCTTAGCCTTTTAAAAATATAAAAGTGTTAAATAAAAACGGGAATAGGAAAGAACCCTCGTGTAGCAAATTTAAAGTTTCTATCTTCATGGATTTCGAAGATAAGCATTTTAATTTTGGGATTTCTTAGGTGCCACCTGAGCCACCACTACAATTAAGTCTAAATTTCGGGGACACATAGGAAATAGGAAATATTATCTTTGGCTTCGAAATTATACTCGTTTGGCCTCAGATTGATCAAAAACTTCTAGAATCCGAACTCATTGTCCGAACTCGACCAGAACCAATTTCCATGGTACTTTCATTACTAGTAACCTAGAGTTTAACTTTCATCAAAATAGCGGCAATATTTTTTGAGTTATACTGCTTTTAATATATATGTTCGTTAGCCTTTGAAATTTTCTTCCAGAACCAGAACCCGAAACCGTGGTACGATTTCGCCCATATGCAGTCCCGGTCATACTTTCAATACTAGTTAACCCTTGCACACAATTGGAACGTTCTATCTTAATTTCAAGTTACTACTTTGATTAATTTCGATGATAAGCTTTTAAACCTTGAGGGGCTAAGAGGGGTATTGAACCAACATTCTGATTGATCCAAAATTAGGGGAACGCGCAGGAAATAGTAAAGAGCACCCATGTGCCTTTGATACTTCTGAATACTGTGAAAACAATATATATAAAATACCTTAAGTAAATAAAAGGATTCTTGGATTAATGAAAGATGAAAATAATGGTAAACTAATGTATAAATTTGTCGGGCTTGGTGCCAAAATGTATGCCGTTCAAGTGTTAAGGGAAGATTTCAAATCTGAAGGAACTTAAAAAGCAAAGGGTATTAAAAATATTGTTTTAAAAAATGAAAACACATTTGAATACTATAAAGCTTGTCTAGATGAAAATATTGAGTATATAGGTACACGAGCAAAGCAATATTAAATCTAAACAACATCTCCTTTTGACTTGTTTGCAGTATAAAATGTCGTTAAGTTCATTTGATAACAAAAGATATTTAATATCGGGCAGCTACAACACATTAACTTGGGGACATTATGCTAATAAAGATAAAAAATAAATTTACAAAAAAAAAAAAATAAAATGAATTGTTGCTAATTTGAATTATTGTTAGAGAGTTTTAATTTTTACATAATATATATATAGTTTTATTATTCATGTAGTGCTTAAAAAAATGCGAAGAATTAGGAACAAAATTTTCATAAAAAGATTCTAAAATTTAAAAAAGAAACAAGTGATGAAAAAAATCAAGGGTTTTTAAAAAGCACATTTTCAGCATATAGCACAAAGCACATTTTGAGCATGAGTTAAATATAGGGTTATTACATAGGGTTTCTTTCTGATAAAAATGTATATAAATAAATTTTATTTATATTTATATAAATTTTATTTGTATATAAATGTATTTTATCAATTTATTAATTATGTTTAATAGTGAAATCAATGAGTAGAATATCATCCCAATGCACTCAAGAAAACCTGTTAACAAGCGGGAAATATAATATTGGAGCTTCAATGTTAACGTTCAATTTTGGAAAAACATGTACTGCTGAATAAGTAACTGTTTTATATTTAATTTTTTTTTTTTTTTTTTTTTACGTAGGTTGGAATGGAATCTTCAAAAGACACAATGAGCCCCGTAGCTTGACATTGCGTGTGGGATTCTTACCCACTAAACCACACCTTTCCTCTATTGCGATCTAGTCCGATAGGGCTAATGAGCAATTTTTCTTCTGGCTTTATTTTAGTTTTAAATGTAGATTCCATCCAGCGATGTCTATCTAACTGTTTCTTTCTCTTATTATAGCTACACTAACTCAAAAGGCTTTACTCTTTTGAGTCGTCTGGCTATATTTGTATTATCCAGAAGCTGGACTACCTCGACATTTACATGGTTTTGGAGTCTTTTTTCGTGACTTCTTGCAAAATTTTGGATTTCTTTATCTACAAATTCTATTTGCATATCTCTATGTAGGTCATAGTTTCTGATGAACCAGGGCGCGTTCACAATATTTCTTAGAACTTTATTCTGGAACCTCTGAATAACATCTCTATTACTCTTTTTGCTGCATCCCCATAGCTGGATGCCATATGACCATACTGGTTTCAATATTTGTTTATAGAGCAGAAGTTTGTTTTGTATTGTCAAGGTAGAATGCTTACCTATGAGCCAGTACATTTTTCTATAACGGATTTGTAACTCTTCTTTCTTGTTTTTGATGTGGGCTTTCCAGCGAAGCTTCGCATCTAATGTCATACCAAGATATTTGGCAGTATTTGAATAAGGTATTTCTTGACCATTATGGTCAATTTTTTTATTTGTGAAATCCACATGAATTGACTTAGCTTCATTTAATTTTAGCCTCCATCTTTTTGTATAATTTTGGATTTTTGTCATAGCTCTCTGCAGTTTTTCTGTAGATTCTTCATTATTTTCTCCGACAGCCAAAACCGCTGTATCATCAGCAAACGTCGCAATTATATTATTTTCAAGTGCAGGAAAATCACAAGTATACAACAGATACAGTATTGGACCGAGTACACTTCCTTGAGGAACTCCAGCACTGATTTCTTTAAGATCGGAATATTCTCCTTCTTGTTTTATGTAGAAGTATCTGTTTGATAGATAGCTTTCTATCATTTCCGAATGCTCTTTTGGAAGGATTGTTCTCAGTTTACAATTCAATCCCTTGTGCCACACCTTATCGAATGCCTGAGTCACATCCAAAAAGATTGCTGAACAGACTTTCTTCTCCTCTAAAGCTTTTTCAATAGTGTTTGTTATTCTGTGTACCTGGTCTATTGTTGCATGTTTTTCTCTAAAGCCGAATTGGTGGTCCGGAATTAGATTCTTCCTTTCAATAATCGGTTTTAGTCTTCTCAAATAAATTTTTTCAAATAGTTTTGACATTATAGGTAGCAATGAGATTGGTCTATAAGACGTTATCTCATTTGGTGGTTTTCCTGCTTTGGGTATCATAATGACCTCGGCCACTTTCCACAATTTCGGCACATATTTCAGCCTGAATGCAGCATTTATAAGATTTGTTATTTTAACTATTGCCTTCTCTGGTAGCTGCTTCAGAATTTGTCCGGTTATTAAATCATATCCCGGAGCTTTTTTAGATTTAATGTTGTTTTTAATTTCTTTTTTCACTTCAGCTGGATTTGTTAATGCGATTTCCTCTTGCTCTTGAATTTGTTCTACATCTAGATCTTCCTCTTCTTCACCAGTGTTTACTTGAAATATCTTTTCTAGGTGTTCCGCAAATAATTTGGCTTTTTCTTTATTATCTCTCGCCCACTTTCCGTCCAGTTTTCTAATTGGAGGAATAGCTGCAATAGGTTTTTTCAGATTTTTAGCTGCCTTCCAAAGAGAGTAATCAGTACTTTTATCATTTGTTAGCTTTTCCAAATATAAATTTATCGATTTGTTTTTTACTTCCTTAATTCTTCTTCTTAGTTGTTGGGTGAGATTATTCAGCCTAGTTTTATCTTGTGGAGCTCTAGTTTGGTGCCATTTTTTCCTTGCTCTGCGTTTTATTGCAATTAGTTCTAAGATTTCGGCTGGATATTTATTTTCTTTTACTCTTTGTTTAATTACTGGAGTATTTTCCCACACTGTAAGTTGTATATCTTTAATGTAGTTTTCCACCTCCGCATCCAATTGTTCTTTGTATTGCAACGGTACAGCTAGTTGTATTTTTTCTTCCAGACATACTTTAAAGCTTTCCCAGTCAGTGTATTTATTGGCGAGAATCGGAATGCTCTGCTTTTCAATAGCGTTTTCACTTACAGTTAGCAGAATTGGTGAGTGGTCAGAGTCCATTTCCTGCCTATCTTCTATCTGTATGAAATTATTCGAAATGTTTTTAATAATGAAAAAATCTATTAAATCAGGTATTTTATTTGGATCTGTAGGCCAATATGTAGGTTTTCCTGTTGATATGGTTTCACACCCAAATTCGCTTGTTGCTTGGAATAATTCTCTGCCTTTGGTTGTTGTTAGCCGTGATCCCCAGTGTGTATTTTTGGCATTAAAATCACCTCCTATAACAAACTTTTTTCCTAGTTTCTTAAAAAGAGCCAATAATTATGTTTCTTCAGAGAGTACTTAGGTGGACAATATATACTTGCTATTACAATAAAGTAGTTTTTACATTTTACGTTTACGGCCATAGCTTGTATTTCTTCTGTTTCAAATTTGGCTTCTTCAAAATGTTGTATACTTTGTTTTATAATTACTGCACTTCCTCCTCTAGCAGAGTTACCTGGATGTATGCTATGATAAACTTTATAACCATGAAAATTAATATGCGTTTGTTTGTTAAAGTGTGTTTCTGCTATAAGACAAACATCTATATTATTTATGTCAAGGATTGCTTGTAGCTCTTGTTGGTTTTGTAGCAGTCCATTGGCATTCCATGAAAAAATTTTTAGTTTATTCATCTTTTCGATTTCGAAGCAGGATTTTTATATAAACATAAAAGTTTTAATTTTGAATAGCTAGTGGTCCTTCAATGTAGAAGGTTTCCAATTTTTGCTTAGCAAACTTATGATGGATCTGCCCACCCCCTCCTGTTCCCAACTTTTAAATTTTTTAAGGTTCTAGAAAATCAATTGTAAACTCCACCAAAATTTGGAGTTGTACCTAGAATTTGGTTAAATAAGCAGAAATGGTTAAAACTAAAAGACAATTTCTTCAATTTAAAGAAACCCTTTTAAATTTAAGAAAAACCTTTAACATATGTTGAAAATAAATGCTGCAGCTTTAAATTTTTTATATTTGTAAAAAACATTTGAACAGGTATTTAAATTACAGGTGTTTAAAACTGGTAAAATTTAAATTTTTTGAGCTCTTATATCTTCTAAACAGGGGACGTGACAAAAAAATTTTGTTAACCTACTCCTACAAGTTTTTGAGCATCTAACTGTTCTCAAAATTTCAAAACCCTAGCTTGAATCAATTTGAAAAATTGAGTTTTGCATAATGGTAAGGTTTAGTATCGTATTGTTACCCTAAACATTTGCTTTTAAGAATTTATAAAGTTTATAAAAATTTCTAAAGTTTATAAAAAATTCACAAAACCAGCTATTTTGTGCCGTTTTCAGAGTAAAAATATATTTAACGGAAGTCTTGTTATAACAATTTAAAAATAGGGCCTTTTTCAACTTTGGGGGGCTGTAGTTCCGTAGCAGCTGTACAGAAAAAATTCTTCTATGAAATTATTTTTTTTGCAATACCTACCCGTGGTTAAAATTTCTTTCCTCTATTTCAAACGATGTAAATGTTTTTGTAAACATACGGACAGACTGACAAACGGACGAACGGACAGAGTGAAACTATATAGGCACATTTTTAAAAAATTTTTTGAAAATGTGAAAAAAATTAGTTAATAAAAATCTATCATAACTATTGGACGCTTACTTGTTTTTCCTTAAAAAAATGCTATATCTAAATTCCATTTAAAACAATTCTACAGCATATTAAATGGTTAGTTTTTATTCTCATACTTTAAGTTACTTCTAGTATATTTCATAAATGTATGTAAAATTGAGTACTATAAAACCGCAATCATTCTGCTAAAAAAACAAAAAAAAAAAAAAAAATAAATAAAAAAAATAAATAAAAAAAAAACAAAAAAAAAACATAGAAAGTTCAATTTTAAATATATGTAAAATGAAGTAGTACTATAAAACCCCAACAAAAAAAAAGTTCTTTTTATTACATAACAAGATTTAGAACTGTTATTATGTCCTTCAAAATTTTTTTAACCCCACCTAAAAAAAAATTAAAATGCTTTTAGTAAAAAATTAAAAAATCATATAAAAACCTAATTCTCAATGCATTATAATTAAATTGAAGTTAAACCTTCCAACGTTTAGTAAACTTAAAATTATAACTCTATTATAAAATTAAATTTATTATTTTATAATGAATAAATCTGGAAAGAGGCAATCATCCTATTTTCACGAAAGTGAAGATGAAGATTATCCTTAAACATCAAGAAGAAGAAAAAGGTATGATTCTGAAGAAGAGAAGATGAAGAGGTAAACGAATTAGAAACTTTTTTGGATGATATTAATTCTCCAATAATTCGTAAGAAAAGATTTTAGATATATCAAATTTAAAAGTTAATGAAAAATATTTTCTCACCAAAATTGATGAAAGACCTTCAAATTTTAAAGGTCCTAATGGTGATGCACAAAACGCTGTAAAGTATACCCCAAAGCAGTTAATGCTTTAAACAAAAAAATTTTAAAAATTAAAATTATTTTTAAAATTATTATTCTGTCTAAAACAGATAATATGTATATTACAAATATATATATCTACAAAATGGATTTTTTTTTTATCTCTCTACAGTAAACTGTTCAAAAGTTATTGATTTTTTTATGAAAAGTCTCCGACAAATCTTTAATCCCTTATATCTCGAAAAGAGTCCACAATAGACCCCCTCTCCAGTACTATTTTTTGTTTGTTTTAATGCCCCCAATCACTGACTGTAGTGCGCGTACTTGAGTCCCGGACACCCTGTATAATGTAAAAACAAAAATAAAAAATACTTTAATACATATGCTAAGGCATAACGATTTTTTGAAAAATCTTTATATGGGTATGATTCTGAATTTAAATATACTTTTATATTTTCAATATCACAATAATTAAAAGTTGAAGGATCTTCATCCAGCTTATTTTCTTTACCAGTTTGTAGAGTAATAATAAAACAAGGTTTATCAAGTTGTGAGGCTGTTTTAACATTCCAAATGATGTGTAGTTCCTGTTGGTAATGTTGGATATTCATGTAATTTCCAATTTCTAAAAGAATTTTCTAACTGAACCATTTTCAATACTTTTATATAAATTTAATTTAGGATTATCAGCTAAGTTAATATGTTGAACTTTCCAATATATTTTTGTAATAGTAAGTTTTGGTTTTTCACTTGCATTAGTACTGCTACATAATAATGAATTACCATTAGATCGAGAGCGAGTTAATATTAATTCATGTTTTGCATTTGGAATAATGTTTTTATAATCTTCAGCAAGCCCTATTAATCTTTTTAGGGGAATACAAAAGTTAAAATAAAATTTATTTATTTTAATTGATTCATCGGGTGAGGAACTCCCATTGTATGAAGCTATACTTTCATTCCGGTTGAGTGAGATATAGTTTTTTAATGTTGATGTTATTCCAACATTACGATTATGATCAATTTCCTTACCATTCAGTTCCCAGCCAATTTCATCAAATAGCAATGGTATAGCATTATTAACTAGTTTAGTGTGAGTAACAGCTGTTTCATCATGTTTTGATAAATAACCTTCAATGCAAATTAGACTTGTTGAAGGTAATATATTTAAGTTCTGCTTTTGTATTTGTATTCGTTTAATGTCACTTAATCCAAATTGGTTTAAGAATGAAGAATGTGAATGCCGTTGAGCCTAGTTATATGAAGTCATCAAAAATTGGATCATTAAAGAGTTCCATTTTAATTTACTTTTAACAGATATCCAAGAGATTTTAAATATTTTTTATTTTCAAATGATAATCGTATTTTGTATTTTAAATGTTGAGTTCTACCTCTTTTGACTACCTTTAATGAATTGAGGTTATGTTCATCTTTCTGTGAATGTATATTGGATTGATAAATTTGATTCAATACGACCATAATACCAACCAATCTAATACCAATCTTATTGTTTTTGTTTCTCCACGAAAATTAATTAAGTTAGCGTTCTGATCAAGGAATATTACAGTAATAGAACTTATCTTATTAATAATAACGTAAATAAATTACATTCTTAATTAATAGAACTTCAATAATTTTATAGCCGGGACTGTAAAAATTCGAAACATAAATGTCCACAATTATAAGAATGCAAAATTTTGATATTTATTATAATTATATGTAAGTTTATCTCATAAATATTTTATTACTTCTAATGGCGGTCTTAAATTTAAAAAAATGGCAAAATAATGAGTTACTTCAACATTTTTAAAATAAGCTACCCAGTGCGTTCCATCTCCAATAGAATTATCCAAATTTATTATACCACATTCTTATTTCCAAGGTTTACGCATTGGCAAAATATTATCTCTCATAAAAACTCCTCGAAAATATTTTAAGTATTTTTTACTAAACTTTTCTAAATCCATATTTGTAAGAGCTCTACTAGGTAGCTTGGTTAATGGTTTTTTGGATTCAAATAAAGACCTAACCCTTTTTTATAGGGTTTTAAATGCAATCCATTACTTCCTTTTAATGCTATCGCTTCCATAATTTTATTATGACGTTGACTTTCTTTTAACTTTTTGTGAACATTTTAAGCATTGTTACCAGCTTTAGTTATTCCTACAGC
Source organism: Dolichopus griseipennis (assembly GCA_963082915.1). Classification (NCBI taxonomy): domain Eukaryota; kingdom Metazoa; phylum Arthropoda; class Insecta; order Diptera; family Dolichopodidae; genus Dolichopus; species Dolichopus griseipennis. The sequence goes on along the minus strand of OY720441.1, from coordinate 99,361,755 downwards.
GCCGCCTGAAAGTGCTCCAATAGCTGATAAAGCTGCAAATATAGGGATTAAAGGTAAGACTCCTCCAATTTTTGCTACAGGAATTATTCGAGAGTGTTAATGTTTTATTTTTTTGTCCTTTAGAAAAATTTCTAGGAGCATGCAAAGAAGTTTTTATAAAATTCTTATCCTTCATCGGTTTTTTTATAGTTTTAACAAATATTTTAGCTTCCTTTATAACATTTTTCAAGAGCTTTTATCTCGAAGTTTTCTTTTTTCTTTTTTTTCTTTTTTAAAACCATACCCAGCCCAACCGTTCACGAAAACTTGAGTCTTTAGCTTTTGCCCTTAGCCAAGCTTTCTCTGCTAATATTTTGTCAGCTATATGACGTTGATTTTGAACATTATTTTGAGAATATGCTATATCATGCAATCGACAAGGTTCATTTAAACCATTAATTCCTTTGTCACCTCGAGCTAATCGTTTTGTTAGTTTTGTTCCAGGACCGCAATAGTTATAGCCAGGTAAATGTGCTTCAAATGGTAACTTATTAATTAGTGAATTAACTACACTTTTTCCATTAACAGTTTTTTGGTTACTGATTGAAAATTTATAAGAAAGAGGCATGTTACATCGATTAGTTTAAGACAATTACTGAAACATTAAGTACCTTTTAAGAATTTTTAAAGTAAAAAATTTTGATCGAAATTCAAAAAACAAAATAAAAAAAAACATGGTGAATGCTTTCCAGATAGTATAAGAGGACTTATAGTTGGACATTCAAATTGTGGTAAAACTAATCTTATGTTGAGTATGCTTTTAGATCTTAAAGGGTTGAAATTTAAAAATATATATATTTATTTAAAATCAATACATCAACCTAAATATGAACATTTAAAAAAATTAATAAAACCAATCAAAGGAATGGGATCTAACGAATTTTCAAATAAAGTTGATGTAATTCAACCATCAGCCTCACAACCAAATTCAATATTTATTTTCGATGATTTAGCTTGTGATAAGCAAGATATTATTTTTGTAGGGGACGTCATCAAGAAGTAGATAGCTTTTATTTATGTCAGTCATATACAAGAAATCCAAAGCACTTAGTTGGATAATGCTAACTTTTTAATTATATCTAAGCAAGATGATTTAAATGTAATGCATACAAACATATAAATGATGATCATGTAAGTTCTCATATGATTTTTAATGAATTTGAAAAATTGAGTTCATGCTGCTGGAATGATAATTATGGGTTTCTAACAATTGACAAAGATAGTGGTTTAAATAATAGATGTTACAGAAAAAATGTTGACGCATTTGCTAAATTTTAGTTAACACAAGATCTATTAGCAGTTCGAAGTTTCTAACTGAACAGGTCATTTAATAGATATCGAGTAGTAGTTAGCAGATAACAGGTAGCAGTTACCAGTCGTTGGCAGTTAGCAGTTAGCAAGAGAACATATCAGTCGATCATTCTTGAACTCATAATAATAATTGAACTAATCAATAAAACAAGTGATGAAAAAAAACCAAGGGTTTTTAAAAAAGCACATTTTCAAATTTATATTGTATTACATACTGTGTTTAACTTTGGAAGTATTTACTTGGAAATAGTTACTGTTTAATTATAAAATTTACTGCTAACAGTAAAGTTTTTATTTTAAATTTGTTATAGCCCTTTAATGGGGAAGGTTTCCAAGTTTCTCAAGAATCTAACTTCATCTAACTCCCCTCCCCCCTCCGTCCCCCTCCGTCCCCCTCCATTTTTTTAGGTTCTAGGAATTAAATTGTGAATTCCACAAAAATTTGGAATTTTACTTAGAATTATACAATCTAAGCAAAAATGGGTAAAACTGAGAGACACTTTCTTCAATTTAAGGAACCACTTTTAAATTTAAGAAAAACCTTTAACATATGTTAAAATATAATGTTGGGCCTTTAAATTTTGTATATTAATAAAAAAAAAATTGGACAAGTATTCAAGTTACAGGTGTTTAAAAATTCCAAAATTTCAATTTTCGAGCCCTTATAGCTCCTAAACATGGGGCTTGACAACAAAATTTTGTTAACCGACTCCTACTAATATTTGAGGATCTAACTTCTCCCAAAAATTTCGGGACCCTATCTTAAACCGTTTAGGAGATACATGGGACCAAAAATTTTGCAAAAATTGAGTTTTATATAATGGTCAATTTTAGTACCGTATGGCAACCCTATACATTTAAGCGACATATCTTTGTAAAGCCTATAAAAGCAGCTCTCTTCTACCGTTTTTCGATTGAAAATAAACCTAACAGAACTCTTATTATATCAATTGAAATATAGGGCCTTTTTGGAATTTGCAGGGGCTGTAGCTTTGTCACCCTTCAAAGTTAAGAAAAACCTTTGACACATCTTTAAATATAATTATAGAGCTTTGAATTTTGTATATCACTAAAAAGAAATTTGGACAGGTATTCAAGTTACAGGTGTTTAAAAATTCCAAAATTTCAATTTTCGAGCCCTTATAGCTCCTAAACATGGGGCTTGACAAAAAAATTTTGTTAACCGACTCCTACTAATTTCTGAGTATCTAACTTCTCCCAAGACCCTAGCTTGAACCGTTTAGAAGATATGTGTGGCCAAAAATTTTGTAAAAATTGAGTTTTGTGTAATGTTAAATTTTAGTACCGTATGGCAACCCTAAACATTTGCCTTTTAAATATTTATAAAGCTTATGAAAGCAGATATCGTTTGCCGTTTTCACGTTGAAAATATATCTAACAGAACTCTTGTTATAACAAATTAAATATAGGGCTTTTTCCAACTTTGGGGGGCTGTAGCCCCGTAACAGGTGGGGCTACAGAAAAAAATTCTTCTACGAAATTATTTTTTTTGTAATACCTACTAGTGGTTAAAACTTCTTTTCTCTATTACAAACGATGTAAAAGTTTTTGTAAACATACGGACAGACGGACAGACGGACAGACGGACGGACGGACGGACGGACAGAGTGAAGCTGTATAGGCACAATTTTACAAAATTCTTTGAAAATGTGCTAAAAATGGAGGAACAATTCATATTGTTCTTGATTGTTATTGATTGTATTGTTATTGAGATCATTTAAGCCGGAAGTTAAAACCCCTAGTAAGAAAAGTAATACTTACAGTAAATTTATAACTTCAACACCAAATACTATAAAATTTGAAGTATCATCTATAACTGATAATATTATTCATGAATCATCAATTTCACAATTTCCTGTTCTAAATGCGTCACAACTTGATAAATCGTATGAATCCTATTTTGATGAGTCATTAAATGTTAGAAAACTTGGGAATGTTAATTTTGAAATAGATAAAACTACTAAAAATATTTTGATTGATAATGAAGTTTTCAAAGGAACAGATGATCTATATGAATTGATATTTAAAAAAAAAACCTATTAACTATACTGAAAGTGATTTAAAAACATATCATCAGATACTTAACAAAACGAATGCACATAGAAGATATTATGATCATTTAGAGCAAATAAAAGGAAACAAAGGTTTTAAATACAAAAATATGTTAAGAAAATGATATGAACATAATCTGACTAATGGCGTAATGGTAAGGACGCCGCCTTTCATGTGGAAGGTCTCGGGTTCAAGCGCCGGTCAGATTATATAATAAAAAAATATCGCAAAATTGTATAATTATATCATAATAAAAAATAAGATTTAATAAAAATATATAAATAATTCTTGTGTAAGATTATAGATGGCGCACAAAGTTAACATTCTTGCATTTATATTTTATAACATTATACAACAGCTACAGCCGAGTAATCACCGGCTTAGTGAATATTATGATTAAAGAAACTGAAGCCTAGTTTTAAATAAACTTGGTGAATGCTCTATACTCCTTAAAGGAGTGGAAAAGGAATAAAAAAAATTAACGTGATTATAACACTAGACATAAAAAAACTGGTTCAGGTTCTTCGAAAAAAATTTTTACTAATTATTTTAATAAATCTTCTTCACCAGAAACCCATTTCAAATATACAAATCATCTCAGTATGTTTATTGGGATGATCCTAATGAATTAGATGACATATTAAGACTTTTAATTGTATCAGAAACAGCTGATCAAACTTATGATGGATCTGCCCCCTCCTCTCCTCACCTTACCATTTTTTAGGTTCTAGGAAATCAATTGTGCACTACCCCAAAATTTGTAGTTTTACCTAGAATTTTATTATCTAAGCAAAAATTGTTAAAACTAAGAGATTTAAAGAAACCCTTTCAAACTTAAGAAAAATCTTTAACGTATGTTGAAATATAATGCTGAAGCTTCAAATTTTGTGTATTTGTAAAAAACACTTTTAAGAGGTATTCAAGTTACAGTATTCAAGTTTGAAAATAGCAAAATTTCAATTTTCGAGCCCTTATGGCTTCTAAACAGGGGACGTGACAAAAAAAATTTGTTAACCGACTTCTACTAATTTCTGAAGGTCTAACTTCTCCCAAAAAACCAATTTCCAAACCCTTGCTTGAACCATTTAGAAGATATGTGTCGCCAAAATATTTGCAAAAATTTAGTTTTGCATAGTGGTTATTTTAGTATCGTATGGCAATGCTAAACATTTGCCTTTTAAAAATTTATAAAGTTTATAAAACCAGCTATTTTGTGTCGTTTTCAGTTTGAAAATACACTTAACAGAATTCTTGTTATAACAATTTAAAAATAGAGCTTTTTCCAACTTTGGGGATTGGAGCGCCGTAACGGGTGCCCACAGAAGAAAGTTCTTCTATGAAATTATTTTTTTTGCAATACCTATCCGTGGTTTAAATTTCTTTCCTCTATTTCAAACGATGTAAGAGTTTTTGTAAACATACGGACAGACGGACAGAGTGAAACTATATAGGCACATGTTTAAAAAAATGTTTGATCATTTAGAGAAAACAGTTTCTATAGAACTTAAATTCTCGCAATTGTTAAATGAAAAATTTTCAGAAATGAATGATTTTATTGAATTTGAAATCAAAAAACCAATTAAATTTATTAATGAGAGACTAAAAAAAGCTGAAGCCCAAGCTCAGTCAGCATTGTATTTATTAAGTGATTTAAAACTTAAAAAAAATATTTGAGATCAGTTCTCATTTACTTTTCGAAATGGATAAACATCAAATCGTATAAACTTTAGATAATTTTTTAGATAAATATGAGGATATTTTATTGGAGGATTATTATGAACAAGTAAAAGTCCACTTATATTTTTTTAAATTATTTAAAAATTCTATACAAATTAAAACGAAAGAGTATGGAAATCGTTGGGATATATGGTCCAGACATCAGACAACGTTCAGCAGAACAGCATATGTTAAAATGTTAACAACTAATGAATTTATATAAAAAATAAAAAATAAATCATAATATAACTGCATATAAATAAAGAATTTAAATTTTAAATACATTTTATTGTTTGCTTTTTATTATATATAAAAATTATATATAGGTGCATTTTATTTAAATTACTCCTTTTTACTCATTAAGATAGGTGGTTGAAGAGCTGCATAAGCCTGCACGAAAAAAGTTTTAAACGACGTAGGGTTATAATTAAAGGATGATCTTTGGCAAGCTGATTTAGTAGAAATGGGTTTATATCCTAAAAAGAACAAAGGTTTTAAGTTTTTATCAACTGTAATTGATACTTTTTCTAAGTTTGCATGGGCAACCCCTATAAAAGCAAAAACTTCAGAAAACGTCACAAAAGCAACGCAAAATATTTTTCTAACTTCTAAAGGACATCCACAAAATTTACAAACTGATGGTGGAAAAGAATTCTTCAATAAAATATTCAAAAATTTAATGAATAAATATGAAATAAATCATTACTCAACATTTAGCATTTTAAAAGCCTCTATTGTAGAGTTTTTAATAGAACTTTAAAAGAAACGAGGAAGAGTTTAGTAGAGTAGACTGTGCCAACTCTGGGATACCCGCATGCCCGTAACACATACATTATATCATCCGGTTAATTACTTTTGGCACAATTTTAAACAAACAGCTTTATTAGGTGTAGTGTAATGGTCGTATAAAAGAAGGAGTTGTATGGCAGCTACTCGAACCCTCTGCAGTAGACCAACCAAATTTTGCAGAAACTTTGGCCATTACACTAAACTAATTTTAGCACAATTACAAACACCCAGCTTCATTCGGTGTAGTGCTCATATAAAAGAAGGAGTTGTATGGCAACTACTTGAACCCTTTGCAGTAGACCAACCAACCAAATTTTGCTAAACTATTTTTAGCAAAATTTCAGGCACCCAGCTTCAATAGGTATAGAATAATGCTCATATAAAAGAAGGAGTTGTATGGCAGCTACTAGAACCCTCTGCAGTAGACCAACCAAATTTTGCTGTAACTTTATCCATTATACTAAACTATTTTTGGCAAAATTTCAGGCTCCCAGCTTCATTAGCTGTAGTGTAATGCTCAAGTAAAATTAGAAGTTGTATGGCAGCTAACCGAACCCATGGACCAAAATGGCTGAATTTAAAAAGCAATAACGATAACTATTGCAAAAAAAAACCAATTTACGAAAATTTCAAGATCCTAACTCCTTCAGTTCTTGAGTTATCGTGCGGACGGACGGCCATACATAGCTAAATCGACTTATTTTTCGATTCTGATCCGATCCATATACTTGGGTCTATATCTACCTCCTCTCCTTCTCTGCGTCACAAACGTAATGGCAAATTTATTATACCCTTTGACTATATAGTCATACGGAAAGAATTTAGTTTTAATAGAAATTATAATTGGATTAACCTAATTCCAGAATTAACCAAACAATATAACAACGCTAATCATCGAACAATTCAAAAACGACCATCTGATGTCAATAAAGATAATGCTGAAAATTTGCTTAAAACTGTATATAATCATATAAAAATTGCTTCACTTGCAAAATATAAAGTTAATAATACAGTGCATATAAGCAAATTCTAACATATTTTTAAAAAGGGGTATACACCTAACTGGCCAACTGAAATATTTAAAATCAGAAAATTTCAAATTACCAACCCAGTAACATACTTATTAGAAGATTATCAAGGACAACCAATACAAGGCAGTTTCTATGAATATGAATTATTAAAATCTAATAAAAAACAAGTAAAGAAACAGTCAGTCGGTGCAACCGACTTAGAAATACCCTACACCTATTTGGTTCAAATTTAATGGTAAGTTAATAAGTCATTTTAAAACCATAAAAGATTTTATTAGTTTGTTCTTAAGACATTGCTAACCAAATTAACTTTATAGTACTAAAAAACATTTTCTAATTACTTTATCTATTCAAAAATATTCCAAATTCTTACTAATTTAACTATTTAAAAATATTAAAAAACAGAAAAACTTGAAATAAATGAAAATATATTTATTTCGATTCAATTACAAAAGTTAAAAAATTTGAATTATTAAATTTTGGGATAAAAAGCTAATCAAAGCATAATATATTAAATAATTCAAATTTTTCAATTCGATCAAAAGCTTCTATAATCCGAACTCATTACACAAACTCGACCAGAACCAATTCTCAGGATACTTTCAATACTAGTAACCTACAGTTTAAATTTCTTCAAAATAGCGGCATAATTTTTTGAGTTATGCTATTTTTAAGATATATGTTTGTTAGCCCTTGAACTTTTCAAAGGTTCCAGAATCCGAAACCATTTCGCCCATATGCAGTCCGCGCTGTATTTTAAATACTAGTGAACCCTTGTACACAATTGGAACGTTCTATCTTAATTTTAAGTTACTATTTTAAATAATTTCGATTATAAGCTTTTAAACCTTGGTAGGTCTAAGAGGGGTACTGAACCACCACTTCAATTGATCCCAATTTAGGGGGCCACACTTGTGCAAAATTTGAAGCTTCTACATTTGTTTTAAGTTGCTATCTTTATTAATTTTATAGATATGCTTTAAGGTATGCGGAAATGTGTGGCTAGTCCCCGACCCACTACTCCAAAAATCAAGTACAAAAATCAAGAACACTAAAGAATTTGGAGGTTCTATCTTCATTGGTTTCGGAATTATGCTCGTTTGGCCGTAAATCTGTTAATGCAAAAAGTAGTAGAAAGCGTAAAAGGCATTCCGAATTGTGTACAAAGGTTAACTATATATTTAATAATTCAAATATTTCAAAATTGCAATTATTTTAAATTGTTAGTTTATGTACCTATTAGAAAAGCTTATAAACGCAAAATATGCTATAAATATATTTCTAAAGTACAATTACAATTTTAGAACTTTTCATATAATTCATTTAAATATAAAAATAAATTTTACATAAACGCAGCAAGTACTTTTGAATATAGCTTAAGTATTGTACTCAATGTCTTAATTATATATCACTTATGGTAATAATTCAATAAAATATATGATATGATTAATATTAAAAAAAAACAAGTAAAGAAACAGTCAGTCGGTGCAACCGACTTAGAAATACCCTACACCTATTTGGTTCAAATTTAAGGACATATCCATAAGTCATTTTAACACCATAAAAGCTGTTATTAATTTGATATTGAAGACATAGCTAACCAAATTAACTTTATAATACTAAAAACATTTTCTAATTACACTATCTATTAAAAAATATTACAAAATCTTACAAATTTATCTATTTAAAAATATTAAAAAACAAACAAACTTGAAATAAATGAAAATATATTTATTCCAATTCAATTACAAAATGAAAAAATTCTAATTATTAAATTTTGTGATAAAAAGATAATCAAAGCATAATATATTTAATAATCCAAATTTTTAAAAATTGCAATTATTTTAAATGGTTAGTTTATATACCTAATAGAAAAGCTTATAAACGCAAAATATGCAATAAATGTACTTCTAAAATACAATTACAAATTTTGAACTTTTCATATAATTCATTTAAATATTCAAATAAATTTTACATAAATGCAGCAAGTACCTTTGAACATGGCTGAACCACTACAATTTAGTCTAGATTTCGGAGACACATAGGACATAGGAAATATATTCTTTGGCTTTGAAATTAAACTCGACCAGAACCAATTCGCATGGTACTTTCATTACTAGTAACTTAGAGTTTAAATTTCATCAAAATACCGACGTTATTTTTTGAGTTATGGTGTTTTTAAGATATATGTTTTTTAGTCCTTGAACTTGTCAAGGGTTCCAGAACCCGAAACCATGGTACGATGTCGCCCATATGCAGTCCCGTCATACTTTCAATACTAGTTAACCCTTGTATACAATCGGAACGTTCTATCTTAATTTTAAGTTACTAGTTTTATTAATTTCGATGATAAGCTTTTACACATTTGGGGGTCTAAGAGAGGTCCTGAACCACCACTCCAAATGATCCCAAATTAGGGGGGCACGGAAGAAATAGTAAAGAACACCCTGGGCCAAATTTGAAGCTTCTACATTTGTTTCAAGTTACTATTTTTATTAATTTCGAAAATATGCTTTAAGGTCCTCGGATCTGAGTGGCTGGTCCCCGACCCACTAGTCCAATGGGGCCCAAATTTCAAAGACACTTACGCAATAGGAAGGGACACCCTGATACCAAATTTGGAGGTTATATCTTCATTGGTTTCGGAATTACGCTAGTTTGGCCTAAATTCGATCAAAAAGTTCTCAGTTCCGAACCCATTGTCCAATCCTCACCGTACGTAATCACCGCCGTAGTTTCATTACCAATAACCTACAACACAAATTTCATGAAGATAGACTCATTAGTTGTTGAGTTATCGTGATTTTTAATATATGTTCGTTATCCCTGACACCGACTAAAAGGTCCAGAATCCGAACCCATAGGCTGATTTCGCCCATTTGCAATCCCCGCCGTACTTTCAGCCCAAGTAACCTACAGTTAAAATTTCATCAACATAGTTCTATTATTTTTTGAGTTATCGTGCCTACGGACGGACGGGCGGACATGGCTATATTGACTAAGGAGGTCACGCTGATCACAAATATATATACTTTTCCATATCTAGCTCGCTTCCTTTAGGTGGTTACAAACACCATACCAAAGTTAATATACCCCTTTACCTATTCTATAGGTGTAGGGAATAACAAGTTTTTTTGATTGAAAAAATTTTTAAAACTAGTGATAATAAAATTTTTGTTAAATGGTTAGGGTTTACTTCTGATCATAATTCACTGATAAATAAAAAAAATTTATTATAAAAACAATATTTTATTTTATTATTATTTTACAATTATTACAATCTTTTATTTTATTTTTTTATTTTGTTTTTATGTTTTTAATTAATTTCCATTTGATATGATGGATCCTGTTAAATTGTTCGCAAATCAATTACAGATTTACATTCTGTACCAGCCATTATAATTTTTTCTATTTCTCCCTCACCAAATTTTTCTACTTCTCCATCACGTAATTCTTTCAGGTAATATTTCTCGATATTCATGACACTCAATTTTGAGATACTTTTTAATAAAAATGCTTTCATATTCACATGCACATCTCACAGTGAGGTTTTGATTCTCACCAACATTCAATACAAAATATATATAAAATATATTTTTAGTATTTATTATACCGCCAATATTACGTTCTTTTAAAAGTAATTCTTGTCTAAAACCCTCAATCTCCCAAAAATTGATTATCTGATTTTAATCTAGTAGTAATTGCTTCTATTGGTGTTATTGTTGTTGTTGTTGTTGTAATGTTCAATTCCGATGAGATGACATGTTTTAAGAACTGAACCGATAAATTCACTTTAATAGTCTCATAATTTTATTATTTGGAAGTAATATATTAAAGTATGTGCTGCCAAAAGCTGATTGATCCAATCTAATATTAGAAGTTGGAGTTGAATTTGTTTGAATAGTTAACAAGCAAAATATTAAAATAAAAAAGTCTTTCATTGTCACAAAAAAACTTTGATCTATCTTCATTCAAAGTTTATGCAGTAATGTGCTGATAGAAACTAATACACTTTTTATTTTCTAGAAATTGCTTAATTATGTACAAACTTTACTTGACTTATAATATAACACACATACATAAAGAGTGGTAAAAATCTAAAAATCCTCTTTTAAACTTTCAAGTAATTTTCCAAAATTAGTTAACATGTCACCAACTTTTAATTTTTTATTTTTATCAATATATGTATTTTCTATTGATGCTATAAATATAATTCCTTCATCGATTCGTTTCCTTATCATCGACTTTTTCAATTCATTCTGATTTTCTTCATATTCATTTCATGTTAGTGGTAATGAATCAATATGTTCAGTAATTCCTTTATTCTTACTAGCTGGCAGATCATTTGAAATATTCTTGTCAATCATCTCCCAAACATCTGCTTCAGAAAATAGGCAATCAGCATTAAAATGATTAGGTGCATGCTTTTTTTATATCCTACACCTATGAAATAGGAAAAGGGTATATTAACTTTGGTATGGTGTTTGTAACCGCCTAAAGGAAGCGAGCTAGATATGGAAAAGTATATATATTTGCGATCAGCGTGACCTCCTGAGTCGATATAGCCATGTCCTCCCGTCCGTCCGTAGGCACGATAACTCAAAAACTAATGGAGCTATCTTGATGAAATTTTAACTGTAGGTTACTAGGAGTGAAAGTATGGCGGCGATTGCAAATGGGCGAAATTGGCCCATTTGTTCGGGTTCTGGACCTTTTAATCGGTCCAAGGCATAACGAACATATATAAAAAATCACGATAACTCAACAACTATTGACACTATCTTCATCAAATTTGTGCTGTAGATTACTAGTAATGAAACTACGGCGGGGATTGTGTACGGTCGATATTGGACCATGGGTTTGGAACCAGAACTTTTTGATCGAATTTATGCCAAACGAGCATAATTCCGAAACCAATAAAAATAGAACCTCCAAATTTGGTATCAAGGTGTCCCTTCCTATTTCCGTAGTTTCCTTGAAATTTGGGCCCTATTGGAGTAGTGGGTATGGGACCAGCCACACATTTCCGAAGATCTTAAAGCATATCTTTAAAATTAATAAAGATAGAAACTTGAAACAAATGTAGAAGCTTCAAATTTGGACAAGGATATTCTTACCTATTTGTGTGGCCCCCTAATTTGGGATCATTTTGAATGGTGGTTCTGTAACCCTCTTAGACCTCCCAAGGTTAAAAAGCTTGTAATCGAAATTACTAAAAATACTTAATGAAATTTGTGCTGGATATTGGTAATTAAACTACGGTGGTGATTGCGTATGGTGAGGCTTGGACAATGGGTTCGGAACTTAGAACTGTTTGATCGAATTTAGGCAAAACAAGCATAATTCCGAAACCAATGAAGATAGAACCTCCAAATTTGGTATCAAGGTGTCTCTTTCTACTTCCTTAGTGTCCTTGAAATTTGGGCCCTATTGGAGTAGTGGGTCGGGGACCAGCCACATATTTCCGAAGATCGTAAAGCATATCTTTAAAATTAATAAAGATAGAAACTTGAAACAAATGTAGAAGCTTCAAATTTGGCACACGGGAGTTCTTTACTATTTCCTGCGTGTTCCCCTTATTTTGGATCAATCGGAGTAGTGGTTCAGTACCCCTTGTAGACCACCCAATGTTTAAGAGCTACCATCGAAATTACTAAAAATGGTAACTTAAAATTAATATAGAACGTTGCAATTATGTACAAGGGTTAGCTAATATTTAAAGAAATAGGAAAAGGGTATATTAACTTTGTTATGGTGTTTGTAACCGCCTAAAGGAAGCGAGCTTGATATGGAAAAGTATATATATTTGCGATCAGCGTGACCTCCTGAGTCGATATAGCCATGTCCACCGTCCGTCTGTAGGCACGATAACCATGGGTTCGGATTCTGGACCTTTTAATTGTTCTAAGGGCCAAGGAACTTATAAAAGAAATAAGGAAAACTCAACTAAAAAACAAAACTAAAGGCGTTACAATCATGAATTTTATGATGTAGGTTACCAGTAATGAGACTATGGCGGGGACTGCGTACGAACGAGTTCAGACCATGGGTTCGGATCCTAGAAGTTATTGATCGAATTTAGGCCAAACAAGCATAATTTCGAAACCAATGAAGATAAAACATTAAAATTTGGTATCAGTCTGCCTCTTCCTATGTCCTTAGAGTCCTGGAAATTTAGGACCAATTGGAGTAGTGGGTCGGGGACCATCCACACAGTTCTGAAGACCTTAAAGCATATCATTGAAATTATTTAAAAAATTAGCTTAAAATTAAGATAGAACGTTCCAATTGTGTACAAGGTATCAATAGTGTTGAATGAAAGGCGCAGACTGCATATAGGCGAAATCCGACCATGAATTCGGATCCTGGAATTTTTTCATCGAATTTAGGCCAAACGAGCATTCCGAATTCAAAAATGTTAGAACCTCCAAATTTGGTATCAGGGTATCCCTTTCTATTCACATAGTGTCCTCGAAAATTGAAACCAATTGAAATAGTGGGTCGGGGACCATCCACATAGTATCGAAGACCTTAAAGCATATCATTGAATATAATAAAGATAGTAACTTGAAAAAATGTAGAAGCTTCAAATTTGGCACAAGGCTGTACTATTTCCTACGTGTTCCCTTAATGTATAATCAATTGGAGTAGTGGTTCAGGTAACTCTCTTAGACATCTAAAGATTGAAAGGCTTGTCATCGAAATTAATAAAAATAGTAGCTTAAAATTAATATAGAACGTTCCAATTGTGTACAAGGGTAAAAAAAGTGAAAAGTTCAAAAGCTAACAAACGTATATCTTAAAAATACCAAAACTCAGAAACTAATTACGCTATTTTGATGAAATTTATATACCCCACTACTCTCAAGACCTTAAAGCATAATATATTCGAAATTAATAAAGATAAAAAAAATCAAATTGGATATATATACTATTTCCTATTTCTGTTCCTATTTAACACTTTTATATTTTTAAAAGCTAAGAGTTTTACTATTAAGCATATAATGTATTATATTTTATAAATTAAAAACTAATCATTTTTTTAATTTTTATTATATCATATCTATATTTTATTGAATTATTACCATAGGTAATATATAATTAAGAAATTGTGTACGATACTTGAGTTGTAAAATTTATTTTTATACCCGTATGACTATATAGTCAAAGGGTATAATAAATTTGCAATTACGTTTGAGACGCAGAGAAGGAGGGGGGGTAGATATAGACTCAAGTATATGGATCGCACGATAACTCAAAAACTAAAGGAGCTAGGAGTATGAAATTTTCACAAATTCGTTTTTATGCAAAAATCGGAATCGCTATTTAAATCCAGCCATTTTGGTCCACGGGTTCGAGTACCTGCCATACAACTTCCAATGTTATATGAGCATTACTCTATACCTATGGAAGCTACGTGTCTGAAATTTTGCGAAAAATAGTTTAGTATAATGGCCAAACTTACTGCAAAATTTGGTTGGTCTACTGCAGAGGGTTCGAGTAGCTGCCATAGAACTCCTTCTTTTATATGAGCTTTACACTATACCTGATGAAGCTGGGTGTCTGAAATTCTGCCAAAAATAGTTTAGTATAATGGCCAAACTTACTGCAAAATTTGGTTGGTCTACTGCAGAGGGTTCGAGTAGCTGCCATACAACTCCTACTTTTATATGAACATTACACTACACCTAATAAAGCTATATGTTTGAAATTTTGCCAAAAGTAATTAACTGGATGATATAATGTATATGTTACGGTCATACGGGTATCCCAGAGTTGACACAGTCTACTCTACTACACTCTTCCTCGTTTTATTTAGAAATACATTTATTGCATATTTTGATTATTAAATTTTGTGCTAAAAAGCTAATGAAAGCATTAATGGTTTTAATTAACATTAAAACCATCAAATTATATAAACTTTTATTTTTATATTTTTAAAAAATTAATATTTTTTTCGAATAACTTTGACTTTAATTATACAAGCATTAAAAAATAGGTAAATTAAGAGAATAAATTTAAAAATTATTGAAAATTGAAATAATTACCCAAGGGTACTAAATCATTCTACAGTTAATCTCAATTTACCTCAATTTAATTTGTTGTTTAATATTTTAAATAGATAAGTTAGTAAGAATTTTTAATATTTTTGAATTGATAAAATAATTAGCAAATGTTTTAGTATTATAAAAAAAATTTGGTTAGCCATGTCGTACGATCAAACTAATAAAAGCTTTTATGATTTGAAAATGACTTATGGACTTCCCATTAAATTTGAACCAAATAGGTGTAGGGTATTTCTAAGTCGGTTGCACCGACTGACTGTTTCTTTACTTGTTTATTTGTTAAACCTGTTATTTTACCAATAATGGATATATTACCACCATATACTTCTATTTTTATATGTTGCCAATCCAAACGAGATAAATCAAATTGGTTAGTAAATGATTCACCATTTCTAATTTTAAATAAGCAAATTTTTTCACCACATTCTGTTATACCTCCAAAAAATTGTGAAATATTCTCCAATTGATTATTTTAATTGAAACCCTTTTCCGCCCACAAATACAATATTTATACCCATGTCAAATGTTATCAGCCCAAAACATTTCGATGCTTATACTTAATAGTCTAATCAGAGTATGCTATATTTATGTAAGAATTAGTCTTTTATAGAATTTTGAGTATCAAATTATTATTATTACTAGAAAAACAAGTGATGAAAAAAAACCAAGGGTTTTTAAAAAAGCACATTTTCAAAATTACATTGTATTATATACTGAGTTTAACTTTGGAAATATTTACTTGGAAATAGTTACTACTGACTTATAAAATTTACTGCTAACAGTAAATTTTTTATTTAAAAGTTGTTATAGCCCTTTAATGGGGAAGGTTGCCAAATTTCTCAAGAATCTAACTTCAACCCCCCCCCCCCTCATCCTCTAATTTTTTAGGTTCTAGGAATTAAATTGTGAATTACACAAAAATTTGAAATTTTACATAGAATTTTATTATCTAAGCAAAAATGGGTAAAACTGAGAGACACTTTCTTCAATTGAAGGAACCCCTTTTAAATTTAAGGAAAACCTTTAACATATGTTAAAATATAATGTTGGACCTTTAGATTTTGTATTTTAATAAAAAAAAAAATGGACAGGTATTCAAGTTACAGGTGGTTAAAAATAGCATAATTTCAATTTTCGGGCCCTTATAGCTCCTAAACAGGGGGCCTGACAAAAAAATTTTGTTAACTGACTCCTACTATTTTTTTAGGATCTAATCCCAAAATTTCAAGACCCTAGTTTGAACCGTTCAGAAGATATGTGTGGCCAAAAGTTTTGCGAAAATTGAGTTTTGCATAATGTTAAATTTTAGTACTGTATGGCAACCCTAAACATTTGCCTTGTAAAAATTTATAAAGTTTATGAAACCAGCTATCATTTGCCGTTTTCAGATTGAAAATATATGTAACAGAACTCTTGTTATAAAAATTTAAATATAGGGCTTTTTCCAACTTTGGGGGGCTGTTACCCCGTAACAGGTGGGGCTACAGAAAAAAATTCTTCTACGAAATTATTTTTTTTGCAAAAACTACCCATGGTTAAAATTTCTTTACTCTATTTCAAACGGTGTAAAAGTTTTTGTAAACATACGGACGGACGGACGGACGGACAGAGTGAAGCTATATAGGCACATTTTTACAAAAATTTTTGAAAATGTGCTAAAAACTATATATTTTAAATTATTTATTTATTATAAACACCTAAATAATTGTTACATTTCGGACAATAATGATTCACATTTTTCATGTTATCAGTACAATATGTATTACAAGAGCAACACCATAATCCTATCAAACACTAGGTAGAGGCTGCAATATGAGTTTTGTTAGCATTTTCATATTCAACTCTCGTTACATTTCTTTCACCACAATTGAAACATATTGCAACATGGGGATGATGTTTTAAATGCTTGACGTAAAAATACAGTTGAACCAAAACGTCCTTGGTTTGTGTTGTATGACGATGATGAATCTATGAATGTCTTTGATTAACTATAGTCTTTGATAAAAATCTTCTCTGGGTAGAAGCATAGAATTGGGACGAACCTTATACTAATAAACTTACCTTACAGATTTTATCTGCACCCTAGCACTACTACCCACAGAAGATTTAGTTAACAATTGCTATTTTCATATTTTATTTCTAAATTAGTGGCTTAATTAGTATTTATCGCATAATGGAGTTCGCAAGAACAATTCATGTGTTTAATAAATTTTATTTAGAAAACAAAATAAAGTTTAGAAAAAATACAAAAAGAATTATGCTGATTCAACTCAAATTCAATTTAATTCACTCAAACAAGATCAAGATGATAAATGGACGGATTTGGTTACACACAATTCCACAAAATTTTTTAAAATATCTTTGTTACGATTAGCTAAAATCGAAAAAAAATTTAAAGAAAATAATTATAAACATCGGAAAACGTTAAAAAATTAATAAAATAACTTTGTAATACTAATATATTTTGCTTTTTCTTTTTAAATTAACAATTGGAATCCCCTAACGTCATTTTATTTATTATTCTACATTAAAAAATTCCTCAATTTTTAGCACATTTTAAAAAAATATATTTAAAATAGTATAACAAGAGTTCTGTTAAATATATTTTCAATCTAAAAACGGTAAAACAGAGCTGCTTTAATAAACTTCACAAAAATATATCGTTAAAATGTATAGGGTTACCATACGGTACTAAAATTTACCATTATGCAAAACTCAATTTTTTAAAAATTTTTGGCCACATATAACTTTTAAACAGTTCAAGCTAGGGTCTTGAAATTTTGGGAGAAGTTAGATCCTCATTAATTAATAGGAGTCGGTTAACAAAATTTTTTTGTCACGTCCCCTGTTTGACAGCTATAACGGCTAGAAAATTGAAATTTTGCTATCTTTAAACACCTGTAAGTTGAACACCTGTTCAATTTTTTTTTTACAAAGACACGAAATTTAAAGCTTCAACTTTATATTTCAACATACGTTAAAGGTTTTATCTTAAATTTAAAAGAGGTTCTTTAAATTGAAGAAATTGTAATCTTAGTTTTAAACATTTTTGCTTAGATAATAAAATTATAGGTAAAATTCCAAATTTTGATGGAGTTCACAATTGATTTCCTAGAACCTAATAAAATGGAAGGGTGGGACAGAAGGAGGTTGAAGCAGATCCTCGAGAATCATCATAAATTTGCTTAGCACAAATTTGGGGAATTGAAGTACTATTAGACCTTAAAAAATTAAAACTTTAATATTTTTATAAATCAGTAACTTATTCACCAGTGTATGTTTTTCCAAAATGAAACGTTAACATTGAAGCTCCAACATTATATTTCGCACTTGTTAACAGGTTTTTTTAAGTGCATTGGGATTATATTCTAAGTATTGATTTCGCTATTATTCATAAATAATAAATTAATGAAATAACTAAATTATAATATTATCATTATAAAAACGAGGAAGAGTGTAGTAGAGTAGACTGTGTCAACTCTGGGATACCCGTATGAACGTATCATATACATTATATCATCCGGTTAATTACTTTTGGCTTTATTAACTGTAGTGGAATACTTATATAAAATAAAGAGTTGTATGGCAGCTACTCGAACTCTCTGTCGTAGACCAACCAAATTTTAAGAAACTTTTGCCATTACACCAAACAATTTTTGGCAAAAATTCAGACACCCAGCTTCATTAGGTGGAGAGTAATGCTCATATAAAATAATGAGTTGTATGGCAGCTACTCGAACCCTCTGCAGCAGACCAACCAAATTTTGCAGAAACTTTGGCCATTACACTAAACAATTGTTGGCAAAAATTCAGGCCCCCAGCTTCATTAGGTGGAGAGTAATGCTCATATAAAATAAGGAGTTGTATGGCAGCTACTCGAACCCTCTGCAGCAGACCAACTAAATTTTGCAGAAACTTTGGCCATAAAACTAAACTACTTTTGGCAAAATTTCAGACACTCAGCTGTAATAGGTACAGAGTAATGCTCATATAAAAAAAAAGTTGTATGGCAGCTAACCGAACCCATGGACCAAAATGGCTGGATTTAAATAGCGATGACGGCTATTGGAAAAAAACGAATTTGCGAAAATTTCAAGATCCTAGCTCCTTTAGTTTTTGAGTTATCGTGCGGACGGACAGACGGACAGACGGACGGACGGACGGACGGACGGACGGACAGGCGGACGGACATACATAGCTAAATCAATTTATTTTTCGATTCTGATCCGATCCATACACTTGAGTCTATATCTACCCCCCTTCCTTCTCTGCGTCACAAACGTAATGGCAAATTTATTATACCCTGTGACTATATAGTCATACGGGTATAATGAATGATTAAATACTCAATTAGAATTTATATGTTTTACAGTACTTGTTTTTCATTTATTTTTATCTCAATTTTGTTTTTGTTATTGCTCTGTTTGTTTTTTCTTTTGTTTTCTTTTTTTTCTATTTCACAGAATTGTCATTGTCTAACTACTTCTTTAAAAAATATATAAGGTGTTACCGACTCCCTGCATATATTATATACGTGTTGCTGTTAGAGTTGCAGTTCACTCTATAAATAAACTTGAAATTTCCGATAAAAACCGATATTGGGATGATTAACTTATTGCGGCACAATTTTCAAAGTGTAACTTTTGTTTTAATTTTTTCAATAACATCGATTTCAATGAAAAGCCCCTTGAGAGACGCAGAAACGCTCAAACGGATATTATCTTGTTTACATGTGTTTATTATTACACCCTTGTGACTAAGGTGAAAAGGGTATTCTAATTTTTCATTACGTTTGTGGTGCAGAGAAAGGGGAGTAGATATAGACTCAAAGGTATGGATCGGAAAAGAACCGAAAAGTTAATCGATCTAGCGATGTCCACACTATAACTCAAGCAATAAATAGCTAGTATTCTGAAATTTTCACAAATTCATTTTAAAGAAAGATCCGTTATCGCTATTGAAATGAGAATCTTGAATCAAAATTATTTTTTTTTAAATCACCCATATTCGGCCGATACAAAATTTTTTTTTCTGGATTTTTTTTTTAAGATTTTTAATCATTCGGGATTTTGATAATTTTTTATATTATGTTTTATATGTAATATTTATGTTATAGTTTTCCTATAACTTATAACTTGGATATGTCGAATAGTTCCTCGGATCACTCTCATTAATAATGCATGAAATTAAGGCCACATTTGGGTATATCCTGAAAATTTTTCTCCTGAAATAAGTTAGGTTTATTCTCATAAGAACCAAATTCTTAATATGTGCACAGTTCTCTAGCAAAGTTAATTTATTCTCATAAAACTCAAATCATAACTTGACCAAGATAAAAAATTACAAAATATTTATTAAACCTATTTTAATAGTTAATCTGCATTTCATGTATTCGTAAAACATCTTCGATCGGTGTCCTACGCAGCTCTGTGTGTGAATTTCTTTTATTGTATGTAACTTATATAACCAAATTTATGTGCACTCATGCATTCGCATGAATTCAAAATTAGCAAAGCCTACAATCTGTACAACAAACAATATTGTCTATATTCAAAGCAATTATGAAAAATTTCTCTCTGCTAGGTTTAAAATAAATTACAAACATTTTATATAAAGGGAAACAATATTTCAGAATAAGGAAACTTTAATTTTCAACATTTAATATAATATTTAAAAACAACTATCATTTAAATATACTTTATTTAATTTTTATTAACAGCATCAAATAAAAGAATTTAGCCACTAAAAAATATATATATAATATGTATTTATATACATAATATATAATTTATTTTTAAATTTTAAAACTAGGAGTGGGTTTAATTTTTTTTTTTATTTGAATTACCTTTTAATCAATTTGTTAATTTTGAAACAAGATATTTATTAAAATAATCTTATTTACGAATTTATTTTAGTCTTCATTATAATTGAATAATAATTGCAAAGTAAATGTGATTGTAAATCGCGGCTAATTAAATTATTGTAGGCGGCGGTGACTTATATCTTTCTTTTATTTTTATTTAGATAAAATTTTGTTTTTTTTTTATTAGAATTTTAAGAAAAAACGAGGAAGAGTGTAGTAGAGTAGACTGTGTCAACTCTGGGATACTCGTATGACCGTAATATAACCATTATACCATCCGATTAATTACTTTTGGCAAAATTTCAAACACCCAGCTTTATTAGGTGTAGTGTAATGTTCATATAAAAGAAGGAGTTGTATGGCAACTACTCGGACCCTTTGCAGTAGACCAACCAAATTTTGCAGTAATTTTGGCCATTACACTAAACTATTTTTGAAAAATTTCAGTCACCCAACTTCAATAGGTATAGAGTAATGCTCATATAAAATAAGAAGTTGTATGGCAGCTACTCGAACTCACTGCAACAGACCCACCAAATTTTGCAGAAACTTTGGCCATAAAATTAAACTACTTTTGCAAAAATTTTAGACACGTAGCTGTAATAGTTACAGAGAAATACTCATATAAAAAAAGAAATTTGCGAAAATTTCAAGATCCTAGCTCCTTTAGTTTTTGAGTTATCGTGCGGACGGACGGACGGACATACATAGCTAAATCAATTTTTTTTTTCGATTCTGATCAGATCCATACACTTGAGTCTATATCTACCCCTCCCCTCCTTCTCTGTGTCACAAACGTAATGGCAAATTTATTATACCCTTTGACTATATAGTCATACGGGAATAAACAAGAAAAATATAAAGTTAGAAAGCTTTCTAAGTGTAGATATACTGAAATTAAATATGTATGTATATACTCGTATTAATCAAAATTAAAACAAAAAATTATATTGAACTGAAAAACAAGGCAGTATGTAAAATAAAGGTTTTTAAAGTCGCGGATTTTAAAAAGAGAAATAGAAAGGATCACTATATTTTTGGTTTAAAATTTGTAATATTCTTTTTAGAATTTTTATGTAAGAAAATCCCACAAGTAACAATATGATATTGGAGGTTTCATTTTATGGTTTTACTTAAAAGAAATGTCCAAAGGTTCCCAATTTACAGGTATCTATCCATACAAAATTTTACATTTTTGACCTTAAAAAACTCTTAAGGAAGGGGGAATACGAAGGCTCGAAAACTGTTCAGAGAAATGGTTTTTTCTATTTTTTATACCCGTATGACTATATAGTCCAAGGGTATAATAAATTTGCCATTACGTTTGTAACGCAGAGAAGGAGGGGGGGCAGATATAGACTTAAGTGTATGGATCGGATCAGAATCGAAAAATAAATCGATTTAGCTATGTATGTCCGTCCGTCCGTCCTTCCGTCCGTCCGTCATCACGATAACTCAAAAAGTAAAGGAGCTAGGATTATGAAATTTTCACAAATTCGTTTTTATGCAAAAAACGGAATCGAGTTTTAAATTCATCCATTTTGGTCCACGGGTTCGAGTACCTGCCATACAACTTCTAACTTTATATGAGCATTACTCTATACCCATGGAAGCTGCGTGTCTGAAATTTTGCCAAAAGTAGTTTAGTATAATGGCCAAAGTTACTACAAAATTTGGTTGGTCTACTGCAGAGGGTTCGAGTAGCTGCCATACAACTCCTTCATTTATATGAGCTTTACACTACACCTGATGAAGCTGGGTGTCTGAAATTTTGCCAAAAATAGTTTAGTGTAATGGCCAAAGTTACTGCAAAATTTAGTTGGTCTACTGCTGAGGGTTCGAGTAGCTGCCATACAACTCCTTCTTTTATATGAGCATTACTCTGCACCTAATAAAGGTGAATGTTTGAAATTTTGCCAAAAGTTATTAACCGAATGATATAATGTATATGTTACGGTCATACGGGTATCCCAGAGTTGACACAGTCTACTCTACTACACTCTTCCTCGTTTTTTTGCTAAAAAGAAAACAGTGATGAGTGAAGAAAGACTGAAAATATTTTACTTAATGCGAACCAAATCAATTATTAAATATTGTTTATTTTTCGACCATCAGACAACCAGATCATATATGAATATTAATAAAATTGAATTATTAAAAAAACGAGGAAGAGTGTAGTAGAGTAGACTGTGTCAACTCTGGGATACCCGTATGACCGTAACATATGCATTATATCATCCGAAAAATTGGCAAAATTTCAAACCCAGCTTTATTAAGTGTAGTGGAATACTCATATAAAAAAAGGAGTTATATGGCAGCTACTCGAACCCTCTGCAGTATACCAACCAAATTTTGCTGTAAATTTGGCCATTACACTAAACTATTTTTGACAAAATTTCAGACACCCAGCTTCATTAGGTGTAGTGTAATGCTCACATAAAAGAAGGAGTTGTATGGCAGCTACTCGAACCCTCTACAGTAGACCAACCAAATTTTGCAGAAATTTTGGCCATTACACTAAACTATTTTTGCCAAAATTTCAGACACCCAGCTTTATTAGGTGGAGAGTAATGCTCATATAAAATAAGAAGTTGTATGGCAGCTAGACCAACGAACGAACCTCGAACCCACTGCAGTAGACCAACCAAATTTTGCAAAAACTTTGGCCATAAAACTAAACTACTTTTGACAAAATTTCAGACACGCAGCTGTAATAGGTACAGAGTAATGCTCATATAAAAAAAGAAGTTGTATGGCAGCTACCCGAACCCATGGCCCAAAATGGCTGGATTTAAATAGCGATGACGGCTATTGTAAAAAAACGAATTTGCGAAAATTTCAAGATCCTAGCTCCTTTAGTTTTTGAGTTATCGTGCGGACGGACGGACGGACATACGTAGCTAAATCGATTTAATTTTCGATTCTGATCCGATCCATACACTTGAGTCTATATCTACCCCCCCCTCCTTCTCTGCGCTACAAACGTAATGGCAAATTTATTATACCCTTTGACTATATAGTCATACGGGTATAATTATCATATTGAGTTTCTTTGACGACAAACGAATATTATTGAAAACGAGGAAGAGTGTAGTAGAGTAGACTGGTTCAACTCTGGGATACCCGTATGACCGTAACATATACATAATATCATCCGGTTAATTACTTTTGGCGTTATTAAGTGTAGTGGAATACTCATATAAAATAAAGAGTTGTATGGCAGCTACTCGAACCCTCTGTCGTAGACCAACCAAATTTTGCAGAAACTTTGGCCATTACACTAAACAAGTTTTGGCAAAAATTCAGACACCCAGCTTCATTAGGTGGAGAGTAATGCTCATATAAAATAAGAAGTTATATGGCAGCTACTTGAACCCACTCCACTAGACCAACCAAATTTTGCAGAAAATTTAGCCATAAAACTAAACTACTTTTGGCAAAATTTCAGACAGGCAGCTGTAATAGGTACAGAGTAATGCTCATATAAAAAAAGAAGTTGTATGGCAGCTACCCGAACCCATGAACCAAAATGGCTGGATTTAAATAGCGATGACGGCTATTGCAAAAAAACTAATTTGCGAAAATTTCAAGATCCTAGCTCCTTTACTTTTTGAGTTATCGTGCGGACGGATGGACAGACGGACAGACGGACGGACGGACGGACGGACATACATAGCTAAATCGATTAATTTTTCGATTCTGATCTGATCCATACACTTGAGTCTATATCTACCCCCCCTCCTTCTCTGCGTCACAAACGTAATGGCAAATTTATTATACCCTTTGACTATATAGTCATACGGGTATAAAGAAAAACGAGGAAGAGTGTAGTAGAGTAGACTGTGTCAACTCTGGGATACCCGTATGACCGTTATATAAGCATTATATCATTATTATTATAAACATTAATTACTTTTGGCAAAATTTCAAACATACCAGCTTTATTAGGTGAAATATAATGCTCATATAAAAGAAGGAGTTGTATGGCAGCTACTCGAACCCTCTGCAGTAGACCAACCAAATTTTGCAGTAACTTTGGCCATTACACTAAACTATTTTTAGAAAAATTTCAGACACCCAACTTCAATAGGTATAGAGTAATGCTCATATAAAATAAGAAGTTGTATGACAGCTACTCGAACCCTTTGCAGTAGACCAACCAAATTTTGCAGTAACTTTGGCCATTGCACTAAACTATTTTTGGCCAAATTTCAGACACCCAGCTTTAATAGGTATAGAGTAATGCTCATATAAAAGAAGGAGTTGTATGGCAGCTACTCGAACTCACTGCAACAGACCAACCAAATTTTTGCAGAAACTTTGGCCATAAAACTAAACTACTTTTGACAAAATTTCAGACACGTAGCTGTAATAGGTACAGAGAAATACTCATATAAAAAAAGAAGTTGTATGGCAGCCACCCGAACCCATGGACCAAAATGGCTGGATTTAAATAGCGATGACGGCTATTGCAAAAAAACGAATTTGCGAAAATTTCAAGATCCTAGCTCCTTTAGTTTTTGAGTTATCGTGCGGACGGACGGACGGACGGACAGATGGACAGACGGACAGACGGACGGACGGACAGACGGACGGACATACATAGCTAAATCGATTTATTTTTCGATTCTGATCCGATCCATACATTTGAGTCTATATCTACCCCCCCTACTTCTCTGCGTTTCAAACGTAATGGCAAATTTATTATACCCTTTGACTATATAGTCATACGGGTATAAAAAACGAGGAAGAGTTTAGTAGAGTAAACTGTGTCAACTCTGGGATACCCGTATGACCGTTATATATACGTTATATCATCCGGTTAGTTACTTTTGGTAAAATTTCAAACATACTTTATTAAGTTTAGTGGAATACTCATATAAAAAAAGGAGTTGTATGGCAGCTACTCGAACCCTCTGCAATAGACCAACCAAATTTTGCAGTAACTTTGGCCATTACACTAAACTATTTTTGGCAAAATTTCAGACACCCAGCTTCATCAGGTGTAGTGTAAAGCTCATATAAAAGAAGGAGTTGTATGGTAGCTACTCGAACCCTCTGCAGTAGACTAACCAAATTTTGCAGTAAGTTTGGTCATAAAACTAAACTACTTTTGGCAAAACTTCAGACACGCAGCTGTTAAAGGTACAGAGAAATACTCATATAAAAAAAGAAGATGTATGGCAGCTACCCGAACCCATGGACCAAAATGGCTGGATTTAAATAGCGATGACGGCTATTGCAAAAAAACAAATTTGCGAAAATTTCAAGATCCTAGCTCCTTTAGTTTTTGAGTTATCGTGCGGACGGACGGACGGACAGACATACATAGCTAAATCATACATACATACATAGCTAAATCGATTGATTTTTCGATTCTGATCCGATCCATACACTTGAGTCTATATCTACCCCCCCCTCCTTCTCTGCGTCACAAACGTAATGGCAAATTTATTATACCCTTTGACTATAACGGGTATAACAAAAGTATGCATTATCATACATATTAATGCTATACAGGGTGTTCCCGACTCGATGGTCTTCCTTCAAATGGGTGATCGGGCATATCGAGCAGAACAAAAAATTGTATGAAAGGGGGGGGTCTATTTTCATTAGTTTAGAAGTTATGGGGCCTTAACTATTTTTCAACCATAATTTAGTTTTATTTTGATAAAATTGGAACCAAATAAGATAAAAAAAAAGTAAGTACAGCATTTAAATGCTTATTAATGAAGATTTCTAAATTACTATCAAACATTACTCTAAAGTTTCTCAGTCTGAGGTTATAAGGGCTTAAAGTCCAATATTTTTAACAAAATATCAATTAAATCCCTTTTATCAAGAAAATAACGGTATTAACATAACAGTTTTTTTACTTCAAAATATTACCCTTCTCTTTCCCTTCATTTTGAGTATACTAGCACTTTTATAGCTCAAAAACTTTGAAAGTTATAAAGTAAAAACTTTTTTGTGGTACCTGAAATTTAACTAAATTTGAATTTTTTTTTATATGAATTATTAAGAATAAAATTTTTGTTACTATTTTATCTTCATAGCAAAAGTGCACTTTGTATATTTTGTTATCATACGTTATTATCATATTTTTAAATTTCAAGTGTTTTATGTAAATGAAAAACCAGTTTTGTTTTTAAATAAACAAAATATTATAAATGATTAATTGTAATTTTTATCATACAAAAAAAAAAAAAAAAACTCAAATTTTGTTAAATTATGAAAAAAATTTCAGGTATCACAAAAAAGTTTTTACTTTATAACTTTCAAAGTTTTTGAGCTATAAAAGTGCTAGTATACTCAAAATGAAGGGAAAGAGAAGGGTAATATTTTGAAGTAAAAAAACTGTTATGTTAATACCGTTATTTTCTTGATAAAAGGGATTTAATTGATATTTTGTTAAAAATATTGGACTTTAAGCCCTTATAACCTCAGACTGAGAAACTTTAGAGTAATGTTTGATAGTAATTTAGAAATCTTCATTAATAAGCATTTAAATGCTGTACTTACTTTTTTTTTATCTTATTTGGTTCCAATTTTATCAAAATAAAACTAAATTATGGTTGAAAAATAGTTAAGGCCCCATAACTTCTAAACTAATGAAAATAGACCCCCCCCTTTCATACAATTTTTTGTTCTGCTCGATATGACCGATCACCCATTTGAAGGAAGACCATCGAGTCGGGAACACCCTGTATAATAGATGCGCAATCAGTGAATGTATAGTATTAAGCTTCGTATAAATGCATATATACGTACGTGTAGGCTTAGTGTATAATATATGCCAGTAGTAGGGATATGGGGTTGCAGATATATGGAGCAATGAGGAAAAATATCTTTGGTATGCATTTTAAATGGTAGAAATTTGTCTAAGATAGATAGTTCAAAGAAAAAGCGTTAGATGTCGGTAGTGTAGAATGAGGAATTTGAGTAGGTTGTGTCTTTGATAGTTTTTAAGTTAAAAATGAGGTTTTTAGGTTTGTGACTTTGGGTTGAATTGAAGCGAGTTAAAAAGAAATTTTAGTACATAGTGTCTTTGATAATATTTTTATTAGAAATGAGGTTGTTATGTTTGTGACTTTAGTCAAAAATTATACATACATATACATAATCCTTGGAGAGTCATCCATAATCCTTAGACAAGTATTGAGAGAGTGCCATAATCCTTGGCAAAAAGATGTTCTCTAAGGTCTTTTTCCTATAAAGTTGCTACTACATCCAAAAAAAAAGTGTATTCTACACAAAAATTTTATGCATACTATCACATATTTTTATGTATACATGACATTTGAATTTTGTAAACAAACAAGAGAATGTTAACAAAGAAAAAAAACATTTTATATTATGGTTTGATGAACGAATATTTATTTAAAATTATTTAAAATTGATTAAAATTTTATCATTTATTTTAAGTTAATAAAATTGTATCTTTGAATTGAAAAATTCGCAAAATATAAATTTAAAAATTAAAAAATAAGGTTATGTAATTTGTTTTTGTCAAAAGATATAAAAAAATTTTAATATAAATTTAATCATTTTACTCTTTCTCTCCTATTGAGAGTATACTATATACCTCTCTCTCTAAAGTCAAGATTACTGGGCAAAATTTTCTCATGAAAACCTGCTTTTAAGGCTAATTTTCATTACGGCAATTTACTGGGCAAAAGTTAGAGCATAGGCAGAAGATACAAAAATACTATTTGTGCGACAAAGAAAATACGATAAATTACTGGGAGAAACATCCATAATCCTTAGACAAGTATTGAGAGAGTGCCAAATTCCTTGGCAAAAAGATGTTCTCTAAGGTCTTTTTCCTATAAAGTTGCTACTACATACAAAAAAAAAAGTGTATTCTACACAAAAATTTTTTGCATACTATTACATATTTTTATGGATACATGACATTTGAATTTTGTAAACAAACAAGAGAATGTAAACAGAGAAAAAAAACATTTTATATTATGGTTTAATAAACGAATTTTTATTTAAAATTATTTGAAATTGATTAAAATTTTATCATTTATTTTAAATTAATAAAATTTTAACTTTGAATTGAAAAATTCGCGAAATATAAATTTAAAAATTAAAAAATAAGGTTATGTAATTTTTTTTTGTCAAAACATATAAAAAATTTTTAATATAAATTTTATCATTTTGCTCTTTCTCTCCTATTGAGAGTATACTATATACCTCTCTTTCTAAAGTCAAGAATACTGGGCAAAATTTTCTCATGAAAACCTGCCTTAAAACCATTGCCCCATATGCTATCTCTTTCTCACTAATGCTTTCTTCCACTATTCATAGAGTTTGCCTTTATAGTTTTTCTGGGTATCACAAAATATATGGAATATGTATCAAATATAAAAATAATACGATTTTTAAACTTTAATGACAAAATACAAGTTTATATAGAAAAATTTTAAAAATAACCTCTGTTTTCTTTTATTTTTTATTACATTTTTCAAATAAAATTTATTTACTAGTTAAAATTTCTTATACCTAATATAAAATTTTAAATTTGCCGACTGTATCAAACCATTTAACCAAGTATCAAACTATTAATATCCCCGTACAATATTTGAGTTAATTTTTTTTTTTTTTAATGAAGATGTGTATGTAAATTAATACAATATTGCCATATCATTTGCATGATTAAAAAATTTATTATGCCCGTTAACTATATAGTCCAAGGGTATAATAAATTTGCCATTACGTTTGAGACGCAGAAAAGGAGGGGGGGGGGGGGTAGATATAGAGTCAACTGTATGGATCGGATCAGAATCGAAAAATAAATCGATTTAGCTATGTATGTCCGTCCGTCCGTCCGTCATCACGATAACTCAAAAAGTAAAGAAGCTAGGATTATGAAATTTTCACAAATTCGTTTTTATGCAAAAAACGGAATCGAGTTTTAAATTCATCCATTTTGGTCCACGGGTTCGAGTACCTGCCATACAACTTCTAATTTTATATGAGCATTACTCTATACCTATGGAAGCTGCGTGTCTGAAATTTTGCTAAAAGTAGTTTAGTATAATGGCCAAAGTTACTGCAAAATTTGGTTGGTCTACTGCAGAGGGTTTGAGTAGCTGCCATACAACTCCTTCTTTTATATGAGCTTTACACTACACCTGATGAAGCTGGGTGTCTGAAATTTTGCAAAAAATAGTTTAGTGTAATGGCCAAAGTTACTGCAAAATTTAGTTGGTCTACTAACCAAATTTTGCAGTAATTTTGGCCATTACACTAAACTATTTTTGAAAAATTTCAGTCACCCAACTTCAATAGGTATAGAGTAATGCTCATATAAAATAAGAAGTTGTATGGCAGCTACTCGAACTCACTGCAACAGACCCACCAAATTTTGCAGAAACTTTGGCCATAAAATTAAACTACTTTTGCAAAAATTTTAGACACGTAGCTGTAATAGGTACAGAGAAATACTCATATAAAAAAAGAAGTTGTATGGCAGCCACCCGAACCCATGGACCAAAATGGTTGGATTTAAATAGCGATGACGGCTATGGCAAAAAAACAAATTTGCGAAAATTTCAAGATCCTAGCTCCTTTAGTTTTTGAGTTATCGTGCGGACGGACGGACGGACGGACATACATAGCTAAATCGATTTTTTTTTCGATTCTGATCAGATCCATACACTTGAGTCTATATCTACCCCTCCCCTCCTTCTCTGCGTCACAAACGTAATGGCAAATTTATTATACCCTTTGACTATATAGTCATACGGGAATAAACAAGAAAAATATAAAGTTAGAAAGCTTTCTAAGTGTAGATATACTGAAATTAAATATGTATGTATATACTCGTAATAATCAAAATTAAAACAAAAAATTATATTGAACTGAAAAACAAGGCAGTATGTAAAATAAAGGTTTTTAAAGTCGCGGATTTTAAAAAGAGAAATAGAAAGGATCACTATATTTTTGGTTTAAAATTTGTAATATTCTTTTTGGAATTTTTATGTAAGAAAATCCCACAAGTAACAATATGATATTGGAGGTTTCATTTTATGGTTTTACTTAAAAGAAATGTCCAAAGGTTTCCAATTTACAGGTATCTATCCATACAAAATTTTACATTTTTTACCTTAAAAAACCCCTTAAGGAAGGGGGAATACGAAGACTCGAAAATGTTCAAAGAAATGGTTTTTTCTATTTTTTTTTTTTGCTAAAAAGAAAACAGTGATGAGTGAAGAAAGACTGAAAATATTTTACTTAATGCGAACCAAATCAATTATTAGATATTGTTTATTTTTCGAACATCAGACAACCAGATCATATATCAATATTAATAAAATTGAATTATTAAAAAAATTATCATATTGAGTTTCTTTGACGACAAACGAATATTATTGAAAAAGAAAAAAAAACGAGGAAGAGTGTAGTAGAGTAAACTGTGTCAACTCTGGGATACCCGTATGACCGTTATATATACGTTATATCATCCGGTTAATTACTTTTGGTAAAATTTCAAACATACTTTATTAAGTTTAGTGGAATACTCATATAAAAGAAGGAGTTGTATGGCAGCTACTCGAACCCTCTGCAATAGACCAACCAAATTTTGCAGTAACTTTGGCCATTACACTAAACTATTTTTGGCAAAATTTCAGACACCCAGCTTCATCAGGTGTAGTGTAAAGCTCATATAAAAGAAGGAGTTGTATGGCAGCTACTCAAACCCTCTGCAGTAGACTAACCAAATTTTGCAGTAAGTTTGGCCATAAAACTAAACTACTTTTGGCAAAACTTCAGACACGCAGCTGTTATAGGTACAGAGAAATACTCATATAAAAAAAGAAGTTGTATGGCAGCTACCCGAACCCATGGACCAAAATGGCTGGATTTAAATA